>JARQOD010000004.1:218319157-218356657 GCA_033576555.1 Oophaga sylvatica
GATGGAAGCATTTCCTGCCTTACCCCCCCGGATGGTGGCCCACATGGGAGGGTGGTTTGGGCTAATGTGTGCCAAAAAGTCTTCCCTGTTCATAAGCTTGGAGTAGCCCCGTTTTTCTGAGAAGATAGGCTTTATCCCTGTTTGTGGTTGTTCATTTTCCCCCCAATAGCCCTGGCTTTTGGGGATCCCCGCAAGGAATCAAATTTGTTAATGTATTTCTTACATGGGGGTCACGAAAAAGGGGGTTTTGTGTGGTTTTTGGGCCCCTGTTTCCCCTTTTTTAAAAAAATTTGCGTCAAGCCCCTTGATGACTCGATGATCCGTGGGTTTTTGTGAAAAATGATTAAAAAAATTTTTTTTTTTCATCTTTTTCTTTTTTTTTTTGGGTGGTTTTGTTTTTTATACAAAAAAATCTCACTAACAGGTTATAAAATACATGTATGACTTTTTCATACTGGGGGTGTGTGTGTGAGTATATATTTATAAAAATTATTTTTTTATATTTATATAATATATAAAAATTTTTTTAGGATGAAATAGCAGACTCGTGAAAATGAATTGTCGGTTTCTGTAAAATCATTAAAAAAACCTGACAAAATATGAGACATGGTTTCATACGAAAACCTTGCATACTTTTAATTTTTTATATGTCCCTCACTAATTTTTTTTGTAGGTTGTGGTGAAAAAATTTTGGAGCTGTAGGTTTTTAAGTTAAAGGTTAATTACAAAAAAAATGGCGGGGGCCCCCGGCGCAATTTTTCGCCCGGAGGGCCCCCCAGTGTGGGACAAAAAAGAAAAAAGCCTAGAGGGGACCATTGTTTTTGTTCCCCCCCGGGGCTAAAAAAAAAATCCCCCAGCCCCCCCCAAAAAAGGGTTTCTGTAAGATGCCAATTCTGGCCCCTTTCACTTTTTCCCCTTCCCCCGTAGCGTGGTTTGGGGTAAAAAGGGGTTTAAGGACTTTTTTCTATTGCAAAAGACATTAAGCCTGGTTTTGTTTGCTGCCAATAAGAAACACCCTTTTATTAATCCCTAGTCGGGGGGGTTTTAAAAAACTTAAGATAAAAATTTAGTTTTTAGAGAGTTTTTTCTATCTACTGGCTAACACGTATGAATTTACACATTTCCCCCTTTAAAAATTTTAAAATTTTAAGATTTTTTAAAAATACACTTTTTGAATCTTTTGGGAAAAAAATTTTAAAAAAATAAAAAGCAAAAAATTTTTCCCATACCTCTCTGCCTTTTTAAAGTAAAGGGCCCACGCCGCAACCCCTTTTTGGGGGTTTAAAATTTTAGTTTTACAAAAAGGAGTGATGCTTTTTGGGGACCGGCCTGGCTGAAAACCCCTGGGGTAAAAAAAGGGAAAAACTGCCTGGCAGCTTCCTGCCTGAGCAGGAGAACTGATTGCATGGAAAGTTTCTAAAAATTTTTCCCCCGCTGTCGTTCTTGCGGAGTATGGCACCCTCGTGACAAAAGTTTTCATTTGGGCCCCATCCCCCCTTTAGCGACCCGCGATCCCAAAAACGATTTTACTTGTCAGGATCGGGGGGGTCGCTACTGACCTGGGGCCCCCCCAAAACAGGCAGCGTTCGGCAGCAACGCTGGGGTAACGTCACTTATTACCCCCCAGTTTTATTTGGGATCCCGCCCGTTGGTGTGGGGGGAAAAAACCAAGGCACACATGGGTTTCCAGGGCAGAAATTTTCGTGTGGCCAGCGGAGCCCAAAAGATAAAAAAAAAATGCCCCCGGACATTCGCGGATCGTGATCCCCCGAAATGGGGTGATGTTGTGAAGTCACACAGGGGTTTTTCGCGGGGGGAAAATTTGTGTTTTGTCACAAAAACTAGTAAATAACAGCGGTTTGCTACGATCGCTGGGGGAAAGGGGGTTTTTTGGGCTGAAAAAGATCCCTTTTTTGACTGAGGTGAAATCAAGCGTGGGAAAAAATTCCAAAAAATTTCCCCCGCAAAATCTTTAAAATTTTTATCAGATGGGAAAATGCGCGGCAGCTTTTCCTTCATTCCCCCCTAGTTTAAAAGGCTGGGCGGGGGTTTCTTCCCCCCGCTCCCGTTTTAAACTTTTAAACCCCCCCCCCGAGGATTGGGCGTGGGGTTTGATGTCGGCGGAAGGTAGGGGATATTGTTGCTTTTTTTTTGTTTTTTTTTTTTCTAGACTTTTGGCTAAGTATGGATGGGAGTTATAAAGAGGGAAAAAAAGTGTGGTATTTTTTTTAAAAAATTTTCTTTTTTAAAGTTTTTTTTTAAAAATCTTTGACAGGGGATTAAAAGGATGTTCCCCTTATTGAAGCTCCCCATTTTTTAACCAGGTTTTTATGTCCCCTTGCACCCAAAATCCCGTTTCGGGCGGGGAAGAGAGAGAAAGTGCAGTTGGGACCCTACAATGCGCCATTTCGGGGGGTCCTGGGTCTTTTTTTTTTTTTTTTTTAGGGGGGGGGGGGGGCCTAAAAAAAAGGGTTTCCCTCTTGGGTTAATTTTTTTCCCCTTTCTCTGGTGGGGGGAATTTCAGAAAAACCCCCCACCATTTTTTTTTTTTTTCTGTAAATTTTTCCCCTTTTTTAACCCCTATTTTTCCCCAAAGTTTACACCCCTTTAAAAAATTTTTTGTGTGGGACATATAAAAAAAATAAGGATATGCGGGGGCCTTTTTTAAAAAAAAATGGATTCCTTCATTTGGGGAAATCCGCCCCCCTAGGCCCCCCTTTCCTGCAAACGACGGACAGCGATGGACCGTCGCGTCCGTCTTTTCGCGTACAAAAATTTTTCCCCTTTTTCCCCCGTTCCCCCCGCCAGAAAAAAAAATTTTTCCCCGGGGAAAAAACGGCGAAATGTGTGGCCATTTTGTTAAAACAAGGGGGGGGAAAAAAAACCGGACCCAGCGGCACCCCCCCGCGGGAATCTGTTTTTTTTTTTTTTTGGGGGAATTTTTCGCTTTTTGGGGATGATTGCAAAAAACTGTGAAAAAAGAGGCCTTGGGGGTCCCGCCCACCTCTTCAAGTCCCTGCGATCCCACCAACGTACGAAAAAAGGGTTTTTCCCCTGGGACATCGTTGCTGATCGCTGGTGAGTGTCACATTGGGACTCCCCAGCGATCAGGCCCAGCGGCACGTGTTATCCAATGTACTTTTTGGGGGGTTTTTTTTAGCGGGGCCCCCTTGTTACCCGATATGTATTGGGGAAAAAACGGCCCCCAGCGCTCGACAGCAAAGGGGGGGGAAAAGGGGTTTTACCCAGGGAAAAAATTTCAGGTTCTTGGTGCCGGTAGCGTTTGGCTACCCGATATGTACGTCATGGCCCAAAAAAGTTTTGGGGGGGGGGGAATGACACAAATTTTTTTTTTTTTACATGATCTGTTTGCCCTCTGGTTTTTATGTGTGGTTTGAAAGAGGGTTTTTTTTATCACAGCAGAAAATATTTGCAAACTATGAGAAAAAAAAGCTTTTATTGGCCAGTTAGGGGGGATTTTATTCCCCCCCCTTTTTCAATATTTGCATTTTTGGGGACCCTTTTTGGGGGAAAACCTTTTTAAAAATTTTCCCCGGGGGCATGTAAAAATTTTCAACTTCTCCCCCAAAAATTCCTGATGTTCCCCCCCCATTCTTGCACAATCAATGCTTTCATTTTGTAAAAAATTTTTTTTTTAGGTTTTTGTTTGTCCACCCGTCCCTTGGGATTGACCAAAAATTATCAATGGGATTAAGATCTGGGGATTTTCCGGCCATCCCCCAAAATTTTTTGGGGTTTTGTTCCGGGCCTTTAGTTATCCCTTTTTGCTTTTTAAAAAGGGGTTTAACCCCAAAATGCGGGGAAAAAGCATTGTTGTCCCCAAACTGTTTTTTGGAGGGTTGGGAGAAGTGGGGGCTATTGGAGGACATTCTGGTACCTTTTTTTTATTAAGGGGGGGGTGTTTTTTGGCAAGCTGGGCCCCCGTTTCCCTCGGCTGGAAGAAACCCCACAAAAAAATTGGTTTTGGATGTTTAATTTTTGGGAAAATTGGAAAAGGACGGGGGGTTTTGCGCTCACCTTGTCTTCCCCGAATGGGGGTTTTTCCCCTGTTTTTCCAAACAAAAAAAAAGGGGGGTTTCATAAAAAAAAATTTTAACTTTCCCAGTCCTCAGCAGTCCACTGCCTGTCCTTTTGAAAAAATTTTTCAGTCCCCCCAAATGATTTTTTTTGGGGGGAGGAGAAGGGCTTCTTTGCTGCCCCCCTTGCCCCCGGGCCCTTCCCCCCAAAGGGGGTTGGGGGCCCTCACAGTGGTGCAGATGCACTCACCCCGGCCGGCTGCCATTCCGGAGCAAGCTCTGAAATGCTGGTAGCCCGATCCTGCAGCAAAAAATTTTTTTTAAGGGGACTGTCCTGGCGCTTGAGGGGGTTTTTTTGGGGGGGCCCCCCGGAGCCTTTTTGGCAACATGGAACCTCTCTCCTTGAATTTCCCCTTTTTGATGCTTTAAATTTTTTGGGGTGAGGTGCAATTTTCAGTGCGATACTTTTCCCCTTTTTGGCCCCGTTTTTGGCATTGCAATGTTTAATGAAAGTTTTTCTTTTTGAGAAACCATGGGGGTTAAAAAAAAGGAAAAAATGATGCCAAGACCAGCCTCCTTTTAAAGTTCCAGTGGTGTCATTTTTTCTTAATCATGAAGATTGTTTTCCCCCCCCTGTCCTCATCAACCCCACACCTGTTTAATGGAGCAATCACTGAAAAGGGTTTTTCTGGTCCCTTTTTTTTGGGGGGGCTGCAATTTTTTGGGTTTTTAAAGTGTTTTGGGGGGTAAAGTTCATTTTCTACCCCAAAAATTTTCTTTGCAAAATAATTGCGTTTAAAATGATCACTTTTATAAAAATTTGGAATATATGCAAAGGAATTAGAAAAAATGAAGCAGTAGACTTTGTAAAAAAATTTAAAATTTTTTGTCATTCTTAAAAATTTTTTTCCCGTGGATGATTTTGGGGTGCTCCCAAATTTTTTTTTTTTTCAGGCCCCCTTTCGAGCTGTGGCTTCTTTTAAAAATTTTTTGGGGACTGTATCCCCTCCCTGGCTGGATCTGTGTAGGGGAAAGGCTTAGTTGTCGTGTTTTTCAGGGCCCTTTTAGGTGTAAAATTTGCATTTTTTAAATTTTGGGTTTTCTTGTGTGTGTGCCCAACCCCCACAGTTGGGCTCCCCTTTTTAGTTGGACTTGCTTTAGGCCCCCCCGCTTCCATTTGGGTATTTTTTGAAGAAAAACCCCATCATATGAACATAATTTTCACTTTTATTAAAAAGGCTTTTGCTGTGTACTAAATAAATGATCACGGTTAAAATTCCTTTAAAAGGGGAAAAAAAAAAGGGGTTTAAAAAAAAAAAAAAAAGTTGGGGAATGAACTGACAAAAAAAAATTTTTTTTTAAAAAATTTTTAAAAAAAAAATTTTCTTTTGCAAACAAAAAATAAAATTAAGCCCTATGTTAAACGCTGAAAAAGGAAAAATTGAAATTTCCCTTTTTGGGAAAATTTAAAACGGGGGGGGGCAGGGTGTAAAAACTATGTTTATTGAGTGATTGCTACTTGTGGGCAGATTTTTAAAAAAATTTTGGGCACGTGTCTTCTGTGTTTTACACAACAAAAAAAGGGCTTTACCTGTGGAAGCCCCCCCCGCCCCGCTTTGCCCCTTCCAGGCTTTGTTTTTTTGCGCTGCTGAATGATGTCCGGGCTTCAACATTTTTGGGGGGCCCCCGTTAATCCCTTTTCCCCCGCTTGTTTTGCTTTTAACTTTATATCTGGGGCCCCCCCCGGGTTTGGGCAGCAGGGACTGTTAAATATTCTTGGGGTTTTTTTTTTTAAAGCATTAAGTGTTTTTGACCAATTTTTTTTGAAAACACTTAAAACCCCGTAAAGGGCAAAATCGTAAAAATTTTTCTGTTAAACCTTTAAAAAGTTTTAAATTTCCTTTTTTTTTTTTTTTTTTTTCCTTGTAAGAAAAATTTTTTTGATCTACCCGTGATGTAAGTATTATACTTTTTTTTCTTAAAAAAATTTTGTAAGAGGGGGTTTAAATCTTGGTACCACATTGCAGATGAAAAAAAACCCCACAGCCGTAGTTAAAAAATTTTTAAAAAAAAGGGGTTTTAATCTGGGAACTTTTTTTTGGGGGATTGGAGATGCTTTTAAATGTCTGATAGGTGGAAAAACTAGAAAAGGGATCCTCGAAACTTTATCATGCCCACTTTTCCCCAAAAATAAAATTTTTTAAACCCCCCCCCCCCAAAACCACCTGTTCTTCTTATATGCTGGGTTTCCGAGAGGCCACACAACACAATATTTTCTTTGGGGATGGGGATACCTGTGGGCGGTTGTCATCCTGTTTTACATTTTTTTCATTTTTTTTGCAAGGGCCCAACTTTTTTTTTTTTTTTCACCGTTTATGGGGAAAACCCCGACTTTTTTGAATATGAAAATTTTTCCCCCGCGAAAAGTCAGAATGTTAAAAAAGTCGGGGTGAGATATAAAAAAGGTGCGTGGTGTTTTATTTAAAATTTTTTAAAAAAATTAAAATAGCGAGACCCGGCATTTTTTTTTTAATACCCGTGGGGGAAAAATAGACGTGGGGTGAGTTGTTTGGGAAAGGCAAATATCCAAAAACTTCCGGGTATTCATTTCGTAACGGTACCTTTGTGGTTTTTAAAAAGGGGCCAGAAAGACGTGTGGTCTGCTCTATTTTGATAACCACAATGATGAGCGACAGTTGCAGGCTGTTTTTAAAAGGCTGTGAAAGGGAAAAGGATTTGGCCGGCCCGTTTCACCAGCCTTGTACCCAGAAATGCGCCTCCATTTTATCCCCAATTTGGCTTTTAATCGCTCTTACCTGTTCCTGGTGAGTTGACAAGGGGGGGGGAAAAGGTTTTGGGGTTGTCAGCGGTTTTTTTTTTGCTGACATCAAGCTGGGGGGTTGTAATGTAGAGGGTTGTCAGACTCCCTATTATAACCCTATAGTCAAAAAAGAAATAAATGCAGTCTTTTAAAAATTTTTTAAAAAAAAAAAAATTTTCCTTCCTTACCATTTTTTCCCCCTTTTTAAAAAAAAAATTTTTTATCAAACCCTCCCCGATCTGCTACATCCGATGCTTTGCTGAGTGGTGACATCAAAATTTGCTGGCAGTCAAATACACACGACAATGGTGGAATTCAGCTGTGCGACAAGCGCTGAGTAGTAAAGTTAGGGTTCATGGAAATTTTTGCAGTGACCTTACTGATGTCGCCCCTCGCAGGTGAGGTTTCTTGCGTGCGTGTGGTGATTTTTGGAAAGGTTACACCGTTCTCGGCTATAACTGGGGGAAATCTTACAAAGTCAGCGCTTGTTGCAGCAGCTGGATTCATGCGTATGTCCTTTTGTGTTCTGGCTGTCGCGCGAGCAGTCACTTTTTCTGATGTCACGCTCAGGCTTTTTTGTTAAGGCTTTTTCCCCTGTTTCTTTCTTTGGGCTTAAAAAAGGGGGGTGTCTGACAGACTCCTCCATTACTCCCCCGAGCTTGTGTCATCAAACATTACCAGCTGTTTCAACCCAAATCCATTACCCCCAAAATTGTCAACGACCGAAAAAAGTGGGAAGACCCCAAGGGGGGGTCCAGAAATGGCGCTCAAAAATTTTGTGCTATTTCCGAGGCGGCTTTTTTTGCTAGTGTTATTTTGAGGGGGCCAAAAATGGCCTCTTCCCGCCTATTTAAAGCCTGCGCGTCTCTTAGCTTTTGTTATTAAAAAAATAAGGGGGACCCCCCCCTTTTTTTTTTCTTAGAAAATTTCATAAGTAAGTTAACACGCTTGCACAAATGGTATATCTCACTGACCATTTTTTACTATTTCTTTAAAAGATTTTTTTTGAAACGAGTTTTTGGGAAAGAATAAAAACACTGTATTAAAGTGATGTTAAAATGCTTTTTTACGTTGAAGCTTGTGCTCAAAAGTTTACTACCCGGCCCCGAATTTTTTTGATTTCTTGGCTTTTTTTCAGAGAATATGAAAAACCCAAAAATTTTTCTCCACTCTGGTTAGGGTTTTGGGGGAAGTCATTTATTGTAAAAAACTGTTTCCTTTTTTTAAAAACTTAAACCCAAACCCCTTGCCCCCGTCAAAAGTTCACATTTCTTAATCTGTGTATTACCCCCTCTTTCAAATGCGGTTAAAATCTTTTGTGTTGTTGTGGATGAGGTTCTTTTTTTTCTAGTTTTAAAAGGGCCCCTCTTCTTGGCAAAAAGCTTCTATTCCTGTAAATTGTGGGCTGTTATTATGGCGCGTGTTTTGTCTCCCCGAGTGGCTCAATGTTTTTAGGCCAGGAGCTAGTGGCCCCCCGAACCTTCATTTGTTCGTGTAGCCAATTGACAGGTCAAATTGGCCTTTTTTTTCTGGGTCGTTGTCATGTTGGGCATCCAAGTATGTCCCTGCGGAGCTTCGGGCTGTGATTACAAATTTGTCCCAGTTTTTTCTGTAACTCAAGTTTCTTGCTTTGTAGCATCCTTCTCCCCAAAACCAGCCCCCACCTCCTTTTTTTAGTAGGAATGGGTTCCCCTTTATCTGGGCCTTGTTGACCCCCCTCCAAATGTAACGTTTTTGGTTGTGGCCAAAAAATAAAATTTTGGTCTATTCATAAATTACCTTGTTCCAGATTTTTTGGTTGTCTTTTTCTGTTTTGGTATTTTTGGCAAAATACTTTGTTTTGGATTTGCGCGTAATGGCTTTTTCTGGCGACTTGACCATGAAGCCCTTTTTCAAAAGCCTTCTTTTTGGATTTTGAAACAGCCCACCCAGTTTTCGAGAGTTCAGTATTTCAGCTGATGTCATTTGTGGGTTTTTAAGTCCCGAACAATTTCCTGGCAGTTTGGACAACATTTTTGCTGGTTTTCCTTCTTGGGGTTTTTTTTTTTTACAGAGCCCCTGATTTTTCATTTGTTAATCAGTTTGATGTGCTGCTGGCATTATCAATTCCTTGATATTTTTTTCCCCCTTTCCCCTATTTTTTAAGTTCAATTTTTTCCCGTAGCCCCGTTGACAATTTTTTTGCTTTCCCCAGCTAAAAATAAAGAAAGTCAGTGGTGGAAAAAGATGCAAGGTCTGTCTGGCCCCGAAACTCGCTCAGTTTTGTGCCCCAAATGATAACAAGCAAACAGGTCACAGGTGAGGATGTTACCTTTAGTACCTTTAAAAACCATTTTTGTAACTGCTTGCATTTTTTTGGGCCAAAAAACCGGGTTTGAATTTTGATCAGGGTTTCATTTGGTGTTTTGGGTTGTCATTATGATTTAAAAAAATTGAATTGTTTACCTTTTTTTGGTTTCTGGAACCTTCCTAAACAGCCTTGGAGGATGTCTCCCGCCCTAATGGGGACAGGAAAACAAGAGGTTTAAAACCTCCCCTTCTTGCACCACCAGTGTTTTATGTACACGTCCATGTATAGTTCACCAAAGTGCAAAATCCCCCAAAAAAAAACTCAGATAGTGGGGAATTAGTGTGTTGTGGAAATTCCTAGAAACCAAATTTTCCGGTAAGTCTAATTCTACTTTTCTAGTCCCTTTCCCCACGAAGACATACTGGGTAGTCCACAAAAATTTCTTAGGGAGGGACGCAGCCTGTAAAAATCGTTCCGAATGACAAATCTCTATTGAATTTAGGTATAATGTCTGGTGATGTATGGACAGCCCCCAGGTGGTGGCTCTGCATATTGCTCAGGGGGATGGTCCCCTTTTTCTCCCCCCGATATTGTTTTTGAACGAGTGGAAGGGCTTTCAGATGTGTAGGAGGTGGAACATTCTGTGATGAATACGCCAGGGATCGCTTGTTGTTCCCCTAGCAATTTTTTTTTTTTTGCGTTTTTTCCCCTTTTTTCCGTCAGAAAATTGAAAAAATAAATTTGGAAAATCCTCAATTTTCAGTGGTGGAGGTAAAAAGAACCCCCCTACGGCATCAGGATGTGGAAGACTTCCTTTGCATTGGAGGGTTTGGGCAAAGGTATAATCCCCTGTAATCTATAAAAATCGGGCCCCACTTTCGGCAAAAAAGGGGGATCTAGCCTCAAGGATGCTATCCCCGTGTTTTGTGAAATGGGGGTCCTGTATTGATAGGGCTGTATTTCTCCTACCCCCCCTTGCGGAAGTATTTTTTCCCTTTAAAACACCTTTTTGTGTTAAGTCCTTTTTTAAATTTGGTGATAGGGGTCAAAGGAACCTTAGTTATCCCCTTTTAACACCAGATTCAGATCCCAGTGGGAACTTTTCTGAAGCTGGGCAAATTGGCGCGGAGGTTTTTGGCGTTTGGCCTCTATGTCCAGCCGATCTTGATCAAAAAAATGAACTAATGCAGGGGCCCCCGACCCCCTTTTTTTATAGGGTGAGACCTTGTTTAAGCCCCCTTTAAAAAACTAATATCGTGCATGTTAGGATGGAAGGGTTCCCGGTATTTGGGAAACACCAGGTGAAATTTTTTCCCAAACCCCTTTTCCTAAACGCGTTGTTTTGTTTTCCTACTTCCTGTAAAGTTTGTTTTTTCTTTCAGAAGGCCCCTTAAAATCCCCGGGTTTAGTTGCCAACCCCCAAGGTTAACTGCGCAAATTGGGTTTGCGAGGGGCCCCGGTGAGGGGTCCTTTTTTTTGGGGGAGAAGTATTGGGTTGGGCCATGTTACTAAAGCTCCTTCCAACTCTTCCCGGCCCCCATGGGAGCAAACCGGATGTGGTGACCCGCTCTGATTGTTCTTCTGCAGGTTTGCTAGCATCAAATGGTGGGAAAACGTGGCCAGTTAATTTCGGGTGGGAGGGGTTTTTTCCACGCCCCCCGTCCGTCGGTGGGACTGAGAGGGGAAAAAAAAGTTTTACCTTTGGTTTGACGTGGCAAGTCCCCGGGATTCCCCACTTGTATCGTGAAAAAAGATTTTTGGCCAGGCACCTTCTCCGGGTAAAATCCTTCCTGCTGGGGCGTCCGCCTATACTTGCCCCACCCCTTTTGGTTTACTGCTGTTTTGGCAGTAGTGTTCTGCCAAGGGAAATTCTTTTAGCTTCTAACTTTAGATTGAAAAATTTGTGCCTCTTGGGCGGGGGGCCCGTAGTTTTTTTGATGACGTAAATGGGATTTGAATGAGGGCTGATGCCTTAGGGGTTCCTCTCTGCTTTTTTTTCCCCTGATTTGGGGTGGTGATGTTGGGGTCCACAACCCCTAAAAAGGGGGAAAAACCCCCCCACTTTGAACCCAGCCTCTCCGACGGGTGTCTGAGGTGAGTATTTTTCAGGGGAACTGTACCGCGCCCCTGCTGGAGGTTTGATAATCCAGCCACCTGGAGGGAAGCCCTCACGTGCCCCGGAAGGGGGGTTCTTTGGTCGCGGGTTTGGGGTACTCTTTGAACACAGAGTACGTGAGCTGAAGAATCTGGTATGGGTTTGAGCCAGGAGATCTTGATGCCGCTGTAAAGATTTGGATGACTTAGCATTCTTAGGGTACCGTCACATCGGGAAACAATAGCGATTCCGACAACATACGACCTGGCAGGGATGTTGCTGCGTCGCTTTGTGGTCGCTGGTGAGATCCAAAAGTAAGATTTCCCCAACGAGAAGCAATGACGGCGACCTGTGTAACGTGTGTTCAGTGCTGAGTCGCTAGCGAGATGTTGGTAAAAGGTGTCAAACACCCGAGCATGCTACCCAGCGGGTTAAACGACCAAAGAAAGGTCCGGCATTTCGACACGAACAGTGATTCCAGCGAGGCCCTGATCGTGGTACGCGTCAAACTTGGCAGATCCCTGTGAGATCGCTGTGCATCACAAAAACTTGTGACTCAGACAGCGATTCGTAGTGTCTCCCTTAGTGTGAGGGGCTTAAGGGTTGGTGCTCTAAAACCCTGGAGACTTTGAATAGGTGCGTTGTCGCTCCTGGGTAGGAAGGATGTTCTTTTCTCCGAATCCAAGAGAACTCCAGGAACTTTTTCCTTGATTGAAGGTCTGACTTCTCCAAATTTGGGTTCCAGCCCAGGGATGTAGAATTTCTAGGGTCTTCTCCACATTTTGGTTTATGTGAGGTATGGATGGAGCCACAATTAGCAGGTCGTCTAGGTACGGAATAATGCAAATCCCCTGTTGCTGAATGAAGATCATTGCCTCTGCTATTATCTTTGTAAAGAAGCGTGGAGCTGACGACACTCCAAACGGCAGACCGTTGAACTGGTAATGGTTGACCCGGTGACCCCTAGGAACATGCAAACCTGAGGAACTTCCTGTGGTCGGATGAATAGGTACATGGTTGTAGGCGTCCCTTAGATCTACTGTGGCCATCACCCAGTTCTGTCCTATGAGTAATTGCCGACTTGACTGACTCAGTCTTGATCGCCTGTATCGGACTACTCGATTCAAGGGTTTTAAGTTTGATAACCCTCTGCTTCCCTGAGGGTTTCTCTATTACGAACAGGCGAGAGTAGTGTCCTCTGCCTACCTCCCGTTGTTTAATGGGGAGATTACTCTTCCCATAGTAGTCCCTGTTTATCTAACAGCAAGGATTGTTGGAGATGGGGCTGCAGGGAGGTGACTTTCGGGCGTTGAGGGGGGGGGAGACTCTGAATTCCAGCCTCAGTCCATCGCGAATGGTGTTGAGAACCCATTGGTTCGTGGATATGGACTGCCACTGAGTCAGGAAATTCGAGAGGTTCGGTCCCCGACCGGAGAACCATCATTGTTTGTCTGTTCTTTTTGCTGGTGGGGGGCAAAGATGTTTCTGCCTTTACCACCTTTTGGATAGCTCCACTGCCTACTTCATATATGCAAGTTGAGCAAACCCTTTTAACTGATGCAATCTGAATAGAAAAGGTAACAGCCTTAGTTGACCTTAAGGGGTATGCCACACTAAGCGAGATCGCTATGAGATCGCTACTGCGTCACCATTTATGACGCAGATAGCGATCTCGTTAGCAACGTAACTGTCTGTGACATGTAGCAGCGATGTGGCCCCTGCTGAGATGTCGTTGATCGCTAATGAACGTTCTGAGCCGTTTTTTTTTGGTCGTTGGTGTCCCGCTGGTGAGCCTGAATCAGGAGTGGAACCCTTTATTGAACGACTTCACCAGCGTCGCAGGCGGGACTAGGTTTTCCCAAAGACCGCAGAGGTCGTTATTTCAGATCGCTGATGAGATGTGTTTGGAATCACAGATCGCTGATGAGTTGTTTGGAATCTAAACTAGCGATCACATAGTGATCGCACTAGCGATCTCGCCAAGTTAAGTCGTTGTCGTGATCGCTAGTGCGATCGCTAAGTGTGGCCGTGCCTTTGGCCTCTTTCACATGTCTGTGTCTGGTTTGTGTGGTGATAGTTTTCACACCCTACCGAGGTCTGTGGGTGGTAAGCCAAAACCTCCGACTCCTCAATTTCCAAAGACACCCACTCCACAGCCCCGGTACCGCTGACGCGTAAGACCCATCCAATTGAATGGGTTTGTGCACACGTCAGTTGTTTCCACAGACTGTCTGTGGGCAAAATATGTTGGTGTTTTTTTGACAGCATGGGCAGTGACACGACGCCTGAGAAGCAGCGGTCAGTTAGTGCTTTTCCCTGGTGTCGTTTGCTGAAGACTCTCTCATCATTCTCCCCTGTTCTTCTGGCGGTGTGGGTTCCCCTGTATTTTTGATAACCCCAGGCAAAGCTGGACAGCTTTGGGCTGCAACCCTCAGCTGTCAGCTTCAGCAAGGCTGTGATAAATAGGAGTCTGCATGCTTTTTTTTTTTTATTTAATAAAATAAACTGCATGGGGACACAATTCTTGATAAAAGCCTTGCTGACGCTGAGGTTCCAGCCCACAGCTGTTGTTTTGCCTGGCCGGTTTTAAAAAATACAAAGGAACGCATGCAGAGTTTTTTTTTTTTTTTTTTTTTTTTTTTTTTTTTTTTTTTTTTTATTTATAGTGCCAGCACTGAATGTCCCATCAGCTTTCAGCCTGCTCTGCTGTCATCAGTCCAGTATAACACAACATTTTTGGCAAATGCAGGGGGAGAATGATGATGATAATAATAATAATACCGTATAAGCCGAGCTTTTCAGCCCATTTTTTAGGGCTGAAAGTCCCCCTCTCGGCTTATACGGGGTCATATACGGGGAGCAGCGGGGTGTCGGATCATACTCACCCCTCCGCCGGCGTTGTCTCTGCAGACCCCCCTGCTTCTCCCACGATCTCCGGCTCCTTCCTGCAGCAGTCACATGGCACCGCTCATTAAAGTCATGAATAAAAGCACATATTCATGACTTTAATGAGCGGTAGCACGTGACCGCTGCAGGACTGAAGCGCTGCGGAGACCGCCGGGAGAAGAGGAGAGGCAGCAGAGACGCGCGGCGGAGGGGTGAGTATAGCGATATTTACCTGTGCCCGTGCCACCGCTCGCGCTGCTTCCTCGGTCTGGGCTCCTGGCTGTGAATGATCAGCAGAGGTCGCGATGACGTCGTTAGTGCACGCCCTGCCCCTGCCAGATCATTCACAGCCAGAGGAGGGAGCAGCGCAGCGGTGCAGAGAGGACAGGTAATATCTCGGTGCTGGGGTCCTGAGCGAGCGGTGACACCGGCATCTGTCCCCATAGCGCGCCGCTGTCACCGCCTGCTCAGGACAACCGGCAACCTGGCCCCCAGCGACGAGAGGTGAGTATGTCATTTTTTTTTTTTTTTGCAGCAGCATATGAAGCCTATACTATGGGGGCATAATCTGGAGCATATGGGGGGGTAAGCTGTGGAACATATGGGGGCGTAAGCTGTGGAACATATGGGGGCGTAAGCTGTGGAGCATATGGGGGCATAAGCTGTGGAACATATGGGGCATAATCTGGTAGCATATGGGGCATAAGCTGTGGAACATATGGGGGCATAATCTGTGGCACATATGGGGGCTAATCTGTGGGGCATAATCATTTTTCACCCAATGTTTCCCAGTTTTTTGTGGCAAAATTAGGGGGGGGTCGGCTTATACATGATTATATACGGTAATCTTTATTTTTATATAGCGCTAACGTATTCTGCAGCGCTTTACAGTTTGCACACATTACTGTCGCTGTCCCCGACAGTAACCTGGAGGAAACCCACGCAAACACGGGGAGAACATACAAACTCCTTGCAGATGTTGTCCTTGGTGGGATTTCGAACCCAGGACTCCAGCGCTGCAAAGGCTGCAGTGCTATCCACTGAGCCACCGTGCTGCCCTTCAGCACCGGGGAACAGTGGTAACTGTACCGCTGCTTCCCTGGCGCCGTTACGTGTGGTAAGTGTACCGTATGTATTATTCATGGACACTTAACCTCCGGTACTGGTTTTCTGGTACCGGAAATATCAGGACGTGTGAAACTGGCCTTAAAGTGAGAGCCATGTCTACAGAGGAGCTTGGCCGCTCTTGCTCAGTAAAGGGTACAAAGTGTAGGACCCTCCTGATAACCATATGCCTTAGGGCATTTAGACAGGGGATGTCTTGGGGTACATTGGTTTACTTGTGAGTAGAAAACTTAGAGGTGCTTTCCGAAATAGAAAGGGCCAAGATGTTGCTTTGGAGACATTAGACATTACATATTTACAGGATATGCTATAAATGTCTGATATGCGAGTCCTTCCTCTAAGACTGTCACTCCAAAATGAGGCTGAACCAGTACCTGACATAGATGTGAATAGATGCCTGAGCTTGGATGTTGTTTGGGAGATTTTTTATGTAGTTAGAGGGTCCAAAGTAAAGCTGTGCTGTATTTGTCTGATTTCCAGTGGTGCTAGCTATTTAAGGCTGGGTTTCACATTTGTGTTCCAGTCCACAGCACCGTGTTGTGTACTTTTCCTTAAGTTCCGCCTATTTCTCATGCATCCTGCGTACCTATCTTTAAACATTATGTACGCAGGGACGTGCGTTTTATGCGGATGTGTCCGCGTGTGTCGTTTTGTCATGCCGCTGAATGCAACATGTTGCATTTCTGTGCGTTCGGGCACGTCAAAACGACGCATGCGGAAGCATCTGCACACAACGCATGTCCCTGCGTACATAATGTTAAAGATAAATATGCAGGATGCATGCGGAAGTAGGCGGGAGCTTAAGGAAAGTACGCAGCATGGTGCTGTGGACTGGAACGTAAATGTGAACCTAGCCCTTAATCTTTCAGCCTATATATTTAAATGTCGTGTTAAATCTGTAAGCTAAGAAATTCAACAAGCTATGCTTCTGTTTTAAAATAAGAAAGGTGCACTAAAATGCCAGTGCATGTTTGAACAACATTTTTTAGAGTTCAGTTACCTGTCTTTTGCCTTAAATCACTTAGTAGCATTGGTCTAATAGTCAGACTGCAAGCATATTAAACATGTTCTAGTAAAGGGCATAGGTCAAATAGCTGCATATTGTCTGTTTCTGGGTATTTTTGATGTTTCATATTTCATTGTTTCAGAAAGCTGAAAAAAATCTCATGAATGCGCTCCATAAGCTACATGACAAGTTGTCAAAAAGAGCAGGTAAGATTATTCAAAAAGTTTGACAAGTACTTGATATAGCGTCATTTATTGGCCACTGAGCAGTCAATTACACCATATACATTGCTTAGAATTGTATACAATATTTCCTCCCCCACCCCCTCCAGTTGTCCAGTGTACATGTAGAGCTGTAGATGTATGTAAATGATTAGTCTCAGTTGGAGTTTAGGCTGCACTGAAATCCATCTTTTGGCACTTGCACTGCAGGATAATTGCCTGTTTACTGTGTTAATAATAAATGTGCTTGAGGTTTTCCTATACTATATATAAAAAAAAAAAAAAAATAACCCCTTTCTGACCTCGGACGGAATAGTACTTCCTAGGTCAGAACCCCCACTTTGATGTGGGCTCCGGGGATGAATCCGCATCAAAGCCGGAACGTGTCAGCTGCTTTGAAAAGCTGACGTTCCCGCAATAGGCGCGGGTGGAATCGCGATCCGCCAGCGCCTATTAACTAGTTTAAATGCCACTCTCAAACACTGACCGCAGCATTTAACGCACGCTTCTGGCCATCGGGCTGGAAACTTGGGCACCGCTGACCCGTCACCTGATCGAGGGTCAGCGGTGCATCGGCATAACAACAGAGGTCTCCTTGAGACCTCTATGGTTGTTGATGCCGGATTGCTATGAGTGCCACCCTGTGGTCTGAGCTGAGCATCGCCTGTTTGTAACTTAGGTGATTGAGTTGTGGCAGCTTCTAGCCTCCCATGGAGACTATTGAAGCATGCCAAAATATAAAAGTTTCTAAAAATAAAAGTTTAAATCATCCCCCCCCCCTTTCGCCCCATTCAAAATAAAACAATAAAAAAATCAAACCTACACATTTGGTATCGCAGCTTTCAGACTCGCCCAATCAATAAAAAAAGATTAACCTGATCGCTAAACGGCGTGGCGAGAAAAAAATTAACCACCATTAAGCTATAGCGCTTACCGAATAAGCTGCCGAGGGAACCAATCTTCCTGTTCGCTCCGCAGCTGCATGTATCGTGGCAGTGACAATCACGACACATGCATGGAGATCCCAACCAACTGGCTCTCCATGCATGTGTCGTGATTGTCACACAGCCGTGACACATGCAGCTATGGAACCGATCAGCTGGAGTCATCCAGGAAGATTGGTTCCCTCTGCAGCCATAGCTTGCCGAATAAGCCCTGACCCAATCAAATTCGCTCATCTCTACTCAAAATGCATCTTAAATACATTCCTTGAGGGGTCTAGTTTCCAAAATGTCACTTGTGGGGGATTTTCACTGTTTAGGCACATCAGAGGCTCTCCAAACGCAATATGACATCTGCCAATTGTTCCAGCAAAATTTGCATTCAAAGTCAAATGGCGCTACTTCCATTCTGAGCTCTGCCATGCTCCCAAACAGTGGTTTTCTCCCTCATATGGTGTATTGACATGCTTGAGAGAAATTACACAAACAAACTTTGGGGTCTTTTTTTTTTTTTTTTTTTTTGTCTCCCCCTCCCCCCCCCCCCCCCCCCTTGTTACCAGTCTTAAAATAAAAAAAAAATGGATCTGAAGTAAGTTTTTTGTGTTGATTAGCAACTGTAAGCACGCTCTGCCACTGACAGCTGGCTCTGTGCATGCCTCTATGACTGAAAGCTGGCAGATCCTGGGGAAAGAAGTTAATTTTCTCAGTAAAGCTGCCTATTAACCTACAGATTAACCCTATATCTTCAGGTAAACTAACTTTTCTGAAGTGACAGGTTCCATTTACTAAAATATATACCATTTGTATGTCGACATAGGTTTTGAAAACGCCCGTGGGTTTTCTGGCACACAAACCCCCTCAAACAACTAAATTTTAAAAACCCTCTAAAGTGTTCAAAACATAATTATGAAGGTTTAACCTTTCATGTGCATCACTGTAATATGTATGCGACATGGAGGGTAAAAAATGAAAAATTGCTTTAGTATTTTTAAAAGTTGCTTTTTAGCCCCAATTTTTTCACAAAGATAAAAAAAACAAAACCACACAATCTGCAACTTCTGAGTACATTAATGCCCCATAAGTTATTAGTCTGGGCATAAGACATGACTCTAAGCCCTATTTGATTGTGAAACACAATTTTCTCCATCGTCTCATTGGGGACACAAGACCATGGGTGTTATGCTGCTGCCACTAGGAGGACACTAAACAATACAGAAGCAAAGAAGATTAACTCCTCTCCTGCAGTATACACCCTCTGTTGGCTCAATCCTGAACCAGTTCTTGCTTAGTGTCTGTAGGAGGCACTAGGGTCTGCTCTCAGACCCCACTTTTTTTCTCAGTTTTTTACCTCTTTTTATTATTTTGCTTTCTTCACGCACGGATGGGCGACGGGACTTGTACGAAAAGTCACGATCTCCCAAAAACCAGCAACAGGCGGCATCGTGGAGTGTCGCCTCCACGTACCCCTCCTGCTACGCTACCATGGGGCGACATCCCTTGAATGGGCCGCTCTCCCCATGAGATACCCCTCGATGTGGGCGATGTGATTGGCGTGGCACCATGGACGGATACCCCTCACCAGCTCTCCTGAAAGCGGTGGCGGTCTGGAGGCATTTAAGATCCCTCTCCACCCCCCTATCAAAGGGGACGGTGGATTGAGGAAGTACGGCCATATCTGTCGTAGTCCCTGCGGAGGCCCCTTCTCCATCTTCGGGTCTCTCCCCGCAGTGAGTACATGCACCTGGATTACAATGTGTACCGGCCGTCTGTCGCCGCGGCCGCCTCTGTGTCGCGCCGCCGCAGCTTCAGCATAGTGCCGCGGGCGCTTCCCGTCGCGCCGCGGCCCCAGCCTCAAATTTAGTCCCCGGGTTAGGCCGCAACCATAAATTTAGTCCCCGGCTTCGCCCGGGATAGGCCGCAGCCATAAATTTAGTCCCCGGCTTCGGGCCGGGACAGGCCTCTATTGGGGAGGGCTGGCCACGCCCACCTCGCACGCTATTGGCCGGCTTCAGATGCCATGGACTCCCTCCTATTTCCCCCCGCTCTCCTCCCACTGCTTCTGGCGCTTCTCGTGTCAGACGAGAAGCGCTACTGTAATCTCGGGCGCCATCTTCTTGTGGGACAGCGCTGCAGACGCCATCCTCCACCTTCCCTGGTTCAGACACAGGACCTGGGTAAGTGCACGCTGCGACTAGGCCTACACAGCGCTTGACCCTTCTCCTGCAGCAGGCTCTCAGGTGCAGAAATATGTCGCAATCAAAGGGCGCTAAAAAGGCTGACAAACTACACAGTAGTATATGCCGCCTGCATTTCATGCAACGCTTCCCTGCCGTCAAAGCATGGTTCCCAGTTCTGTGCATCATGTGCCCAAGAGCCCATTGCTGCTTCTGCTCAGGAGCCCCCTACTATCGTTCAGGAGTCCCTACCTATTCCTAATCCCATTGAGCCAGGTCCTTCAGGATGACCCGCGTTTCTGGCGCAGTCCATGGATTCTTGACTAGGGCCTTGGATACTTTCCGCGGCTCCTCTTCTAGCCAGGGCGTCCCTTTTCCAGAAAGGGACCCGTTAGCCTTCAGAGAGACCTCATCAGACAGGGGCCGACCCACGGCATCAGCTAAACGGTCGTCTAGAAAACGCCGCCATAATGCATCTCCCAATCCATCTAGTGGTTTGGCATCGGCGAGCTCAAGCTCTCGCTCCCCCTCTCCCAGAGATCTTAGTGATCATGATTCGGAATACGAGTCGGACATTGGTGATGACCCCAACTCGCCAGAGTTTCAAGAGTCTCTAGATTCTCTCATTGAGGCCATTAATAAAATCCTCAAGCTAAATGAAGAACCCGGGTTCAACCGAATCATCCTCTTTCAAAAGAGCCAAGCGTCCTCACAAGGTGTTTAGTAATCACCCTGAATTTACGGACATTGTTCAGGGACATAGGGATCGTCCAGACAGACGTTTTTCAGGACTGAAGTCTCTGAAAGCACGATACCCATTTTCAGCAACTGTAGCGAAAGAATGGACTGAATCTCCAGTTGTAGATCCACCAGTGTCTCGCTTAGCTTCAAAAACCCTGCTCTCTGTTTCAGATAGTTCATCCATTAAGAACCCTTCAGATAAACAGATCGACAAACCTCGCTAAATCGATTTTTGAGGCTGCTGGAGCATCTCTCCTTCCTTTGCGGCCACCTGGGTAGCAAGGGCCATGGTGCCTTGGGCTGAGAACCTAGTTAAAATAACTAGTGATATCCCTCTTCCCCCCCCCGAGGCACGTAATCTGGCCTATCAGATTACTCGGGCAGGCGACTACATGGTCCATGCGTCCCTAGATGCAGCTAATTGCGCTGCACTCACAGCCGCCAATGCTATCGCCATTCGCAGGTCCCTTTGGCTCCGAGAGTGGCGTGCAGACGCTGCTTCAAAGAGGACTTTGACTTCGCTGCCTTATCTTTCAGGGCGTCTCTTTGGAGATCGTCTTGATCAGATTATTTCTGACACTACTGGTGGCAAAAGCAAATTTCTTTCGCAGCGCAGAATCAATCGGCCTTTTCGGTCTCAATACTAAAGTCGTTCCCGGCCATTTCGTAGCTCCTTTAATTGGTCCTCTGCCTCGACCTCGGGTCGAGCACCCCGTCCACCTCGCAGAGACGGGCTCACAACCATCGTCCAGGTCCTCTCAGCCCTGGAGAAACAGATCCTCTCAGGCGGGAAATAGGAGCTCCTCCTCTCGCAAATTATTTCCCAATGACTCCTGGCTGGGGACGGGGGACCCAAACAAGGTAGGCGGCCGCCTACTCTTGTTTCGCAAAGTCTGGGGGACGGTAGTTCAAGACCGGTGGGTCCGAGATCTTGTACACTCCGGTTACAAGATCGAATTCTTGTCTCTCCCCCCAAGGCGTTTCTTCCAATCTCGCCCCCCAAAGTCCAAGGATCTTGCAATTCCTTTTCTTCAGCCCTGAACATACTTTGTACCAGCAGGGTCATCGTCCCAGTTCCTCACAAGGAAAGATTCAAAGGATTTTACTCAAACCTCTTTGTGTTTCCAAGAAGGACGGCTCCGTGTGTCCTATTCTGGACCTAAAATTGCTAAACAAATTCATCAGAGTCCGCCATTTCAGAATGGAATCCCTCCGTTCTGTTGTCGCATCTCTAGAAAGAAAAGAATACTTGGCGTCTATCGACATCAAGGATGCGTATCTTCACATTCCGATTTTCAGAGGCCATCAAAGGTTTCTGCGTTTTGCAGTCGGAGAGGATCATTTTCAATTTGCCGCTCTGCCCTTCGGTCTCGCAACCGCCCCCAGAGTGTTCACAAAAGTCATGGCGGCCGCCATGTCAATTTTACACACTCGGGGTGTGGTGGTCCTCCCGTACCTGGACGACCTACTCATCAAAGGACCGACTTTTCGGGCCTGCGCAGAGTGTCGAGATCACTATCGACACCCTCTCCTGCCTGAGTTGGCTTGTCAATTTGGACAAGTCTCTTCCCATTCCCTCTCAGAAGATTCCTTTTCTGGGAATGATTCTAGACACCTCCCAAGGGTTGGTATCTCTCCCTCCAGAGAAGATTGCTTCTCTGAGGCGGGGAGTGCTCCTGTTGTCTCTAGGCCTCTCCCACTCTGCGGAGCGCCATGCAGGTCCTCGGGAAGATGATAGCTTCCATCGAGGCAGTACTGTTCGCCCAGTTCCATCTTCGCCCTCTTCAACAGGAGCTAATATCAGTCTGGGACAGGAACCCTGCGTCTCTAGGTCGCCGCTTCCGTCTTCCTCCCATAGTCAGAAGCTCCCTGAAATGGTGGACAAATGCTTCATCGCTGAATCAAGGAAAATCCTTTCTGCCTGTCCATTGGCTGGTGGTGACCACCGATGTCAGTCTCCTCGGATGGGGAGCTGTGTTCCTTCACCACACGGCTCAAGGCCACTGGTCTCTTCCAGAGACCCGTCTCCCGATCAACATCCTGGAGATCAGAGCTATCAAACTAGCTCTCTTGCAGTTCCATCATCTTCTGGCCGGTCGTCCCATCCGGATCCAGTCAGACAACGCTACGGCTGTGGCGTACATCAACCGTCAGGGAGGCACTCGGAGCAGAACAGCGATGCTCGAGGTATCACATCCTGCGCTGGGCCTAGGCAAACCGCTCGCCCATCTCCGCGGTTCACATCCCAGGAGTGGACAATTGGGAGGCCGACTTCCTCAGTCGCCAAGGCTTAGACTCAGGAGAATGGTCCCTGCACCCGGAAATGTTTCAACTCATTTGCCAGCGTTGGGGCATGCCAGATGTGGATCTCATGGCATCCAGATTGAATGCCAAAGTTCAGACTTTCATAAGTCGATCTCGCGATCCACTAGCCATCGGCTCGGATGTGCTAGTCCTCCCTTGGAGTCAATTTCGCCTTCCTTACATCTTTCCACCTCTTCCGTTAATCCCCAAGGTGATTCGGAAGATCAAGGCGGAGGGCGTTCCTCTCATTCTTGTCGCCCCGGACTGGCCTCGCTGTCCGTGGTATGCGGAACTAGTGCGTCTGGTCGCAGACGTTCCCTGGAGATTACCGGATCGTCCGGACCTTCTTTCCCAGGGTCCAATTTACCATCACAACTCGAAAGCGCTGAATTTGACGGTATGGCCATTGAAGCCTGGATCTTAAGTCAGGCTGGTTTTTCTCACAAAGTTGTCTCCACAATGGTCAATGCCAGGAAGCTGGCTTCCGCCCGCATTTATCATCGGGTCTGGAAAACATTTTTTCCTGGTGTAAGGACAAAGGTCGTTCCCCTTTGGTTATTTCTATCCCTTCCATTCTAGAATTTCTCCAAGCAGGAATGGACTCGGGGTTAGCTCTCTCCTCCCTCAAGGGGCAGATTTCTGCTTTGTCCGTCCTTTTCCAACGGCGGATCGCATCAAAGTCTCAGATCAGGACTTTTATCCAGGGAGTGTCACATCTTGCTCTGCCCTACAAGAGGCCTTTGGAGCTTTGGGATCTTAATCTGGTCCTCAGTGCCTTACAGGGATCCCCCTTCGAACCTTTGCCGGAAGTGTCCTTATCGCTTCTTTCCTGGAAGGTTGTCTTCCTAGTGGCGATTACCTCTATCAGACGGGTATCGGAGTTGGCAGCTTTATCTTGTAAACCTCCTTTTCTAATTTTTCACCAGGACAAGGTAGTCCTTAGGACTTCTCCTTCTTTCATACCAAAAGTCGTTTCGGCTTTTTATATCAATGAGGAGATAGTCTTGCCCTCGTTCTATCCGGCGCCGATTCACCGTACTGAAAAAGCCCTTCACACCTTGGACTTGGTGAGGGCTCTCCGAAGGTACATTTCGAGAACTGCATCTTTCCGTAAATCGGACGCCCTGTTTGTGCTTCCGGAAGGACGCAGACAGGGTCTTCCTGCTTCCAAGGCCACGTTAGCCAGATGGATTTGTTCGGCGATCCAAGAGGCGTATCGTGTTAAAGGTCAGCCTATCCCGGCTGGGATTAAGGCACACTCCACTCGATCTGTGGGGGCCTCCTGGGCCATTCGGCACCAGGCTTCGGCACAGAAAGTGTGCAGGGCTGCGACTTGGTCCAGTCTTCATACTTTCGTCAAGCATTACCAAATTCATGCTCAAGTTTCTTCAGATGCGGCACTTGGCAGACAGATTCTGCAATCAGCTGTTGCGCATCTGTAATTTGTCTGTTGACTGTTTAAGCATTTTTATGCATGTGGTTCACGAGGCTTCATCTACTGTTATGGCTTCCCACCCAGGGACTGCTTTGGGACGTCCAATGAGGCGATGGAGAAAAGGAGATTTTTGTGTACTCACCGTAAAATTCTTTTCTCCGAGACGCTCATTGGGGGACACAGCTCCCACCCTTGTTTAGCCTGTAGCCTCGTTGTTTCTTTGAATTGTTGACATAATTGCATTCTGTTATGAGCTCCTACTGCTTTGGCACCGAACTGGTGTATACTGCAGGAGGAGGAGTTAATCTTCTTTGCTTATGTATTGCTTAGTGTCCTCCTAGTGGCAGCAGCATAACACCCATGGTCTTGTGTCCCCCAATGATCGTCTCGGAGAAAAGGATTTTACGGTGAGTACACAAAAATCTCCTTTTTGCTGAAAACCCAATGTCTTATTAGAAAAGCCCCCGATATGTGAAAATGACAACCCCAATCACACACTTGACCCCATTTTATTTATTTTTTTTTGTAACACATCTTGGGGTGTGATGGGCATCTCTAACCGACAGGTGATTAGCAGAATTTTAAAACATTAGGCCATAAATTGAAAATGACTCTTTAGTGCATAAAAAGTTGCTTTAGTACCCAATTTTTAACTTTCAAAAAAAGCTAATGTGAAAAAGTGCATACATTGTGGTCTTTTTTTTTTTTTTTTTCTTCACTGAGGATGCCCACGAGGATGCCCACGAGGTGCCAGTACAGCAGAATCCATCAACCCTGATAATTGACACTATTTTACAAAATGCATCCCTCAGTGACTTCATCCATACATGTAGCGTGCATTTTTACATTACAATTTTCACAGAATCCTATACCTTTTGGATGAAAAAAAATATTTACCACTAAATGTTGGCCCCAAATTTTACACCATCACAAGTGCTGTTAATACCTCGTTATTTTTTTTTTTTTCCGACCACAGCAATTCTCCATATATACCATACTGTTTGCACTTTCACTTTTGGAGCACAGATTGTCCCGCAATGGCTTCCAGACTAATTTGCAGAGCCTCTAAGTGCCAGTACAGCAAATTTCCCCTCAAGTAACCTAATTTTGGAAATTGCAGCCTTCTGTGAATTCATCAGTAAAGACTATTTTGACTCAAGGGGATTTCTTTATCTTTATAATTTTTTTTTTTTTTTTAAGCATGCAGTTAATTTTGCTGGTGAAAATGGCAATAAATTTTGCCCAGCTTATGCTTCGGATATGCACCCTGTAAATTAACCCCTTCACCCCCAAGGGTGGTTTGCACGTTAATGACCGGGCCAATTTTTACAATTCTGACCACTGTCTCTTTATGAGGTTATAACTCTGGAACGCTTCAAGGGATCTTCGCGATTCTGAGATTGTTTTCTCGTGACATATTGTACTTCATGATAGTGGTAAAATTTCTTCCATATAACTTGCATTTATTTATGAAAAAAACGCAAATATGGCAAAAATTTTGAAAATTTTGCAATTTTCAAACTTTGAATTTTTATTCCCTTAAAACAGAGAAATGTCACACAAAATAGTTAAGAAATAACATTTCCCACATGTCTACTTTACATCAGCACAATTTTGGAAACAAAATGTTTTTTTCTTAGGAAATTATAAGGGTTAAAAGTTGACCAGCGATTTCTCATTTTTACAACAAAATTTACAAAGCCATTTTTTTTTCAGGACCACCTCATATTTGAAGTCACTTTGAGGGGTCTATATAGCAGAAAATACCCAAAAGTGACACCATTCTAAAAACTACACCCCTCAAGGTACTCAAAACCACATTCAAGAAGTTTATTAACCCTTCAGGTGCTTCACAGGAGCTGAAGCAACGTGGAAGGAAAAAATGAACATTTTACTTTTTAGTCACAAAAATGATCTTTTACAAACTTTTTTTTTATTTTCACAAGGGAAAAAGGAGAAAAAGGACCGATAAAGTTGTTGTGCAATTTCTCCTGAGTACGCCGATACCCCATATGTGAGGGAAAACCACTGTTTGGGCACATGGCAGAGCTCGGAATGGAAGGAGCGCAGTTTGACTTTTCCAAACCAAAATTGGCTGGAATTGCGAACGGACGCCATGTCGCGTTTGGAGGGCCCCTGATGTGCCTAAACAGTTGAAACCCCCCACATGCGACCCCATTTTGGAAACTAGACCCCCTAAGGAACTTATCTAGATGTGTGGTGAGCACTTTGAACCCTCAAGTGCTTCACGCAAGTTTGTAATGTAGAGCCGTGAAGAAAAAAAATCATATTTTCAGCTGCAGAATGGAAGGGAGGGAGACACAGGAATTCATTACTGATGGGTAGGCGGAGCCCCAGATCAGGATGTTACCTCAGATCAAAAGAGTGATGACTGGCTGGCCCCTCCAGCTCGGCTCCTCCTACTCAGCTCCAGTCTAAGATTTGAGGTCCAGAGGATGGTCGCTGCTAATGCAGCTCCTCAGAAGATTTTATTATTTTAATATTCGGACAGGAGACTTGGATCACTAGTTGGTCTAGAGGTCTCAGGGTACCAGCGCTGCTGTACCCCAACCTCTCCCTTGGCGGATCTGTATTTACTCAAAGTCCCTGCAGAATCCTTGCCGGCCCTGGGGGATGAGGAGAGCTTCTCTGGCGGGAACGCAAACCACACGTGCGGTCACTGCGTTCTTCGCCCTGGGGGGAAGCATGGGCACTGCGCCAGAAACCCCTGAGGGTCCCTGTGGCGCCTTGGCTGGTGAGTACTCCACACAAATTTTAATAATAATTATGTGTGAGTGCTTTAGCGTCTGAATGAGCAGCGCTATTACTAATGTCAGTATGCTTCAGCGCTGCTGTGACAGCGTTACTACATGTATGTCAGTATGCTTCAGCGCTGCTGTGACAGCGCTACTACATGTAATGTCAGTATGCTTCAGCGCTGCTGTGACAGCGCTACTACATGTAATGTCAGTATGCTTCAGCGCTGCTGTGACAGCGCTGTTACAAGGAGATGTGGTGATTTTTTGTCCGCAGGCAGATAGCTGCAGGACAGAGAGGGAGCAGGAGCGGGGAGAGTTTGCGCTCATTATTTGAGCTGGCGGGGGGCGTGGCCTATCTATCCCGGTCTTTTGAGCAGGAAGACGCGCGCTCTGGCGTTTCTCCTGCGACCCCCTCACTGTGGCGGCCATTACTCAGGCTCCTGGGCTCCTCGGACCGCTCCTCTCCTCATAAGACACCACGGCCAGCTGGGTGAGTGCGGATTCCTCACCCCGCAGCGCAGCGATCGCTATACTGCAGCTGCAGTCTCATCAGAGACATAAAAATTGGCTGGGGCTCACAAATATTATATATATTTTGGTGAGTTTGCAATATTAACCCCTCTGAGGGTTATTTCTACCAGCTAAATTTGCTGACTGAATACCGCTGGGGTAACCCTGCTTGGTGGAGCGTTAACCCTTCAGCGTTTGAAAAAAAAAAAAAACCGCATAGTTTTTTGCTGGTATTACCGCTTTGACCTGCTCATACAGGTGAGACATGTCTGAACAGAGTTCAGATGCCGCGGATCACGTCCCAGTGCCATTGCGGCAATCAGATACGCAGACCTCCACAGCGTCTAGCGCTGCGGTCGACAGCGGTGGAAAATTGGATGATATCGCTCGATCGATTAATAACTTGTCTGACCTTTTAGGTCAATATGTGTCTGCTAATTCCTCTCAGAGGAAGCGACGCAGGCCGTTACCGGCCTCTACACGGAGCGAGTCAGATGTATCTGATATTGGGCAGAGTTCCCCTTTAAATTCGGATGGAGAAATATCCGATTCAGATGCGGACGAGCCGCAGGGGCGTTCCTCTATGACGAAGCGTACGGAGGCATTAATTGAAGCCATGAGAGATATACTACAGTTACCGGAGGAGGTAACTAGTCGTCCTGGTAAATCAGCACGCATGTTCCAGGAGTCCCGTGCTTCGCGACAACATTGCCAGCTCTGGATGAGCTTAATGTGTAATAGAGGAGGAACGTCTATGTCCAGATAAGCGTTTTCATGGAACGCATTTCTTTGGATACACTTTATCCTTGCTCTGCGGAGTTAAAGGCTAATTGGACTTCTGCTCCTGAAGTGGATTGTCTTTGTCTCAGCTTAGTAAATCCTCTCTACTCCCTATTAAGGGAAAAGCGAGCTTACAGGAGCCTTTGGATAGAAAGGCAGAGTTGGTGGCAAAAGCAAGCTATGAGGCTGCGGGTCATGGATTTCGAGCAGTGCTAGGATCCATGTGTGCTGCTAGAGCTTCTCTAAGCTGGTTGGCACGTCTGAAGACGGAGTTGCAAAATGAATCTCCGTTATCTGAGATACGGGAAACTTGTGAATGGTTAGAAACGGCAGCCTGTTATATCTTTGATGCCGGTCTGGATACGGCATCTCTGCTGGCCAAAGCGCAAGCTTCAGCGGTCACAGTCAGAAGAGCTTTATGGCTCAGACAGTGGGCCGGGGACGCAGTTTCCAAACAAGGGTTGTTGGCCTTACCTTACAAGGGTGGCCATCTTTTTGGATCCGACCTCACAGAGCTGATTTCCAAGGCTAAGGCGAAGGAATCAGCATTACCACAGCGAAGGGCCATGGCCTCGGTGTCCAGTAAGCCTGGTGTTATAGTGGTCGGCGGTCCTTTCGGGGCCGAGGACGATCTAGTCACTCCTCGTGGGGATCGGGTCGTCCTTCTTTCTCAGGAAAGAAATCCTCTCAGAAAACTCGTACTCCCTGGAAGCAGAGTTTCCGCCAGAACAAGCGGGAACTTGACAAGAAACCCGCAAAGTCGGATTGACGCCAGGGGTCCACTCGAGGATTCTCGAGTGGGGGGTCGCCTGCTTCTTTTCAAGGAGACTTGGATGGCTCGCGTTCCAGATTCCTGGGTAACGCGGATAGTGTCGGCAGGCTATTTCATAGAGTTTGCTTCTCAACCCCCAAATGTTTTTTGTCAATCTCGCGTTCCGTCGGAACCCGAGCTTGTTGTCGCTCTACAGCGAGAGGTCGAATCGCTACTACAAAAGGGGTAGTGATACCGGTTCCGTCAGAGGACCGAGGGAAAGGTTTTTATTCCAACCTTTTTATAGTTTCCCAAAAAGGAGAACAAATTTCGCCCGATTCTGGATCTCAAGCGATTAAACCGGCATGTCCATGCCCGGAAATTTCGCATGGAGTCGCTTCGTTCCGTTGTGGCAGCTCTGTCACAGAACGATTTTCTGGTGTCAATCGACATTCGCAACGCCTATTTGCATATTCCCATCGGAAAGGCTCATCAGCGCTTTCTTCGATTTGCCATAGGTCAGAATCATTACCAGTTCGTGGCTCTGCCGTTCGGCTTAGCCTCAGCGCCAAGGGTCTTTACAAAAATTCTGGCGCCTCCCCATGGCAATCCTTCGAAAACAGGGGATTACGATTCTCCCTTATCTGGACGATCTTTTGATCATGGCTTCCTCGGAGGAGGAGGCGTTGACGGCTCGGGATTTGTCTCTTCAGTTTCTGAAGGACTTCGGTTGGCTGGTCAATTGGGAGAAGTCGTCCCTGGAACCATCGAGGACAATCCTCTTTTTGGGAATGCATCTCGACACGTTTCGGTCGGTAGTTTCCCTACCACCAGACAAACAGTCATGTCTTCTTCGACATGTGCAGATTATGAATCCTCAACGGCAATGTCTCTACGGAAGTGTATGCGTCTCCTAGGACTGATGGTGGCGTCCATGGAGGCATTCCTTTTGCCCAGTTCCACTCCAGGACTCTTCAAAGGTTCATCTTGAGTCGATGGAATCAGTCGCAATCGCTGGATTGCAGTGTCACCATTTCTCGCGCGGTGCGGGATTCTCTAGAATGGTGGTTACGTCCAGGGGCATTCTCCCTGGGGAAGTCTTTCCTCCCTCTGAAGTGGTCAGTCATAACCACCGATGCCAGCCTGACGGGCTGGGGGGGTGTTTGGAACAATCTCTGGATTCAGGGGTATGGTCATCGGAAGAGTCTGTGCTTCCGATCAACATCCTGGAATTGAGGGCGATTTTCCTTTGCCTCCAACATTGGACGGTCCCTTTGAGCGGTCTGCCAGTCCGTGTGCAGACAGACAATGCGACGGCTGTCGCGTATATCAATCACCAAGGTGGGACAAGGAGTTCCAGACTCATGGTAGAGGTGTCCCGAATTCTGATTTGGGCAGAGGCCAATGTACCAGCCATTTCGGCGATTCACATTCCAGGGGTTCGGAATGTTACAGCGGACTTTCTCAGTCGCAGAAGGATGGATTCCGGGAATGGAGCCTCCATCCGGATGTTTTGCACTACTGTGCTCTCGCTGGGGAACCCCCAAGTGGATTTGATGGCATCCAGGTCAATGCCAAGTTACCGACGTTCATGTCCAGGTGCAAGGACCCGAAGGCTGTGGCGGTGGATGCTCTAGTGGCTCAGTGGGATCAGTTCGAGCTGATCTATGTATTCCCGCCGATATCCTTACTTCCTCTAGTACTGCGTCGAATCAGACTAGAGAGAATTCCAGCTATTTTGATAGCTCCAGACTGGCCAAGAAGGGTGTGGTTCTCGACAATAATGTCGCTGTTGGCGGCACCTCCTTTTCCACTCCCTCTTCAACCGGACTTGTTGACTCAGGGGCCCGTTTGTCATCCGGACTTGATGTCCCTGCGTTTGACGGCGTGGCTCTTGAGACGGAAATCTTGACCCGTAGAGGTTTCTCAGCCGAGGTCATTGCTACCCTTCGTGCTGCAAGAAGTCCGGCTACTACTAGGATTTACCACAAAATTTGGGAAACCTTCTTTTCGTGGTGTTTGGGGTCTTCTCGGAACCCGAGAAAATTTTCCATTCCCAACCTGTTGGCTTTTCTGCAGCATGGGCTAGACAAGGGTTTGGCAGTCAGCACCCTGAAAGGTCAGATTTCTGCTCTGTCCTTATTGTTCCGGAGAACCATTGCTTCAAATAGAGACGTGCTCTCCTTTTTCCGAGGTATATCTCGTAAGTTCCCGCCACGGAAGGCTCCGTGTCTCCTTGGCGGCTCAACCTTGTTTTGGAGGCTCTTCAGCATAAACCTTTTGAGCCTATGGTTTCTGCTAGCCTTTCTTTACTTTCTTGGAAGGTGGCTTTTCTTGTTGCAGTCACTTCCTTGAGGAGAGTTTCTGAGTTGGCAGCTCTTTCTTGTTCGCCTCCTTTTCTGGAGTTTTTTTCCGGATCGTGTAGTGCTTCGCACTCGGGGTGATTTTTTGCCTAAAGTGGTGTCACAATTTCATGTCAACCAGGATATTGTGTTGCCTTCATTCTGCCCGGATCCGAAGAATGTGAAAGAGCGAGCTTTACACACATTGGATTTAGTGCAGGCCTTGAAGTTTTATCTATTACTCAAGGTTTTCGTAAGACGGACTCCCTATTTGTGGTTCCAGTCGGTCGTCGGCGTGGTCAACGAGCTTCCAAGGATTCTATAGCTCGTTGGATTCGGTCAGCTATATTGGAAGCTTACCGTCTTCAGGGTGAATCTTGCCCGATTAAGATTCAAGCCCATTCCACGAGGGCTGTGGCTTCATCGTGGGCTTTTCACCAAGGTGCTTCGGCAGTGCAGCTCTGCCGGGCGGCAACTTGGCGCTCTGTCCACACGTTTACAAAGTTTTATAAAGTGGACGTCAGTGCTTCCGCTGATGCAGCCCTCGGACGTAGGGTCCTGCAGGCGGCTGTAGTTTAAAGTTCTAGATGAACTTGTGTTTAGCGCTGGTTGCGCTTTTTTGTTAAGGTTGTTGGGTTTCTGCCTTTTGTTGGTTTTTCCCACCCTTATTTTTGAACTGCTTTGGGACGTCCCATCAGTAATGAATACTGTGGCTCTCTTCCTTCCATCTGCAGCTGAAACACGGATTTTGGTAAGAACTTACCTGTAAAATCCTTTTCAGCGAAGGAAGGAAGAGAGACACAGCACCCTCCCAAGGCAGAAGTGTGTTGATGTTTTCAGATGCAGCGCGACCCTTATCTGATAGCGATTATCTGGGCTGAGGTCAGCGCGCTAAGGCTCTGTTCCAGCATCGCCAGCTCATCGCAGTAGTCAGGTTCCGTGAGTAGTACCTGGAACTCTGTGGTTTTTGGCTTTCTTTGCATGCATAACCTGTATCCTTGTGTTTTTTCTCTGAAGTTCCTTCAGAAGGGGTTATGTTGCTCCGCTGGTGATCTTGGCTCTTTTCCTAAAAGCTTTGGTACGACTGGAGCTGAGTAGGAGGAGCCCGAGCTGGAGGGGCCAGCCAGTCAGCACTCTTTTGATCTGAGGTGACATCCTGATCTGGGGCTCCGCCTACCCATTAGTAATGAATACTGTGTCTCTCTTCCTTCCTTCGCTGAAAAGGATTTTACAGGTAAGTTCTTACCAAAATCCGTGTTTTACCTGACAAAAATGATGTTTTAGTCCCCAATTTTTTATTTTCCCAAGGTTAAGAGGAGAAATTGGACACCAAAATTGGATGTCCAATTTGTCCTGAGTATGCTGATACCCCATATGTTGGGGGGATCCACTGTTTGGGCGCACGGCAGGGCTCGGAAGGGAAGCAGTGACGTTTTGGAATGCAGACTTTGATGGAATGGTCTGCGGGCGTCATGTTCCGTTAGCAGAGCCCCTGATGCGCCTAAACAGTGGAAACCCCCACATGTGACCCCATTTTGGAAACTAGACTCCCTAAGGAACTTATCTAGGTGTGTGATGAGCACTTTGAACCCCCAAGTGTTTCACTAAAGTTTATAATGCCCAGGTGTGAAAAAAAATTGGGGACTAAAACATCATTTGTGTGAGGTAAAAAGTAGGATTTTTTTTTATTATTTTCCCAAGGTTAAGAGGAGAAATTGGACACCAAAAGTTGTTGTCCAATTTGTCCTGAGTACACTGGTAACCCATATGTGGGAAAAAACTGTTTGGGCACAATTCGGGGCTCAGAAGGGAAATTGTGACGTTTTGGAAGCAGACTTTGATGGAATGGTCTGCGGGCGTCATGTTCCGTTTGCAGAGCCCCTGATGTGCCTAAACAGTAAAAAAAAAAACACACAAGTGACATAATTTTGGAAAGTAGACTCCCAAGGAACTTTTCTAAATGTGCCCCCTTCTGGAACTAATCTTTCCTGTAAAGTAAATTAGTAGTGCATGGAGGTGTGGTACAATTTGAAACAATCCTTCATACACAGGCCAGGTTTTTCGGGGCAGGTGTCGCATTGGTAAGTGGTGTCCTTGCGTATTCCCCTTTTGTAACACACTCGGCACCTTTTTTGCGGCTTACCTTTTCTTCCAGTTGGCGGGACCACCCCCGGGAAATGCTGACCTGGTATGATACGAGCACCTTCAGTTCCGGAAGTACTGGGGCCCGCTGTTTCCTGAGTGCCAAACATCAGGGCCTTAACCACTACCTCCTGAAACTGAAGGTACGTCGTATCGCTGTTGCGTGCACATTGTGACAGCAGGAAAGCGTTGAGCATTGCCATTTGGACGATGTGCACGGACAGCTTCTTGTACCACACCTTGGCCTTTCTCAAAGCACTGTACGGTTGGAGGAGTTGATCAGAGAGATCAACACCCCCCATGTATTTATTGTACCCCAGTACACAGTCCGGTTTGCGGACCTGTGTAGAGGTACCCGTACAGTGCTGAGGGCGCTGCCATCACCATGTATGGTGGTCAAGAGAAGGACATCCCTCTTGTACTTGACCACCAACAGGTGGTCGCTACATTGGGCTCTGCTCTCACCCTTTCTGAGCATCAGCCCAAGTAGCGTCTTTGGGAGGCCTCTCTGATTTTTGCGGACGGTACCGCAGGCTGCGGTACCTCGCGCAGAGAGGGAGAAGCTGGAATAAAAGTGTAAAGGTGATAACCTTTATCCAGCAGTGGGTGCACCAAATCCCACACAATTTTCCCACTCACTCCCAGGACGGGGGGACACTCAGGGGGTTCAATCCTGGTGTCCTTTCCTTCGTAAACTCTAAAGCTGTGTGTGTACCCTGAGGTACTCTCACACAGCTTATAGAGTTTGATTCCGTACCTTGCCCTCTTGCTGGGCAGGTACTGGCGGAATGCGAGCCGTCCCTTAAAATGAACCAAGGACTCATCCACGCAGATGTCCCTTTGGGGCACGTACACTTCAGCAAACTTTTTGTTGAAGTGTTCGATGACCGGCCGAACTTTGAACAGGCGGTCAAAGTTGGGGTCATCTCGTGGGGGACACTGTGCATTATCATTATAATGCAGGAATTTGTGGATGGCCTCAAAACGCGTCCGAGCCATGACCATTCGGAACAGTGGAGTGTTGTATAAAATATCAACACTCCAATATTGCCGAATTTCTGGCTTCTTCAGGATCCCCATATGGAGGACCAGGCCCCAAAACTGCATCATTTCAACTGCGTCTACAGGAGACCAGTGGAAAATGATGAACGGGGGTTTTGCGCCAAAAATTGCCGAGCGTACAAATTTGTTTGCTCCACCATGAGGTTAATTAAATCCTCAGGAAAAAGACTTTGAAAAAGTCTATTTCTGTGAAGCCGGTGGAGTCAAACCTGATTCTGCCACAAAATCAGGAATCAGTGGCTCGTAATTTTTGGGGGCCGGGGTCCATACGGGTCCGAAGAGGGGTGCGCTGGTTCATTTTCAGGGGTGGGCGCTGCCTCATGTTCTGTCCTGGGGCGTCTGCGTGGCGGTTCCGCAGGACCCGAGGAGGAAGATGAGGAGGAAGAAGAATCTCATCTGAAAAATAAAGAAATGTGGGATCCTCTCCCTCGCTATCAGTGTCGGAGGCAAGGAAAGCGTATGCCTCCTCCACTGAATAGCGCTGTTGGGATGAGCGATGACGAGCGGGAACATTTTAACGTGAATGGGTGCTTTGTGTGACCTTTATTTATAACGTTGTGGTGTGGGGGGGATGTGATTGGTGAAAAAGCTGAAAAAAAAAGCTAAAGAAAAGGAAAGCGAATAGGGAAAAAAAGGGCTGTGAAAAAAATCTAAACCAGCAGGCACGAGCTCTGATAAGTGACCGTGTCACTTATCAAAGTTCCGCGGCTGCTAGATGTGCGCACGGGAGTGGCGGAAAGGGGGGTGAAAAAAAAAAAAACTGGCAGGCACGAGCTCTGATAAGTGACCGCTGTCACTTATCAAAGTTCCGCAGGCTGCTGGATGTGCGCACGGGAGTGGCGGAAAGGGGGGTGAAAAAAAAAAAACTGGCAGGCACGAGCTCTGATAAGTGACCGCTGTCACTTATCAAAGTTCCGCGGCTGCTGGATGTGCGCACGGGAGAGGCGAAAGGGGGGTGAAAAAAAAAAACAAAAAAAAACAGCAGGAACGAGCTCTGATAAGTGACTGGTGTCACTTATCAAAGTTCCGTGGCTGCTGGATGTGCGCATGGGAGTGGCGGAAAAGTTGTGGAAAAAAAACAAAAAAAAACAGCAGGAACGAGCTCTGATAAGTGACTGGTTGTCACTTATCAAAGTTCCGTGGCTGCTGGATGTGCGCACGGGAGTGGCGGAAAAGTTGGTGGAAAAAAAAAAAAAAAAAAAACGGCAGGAACGAGCTCTGATAAGTGACTGGTGTCACTTATCAAAGTTCCGTGGCTGCTGGATGTGCGCACGGGAGTGGCGGAAAGGGGGGATGAAAAAAAAAACCGGCAGGCACGAGCTCTGATAAGTGACCGCTGTCACTTATCAAAGTTTGCGGCTGCTGGAATGTGCGCACGGAGGGGGGTGCAAAAGTGTTGATCGGTGAACTGCGTCACCAATCAACGCTCGGCGGCGCAAAGGGGGGTAAAAACAGGGGGAAGGGAAGGGGGGATTGGGGTGGATCGGGCAGGGATCGGGGCTCAAAAACTCAAGTTTGTAGTCTTTTCTTTCTTTTCTTTCTTCTCTCTTCTTTCTTCTCTCTTCAGCAGGAGTTGTGGTGTCACAGGCTACTGTGGCACCACAAGGCCCAGCACAGGAGGAGATCTGGCAGTGTGACCGCACAGCAGGAATCCTCAGCAAGTGTGAGGACCCCTGCAGTGCGGTCCAGACAGGTCAGATCAGGTTGCAGACAGGTCACAGAGCGGTCACATCGCTGCTGTGACCTGTCATTGGTGGGATCGATGATCACATCAATCCCACCAATCAAAGGAGACCCCTGCATTGCCGGTTGCTAGGCACCGGCCTAGTAATCGGAGCTCACAGCTCCGATTCCTAGGCAGGTCACCTAGCAGGGCACAGAGCGGTCACACCGCTGCTGTGCCCTGTGATTGGCGCGATCGTCGATGACATCGATCGCGCCAATCAGCTCCTTCATGCCCTACAGGCCCTGGCCTAGGATCGGTGCTATTACTGCACCGATCCAGGCAGGTACAGGCAGGGCACAGCGTTATACTGCGGCTGTGCCCTGCGATTGGCGCGATCGAAGTGATCGGCGATCGCGCCAATCCGGGGGGGGGTCTGGACCTTCCTAGGCCCAGGCCTAGGATCGAGTACATCGGTACTCGATCCTAGCCTGCGATCTCACTGTTTCAGCTGCTCTGATTGGCTGAAACTGTGAGAAAGGCTGTGATTGGCTGTTCAGAAATCAACAGCCAATCACAGCGATCGGGAGGCCTGAGGGGGGAGGACGCAGCCCGGGATGCCGACGCCAACTTCCAAGAGGTAAGCTGGCGTCGGAATTTTAATGCGATCACCGCTACTTAAGTCGCAATGTCGCATTAAAGGGCATGACGTACTATCCCGTCCATGGTCAGAATGGCACGGGTTTTATGGACGGGATAGTACGTCTAATGTCAGAGAGGGTTAATTATATACACACAAAATCAGACATCAAAGCTCGTGTGTGTGTGTGTGTGTGTGTGTGTGTGTGTGTATGTATATAGATATAGATATAGATAGACAAAGTTGTTCAGAATCTAGGAGCCAGCCAAAAAATTTAGGAGCCGGAATTTTTTTTTAACTCGGTTTTTAATTTAACAAAAAAACATTACAAAGGTTATAAACATTTAACTTCTAAAGATAATAAATATTATATTTTGATATATTAGATTTCACAGGCAGCCTTATTTATAATGCACCCCCCATAGGCAGCCTTATTTATAATGCACGCCATAGGCAGTCTTATTTATAATGCACCCCCATAGGCAGCCTTATTTATAATGCACCCCATAGCCAGCCTTATTTATAATGCACCCCATAGCCAGCCTTATTTATAATGCACCCCATAGCCAGCCTTATTTATAATGCACCCCCATATGCAGTCTTATTTATAATGCACCCCATAGGCAGCCTTATTTATAATGCACCCCATAGGCAGTCTTACTTATAATGCACCCCCATAGTTAGCCTCTCTATTATAATGCACCCCATAGCCAGCCTTATTTTATAATGCACCCCATAGCCAGCCTTATTTATAATGCACCCCCATATGCAGTCT
>JARQOD010000004.1:218361657-218395566 GCA_033576555.1 Oophaga sylvatica
ATATAGATATATCTATATCTATATAGAGATATAGATATATCTATATCTAGATATAGATATCTAGATATAGATATCTAGATATAGATATCTAGATATAGATATCTAGATATAGATATAGATAGATATCTATATCTATGAATATCTATATATATATCTATCTATCTATATCTATATCTAGATATCTATATCTAGATATCTATATCTAGATATCTATATCTAGATATCTAGATATAGATATATCTATATCCTATATAGATATAGATATATCTATATAGAGATATAGATATCTCTATATAGATATATCTATATAGATATAGATAGATATCTATATATCTATACAGATATATATATATATATATAATATATATATATATATAGATATATATAGATATAGATATATATAGATATAGATCTATATCTATATCTATATATAGATATAGATCTATATCTAATATAAGATATATCTATTTATAGATATATATATATATATACAGGTCCTTCTCAAAAATTTAGCATATAGTGCTAAATTTCAATATTTTCCATAATGTAATGATTACAATTAAACTTTCATATATTTTAGATTCATTACACACCAACTGAAATTTGTCAGGTCTTTTATTGTTTTAATACTGATGATTTTGGCATACAACTCCTGATAACCCAAAAAACCTGTCTCAAAAAATTAGCATATCAAGAAAAGGTTCTCTAAACGACCTATTACCCTAATCTTCTGAATCAACTAACTCTAAACACATGCAAAAGATTCCTGAGGCTTTTAAAAACTCCCTGCCTGGTTCATTACCCAAAACCCCCATCATGGGTAAAGGTACTGCCACACTAAACAATCCCGCTAGCAATCACGATAACGACGCATACTAATGCGATCGCTAGCGGGATTGTTTCTATATCGCTAAGTGCGGCCACATTTAGCGATATAGTTAACGACGCTATCGCCGTTAGCGATCTTCTTAACGACTTTAGCGGTACAAAAGTACCGCTAAATCGCTAAGAAAAGGTGCCACACTAGCGATATATACTTACCCAGCGGGAGCGCCGACGATAAAATAGGGTCCGGAGCGATTCCAGCGACGAGCGAGATCACAGCAGGAAGCTCGTCGCTGGAAGCTGCCGCACTGAACAACATCGCTAACGGGATCGCTAAATAGTGACTTTTTTAGCAATCCCGTTAGCGATATTGTTCAGTGTGGCATACCCTTAAGACTAGCGACCTGACTGATGTCAAGAAGGCCATCATTGACACCCTCAAGCAAGAGGGTAAAACCCAGAAAGAAATTTCTCAACAAATACGCTGTTCCCAGAGTGCTGTATCAAGGCACCTCAATGGGAAGTCTGTTGGAAGGAAACAATGTGGCAGGAAAACGCTGTACAACGAGAAGAGGTGACCGGACCCTGAGGAAGATTGTGGAGAAGGACCGATTCCAGACCTTCGGGGACCTGAGGAAGCAGTGGACTGAGTCTGGTGTAGAAACATCCAGAGCCATCGTGCACAGGCGTGTGCAGGAAATGGGCTACAGGTGCCGCATTCCCCAGGTAAAGCCACTTTTGAACCATAAACAGCGGCAGAAGCGCCTGACCTGGGCTACAGAGAAGCAGCACTGGACTGTTGCTAAGTGGTCCCAAGTACTTTTTTCTGATGAAAGCAAATTTTGCATGTCATTCGGAAATCAAGGTGCCAGAGTCTGGAGGAAGACTGGGGAGAAGGAAAATGCCAAAATGCCTGAAGTCCAGTGTCAAGTACCCACAGTCAGTGATGGTGTGGGGTGCCATGTCAGCTGCTGGTGTTGGTCCACTGTGTTTCATCAAGGTCAGGGTCAATGCAGCTAGCTATCAGGAGATTTTGGAGCACTTCATGCTTCCATCGGCTGAAATGCTTTATGGAGATGAAGATTTCATTTTTCAGCACGACCTGGCACCTGCTCACAATGCCAAAACCACTGGTAAATGGTTTACTGACCATGGTATTACTGTGCTCAATTGGCCTGCCAACTCTCCTGACCTGAACCCCATAGAGAATCTGTGGGATATTGTGAAGAGAAAGTTGAGAGACGCAAGACCCAACACTCTGGATGAGCTTAAGGCCGCTATCGAAGCATCCTGGGCCTCCATAACACCTCAGCAGTGTCACAGGCTGATTGCCTCCATGCCACACCGCATTGAAGCAGTCATTTCTGCAAAAGGATTCCCGACCAAGTATTGAGTGCATAACTGAACTTTATTATTTGATGTTTTTTTGTTTGTTTTTAAAAAAACACTTTTTTTTTTATTGGACGGTTGAAATATGTTAATTTTTTTGAGACAGGTTTTTTGGGTTATCAGGAGGTGTATGCCAAAATCATCAGTATTAAAACAATAAAAGACCTGACAAATTTCAGTTGGGTGTAATGAATCTAAAATATATGAAAATTTAATTGTAATCATTACATTATGGAAAATAATGAAATTTAGCACTATATGCTAATTTTTTTGAGAAGGACCTGTATATAGGTCATACACTTCTACATAGTACAGTCATGGCCAAAAGTTTTGAGAATGACACAAATATTAATTTTTACAAAGTCTACTGCTTCACTTTTTCTAATGGCAATTTGCATATACTCCAGAATGTTATAAAGAGTGATCAGCTTAACAGCAATTACTTGCAAAGTCAATATTTGGCTAGAAAATGAACTTTATCCCCAAAACACATTTCAACATCATTGCAGCCCTGCCTTAAAAGGACCAGCTAACCTCTTTCAGTGATTGCTCCATTAACACAGGTGTGGGTGTTGATGAGGACATGGCTGGAGATCAATCTGTCATGATTAAATAAGAATGACACCACTGGACACTTTAAAAGGAGGCTGGTGCTTGGCATCATTGTTTCTCTTCTGTTAACCATGGTTATCTCTAAAGAAACACGTGCAGTCATCATTGCAATGCACAAAAATGGCCTAACAGGGAAGAGTATCGCAGCTAGAAAGATTGCACCTCAGTCAACAATCTATCGCATCATCAAGAACTTCAAGGAGAGAGGTTCCATTGTTGCCAAAAAGGCTCCAGGGTGACCAAGAAAGACCAGCAAGCGCCAGGACCGTCTCTTAAAAGTGTTTCAGCTGCGGAATCGGGCTACCAGCAGTGCAGAGCTTGCTCAGGAATGGCAGCAGGCAGGTGTGAGTGCATCTGCACGGACTGTGAGGCGGAGACTCTTGGAGCAAGGCCTGGTCTCAAGGAGGGCAGCAAAGAAGCCACTTCTCTCCAGAAAAACATCATGGACAGACTGATATTCTGCAAAAGGTACGGCAGTGGACTGCTGAGGACTGGAGTAAAGTTATTTTCTCTGATGAATCCCCTTTTCGATTGTTTGGGACATCAGGAAAACGCCTCATTCGGAGAAGACAAGGTGAGCGCTACCACCAGTCTTGTCTCATGCCAACTGTTAAGCATGAAACCATTCATGTGTAGGGTTGCTTCTCAGCCAAGGGAATCGGCTCTCACAGTCTTGCCTAAAAACACAGCCATGAATAAAGAATGGTACCAGAATGTCCTCCAAGAGCAACTTCTCCCAACCCTCCAAGAGCAGTTTGGCGATCAACAATGCCTTTTCCAGCATGATGGAGCACCTTGCCATAAAGCAAAGGTGATAACTAAATGGCTCAGGGAACAAAACATAGAGATTTTGGGTCCATGGCCTGGAAACTCCCAGATCTTAATCCCATTGAGAACTTGTGGTCAATCATCAAGAGACGGGTGGACAAACAAAAACCTAAAAATTCTGACAAAATGAAAGCATTGATTGTGCAAGAATGGACTGCTATCAGTCAGGATTTGGTCCAGAAGTTGATTGAGAGCATGCCAGGGAGAATTGCCGAGGTCCTGAGAAGGGTCAACACTGCAAATATTGACTTGCTGCATTAACTCATTCTAACTGTCAATATAAGCTTTTTTTACTCATATGTTTGCAATTATTTCTGTCTGTGATAAAAACATCTGTCAAACACACATAAAAAACAGAGGGCAGCAGATCATGTGAAAATATAATATTTGTGTCATTCTCAAAACTTTTGGCCATGACTGTACAATGATAGATGGTCCACACACAATATTGCACATAAGCCCATAAAAGTGCCACAGAAAGTCACGCAGACCTGTAAACATAACGTACTCTCAGCAAAGTGCTGTGTGCATTACCTGGCGTTGAAAACGGGTTCTGTGTCCCCGGACCCTCCTAAGTCCTCCAAGTGGCGCCACCATCTCGGTCCAGGAAGAAAATGGCGGGTGCAGGGCGCCCGCCAAATCTGCTGGCAGATTCCATTCATTCAATGTACATTTTGATCACTGTGATAAACCCTATCGCAGTGATCAAAATAAAAAAAAAATTGTAAATAAACCCCCCCCCTTATCACCCATTTAGTTAGGGTAATATAATGAAATAACGAAAAAATATTTTCATTTTTACGTTACGGGTGTGTTGGGGTTAGGGTAGGAGCTAGAATTGAGGTGTTTCCACTATTGAGGTACATCAGGGGGTCTCCAAACGCGACATGGCGCCACCATTGATTCCCAGACAGTTTTGCTTTCAAAAAGTCAAACGATGCTCCCTTCCTTCCGAGCTCGGCCGTGCGCCCAAACAGTGGTTTACTCCAACATATGGGACGTACTCAGGACAATTGCACACCAATTTTGGGGTCATAATTTCTCCTGTTACCCTTGGGAAAATAAAAATAGCGAGCTAAAAAAATATTGTTGACGTAAAAAAATGATTTTTATATTCACGCTCTGCATTTAAAACTTCAGTGACGCACTTGAGGGTTCAAAGTGCTCACCACACATCTAGATAAGTTCCTTGCGGGGTCTAGTTTCCAAAATGGGGTCAGTTGTGGAGGTTTTCCACTGTTTAGGCTCATCAGGGGCTCTCCAAACGCAACATGGCATCCAGCCAGTTCTGCGTTGAAAAGTCAAACAGCGCTCCTTCCCTTGCGAGCTCTGCTGTGCGCCCAAAAAGTGGTTCACCTCCACATATCGGGTATCGGCGTATTCAGGAGAAATTGCACAACAAATTTTATGGTTCATTTTCTCTTTTAACACTTGTGAAATAAAATAATTTGGCTCTGAAGTAAATTTTTTGCAAAAAAAAAAAAAGTTAAACTTCTTGAATGTGGTTTTGAGCACCTTGAGAGGTGCAGTTGTTAGAATGGTGTCACTTTTGGGTATTTTCTATCGTATAGACCCTCAAAGTGACTTCAAATATGATGTGGTCCTAGAAGTAAAAAAAATGGTGTTGTAAAAATGAGAAATCGCTGGTCAACTTTTAACCTTTATAAATTCCTAACAAAAAAAATTGTTTCCAAAATTGTGCTGATGTAAAGTAGACGTGGGAAATTAAGATATTTGTGTGACATATCTCTGATTTAAGGGCATAAAAATTTAAAGTTGAAAACTGCAAAATTTTCACTATTTCCGTTTATTTCATAAACACAAGTCCTATCAAAGAAATTTTACACTAACATGAAGTAAAATATGTCACGAAAAAATAGTCTCCGAATCAGCGGGATCTGTTAAAGCATTCCAGAGTTATAACCTCATAAAGTGACAGTGGTCAGAATTGTAAAAATTGTCCTGGTCATTTAGTTGCCAATTGGCTCCGTCATAAGGGGTTAAACAAGCACAGTGGACATTGCAGACTGAAAAATTGACTATGTTGTAGTTCCAAATACATGCACCTGTAAATTAAGGGGGTTCTCCTCTACAGGTATACAAATGTGGATGCACACAGTGGGGCTCAGAAGTGAGGAAGCACTTTAGATTTGGGAGTGCAAATTTTGCTGTATTTTGGGGTAAACTCTCTTTACCAGAGCCTTTGTATTACCAGTAATGCGGAAATCCTATATTTATATTTCTGGTAACGATAACCTACAAGAAATAAGTCCTCGGGTCAAATTTAAATTTTTTTTATTGGTAGCATTTGAGTACACAACAATGTGGATCATTTTTAAGACTCAGTTCACAATTATCCTGTGTTGCGCTTACATCAAAGTTTCCATCTACATTTCTGAAATGTGAATCAGATGAAACCCCTCAGGGGTCCATTTATGATGAAGGCAGGCACCGTTAAGCTGTTTTTTTTTTTTTTTTCTGTTTTGTTTCGTGTTTTTTGTATTTTTTTTTGTTGTATTTCAAACTGTTTTTTTCAAGATGCACAATACTGGTCTACCACACTTTTCTGCATGCCTAAAAAGACTGCACTGTCTGGCCTAAGATCTAGTGGTGGCAGTGTCTCCGTCTGTCTCATGATAGTGACTCTTGTTAAAAGCATTACCTGAATCGCTTATTTCAAAGATTTACATGGAAACCCTGATGTAAGTACTGTTTAGAGTGAAGGACAAATGTAAACTGAGCCTTATTATGATCTTTGAGAGGCTGAATGAGAAATGTAAACAGTTCAAGAATTGCTTTTAAAATTTTATTTTATTTTTTTTAACTTGCCACCTTTTATTTCAAAATGTATGGTGACATAAGTGTATGAAAAAACAAGAGTTCACTTCAAGGGTTAAACATTGACAGTTTTAACCCCTTCCTGACCCATGGCGCCTACGTCTGTCATGAAAACCTGTGCCATCCCAATCCATCACGCCGACGTAGGCGTCATGGTATAAATCGCGTTCCTGTGGGTCGGGTGACCTGGGTTACTGAAAGGTCACCCGACCGCAGGCACAAGACCCTTTGTGCTTCACAGGGGGGTTGGCTTAACCCCCACGTGGCTACGATTGCTCTGATTGGCTGTTAAAAGTGAAACAGCCAATCAGAGCGATTTGTAATATTTCACCAATGAAATTTGGTGAAATATTACAATCCAGCCATGGCCGATGCTGCAATAGCATCTGCCATGGCTGGACACCGAGATCCGACCCCCCCCCACACACACACACACACACACCGAGTGACGGCGGCGATCGGCCACCGATTGATGGCGGCAATTGGTCACCGCCGTCCCTATCTGCTCCCCTCTCTTTGCCTCCGCTCCCGCCACCTTCCGATTTTTTTTTTTTCCCCCTTCACCTTCCGATTCCCCTCACCTCTCCGGTCCTCTGATGTCCGGCGTCCGTCCCGGATTCTTCATGGGTGCTGCCATCTTTCAAATGGCGGACGCATGCGCAGTGCGCCCGCCAGCCGATTCCATACATTTTCATACTCTCACAGTGATCAAAATAAAAAAAAAAAGTAAATAAACGCTCCCTTTATCACACCCATAGGTAGGGACAAATAATAAAATAAATAATTTTTTTTTCTGTTAGGGTTAGAATTAGGCTGGGTTCATACTGCGTTATGGCAGTCCGTTAGACGGACTGCGTTACACCGCGGTATAACGCAGTGTAATGCAGTCCGTTAACGCTGCCATTCACCCCCATTTGTGGGCGCATCGCGACATGCCGAAAAGCGGCATGTGTTCGCGATGTGCCATCATTCAGTGACGGAGACGCGGGCTGCAGCGTCTGGGCTCCGTCACCGCTAGCACAGATAAATCATCTGCTGATTCATCTGCGCTAGTGGGTATAGCATAACGCGATCGCGTTATGCTATACCGTTACCAGCCCGTCAACGCTATGTGTTGAACGGGCTGGTAAAACACAATATGAACCCAGCCTTAGGGTTAGCCTTAGAATTTGGGTTAGCCTTAGAATTTGGGTTAGCCTTAGAATTTGGGTTAGGTTTGTGATTAGAGTTAGGATAAGTGTTAGGGGGTTGTAGGGGTTGGGGTTAGGGTTGTGTTGGGGTTAGGGTGGAGTTAGAATTGAGGGTTTCCACTATTTAGGCACATCAGGGGTCTCCATACGCGACATGGCGCCACCTTTTGATTCCTGCAAATTTTGCGTTTGTCGGGGTCGAAACGACAAAAACATCGTCTTAGTCACTCAGATTAGTTATAAGCATGGGTTTAAACCGTTTAAAGAATGAGTCAGACAACTAGGCTGGTTAAATCAGAGATGCTTAGAGGGCTGTATCAGGCACCAATCTCAGCAAGTACTGATCTTTATTTCTGCAAGCATGGGTTTATCTACACAGGATGTCAGGGTGGAGTAAAGGGTGGATGGGGCGGGGAAGTAAGCTATATATGTCCATATATGGACATATCCAGCATCTGGCCATCTCTATTGGTTCACATTCCATAGGTCTTGTATCCAGGCAGACTTGCTGATGCAATCCTCAGTTCCCCAAAGGTGGGGGCAGTCATCAGTGAATTTCTTGGAGACAGACTAGCTGGTACTGACGTCATCTTAGAATAAGTTTCAATCTGAATAATACATATTCAAGGAAAACTTTGTGTTTATCTTGACATATAAAATAACAAAGTACATATAAACATATTTTTATAAAGGTATAAAAATAGCAAAACCCCATATGTATAAAATATAAGATAGAAAATTATATTTTACCTTGACAACCCCCCCTAAACACTAAGTTTTCCCTTAAATTATGTGGCCTTGAGACTGTCCATGTGTGGGGACAGGGGTAGTGGATTTTTTTCGCTTGGTCATTTTAGAAGCTGGCCCCTTATGGACCACCCCCAAACAACCAAGTCCCTACCAAACATGCACATGGAGTTCTCCCACTATCCCTAAACTAAATCTCTCATTTCCATTTGTATTTTGTCATAGGGGGTTTTATCAGGTTTATCCTGCGGGGTATATTTCTCCATATCACCCTTATCAGCGTCATCATATAGCAGGGACACAACTTCCTGATGAAGGAAAGTACCTGAGGAGGCGGTTGCATTGGTCACAGCTTTCCGTACAAGGGTATCACACAACATAGAATATCAATCCTGCACCAAAAGCCCCACAACCACTAAGCAGGCTTGTTGAAGGAATCCCTTAAGGCCTCTCAGCCATCCTGGAAAGAAGGAAATATCTACTCCTGTATTAGATTTCAATTCCTCGGCTATGCCCTGAAAGGCATCTCTGCTATAATTTACAAATCTCTGTTCCTATAGTGTTATATTAATTTATCCAATCTACATTGTAATTGATCTGCACAGTTGGGATGAGAGAACGGAAACCCGCCAGGATCTGATTCTGAGCTTTGTATTCGTCTGGGACCCCCCTAGGAACGCCTATGGGATCCATAAAACTTGGGATCCTCAGCATAACCGGTGTCAGCTGACCCAGACTCCTCTTTCTGGATATCAGTGGAGCATATTCTCGGATCCAGACTCTCTCTCTCACGTGTCTTTTAATGACTACCCAGTCTCCGGGCTGCAGGCGTGACTCTCAGGATCCTGGTTGGATCTTACTGAATATAGGCTAATGGTAAACATTCAGGCCAAGATTTCCCTGTTTCAGCCATGGCCTTTGGATTTTTAACTTCAATGTCCCATTTAGTCCTTCTACTTTTCCACTGCTTTCTGGAGATATGGGGTGTGGAAAGCTTGTTGAATTCCCAGAGCTGTCAAGACTTCATTCATTATTCACCTGAATCATCTTGGTGACGAGATCCACTGGCCTCCCCCCTAGATCCGAGAGAGGTAACAATGTGGCAGGATTAAGTGTGGTACATCTCTGCAAAGAAACATTTGGAGGCATTAAAAGTGCACATTGCAATCGAAGGTGACGTGCAGCTGAAAGGGTGCCGGTTGCACCTGGTTCAGTATGGTTATACATCATGAGGTGTAAATACGTCAGTGGATGATCAAGCACGATGTCTGACGATTTGTGGAGCAATAGTTCTACAGCATGTACTGCCCGTACACAGGACGGGGCACCCCTAGCCACTGCATCTAGTCTTCCACTGAAACAGGCCACTGCCTTTGATTATCACCATGCAATTGAGTCAATACTCCTGCCGCGCGTCCCCGCTGTTCATGAGATAAGGGTGAATGGTAGTTCATAGTTGGGGGTTCCTAGCGCTGGAGCTGCCACAATCCTGTTTCTGAGGGAATAAAAACAGTCTATACCTTCAGGAGTTAGTTTAAAAAAGCACAATGGTGATAGTCATAGAGAGGCTGCATGAGGATTGACACAGCATGTATCCACTGTCTGCAGTAGAAATCAGTCCAAGAAATATCCTAAGAGCGGCAACATTAACAGGAATAGGAAAATTCTGTACAGCTTCTTTGCGAGTCTTGGTCAGATGTCGCTCCCCCCGGTGTAATGCAATGTCCCAAAAAGATAACTGAAGATTTACAAAATTGCAGTTTATCCTTTGACGCTTTACAACCAACTTGGTACAGAAACAACATGAGTAAATATTGTTGCAATACGACACTGTTTCCTGGAGGGGGCACAAATCAGTAGGCCATCAAATGTTATAAAAAATAACATTGGCAAAATCAATAACTGAAACCAAGCAGCTCAGAGATATCTGGAACAAAAGTGTGTGTGTGTGTGTGTGTGTGTATATATATATATATATATATCTATAAATATATATTATAATATATATATATATATTTTGTACACAGCCAATACATAAGGGTTAAAATCCGGGTAGCCGAAGGGGGAACTGAAGTTGGAATTTTTACTGTCAAGGCTACTGATAAGGAACCTTAGCTGCAGAGATGCCGAAGGTGGGGGCTAGTTTTAAACTAAAACACCCTTGCTACCAGTTTCTGCAATCTTCCTGAAATGTCCTGGTCTCCTGCACCCGCGGCAAACCCTGTCCACCTCCTGGCACACATCTCCCCCCTACCCCTGCCGTCGCAGGACAAGCACCCACAGCATATATCCCACTCCTCTCTTTGCCTGCACTAAATCATGTTGTGCCCTTGTGCGACTCTAGCCAGATCCTCTGCTTTAACTGATCTCCAATCTGGTCTACTTACTTTCAACTTTCTTTGTCACTTCCTTTTTTTTTTTTTCCAACATTTCTGAAACATACCCCCTGCTTCTGCGTCATTGATTCTGCATATCAGGTCCATTCCTAAAACATAACACTTGTATATCTCATCTATCAGTCTATCGTATCTAGCTTCAACTACCAATTTTCCTTCTGTGTTCCATCCCACATCTGACCAATAATAACAGTTTTCATTCCCTGAGCGGGTGACACTGAGATAAATGTCCCTTTCCCAAGTCTGGTGCGCTGATCCCTTAAAATCATTTCTATCACAATTGAATATTTGACAGAAATCGAACCTAAAGATAACCACAGGGGTTATAGTATTAACCCAGAAGTTAACCCCAAAGGTGGGCATGCTGGCACTATTGGAGATCAGGATGCAGCCCAAAAGGATATGTATATCAGAAACTTCATGACTGCTGACTAATCTTGTCCTTCTTGCAGTGAGAGGCGTGAATCCAGGTGCTCTTGCCCTCGAGCTTCAGGGCAGTAGGGGTGGTCAGGACCACAGGTAGGGACCTCAAATCTGGGCTGGAGACAGTCTCTTCTCACAAACTTTTTCACGTCACAAGGTCACCAGGCGAGAAGTCGTGCACCGTGTCACCTGTAAATTCTGGAGAGAATAGACCCTGTAGAGTGGTGTTAGTCAATTCTTTAGACAAAGCAATCACAAATTTTACCACTTTATCATTAGTTTCAGATAGCTCCTGGTGCCTAATTTCTTCTTCTTGGGAGGGGCACCCACTGGGAACAGAGGTAGTGCAGTAGCTTCTGGATTAGGAACAGAGGCAGGGGCTGAAGGACCGAGCCCTGGGACAGGGCCTCACGACGGGGACTAAAAACCTTTTCCGGCTGTCCGGGTGGTTGGTCGTAGGTGCCGGAAGGCGAGGAGGGGATACAGGCCTGACTGGGTGGTTCTGGGTGTCCCAAGAGGGCCCGCTGGGTGTCCCAAGATGGCCGCTGGGTGTCCCAAGATGGCCGCTAGGTGTTGTGGGAAGGGCGTTGTCTGGGGGCGTCCCACTGTTGGAATATGGAAGGGGCATTGGGCTGCGCATTACACCAGGGGCGACCCGCCCCACAGACACGGCAGGTCTCCGCCCAGGGCGGATTCTGTTCACCACATGCACTACAAGTCCAACCTCCCTTTGTTCTTAGATCGGTGCCATTATAGGGCGGGACTGGGGACTTGGCACAGCAACAGACATGAGGGGTGCAGCGGCCATTTTTAGTTACATCAACAGCGGGGGCCATTTTAGTTACATCAACAGCGGGGACCATTTTAGTTACATCAACAAGATCACATGCAGAGCATATCCGAACAAAGGCTCGGCCCTTCTGAACCTCCTGCACCATCTACTTCCTTCCAGCCCTCAACTTTCAAATATTTGCCTGAGCATTGATGCAGGAGTCCCCCATCACCCAACTTTCCTTTTTCTTTCCTACATAATCCTTCCATACTGAAGGCTGAAGTCTCCCGGTACTGGGCAGACCCATCATTTTATACAAACTTCTCACATTTCTACAGCCTTCCGGCCTTCCCGTGACTGAAAAAGCTCACAGACTCCCACAGCACCACCCTCTAACTTATGAGGGTTTTTCAGATCTAAACATACGCATCATGATTTTAAAAGAGTGCAATGATCTGTCGCGACTCAGACCACCGGCGTCACTTGCAGGTCACCACCCGTCAATACAGAGTCCCGCTCCATGTACGACAAGACAAAGAGCCCTACTCAATCTGTCCCTTCAACTGTGGATGGTGACTTTACAGCACAGTTCGCCGTGACACCCTACACAGCAAGAGTCCCCGCTCCATGTACTGACACTGGGGCTTCTCCTAATGAGGCTCCCCGTGTTAGACAAAGAGTCCCTGCTCAATTTGTCATTTATAGACAGAATCCTAATCAATCTGTCACTAACTAAACTATCATGTGCGTTCTTATACCCCACTCAACACTTCAAGAATCTAAAATTTGTCCCAACTTTATTCTAACAGTCACGGGAGGCATCTATCTACATAAAGGTACAGTGACCGGAGGAGGAGGAAGTGGTGCTGACACGAGTCACGCAAACATGCACGTCACTCGGTCTCACTTGCTGGTTCGGAGCGTGGTGTGGGATCCCCCTTCGGTCTCACCACTCAACCGGTCACCCACCCAGACCCAAATCGACAATACAGCAACGCCAACAATGACTGACACACAGGCAAGTGGGACGCTATAAAGTATATGATCCCAACTTACCTTGTTCAATGGAGGCTGCAGTCCTCGCACTCAGTCACCGCGGGCACCACCCAAAGTCCTCAGGACGGGTCCGGACGGGCGGCGATCCACTGCCCCACGTTGGGCGCCAATTGTCGGGGTCGAAACGACAAACACTCGTCTCCAGTCACTCCAGATTAGATTTTTAAGCATGGGTTAACCGTTTAAAGAATGAGTCAGACAATAGGCTGGTTCAAACTTCAGAGCATGCTTAGAGGGCTGTATCCAGGCACCAATCTCAGCAAGTACTGATCTTTATTTCTGCAAGCATGGGATTATTACACAGGATGTCAGGGTGGAGTAAAGGGTGGATGGGGGCGGGGAGGTAGCTATTATGTCCATATATGGTCATATCCAGCATCTGGCCATCTCTATTGGTTCACATTCCATAGGTCTTGTATCCAGGCAGACTTGCTGATGCAATCCTCAGTTCCCCAAAGGTGGGGGCAGTCATCAGTGAATTTCTTGGAGACAGACTAGTGGTACTGACGTCATCTTAGAATAAGTTCAATCTGAATAATACATATTCAAGGAAACCCTTTGTGTTTAACTTGACATATCAAAGTAACAAAGTACATATAACATATTTTTATAAAGGTATAAAAATAGCAAAACACATATATATAAAATATAAGATAGAAAATTATATTTTACCTTGACACGTTCAAAAGTCAAACAGTGCTCCCGTTATTCCGAGCCCCGCGTGTGCCCAAACAGTGGTTTACCCCACATATGGGGTATCTGCGTTCTCAGGAAAAATTTCACAACAACTTTGGTGGTCTAATTTCTCCTGTTACCCTTGGGAGAAAAAAAACTGGGAACTAAAAAAATTTATTTTTATGGAAAAAAAAAAATATTTTTTTATTTTCATGGCTCTGAATCTCCAAGTTCAACCAGAAGCTTATAAGCAAAGTGCTCACCACACATCTAGAGGAGTTCCTTTGGGGGGATCTAGTTTCCAAAATGGGGTCACTTGTGGGTAGTTTCTACTGTTTAGGCACATCAGGGGCTCTGCAAACGTAACAAGATGCCCTCAGACCATTCATCAAGTCGGCATTTCAAAACGTCACTACTTCCCTTCCGAGCCCCGACGTTGCCCATACAGTAGCTTTCTCCCACATATAGGATATCAGCGTACTCAGGAAAATTGGACAATAACTTTTGGGGTCTAATTTCTCCTGTTACCTTTTGGGAAAATAAAAAAAAAATTGGGGACTAAAAGATCATGTTTGTGGAAAAATGATTTTTTTTTTATTTTCATGCCCCGGGCGTTATAAACTTCTGTGTAGCCCTTGGGGGGGTTCAAAGTGCTCACTGTGCATCTAGATAAGTTCCTTAGGGGGTCTAGTTTCCAAAATCGGGTTTTGTGGGGGAGCTCCAAGGTTTAGGCACACGGCTCTCCAAACACGCATGGTGTCCGCTAACGATTGGAGCTAATTTTCCATTAAAATCAAATGGCGCTCCTTCCCTTCTGAGCCCTGCCTGCGCCCAAACAGTGGTTCCCCCCCCCACATATGGGGCACCAGTGTATCAAGATAAACTGGACCCCAAAAGTTGTTGTCTGGTATTTCCTGTTACCCTTGGGAAAATAAAAAATAGGGGCTAAAAAATGATTTTTGAGAAACCAAAAATGTTGTGTTTTTTTTTTTTTTTTTTTTTTTACTTTCACTTCTCTGCTTTATAAACTTCTTGAAGCACTTTGGGGTTCAAAGTTCTCACTACACATCTGGATAAGCTCCTTAGGAGGTTTAGTTTCCAAAATGGGGTCACTTGTGGGGGTTTCTACTGTTTAGGCACATCAGGGGCTCTGCAAACGCAACATGACGCCCGCAGAACATTCCATCAAGTCAGCTTTCCCAAAATGGCGCTCCTTCCCTTCTGAGCTCTCCCATGCGCCAAAAAGTGGTTTCTCCCCCACATATGGGGTATCAGCGTACTCAGGACAAACTGTACAACAACTTTTGTGGTCCAATTTCTCCTGTTACCCTTGCAAAATAAAAAAGCGGGCTAAAAAATCATTTTTGAGGAAAAAAAAAATTTTTTTTATTTTCACTGCTCTTCGTTATAAACTTCTGTGAAGCACCTGGGGGTTCAAGTGCTCACTATGCATCTAGATAAATTCGTTGGGGAGTATAGTTTCCAAAATGGGGTCACTTGTGGGGGATCTCCAATGTTTATGCACACAAGGGACTCTCCAAATGCGACTGGCAACCGCTAAATATTCCAACATTTTCCATTCAAAAAGTCAAATGGCGTCCTTCTCTTCTGAGCCCGCGTGCGCCCAAACAGTGGTTTATGACCACATATGAGGTATCTGTGTACTCGGAGAAATTGCCCAACAAATTTAGGATCCATTTTATCCTGTTTGCCCATGTAAAAATGAAAAAATTGATGCTAAAGAAAATTTTTGTTGGATAAATTAAAATGTTCATTTTTTCCTTCCACATTGCTTTAGTTCCTGTGAAGCACCTGAAGGTTAATAATCTTCTTGAATGTAGTTTTGAGTAGCTTGGGGGTGCAGTTTTTAGAATGGTGTCAGTTTTGGTATTTTCTGCCATATAGACCCCTCAAAGTGACTTCAAATGTCCTCAAAGTGACTCCAAATGTGAGGTGGTCCCTAAAAAATGGTTTGTAAATTTTGTTGTAAACATGAGAAATCGCTTGTCAACTTTTAACCCTTATAACTTCCTAACAAAAAAAAAAAATTGTTTCCAAAATTGTGCTGCTGTAAAGTAGACATGTGGGAAATGTTATTTATTAACTATTTTGTGTCACATAAAATCTCTGGTTTAACAGAATCAAAATTTGAAAATTGCAAAATTTTCACCATACTTCAATTTTTTTCACAAATAAACGCAAAAAATTATCTACCTAAATTTACCACTAACATGAAGCCCAATATGTCATGAAAAAACATTCTCAGGATCGCTAGGATCTGTTGAAGCGTTCTGAGTTATTACCTCATAAAGGACACTGGTCAGAATTACAAAAAATGGCAAGATCTTTAAGGTCAAAATAGCCTGGGTCATGAAGGGGTTAATGATTAGGTTTTTCTGGATGTGGTGATACCAAATGTGTCCTGTGCTTAACCCCTCTACAACCTCCGCCGTACTATAGGCGGAGATCGCTTCCCTCCCTTAGATCGGGCTCCGGTGATGAGCCAACATCCTCTCCCGGACATGTCAGCTGTTTTGAACACTGACATGTGCCTGCAATAGCCGCAGGTGGAATTGCGATCCACCTCTGGCTATTAACAAGTTAAATGGCGCTGTCAAACTGACAGCGCATTTAACGTGCGCTTCCAGCCATCGGGCCGGAAATACTCTCACCGGTGACCCCGTCGCGTGATCGTGGGTCACTGGTTCGTTGGCATGACAACCGGAGGTCTACTGGAGACCTCTCTGGTTGTCTATCGGATTGCTGTGAGCGCCGCCCAGTGGTCGGCACTCATAGCAAGTGAGTATTCTACTACATAGAGGCGATGTAATCATGCCTGTATGTAGCAGAGTCGATCGGGTTATGGCACTTCTAGTCCCCGCTAGAGACTATTGAAGCATATCAAGTTTTTTTAAATTAAAAAAAAAAATTAATAAATAAATATAAAAGTTCAAATCACCCACCCTTTTGCCCCATTCAAAATAAAACATCAAACATACACTTTTGGTATTGCCGCATTCAGAATCGCCCAGTCTAACAATAAAAAGAGGATTAACCTGATCGCTAAAACGACTTAACGAGAAAAGTCAAAATGCCAGAAATCCTTTCAGCTGCAGATGGAAGGAAGAGAGACACAGGAATTCATTACTGATGGGTAGGCGGAGCCCCAGATCAGGATGTCACCTCAGATCAAAAGAGTGCTGATGGCTGGCCCCTCCACTCGGGCTCCTCCTACTCACTCCAGTCTAAGATTTGAGGTCCCAGAGGATGGTCGCTGCTAATGCAGCTCCTCAGAAGATTTTATTATTTTATATTCGGACAGGAGACTTGGATCACCAGTTGGTTAGAGGTCTCAGGGGTACCAGCGCTGCTGTACCCCAACCTCTCCCTTGGCGGATCTGTATTTACTCAATAGTCCTGCAAAATCCTTGCCGGCCCTGGGGAATGAGGATGGCTTCCCGGCGGGGACGCAAACCACAACGTGCGGTCACTGCGTTCCTCGCCCTGGGGGGAAGCATGGGCACAAGCGCCACCAATCCTGAGGGGTCCCTGTGGCGCTAAGCTGTGAGTACTCCACACAAAATTTTATTATTAATGTGTGAGTGCTTTAGCGTCTGATGGCAGCGCTATTACATGTATATCAGTATGCTTCAGCGCTGCGGTGACAGCGCTATTACATGTTTATCAGTGTATTCACCGCCTCTCCCTTGGCGGATCTGTAACTACATAATGGTCCCTGCAGAATCTTGCCGGGCCCTGGGGATGAGGAGAGTTTCCCTGGCGGGGGCGCAAACCACACAGGGGGTCACTGCGCTTCCCGCCCTGGGGGGAAGCATGGGCATAGCGCCAGAAACCCCTGGGGGTCCCTGTGGCGTTTCGGCGGTGAGTACTCCACATTTTGGTAAAATGTGTGTGAGTGTTTTAGCGACTGCTGCGGCAGCCGCTGTACATAATATGCCGGTGACTAGTTTTTCTATGTCCGCAGGAGGATGCCTGCAGGACGAGGGAAAGGAGGGGAGTACGCGCTCTTTTTATTTTTTGAATTTCGCGCCGCTTCTGAGCGCGCGCTTTACTGCAGCCTCCATTTCCGGCTCCTCTACATGGAGCACACGAGGCAGAGCGCGGCGGCCATTGCTGATAAAGCGCTGCAGGCTGAAAAGCTCCCCGGATCGTTCTCCTCCCCTCCCGGCAAGAATACGTAACCGCTTGGTGAGTCGCTTCTAGCCCGCCGGCAGAAGCTTAACCCCTTTCACCTCCACAGCGCGAGCGCCGTCTGGGGCACTTCTGAGTGACAGATTGAGCTGTCCTGCGGCTGTTCTCGCATAAGGGTTGCACACTCTTTTAATATTAATAAAGAGGCTGTGGGGAGTCTGCGACATTAAGCTGCCCACTATACGTTTCGCTGACGATCCTGATGGCGTCGCATAATATTGCGATCGTTTGAGTGTCATGTTTAGTGTCGCTGGTGCTGCCAATTTGGGCAATCGCATAGGCGATTAGCGATCTCCTTGACAACTTTGGCGGTCATTGCGTTATAAAAAACAGCGCATTTTTTAGCGATCTTGGGAACGTTTTCTGTTTAGTGTGGCTTGGCTGTCCTGCAGCTGCGACCTTTAAGAGGCGCCTGAGATTCGCACACCCTTTTTCATTATCAAGGTTGTGGGGAGTCAGCTACTTTAACCCCTTCTTAGGAGGTTAACTCTTAATGGGAGACAGCTGGGTACTCTCGCTTTAGAGCTTTAACCCTTCAGCGTTTGTTTTTTATTTAAGTACTGCTCTGGTTACTGACAAGTTTATCCTGCCATATACTATGCAAGGGCATGTCCAGAGACCCTCTCCCAGATCCGCTACGGATCAGCCTCGCGTATCTGACACGCAGACCTCGACTCAATGCACGGTCAGAGGTTCCAGTGGTGTCAAAATGGAGGCCTTCTACTGGTTTCTAATGATGACCTTTTAGGTTATGGAGTGTCAACTAGATCCTCTCAAGGAACCGACACAAATCGGTTGCTTTCCTTCTCGCTTAGCGAAGAAGTCCGATTCGGACAAGGAGGATCGGCAGGGACACCCTGCCTCTCTCAGGGGCCGTACTAAAATTTCTGTGGAAGCCATGTGGACGTTAGTTACCAGAGGAAGGTAACTAGTCGTCCTGGTAAGTCGGCCCGGATGTTGCAAGGGTCAATGGGTCGCGACGACCTACAAACCGTATCCGTTTTTCTACGAGTTATTTGTTAATTGGACCCCTTCTCCTAAAGTGAATGTCCCTTTATTCCAGCTTAGCAAATCTTCCTGGTAAAAGGGAAGACGAGTCTGCAGGACACGCTGGACAGAAGAACGGAGATGCCAACAATTTCCATCTGTGTAGCCGTGGATCATAGATTCGGTATAAGGATCTAGGTGTACTTGTTAAGTTCCCCTGAGCCGGTTGGACCGTCTAAGGACGGCGTGGCAAGTTTTCCCTCTATCAAGGTAGATGGGCTTTTCTAGTTGAAGGATAATGCGTCACTGCTATCCAGGGAGCAATCCTCGGCAGTTACAGTCAGAAGAGCACTGTGACTGGATGGAACGCAGTTTTCCAACAGGGTTTGCTATCTTTAGCTTAGAAAGTGGTCAGCTATTTGACTGACTCAACGGAGCTGATGCAAAGGCAAAAGAAGCAGCTTTACCGCAGCGCAGAGCTGTGACTTCTGCGTCTGGCAGGACTAGTGCCGATAGTTATCGGCAGTCCTTTTCGTTTCAAGGGATGATCATGACCAAACCCTCTGGGGTTTGTGTCCTCTTTTTTTAAAAAAAAAAAAAAAAAAAAGAGAGGGGGAATTCTCAAAATTCCGCATACCCTGGAAAAGAACTTCTGTTAAGGCAGAAGCTGGCAAAAAAAAAAAAAAAAAAAAACCGCTAAGGCGGACTGACTTCTGACATTCCGTCAGAGCCGAGCATGAAGTCGCTTCGCTCAGTTATGGCAGCCCTGTCGCAGAACGATCAATCGACATTCGCGACGCTTTTTGGCATGTTCCCGTCGGAAGACCTCACCCAGGTTGTGGCTCGACCATTCGGCTTGGCCTTAACGCCCAGAATTTTTACAACGATTCTGACGCCTAAATCTCATGGCAATTCTTCGAAGACGGGGACTTACGATTGTCCCTATTTGGACGGCCTTTTCGGTTTGTGGCCTCAAAGGAGAAGTCGTCTCTGGAATCGTCGCAGGCAATCCTGTTTTTGAGGATGCTTTCGACACGGTACGGGCGGTGTTGTCCCTACCTCCAGACAAGCAGGCATGTCTGCTCCAGCATGTACAGACTATGAAGTCTGCGACAGCAGTGTCCCTTCGGAAGGTATGCGCCTTCTGGGTTGACGGTGGCGTCCATGAGGTTTTTTCCGTTTTCCAATTTCATTCCAGAGCTCCCATAGGCTCATTCTGAGTCGTTGGGATCAATCGCAAGGTTCGCTGGTTTGCAGCGTCACCATCTTTCACAGGGTGCGAGAATCCGAGGATGGTGGTTATGTCCAGGAGCGTTATCCCTGGGAAAGCTTTTCCTCCCTCCGAAGTGGTCGGTCATAACCACCAATGCCAGCCTGACGGGCTGGGGGGGGGTGTTTGGAACAATCTCTGGATTTAGGGATATGGTCATCGAAGAGTCTGTCCTTTCGATCAACATCCTGGAATTGAGGGCGATTTTCCTTTGCCTCCAGCATTGGACGTCCTTTTGAGCGGTCTGCCGGTCCGAGTGCAGACAGACAATGCGACGGCTGTCGCGTTTATCAATCACCAAGGCGGGACAAGGAGTTCCAGACTCATGGGGAGGTGTCCCGAATTCTGATTTGGGCCGAGGGGCAGTTTACCAGCCATTTCGGCGATTCCATTCCAGGGGTTCAGAATATTACAGTGGACTTCCTCAGTCGCAGGAAGATGGATCCCGGGGGAATGGAGCCTCCACCCGGAAGTTTTTGCACTACTGTGCTCCCGTTGGGGGATCCCCAAGTGGTTGATGGCATCCAGGTCCAACCAAGTTACCGACGTTCATGTCCAGGTACAAGGACCCGAAGGCTGTGGCGGTGGATGCTCTAGTGGCTCAGTGGGATCAGTTCGAGCTGATCTTGTATTCCCGCCGATATCCTTACTTCCTCTAGTACTGCGTCGATCAGACTAGAGAAATTTCAGCTATTTTGATAGCTCCAGATTGGCCAGGGGGGGTGTGGTTCCGACAATAAATGTCGCGGTTGGTGGCACCTCCTTTTCCGCTTCCTCTTCAACCGGACTGGTTGACTCAGGGGCCCATTTGTCATCCGGACTTGATGTCTCTGCTTTGACGGCGGGCTCTTGAGACCGAAATTTTTAACACCGTTGAGTTTTTCAGCCAGGTCTTGCTACTCTTCGTGCTGTGAGAAGTCCGCTACTACTAGGATTTACCACAAAACTTGGGAAACCTTCTTTTCGTGGTGTTTGGGGTCTTCTCGGAACCCGAGAAAATTTTCCATTCCCAATCTGTTGGTTTTTTCTGCAGCATGGGCTAGACAAGGGTTTGGCAGTTTAGCACCCTGAAAGGTCAGATTTCTGCTCTGTCCTTATTGTTTCGAGAACCATTTGCTTCGAATAGGGACATGCTCTCCTTTTTTCCGCGGTATAGCTCGTAAGTTTCCGCCGCGGAAGGCACCCCTGTCTCCTTGGCGGCTCAACCTTGTTTTGGAAGTTTTTCAGCATAAACCTTTTGAGCCTATGGGTTCTGCAAGCCTTTCTTTGCTTTCTTGGAAGGTGGCCTTCCTTGTAGCTGTCACCTCTTTGAGGAGAGTTTCTGAGTTGGCAGCTCTTTCTTATTCGCCTCCTTTTCTGGGGTTTTTTCCGGATCGTGTAGTGCTTCGCACATGGGGTGATTTTTTTTTTTTTACCTAAAGTGGTGTCACATTTTCATGTTAACCAGGATATTGTGTTGCCCTCATTCTGTCCAGATCCGAAGAATGCGAAAGAGCGAGCTTTGCACACATTAGCTTTAGTGCGGGCCTTGAGTTTTATCTATCTATTAACTCAAGGTTTTCGTAAGACGGACTCCCTATTTGTGGTTCCAGCTGGTCTTCGATGTGGTCAACGAGCTTCCAAGGATTCATAGCTCGTTGGATTCCGGTCGCTATATTGGAAGCTTACCGTCTTCAGGGTGAATTTTGCCCGATTAAGTTTCGAGCCCATTCCACAGAGCTGTGGCTTCATCGTGGGCTTTTCATCAAGGTGCTTCGGCAGTGCAGCTCTGCCGGGCGGCAACTTGGCGCTCTGTCCCACGTTTACGAAGTTTTATAAAGGGACGTCAGTGCTTCCGCTGATGCAGCCCTTGGACTAGGGTCCTGCAGGCAGCTGTAGTTTAAAGTTCTGGATGAACTTGTGTTTAGCGCTGGTTGCGCTTTGTTGTTAAGGTTGTTGGGTTTCTGCCTCTTTTTGGTTTTTTCCCACCCTTATTTTTGAACTGCTTTGGGACGTCCCATCAGTAATGAATTCCTGTGTCTCCCTCCCTTCCATTCTGCAGCTGAAAACACGGATTTTGGTAAGAACTTACCGGTTAAAATCCTTTTCACGAAGGAAGGGAGGGAGACACGCACCCTCCCAAGGCAGAAGTGTTTGATGTTTCAGATGCAGCGCGGACCCTTGTCTGATTGCGATATCTGGACTGAGGTCAGTGCGCTAAGGCTCTGTTCCAGCATCGCCAGCTCATGCAGTAGTCGGTTCAGTGAATAGTACCTGGAACTCTGTGGTTTTTGGCTTACTTTGCATCATAACCTGTATTCTTGTGTTTTTTCTCTGAAGTTCCTTCAGAAGGGGTTAGTTGCTCCGCTGGTGATCTTGGTTCTTTCCTAAAAGCTTTGGTACGACTGGAGCTGAGTAGGAGGAGCCCCGAGCTGGAGGGGCCAGCCAGTCAGCACGCTTTTGATCTGAGGTGACATCCTGATCTGGGGCTCCGCCTACCCATCAGTAATGAATTCCTGTGTCCTCTTCCTTCCTTCGCTGAAAAGGATTTTACAGGTAAGTTCTTACCAAAATCCCGTGTTTTTTTTTTTTTTTTTTTTTTGGGTCGCAGTGACATTGCATTTAAATGCAATAATGGGCATCAAAAGATCGTATCTGCAACAAAATATCATTAAAAACGTCATCTCCACACGCAAAAAATAAGCCCCCACCCAACCCGAGATGTATTGAAAATGGAGACACAGGTCTCTGAAAAAGGCACACTTTTTGGATTTTTTTTCACTACTTAAAAAGACCTAGGCATGTTTGGTGTCTATGAACTCGTAATGACAAGGAGAACATAATAGTAGGTCAGTTTTGGCATTTAACCCCTTAACCCTCAAGGGTGGTTTTGGGCACGTTGATGACCTCGCCAATTTTTACAATTCTGACTACTGTCTCTTTATGAGGCTATAACTCTGGAACGCTTTAATGATCTTCACGATTCTGAGACTGTTTTCTCATTACATATTGTACTTCCTGATAGTGGTAAAATTTCTGAGATATAATTTGCGGTTTATTTAAGAAAAAAAATAAAATATGGTAAATTTTGCAACTTTCAAACTTTCAATTTTTATTCCCTTAACAGAGAATATGTCACACAAAATAGTTACTAATAGCATTTTGACATGTCTACTTTACATCAGCACAATTTGAAACCAAATTTTTTTTTTTTTTGCTACGAAGTTATAAGGATTAAAAGTTGACCAGCGATTTCTCATTTTTACAACAAATTGTACAAAACCATTTTTTTTTTTAGTGACCACCTCACATTTGAAGTCACTTTAAGGGGTCTATATGGCAGAAAATACCCAAAACTGACACCATTCTAAAAACTGCACCCTCAAGGTACTCAAAGCCACATTCAAGAAGTTTATTAACCCTTCGGTGTTCACAGGAGCTGAAGCAACTTGGAAGGAAAAAAATGACATTTTAACTTTAGTGACAAAAATGATCTTTTACAAACAATTTTTTTATTTGAACAAGGGTAAAAGGAGAAAATGGACAGAAAAAGTTGTTGTGCAATTTCTCCTGAGTACGCCGATACCCCATATGTGGGGGGAAAACCACTGTTGGGCGCCTGGAAGGGTTTGGAAGGGAAAAGGGGCGCAGTTTGACTTTTTCAAACCAAAATTGGCGGGAATTGAGATTGGACGCCATGTCGCGTTTAGAGAGCCGCTAATGTGCCTAAACAGTGGAAACCCCCCACATGTGACAAACCCTTTTGGAACTAGAACCCCCCCCCCCCCTAAGGAACTTATCTAGATCTCTTGTGAGCACTTTGAATCCCAAGTGTTTCACTAAAGTTTAATAATGCCTGGGTGGAAAAAAAAAAAAAAATTTCCAAAAAATGATTTTTAGTCCCCATATTTTTGTTTTTTCCCCCAAGGAAATTGGCCCAAAAAGTTGTTGTCCAATTTGTCCTGAGTACGCTGATACCCCATATGTGGGGGGGAGAAACACTGTTTGGACGCACCAGCATGGGCTCGGAAAGGAGAGTAATGACATTTTGGAATGCAGACTTTGCAAACTTAACATGACATCCATCAAAGTCTGCATTCCAAAATGTCATTACTTCCTTTCCGAGCCCTGCTGTGCGTCCAAACAGTGTTTCTCCCCACATATGGGGTATCAGCGTACTCAGGACAAATTGGACAACAACTTTTTGGGTCCAATTTCCTTGGGAAAAATCAAAAATTGGGGACTAAAAATCATTTTTGTGGAAATTGTTTTTTTTTCACACCCAGGCATTATAAACTTTAGTGAAACACTTGGGGATTCAAAGTGCTCACAAGAGATCTAGATAAGTTCCTTAGGGGGTCTAGATTCCAAAATGGTGTCACATGTGGGGGGTTTCCACTGTTTAGGCACATCAGGGACTCTGCAAACTTAACATGACATCCATCAGAGTCCCTGATGTGCCTAAACAGTGGAAACCCCCCACAAGTGACCCCATTTTGGAAACTAGACCCCCTAAGGAACCTATCTAGATCTGTGGTGAGAACTTTGAACCCCCAAAGTGCTTCACACAAGTTTATAATGCCCGGGCATAAAATAAAAAAATCTATTTTTTTTTTCCCACAAAAATGATCTTTTAGTCACCATTTTTTATTTTCCCAAGGGTAAGGGGAAAAATTGGACCCCAAAAAGTTGTTGTCCAATTTGTACCTAGTACGCTGATACCCATATATGTGGAGAAAAAACTACTGTGTGGGCGCACGTTGGGGCTCGGAATAGAAGTAGTTGACGTTTAGTAATGCAGACTTTGATGGAATGGTCGCGGGTGTCATGTCGCGTTTGGAGAGCCCCTGATGGCCTTAACAGTGGAAACCCCCCCAAGTGACCCCATTTTGTAAATAGACCCCAAAGGAACTATCAGATCTGTGGTGAGAACTTTGACCCCCAAGTGCTTCACAGAAAGTTTATAACGTAGAGCCATAAAAATTAATAAATCATATTTTTTTCTACAAAAACATATTTTCGCCCCCAATTTTTTATTTTCCAAGGGTAACATAAGAAATTGGATCCCAAGAGTGCAATTTGTCCTGAGTATGCTGATACTCCATATGTGGGGGTAAACTACTGTTTGGGTGCATGGCAGAGCTCAGAAGGGAAGGAGCACCGTTTGAATTTTTCAACGCCGAATTGGCTGGAATTGAGATCAGACGCCATGTCACATTTGGAGAGCCCCTGATGTGCCTAAACAGTGGAAACCCCCCAATTCTAACTCCAACCCTAACCCCAACACACCCCTAACACTAATCCCAACCCTAACCCAAACCTAACCCTAACACACCCGTAACCCTAGTTCCAACCCTAACTTTAGCCCAACCTTAACTTTAATGGGAAAATGGAAATAAATACTTTTTTTTTTTTAATTTTTTATTTTTCCCTAACTAAGTGGGTGATAAAGGGGGGTTTGATTTCCTATTTGTAGCGGGTTTTTATGATTGGCAGCTGTCACACGCTAAATGACGCTTTTTATTGCAAAAAGTAGTTTTTGCGTCATCACATTTTGAGAGCTATAATGTTTCTATATTTTGGCCCACAGTCATGTGAGGTCTTATTTTTTGCGGTACGAGTTGACGTTTTTATTGGTACCCTTTTTGGGCACATGACATTTTTGATCGCTTTTTATTACGATTTTTGGTAGGCAGAATGAACAAAAACCAGCAATTCATGAGTTTCTTTTGGGGGAGGGGCGTTTATTACCGTTCCGTGTGTGGTAAAATTGATAAGCGGTTTTTATTCTTTGGGTTAGTACGATTACGGCGATACCTCATTTGTATTATTTTTTTTCTTTTGGCGCTTTTATACAATTAAAACGATTATAAAGAATAATTTTGCATCGCTTTATTCTGCGAGCTATACATTTTTTATTTTTTCGTTGATGCTGTATGGCGGCTCGTTTTTGCGGACAAGATGACGTTTTCAGCGGTACCATGTTTGTTTATATCCATCCTTTGATCGCGTGTTTATTCCACTTTGGTCGTCGGTTATGAGTAAATCATGTTTTTTAGACTTGTTTTTTTTTTTTTAAAGGGTTCACTAAAGGGGTTAACTAATGGACAGTTTTATAGGGCGGGTCGTACGGACGCGGCGATACTAAATGTGTACTTTATTGTAGTTTTTTTTTTTTTTACATTAATGAAGTGAATTTATTGGGAATATTATAAATTGTTTTTACCTTATTTTTATTTTTTTTACATTTTTTACTTTGTCCCAGGGTGGGACATCACTGTGTACAGTCATAGCCAAAAGTTTTGAGAATGACACAATATTATATTTTCACATGATCTGCTGCCTCTGGTTTTTATGTGTGTTTGACAGATGTTTTTTTCACAGACAAATATAATAATGCAAACATATGAGTAACAAAAGCTTATATTGACAGAATGAGTTAATGCAGCAAGTCAATATTTGCAGTGTTGACCCTTCTTCTTCAGGACCTCTGCAGTTTCCCTGGCATGCTATCAATCACTTCTGGACCAAATCCTCACTGATAGCAGTCCATTCTTGCACAATCAATGCTTTCATTTGTCAGAATTTTTTAGGTTTTTGTTTGTCCACCCGTCTCTTGATGATTGACCACAAAGTTCTCAATGGGATTAATATCTGGGGGAGTTTCCAGGCCATGGACCCAAAATCTCTGTTTTGTTCCCGAGCCATTTAGTTATCACCTTTGCTTTATGGCAAGGTGCTCCATCATGCTGGAAAAGGCATTGTTGATCGCCAAACTGCTCTTGGAGGGTTGGGAGAAAGTATGCTCTTGGAGGAAATTCTGGTACCATTCTTTATTCATGGCTGTGTTTTTAGGCAAGACTGTGAGAGCCGATTCCCTTGGCTGAGAAGCAAACCCCACACATGAATGGTTTCAGGATGCTTAACAGTTGTCATGAGACAAGACTGGTGGTAGCGCTCACCTTGTCTTCTTCGAATGAGGCTTTTCCTGATGTCCCAAACAATCGAAAGGGGATTCATCAGAGAAAATAACTTTACCCCATCCTCAGCGTCCACTGCCTGTACCTTTTACAGAATATCAGTCTGTCCAGATGTTTTTTTCTGGAGAGAAGTGGCTTCTTTTGCTGCCCCCTTGAGACCAGGCCTTGCTCCAAGAGTCTCTGCCTCACAGTGCATGCAGATGCACACACACCTGCCTGCTGCCATTCCTGAGCAAGCTCTGCACTGCTGGTAGCCCGGATTCCGCAGCTGAAACACTTTTAAGAGACGGTCCTGGCGCTTGCTGTCTTTCTTGGGCGCCCTGAAGCCTTTTTGGCAACAATGGAACCTCTCTCCTTGAAGTTCTTGATGATCCGATAGATTGTTGACGGGGTGCAATCTTTCTAGCTGCGATATCTTCCCTGTTAGGCCATTTTTGTGCATTGCAATGATGATGCACGTGTTTCTTTTAGAGATAACCTGGTTAACAGAAGAAAAAACAATGATGAAGCACCAGCCTCCTTTTAAAGTGTCCAGGGGGTTTCATTCTTATTTAATCATGACAGATTGATCTCCAGCCATGTCCTCATCAACACCACACCTGTGTTAATGGAGAATCACTGAAAAGAGGTTAGCGGTCCTTTTTAAGGCGGGGCTGCAATGATGTTGAAATTGTTTTGGGGGATAAAGTTCATTTTCTAGCCAAATATTGACTTTGCAAGTAATTGCTGTTAAGCTGATCACTCTTTTAAATTCGGAGTATATGCAAATTGCCATTAGAAAAAGTGAAGCAGTAGACTTTGTAAAAATTATTTTGTGTCATTCTCAAAACTTTTGGCCATGACTGTGGGTCAGATCGCTGGTGTGCAGTGTGCACGCATCTGTCACACCAGCGACCCGCTCTGGCACTGCGCAGGCTTCTCAGTGCCTGCTCTCGTAAGGCACTAGGAAGCCGCCTCCCTGCAGGCCCGGTGGCCATCTTGGATCCGGGGTTCTGCAGTGAGGGAGTCCCTCGGAACAGAGCGACACATCGCGTGTTCTGAGGGTCTCAGGGGAGCACGCAGGGACCCCCCCCCTGCGCGATGCTTCCTGTGCCCGCGGTAACCCGATCATGTTTGACGTGGTGTCCCAAAGAGATTAATTGTGCCGGGAGATGGCACATAGGGCACATGGCACTAGGCCCCCCCCCCCCCCCCCCCCCCCCCCGAGAGCGCAGCTGTCCCCTTTGGGAGTACTATCCGTCCCGGGGAAATTTAAAAATACCAGGTCACTGGACGGAATAGTCATCCAAGGGGGATTAAGGGGTTAATGAACTGGTAAAAAAAATGCAAAAAAGGTTGCAATCTCACAACTGTTCTTTGGAATTTTTTTTCCCATTTTTGAGTACACGATATGGTAAAACCATTGATGTCGTTCAAAAGTAAAACTTGCCCTGAAAAAAAACAAGCCCTCACATGGCCATATTGATGGAAAAATAAGTTATGGCTCTGGCAGAAGGGGAGCAAAAACGAAAAAGGGCAGGGTCTTAAAGGGGGTTAAAGTGAACCTGTTGGCATGATTTGCTACAGACACTGTCAGTTTGGTGCTGTTTAAACTGATTAAAATGATACCTGGGGTGAAGAAATCCGTTTTTGTGGTTCTTGTGTAATCATGTTAGAAGTTTTCAGTTAATGATATGCCCGTGCTTTGTGGCTGGACTGTTGGCAGTCTTATCTTCTGCTCTAGGCCAGAAAACCAAGACCTGCCCATAGGCCGCCCCGAAGCACAAATTTTCCTAATCAGAGACAGAATGTTTGTGCTTTGGTGCGCCCTGTGGGCAGGTCTTGGTTTCTCTGGCCTAGAGCAGGAAGATGAGACTTGCAGTCCCACCCAGACATCGCATATCATTAACTGAATTTTCTTAAGGGCCCGTCTCACACAACGATCTCGCTAGCGAGATCGCTGCGAGTCACTAGTTTTGTGACGCAGCAGCGAGCTCACCAGCGATATCGCTGTGTGTGACATTCAGCGACGATCAGCCCCCTGCCGGGTATCGCTGATCGTTGCGGGAAATGTCTGGACTTTTTATTGATCGCTGGTCTCCCGCTGACAGGCACGCATCGCTGCGTGTGGACAGGCGGGAGACCAGCGATCCGCTGGTAACCAAGGTACCAGCGGGTTTCCAGGCGCGGGGCTGTGCCTAGAAACCCGCTGTGTACCTGGATTCCAGCGCCCTGATGCAGGGAGCTGGTAACCAAGGTACACAGCGGGTTTTCCAGGCACCGCACAGCGCCTGGAAACCCGATGTTACCTTGGTTACCAGCTCCCCGCATCAGGGCGCTGGTATCCAAGGTACCACTGCGGGTAACTAGCGATGTTTACCCGCAGTGTCCTTGTGCTGATCGCTGCCCTGAGCTGCCTGTTTTGGCAGCTCAGCAGCGATAATATAGCGATACAAACCCGCGATCCTGATCGTTGTCGGGATCGCTGGTGTATCGCTAGTGAGACCCAGCCTTTACATGGCTTCTTCACCCCAGGTATCACTTTAATCAGTATAACGGTTTCAAACCTGATGGTGTCTGTAGATTTGGCAATACCCCTGTGACAGATTCGCTTTAATATGGAGGTCAAACACTGACAACTATCAGTGTACTTTTGATGGTGTTGGGGGTTTAAAGGGCTCTCCCTCCTTCACATGCTTCTTATTTAGTTATTTCTTTAGGTGTCATCAACATGGTTAAACAGCCAAAGGACCTTGTTACTGCAGGAGCCTGCCTGCCAGAGGGTGTCCATTATTTGGACAACCCCTTTGAATTGCTTTATTCCCTCTTTGCCCGTGCTTACAAGAGTCTTCCAGCCATTCGGCGGCTACTAATGGCCGCTTCACTCTTGCTTCCTTCAGACGAAACGAAATCTGGAAGAAGTGAGCGCTGTTGCTGCTCTGATATAGCATACATCCAGAAGAATTCAGCGCATCAGCAGTGCTCACTTCCAGATGTTTTGTCTGAAGAAGCATGAGTGAACACGGCCCATTAGTAGCTGCTGATTGCTCCAGAGCTCACAGCACGTGAGACCCGCGCCAATGTTGGTTTGAGAGGCACTAGAGGTGAGTGCAGGCTGGTATTTTAGAAGAACAATATAGCGGTTGAGAATGGTATTGTCTCAGTACTGAACAAATCCCTTTGAGCTGAGCTCACTGGGTAAATTGTACTGGGCCCAGTTTCCTGAGCTCACACAATCAGCACATATATTTGTGGGAGCATCTTGAAAACTAGGACATACCAATAACGTTCAATATCGGGAAATGCTAAAAAAAAAAAAAAAAAAAAACCCTTTTGACGGACACCGGCCGTAGATTTGTGCAAATTTCTTTTTTTTTTTTTTTCCTTTTTCAAATTAAAGGTTTTTTTTTTTTTTAAATTTTTTCTTTGTTGCAAGAATGTTATACTCTTAAAGAAGCCATGCAAAGATTCTTTAATGCACTTCATATTTTTTTTTTAACTGCATTGCTATAGGAGATTTCACATGTGGATATGCTGACTACAGACATATTTTCCGTCCAAGAGGCATGCAGCTTATTTAAAGGTCAGTTAAGCTTTTTTTTTTTTTTTGCCGATCTTGCAGATAAACATTGTCTACTTACAAATGGAATACTGATGCATTTGTGAATGACACACATTTGAATTATGAAAGAAATCCTTATACATGCTGCTCACGGGTTGGTTCCTGACTACTCTTAAAGAGAATCTGTCACGTTTTTTTGGCCTATTAACTAAAAGTATCATCTAATAGTGTGAGTTTATACATTCTCCAACTACTTGTGAAACCCCCTGACTCCCCATGAATCCACCATAAAAACCTTTTATATCATTCCTGCGCTGTATGTAAATATCGTCGTGCTGTACACATTCCATTCTGTGAATAGCGTTGTTCACGTACAGGTCTTGCGCGGGTGCATTCAAATTGAATGCGCACGCACGGGACCTGTAAGCGAACAACGCTATTCACAGGACAGAATGTGTACAGCATGCTGAGGAGGGGTGGAGAGAGACCAGAACCTCAGTAGTTGGGGAATGTATAGCTCATACTCTTAGATATTTGTCCCTCATCTCCCTCCGCTGCTTTCCTCACTGCGCAGATGCCAGATTCCCAGCCCTGCAGTGTGAATACATCATAACACACTGCGGGGCAGGATCTGGGGCCGCCGCTACACGAAACCCCGCCCGTGACGTCGCAAGGAGAGGAGGTGGTGGCCAGAAACAAGAGGGGGATAAATTGACAATGCTGATGCCGCTGACAGTGCAAGAAGACATACCTCCCTGACACAATAGAGGTATGTCGGACTGATTATAAAAGTTTATTTTCAGCGTTCCTAGCGATCAGAAACGTAAGAGCCACCTTCACAGAATGCAGCCTTAGTGCTGCTGAAGGTGGCTTTTACTTAGAGGCCCTGGGGGGTGACCGGTTCCCTTTAATGCAGTTAGTGAGTTTGACATCAGGCATCTCATTATGTCACGTTACCATGTACCACACCTAGAACAGCCTTTCAAATTAAGGACAACCATTTTCTGTGTCTGGGTGTTAAGTGGCTCTTAACCAGTGGATCCCTGAGAGAACTGTCCTTCCCTTACATCACCCAAGGGATTGAATCAAGGTGACACTTGATATCTTCGTCCATCGTGAGAATAGGCCAGTGCTTTGTCATTATAGATCTAAATTCCTGTGCCCCATTTGTTTAGGTTGTAATGTGCCTAATAAGATTATCTGACTCAGTACATGAGTTTGGTGTCAGTAATTCAGCCCTGCTCCTTATACGCTTTCTATAAAATCTTATGGTGATAGCCCCTTTGAATGAACCTCAACCTCAGTTCACTCGCCTGTCTTTCAAAGACTGCATCCTCACTGCAGTTGCGTCTTACCCGAAGGTATTGGCCCTTAGGCATTACTTTCCCACCTCATTAGGGAATTACTGGCCACAGATTTCCTAAAGACTGTTGTTGGTAGAAATCTCCCAGATGTCTTCCTGATGCTCATATGAAGGAAGGGCAATATCGCTGAATTACATTCGTATGTAAAACATAATCCAATGGTGGTGTTCAGATCATTCATGAATGTATCAAACTCCTTAAACTTAAAGGTACCCTTCCAAATCGGGGAAGATGTTGTCAATGTAACGACTCTACATCTCGATCTTATTTGTGCAGGGTTGAACATCAGAAAATAATGTTTCCCTCACACCAGCCCAGGAGCAAGTTAAAAATACCTAGGTGCACAAGGGCTATCCAAAGCTGGTTTCCTGAGCTGGTGTAAGTTCTTGCCATCATATGTGAAGAAATTTCTAGTGAGGCAGAATTGAAGGATACTGAGGATCAAGCTATTGAGAGAAAATGTCTGACAGCATGAAGGCTGCTTGTGTGTGAAATTGTGGAGTATAGCAATTCCACGTCTATACTAGCCATGATACATCCCGTGTCCACAGATTCCTTACAGTTTGCACAAGTCAGTGCTATCTCTAGATACCTAGTGTAGGATTGCACAAATGGTCTGTGCATGCGATCAATGTAAATGCCCAGGTTTTGACAAAGACCTCCTGTACTAGGGCACATCCCAGAGGGCTTCTAGACCCTTGTGGACCTTAGGGAGACTTTAAAAAGTGGTCTGTCTTGGATTTGATGGTAAGAGAAAATCCAATTATGTTCTATAAATGTCCTTGAGGCTACCATCCAGGATTTTTAAGTTCACCTTGGAATTTCGGTGTGGGATTATCTGATAGAATGGCATACCATTCCCTGTCTTTCAAAAGGTTAAGACACATGGTACAGTACTCTTCTGCATCCAGGACCACCATGTTGCCACCCTTGTCAGAGACGGCTTGACGACAATGCAGTGGTCCTGTTCCAGATCCTAATTGCTGCCATCTCTCTGGAACTGCAGTTATATTGTTGTGTTTCGGTAGCTGAGGAGGACAGGAACAACAGCAGGGCAGCAGAACACCTCAGATGTTGGTAACTGATGGGTTGCAGATTCCTAAACTAACGACACAACACGAGGTAGCCGTGGAGCGTTCCTACGTTGATCCTAGACGCCTCGTCACAGCCTGAGAGATAACTACACCTAAAGGCAGAAAGATGAAAGCTATCTGCCCCGGAGCAGATCCCAAAAGAAAATAGGAAGCCCCCAAACATATAATGGCGGTTAGACAAGATGAAAACACAAACATAGGCAGAAAATAGATTGAGCAAACGCTGGGGCCACAAGCTGACTAAATAGGATAGGAAAGGAGAGATTACTTTCTGCAACCCAGAAAACCCTACAAAAATTTCCCAACAATTCTGATTACAAAAATACAGAGATCACACGATCTCGCCACCCGCTAAATCAGATCTCAGTGTGAACAAAACCAAGCTGCAGCCGCTGAAAAAACAGGAAAAAGCAAATGAGCAAATAACAGTGGCTACAGATAAACTGTGAGGAGCTCAGGCCCCAGGAGGGGACCTGGCTGACCTTCAGAAACCATCTCTAGCACATTCACCACATTATATCTTTTATAGGGGGAGACATCTCGTATAAATGAAGATCTTCAGTTACTCTATTGACATATGTCAATAGTTGTGACCTCATTAAAGTTTGACGGCACTTTTTTTTACTCTTGGTGCAAAGATCAGAAAAGTGTCCCTTACTAACTGACTGGGGTCTCAATCAGCCAGAATGTCAAGTAGTCTTACATCATCCAGCATGTTTACAGGAATGCCC
>JARQOD010000004.1:218395666-218417954 GCA_033576555.1 Oophaga sylvatica
CATGTTCATTTTAATGAAATATGACCATTTTGAGCCTGGGGTCATATAGACCGCATGGTACCAAAGCAGTGATTTTTTTCATGGTTCCACAGCAGGGTTAAATGCCGCTATCAGATATACCTATATTGATAAATGCACATGCAGGGTTTTTTTTTTTTTTGGTACAACACGTGGTAAAGTGTTTAAAGGGAATCTGTCAGAAGGATCAACCCTCCCAAGAGGCCTATGAGCATATACATTATGTTCCAAATTATTATGCAAGTGATATTTTTCTCCGATTTTCCCAAGTGGTCGGTGCAAATGACAGTCAGTCTAATTAAAGTCATCACCCGTTAGAGTATACATAGAATTTTATTGAAAAAACCTCCCAATGATAACAGTATACTGTATATACCCACGTATAAGCCGAGATTTTCAGCCCATTTTTTAGGGCTGAAAGTCCCCCTCGGCTTATACACGGTCATATACAGGGGTCGGCGGGGAGGGGGAGCGGGGGTGTCGGATCATACTCACCCCTCCGCCGGCGCGGTCTCTGCAGCCCCCCTGCTTCTCCCACAATCTCCGGCTCCTTCCTGCAGCGGTCACATGGCACCGCTCATTAAAGTCATGAATATGCACATATTCATGACTTTAATGAGCGGTACCACGTGACCGCTGAAGCGCTGCGGAGAGCGCCGGAGAAGAGGAGAGGCTGCAGGGACGCGCGGCGGAGGGGTGAGTATAGTGATATTTACCTGTCCCTCGGTCCACCGCAGCGCACTGCTCCCTCGGTCTGACTCTCCTCTGGCTCTGAATGATCAGGCAGAGGGCGCGATGACGTCGTTAGTGCGCGCCCCGCCCCCTGCCTGATCATTCACAGCCAGAGGAGAGTCAGACCGAGGGAGCAGTGCGCTGTGGTGGACCGAGGGACAGGTAAATATCACAAGTGCCGGGGTCCTGAGCGAGCGGTGACACCGGCACCTGTCCCCCATAGCGCGCCGGTGTCACCGCCTGCTCAGGACACCGGCACCTGGCCCCCAGCGACGAGAGGGGAGTATGCCTTTTTTTTGCAGCAGCAGCATATGAGGCCTATACTATGGGGCATAATTGTGCAGCATATGTGGGCATAATCTGGAGCATATGGGGGCATAAGCTGTGGAACATATGGGGCATAATCTGGAGCATATGGGGGCATAAGCTGTGGAACATATGGGCATAATCTGGAGCATAATCTGGAGCATATGGGGCATAATCTGGAGCATATGGGGGCATAACTTGGACATATGGGGCATAAACTGGAAATATGGGGCATAATATGGAGCATATGGGGGCATAATATGGAGCATATGGGGCATAAGCTGTGGAACATATGGGGCATAATCTGGAGCACATGGGGGCATATTCTGTGGATCATACGGGGCATAATCTGTGCAGATATATGGGGGCATAATCTGGAGCATATGGGGGCATAATCTCTGAAGCATATGGGGCATAATCTGGAACATATGAGGGCATAATCTGTGGAACATATGGGGGCATAATATGGGGCATAATCTGGAGCATATGGGGGCATAATCTGTGGAACATATGGGGCATAATCTGGAGCATATGGGGGCATATTCTGTGGATCATACGGGGGCATAATCTGTGGAATATACAGGGGCATAATCGGAGCATATTGGGCATAATCTGTGGAGCATCATATGGGGGCATAATCATTTTTCACCCTAGGCTTATACGCGAGTCAAGTTTTCCCAGTTTTTTGTGGCAAAATTAAGGGGGGTCGGCTTATACATGCTAAGTATATACGGTAATCTCCAAAATGGAAAAAAAACTCAAAATGCACTGTTCCAAATTATTAGGCACAGAAGAATTTCTGAACATTTGATCTGTTTTAAAGAACTGAAAATGCTCATTTGTGGAATTTGCAGCATTAGGTCACATTCACTAAACAAAAAAGCTTCTTAACTCCAAAACATCCTAACAGGCCAAGTTACATGTTAACATAGGAACCCTTCTTTGATATCACCTTCACAATTCTTGCATCCATTGAACTTGTGAGTTTTTGGAGAGTTTCTGCTTGTATTTCATTGCATGAAGCCTCCCAGAGCAGCTGTTTTGAAGTGAACTGCCTCCCACCCTCATAGATCTTTTGCTTGATGATACTCCAAAGGTTCTCTATAGGGTTGAGGTCAGGGGAAGATGGTGGCCACACCATGAGTTTATCTCCTTTAATGCCAATAGCAGCCAATGACTACAAGGTATTCTTTGCAGCATGAGATGGTGCATTGTCATGCATGATGATGATTTTGCTTCTGAAGGCACATTTCTGCTTGTTATACCATGGAAGAAAGTTGTCAGTCAGAAACTCTACATACTTTGCAGAGGTCATTTTCACACCTTCAGGAACCTTAAAGGGCCCTACCAGCTGTTTCCCTATGATTCCGGCCCAAAACATGACTCCTCCACCTCCTTGATTACGTCGCAGCCTTGTTGGGACATGGTGGCCATCCACCAACCATCCACTACTCCATCCATCCATCTGGACCATCCAGGGTTGCTCAACACTCATCAGTAAACAAGACTGTTTGAAAATTAGTCTTCATGTATGTCTGGGCCCACTGCAACAGTTTCTGCTTGTGAGTTTAGGGGTGGCCGAATCGTAGGTTTATGCACCACAGCAAGCCTTTGAAGGATCCCACACCCTGTGGTTCGAGGGACTCCAGAGGCACCAGCAGCTTCAAATATCTGTTTGCTGGTTTGTAATGGCTTAGCAGCTGCTCTCTTAATCCAATGAACTTGCCTGGCAGAAACCTTCCTCATTCTGCCTTTATCAGCACAAACACGTCTGTGCTCAGAATCAGCCACAAATCTCTTAACAGTACGATGATCACGCTTAAGTTTTCGGGAAATATGCAATGTTTTCATCCCTTGACCAAGGCATTGCACTATTTGATGCTTTTCAGCAGCAGAGAGATCCTTTTTCTTTCCCATTTTACTTGAAAACTCTGGCCTGCCTTATAGTGTGGATCATCTAGTTTTCCTTTTATTGGGCTCACATGGCAAACTAATTATCACAGATATCTGAGATTGATTTCAGTGATCCAAAGAACCCTGAGACACAATACCATCAATGGGTTTCATTTACAAAAAACAAACAAACAAAAAAAAACCGCTATGACACAAAACCAATTTGCATAATAATTTGGAACATCGTTTTAGTCATAGGAAGCTGAATGAAATGATACTTTGACACCTGCAATCTGATGTCTTATTCCAGAGAAATCCACTTATTTGTAAATGACCTCTTCCAGGTTATAGGGAGGAAGCGCCTGGAAGATAACTACCTCCAGAGAAAAATATTCAGAATTGAGAGTCCTCAGTGGTTGATACCTTTTAATGGCTAACTGAAAAGATGGTAACAAATTTCAAGCTTTCGACACTACTCAGGTCTCTTCATCAGGCAAAGACTAATACAAAATCTGAAGAATCACATTTATACACAGTACAGAAACAATGCAATAGGTAAGACAAGTGACGTGAAGAACTACCATTATGGGAGAATGATGAACAGTTGTGGCCATAAATACTGGAACAGTTCACAGATAAGGAGTGTGAATGTTTTATTGTCCTATGGTTGAGGTCTGGTTCTGTGTAGTGATGCCCCCACAAGGTCAGAGGCGCAAATTCCTTAATTGATGTAAAAAGACAAATCCATGTGACACATTCATTCCAGATCTGTCAAAGGTTGTCATAAGTTTATACTCCCAGACCCTTCTGTCTGAGATTGGAAGGGAAGACACTAGAACTGGAAGTGTTGGTTCTTGTCTTGTTCCTCAGTGCAAATCTCTGCTACCTCTGGCATGATGAATGGCCACCTGGTAGTAGGCTTTTTCTCAGGTCCAGGGTACACCACCATATCTTTCCCTTTTAAAAGGGAACCTGTAAATCAGAAAATGCTATTAACATGCAGATATGGGGTTAATCTGCAGGTTAGTAGCGGTTTTTAACCTGCTCGAAGCCCGCACTTTCCTGGACATTGCGGAGACAAAATGAATTTTATTGCCCCCGGCAGGGCTCGGGTTTCAGTCACCTCTCTTAGTATACAGAGCAGGAGCTGTAGCTGTGCCCCCAGCATTGATTGACAGTCAGCCCCAATGCAGAGCCAGTGTCAAGTCAGTGACTAAACGAAGTGTCACCAACACGGAAGTTGTATGAAGTACAGCCAGCTGTATTATAGGGAAGAGTGTGCATGTACACAGGAAGAATCAGTGTGCTGGTTTAAATATCATACAAGTCTTGTATAAAAAGTATATTAATGAAGCCATATAAAAATCTAATGGTGGTCATCAATAACCTGGACACACCCAGTATGTATGCTGACTATACAAGAGAGATGTCAACAGAAGGGTTTGGCCAACAGCTCTACCTTTCCCGATTCCCCGTACACAGTCGGCTGTGCCATTCATGCATTCCAACTCTAGATGCAGCTTTTCTCAAGGGGGTGGGGGAAGGGGGGGGGGGTTGGACATTTATATCAATACTGCCCGACTCCTCTCCCCAAGTGACAGGGAAGAGTTGGGAGATCCCCACACACATTAGATTGTCAGGTGACGTCCAGAACTTATCCTAGGGTTTGATGTAATGTAAAGTCATAATTGTGAGATCGATGGAGGTCCGACACCCCAACTGATCAGAGAACACCCGCTCCGGCAGCATCCAGGTATAAGCGATGCCTTGAGTAGAATTCAGCAGCCCCAGATTGCTTAGTGCTTTATCTCCCATTCAAGTGAATGGCAAAGCAGTTTTCAGATCATTGGGGGTGCCAAGTATTAGATCCCCAGCTCATTGATTACCTATAGGTATCAATAGGATAGGTCAATTGTCAAGTTGTGGACAACCCCTTTATTATATACACGAAAAACTCCCACGTGAGAAAATGCTGAAAAAGGAACAGATCATTTACTTACATATGCAGTTTTCAAATTATTAAAAGATACAATTTAAAACTGCAAAGCAAAGAACTGGTTCATGGAGCTGTGTCACCGGTACACGTTACGGTACATATTACATTAAGGAAGTTACCAAGAAGAAGGAGTGATAATCTGTGAGCTACAATCACAATGGCACGACGGATGCGACATACAAAGGACATCTGTGGCTGCGTGGATTCCAAGTATTTCACACTGGTAATATTTAATTTAGAGTCGTCGACATCTCCAAAGCACCTGAAAACAAAACATAGGAGTAATATCAGTCTGCCTTAATATTTGTCCACATGGTCCCTATAAACATTTCTCTTCTCTCTTTTTGTTATTTAGTTTAACAGGTTGTCAATTGTCTTTTGCAAACTACTGAAGATACCATGTGGAGTTGTTTGTTTTCATGTAACTAAACAATTCTCTATTTCAGTAGTTACTATGCCATATGGTGTGTTCGTATGAACCTGTTATGATTTTTCTGTTGTGTATTATAAATATAAAAATTTTGAACTTTGAATGAGAACATATATAAGTAAAATCAACAGTTGTACATAAATTGAATGAAAATTCATAGTATAATCTGACAATGCCAGGGCACAATCCACTCTAGTATATACACACCGTATTTTTCAGATTATAAGAAGCACTTTCCCCCCCCAAAAAAAATTAGGGAATTTGTGGGGTGGGGAATCGGACGTGCGTCTTATAACTTGAATATACCCTATAAACAGCAGAGTGGGGTCCTCTTTATGTGGTGATCTGCTTACGTGTAAATCTGTATGGGTGTATAACAGGTCACTGATCCTTCAGTCACTTGCCTCTTTTACATAATGCATATAATAGTGTTGATATTACTGTTAATACCTATAACATTGTGGCTATTATATACAGTACGCGAATGCCAGGTTCATGTTTAACATTGCAAAGTATGGAAGCTTTGTAATTTAATTCTTTATCTATCCCTGAAAAACACTGATGACCAATTAATGGTAAAAATTGACACGGATGCAAAACACTGATCACACCATTTATTTAAGTAGATGTTTAAATATGGACATGTGAATAAGGCCTAAAAACACATTCATGCTGCAGTGTTTTAGGCAGCATGAATCAGAAGACCTGTTCTCATTAATGCACCATTCACAGGTTCTGTCTACAGAAACAAGTGGCATCCTGGGAGCCTTTAATGTTTATTAAACCCAACAACATTGCAGGCCCTGGGAATAACCAAAAGTGACTGATGTTGGGGGAAACAATGAAGAGCAGCATGAGTCACACAAAATGTCACTATGTGAAACATGCTAAAACACTCACCTGATTCCAACATCTTTTCCAGACTGTAAAATCCATGACAGAGAATTGTTAAGTTCACCAATATATTCTTGACCTAAATCCTGTAAAAACACAATTTGTAAACAGGGGTGTGGAGGAAGGAAAACAAAAAAAACTTAAGGGTGGAGAGAAAAACCAGTAAAGTCTTAGCAAATTACACTTTGATCACCAATGTTCCCAATACTGGGACCAGTGTCCGCATTTACGAGGAACCTGTCAAGTAACGCTATTCACCTCCAAACGTGGGGTCAATCTGCAGATAGATCAATAGTGTTCCGACAACATGTGGCTTCCAATGCTGAGACTTCAATCAGTGCTGGGGGCGCAGTTACAGCGGCTTATCTTGACACAGAGCGGTGAGTGAAACCATTCCCGGAAACCACGCCAATGACAGCGCGAACATGCGTATCACACACTTGGCCCTATCCTAGATCTCGCCTGGGACAGCTCATAGAATCCCAGGGTTTGCAGTACCATCTCTACACCGATGACACGCAGTTCTACCTATCTGGACCCGACATCACCTCCTTACTAAAATCCTACAATGTCTGTTGGCCATTTCATCTTTTTCTGCTCGCTTTCTAAAACTATACCTGGACAAAACAGAATTCATCATCTTCCCCCACTCCCCCATCTCACTCTACCCCTCCACCAGACCTATCCATCAATGTCAATGGCTGCTCACTTTCCCAAGTCCTGCATGCTCGGTGCCTCGGGATGATCCTCGACTCTGCCCTCTCAAGCCACATATCCAAGCCCTAGCCTCCTTCAGCAGACTCCAACTCAAAACCAGTTTCCCAGATCCATACATTCCTTAACCAAGAAACTGCAAAAACGCTCGTGCACGCCCTCATCATCTTCCACCTCGACTATTGTAACCTCCTACTCTCTGGCCTCCTCTCTAGCACCACTCCAATCTATCCTAAACTCTGCTGTCCGACTAATCCACCTGTCTCCCCGTTATTCCCCAGCTTCTCTCTGCCATGCCCTTCACTGGCTTCCTATTGTCCAGAGGCTCCAGTTCTTAACTATGACATAAAGCCATCCACAACATGTCTCCTCCACACATCTGTGACATGGTCTCCCGGTACTTACCTCTACACGCACCCTTCGTTCCTCTCAAGATCCCCTTCTCTACTCCCCTCTTCCCACAACAGCATACAAGACTTCTCCCGTGCTTGCCCCATACTCTGGAACACTCTACCGCAACACAGACTTTAGCCTACCATGGAAACCTTCAAAAGGAACCTTAGACCCACCTCTTCCTAAAAGCTGACAACCTGCAGTGATCCACCGCAAGACCAGCACTACCCTCTCCTAGTGTATCCTTACCCATCCCCTGTAGACTGAGCCCTCGCGTGCAGGGTCCTCTCTCCTTTTGTACTTGTGTGTGCCTTGATGTTGAGATTTAAAACTAGGGCTTTGAATCTTAAAAATTAAGATTTGTAGAGAGATAGATTCCATATGCCGAAAGGAAAGAGGATTTTCTTTGTGGTATACTATCTGGGAAAGGAGAAAAAAGAAAAAAAAAAAAACCTATAGACAACTCTGAGCACCCCAAGAATTGGGATTTTTTTTTTTTTTTTTTAAGAATTGGGAATTTTTTTTACTTTGTGTACATTCTGTGACAATGTGTCGAAGGGAATTATTTTCCCATTCCTGAACTGGTAAAAGGTATTTGATTAAGGACAGGTACACCTGGATTATACAGCACGGGCACATGTGCACATGAACTTGATAGTTATTCTGGGATATGTAAATATGATTGATGAACAAATCCTGATTGGTCCAGGGCTGCCAAGACAACAAGCATGCTTAAAGTAATTGGTTGATCAAGACAACCTTTTGTCCACCTCCTGAAGTTTTTTAATGTATAAGCATAATACGCTATTGAATATTATGAGATTCCTGTATGATCTATGATGTTCTTGATATAATTTATATGTGCAGTGTAACCAACATGTATTTTTGCAGTGGTAGCTTGTTGAAAATAGATGAAACAAGCTTAATATACTAATAAAATGAATAAAAGCGAAAATGCCTTCCTTTAAAGGATTATAGTTTGAGATCTACAAGATTAAGGAGAATCAGGCCTATGTTTTTTTTTTTAAATAGAAATTCTGGTCAGGAACTAGACACAGATCTTTCCTCGACTGATACTGAGGTATCGGACAATGAAGCAAAGAGTAAGGCCAGCAATGGAAGGGTCGAGGTCATAACTATCAAAGAGGGAAGGAAAGGTTTGGTTCAGGTGGTGCAGTTTTATAGATGTGAATTATCCCTTATGTTCCTCCTAGCCCCCAGAAGACCCACAACTGACATTTAACCTACATGTCATCAATTTGTCCTCAAAAGGCATTTACCAATGTAGAAACTATAGTACCTATAAAGGGCCTCTTTCCCCCCACATCTGATTTTGATTTGTTCAGCAGTATTAAAGTTTTAAATTTATTTGCTCGAAAGCTCAAATGGAGAGAGCATTTTGCTAGACAAATAAGAATCTTTGTAAAAGACTTGCATTCCTGTAAACATGCGGGATGAGGTAAGACACTATTGACAGTCTGGCTGATTGAGACCCCATCAGTTAGTAGGGACACTTCAGATCTTGCACAAGAGTAAAAAAAAGTGCCCGTCAACTTTAATGAGTCACAACATTGACATATGCTTAATAGAAGAACGAAGATTCAATTTTACGAGATGCTCCCCTATAAAAAGAAAAATTGGTGAATGTGCTAGAGATGGATTCTGAAAGTCAGCCAGGTCCTCCTGGGCCTGACTCCCCACAGTTTACTGAGCCTGTTATTGGCTATTTTCTTTTACCTGTTTCTTCAGCGCGCAGCTTGTTTGTTCACACTGAGATCTGATTAGCGGTGGCGAGATCGTTGATTCTGATTTTAATCAAATTGTTGGATTTTTGTAGGTTTGGGTGCGAAAGTTCTCTCCTTTCCTATCCCATTTTCACTGTGGCCCAAGGTTTGCTCAATTATTTTCTGCCTATGTTGTGTTTTCATCTTGTCTAACGCCCATTATAGTTGGGGCTTCCTATTTACTTTGGGATCTGCTCCGGCAGATAGCTTTCAAAATTTCGCTTTAGGTGGTAGTATACTCTAGCTGTACGAGGCGTCAGGACAACTAGAACACTCCAACAGGCTAACATCGTGTGTTCGTTAGTTTAGAATACTGCAACCCATCAGTACCAACTCTGAGGTGTTCTGCTGCCCGCTGTTGTTCCTGTCCTCCTCAGCTACCGAAACACAACAGTAAACTGCAGTTCCAGAGAGATGGCAGCATTAGGATGATGGAACAGGACCACTGCATTGTCGCAAGCGTCTCTGACAAGGGTGGCTAAATGGTGGTCCTGGATGCAGAAGAGTAACTGTACCATGTGTCCTAACCTTTGAAAGACAGGAATGGTATGCCTCTATCGATATCCCACACGAATTCCAAGGTGAACTTAAAAATCCTGGATGGTAGCCTCAAGGATTTATAGAACATAATTGGATTTTCCTTACATCAAATCCAAGACAGACCACTTTAAAGTCTCCCAAAAAGTGTCCCAAGGTCTAAAGCCCTCTGGGAGTGCCCTAGTACAGTGAGGTCTTTGTCAAAACCTGGCTTAACATGACGCATGCACGACCATTTGTGGCAATCCTACACTGGTCTAAGAGATAGCACTGACTTGGCAAACTGTAAGGAATCTGTGGACACGATGTATCATGGCTAGTATAGACGTGAATTGCTAACTCCACAAAATTTCACACAACAAGCAGCCCTTCATGCTGTCAGACATTTCTTCAATAGCTTGATACCTCAGTATCCTCAATTTGCTCACTAGAAATTTCTTCACATATGATGGCAAGAACTTAACCAGCTCAGGAAACCAGCTTGGATAGCCTTGTGCACCTAGGTATTTACTTCTCCCGGGGTAAAGGGTGAGAAACATTATTTTCTGATGTTCAACCTGGCACAAGTAAATCGAGATGTAGAGTCAGTTACATTGACACATCTTCCAGATTTGGAAGGTACCTTTAAGTTAAGGATTTGATACATTCATGAAGATCTGAACACCACATTGGATTATGTTTTACTACGAATGTATTCACGATATTGCCTTCCTTCAATGACATCAGAAGACATCTGGGAGATTTCTACCAACAACATCTTTAGGAAATCTGTGGCCAGTAATTCCCTAATGAGGTGGGAAAGTAATGCCTAAGGCCAATACCTTCGGGTAAGACGCAACTGCAGAGAGGATGCAGTCTTGAAAGACGGCGAGTGAAAATGAGTGAGGTCATTCAAAGGGCTATCACATAAGATTTATAGAAAGGTAAAGGAGAGGGTGATACTGACACAAACTCATATACTGAGTCAGATAATCTATTAGCACATTACAACTAACAAATGGGCACAGAATTTAGATCTATAATGACAAGCTGGCCTATTCTCACGATGACGAAGATATCAAGTGTCACTTGATTCAATCTTGGGTGATTAAGGGAAGGACAGTTCACTCAGGGATCCACTGTTAGAGCCACTTAACACCCGACACAGAAAATGGTTGTCCTTAATTATGAAAGCTGTTCTAGGTGTGGTACATGTAGGACATAATGAGATGCCTGATGTCAAACTCACTAACTGCATTAAGGGAACCGGTCACCCCCCCAGGCTCTAAGTAAAACACTTCAGCAGCACTAAGGCTGCATTCTGTGAAGTGCTCTTACGTTTCTGATCGCTAGGGAAACGCTGAAATAACTTTTATAATCAGTTCCGACATACCTTATTGTGTCAGGGAGGTATGTCTTCTTGCACTGTCAGCGGCCCTCACATTTCAATCACACCCTCTCTGTTTCTGGCCACCACCTCCTCTCCTTGCGAGTCACGGGCGGGTTTCTGTGTGCGCGGCCCCAGATCTGCCCGCAGTGTGTTATGATGTATTCCATGCAGGGCTGGGAATTGGCTCTGCCAGGAGGAAAGCAGCGGAGGGAGAAGGACAAATATCTCTAGATGTAAGCTATACATTCCCCAACTACTTGAGGTTCTGGTCTCTCTCCACCCCTCCTCAGCATGCTGTACACATTCTGTCCTGTGAATAGCGTTTCGTTCGCTTACAGGTCCCGTGCGTGCGCATTAAATTTGAATGCACCCGCGCAAGACCTGTACGTGAACAACGCTATTCACAGAATGGAATGTGTACAGCACGACGATATTTACATACAGCGCAGGAATGATATAAAAGGTTTTTATGGTGGATTCATGGGGAGTCAGGGGGTTTCACAAGTAGTTGGAGAATGTATAGCTCACACTATTAGATGATACTTTTAGTTAATAGGCCAAAAAAACGTGACAGATTCTCTTTAAGAGTAGTCAGGAACCAACCCGTGAGCAGCATGTATAAGGATTTCTTTCATAATTCAAATGTGTGTCATTCACAAATGCATCAGTATTCCATTTGTAAGTAGACAATGTTTATCTGCAAGATCGGCAAAAAAAAAAAAAAAAGCTTAACTGACCTTTAAATAAGCTGCTGCCTCTTGGACGGAAATATGTCTGTAGTCAGCATATCCACATGTGAAATCTCCTATAGCAATGCAGTTAAAGAAAAAAATATGAAGTGCATTAAAGAATCTTTGCATGGCTTCTTTAAGAGTATAACATTCTTGCAACAAAGAAAAAATTAAAAAAAAAAAAAACCTTTAATTTGAAAAAGGAAAAAAAAAAAAAAGAAATTTGCACAAATCTACGGCCGGTGTCCGTCAAAAGGTTTTTTTTTTTTTTTTTTTTAGCATTTCCCGATATTGAACGTTATTGGTATGTCCTAGTTTTCAAGATGCTCCCACAAATATATGTGCTGATTGTGTGAGCTCAGGAAACTGGGCCCAGTACAATTTACCCAGTGAGCTCAGCTCAAAGGGATTTGTTCAGTACTGAGACAATACCATTCTCAACCGCTATATTGTTCTTCTAAAATACCAGCCTGCACTCACCTCTAGTGCCTCTCTACCAACATTGGCGCTGGGTCTCACGTGCTGTGAGCTCTGGAGCAATCAGCAGCTACTAATGGGCCGTGTCACTCATGCTTCCTTCAGACAAAACATCTGGAAGTGAGCACTGCTGATGCGCTGAATTCTTCTGGATGTATGCTATATCAGAGCAGCAACAGCGCTCACTTCTTCCAGATGTTCGTTTCGTCTGAAGGAAGCAAGAGTGAAGCGGCCCATTAGTAGCCGCCGAATGGCTGGAAGACTCTTGTAAGCACGGGCAAAGAGGGAATAAAGCAATTCAAAGGGGTTGTCCAAATAATGGACACCCTCTGGCAGGCAGGCTCCTGCAGTAACAAGGTCCTTGGCTGTTTAACCATGTTGATGACAACCTAAAGAAATAACTAAATAAGAAGCATGTGAAGGAGGGAGAGCCCTTTAAACCCCCCAACACCATCACAGTACACTGATAGTTGTCAGTGTTTGACCTCCATATTAAAGCGAATCTGTCAGCAGGGTATTGCCAAATCTACAGACACCATCAGGTTTGCACCGTTATACTGATTAAAGTGATACCTGGGGTGAAGAAAGCCATGTAAAGGCTGGGTCTCACATAGCGATACACCAGCGATCCCGACAACGATCAGGATCGCTGGTGTATCGCTATATTATCGCTGCTGAGCTGCCAAACAGGCAGCTCAGGGCAGCGATCAGCACAAGGACACTGCGGGTAAACATCGCTAGTTACCCGCAGTGTTGTACCTTGGATACCAGCACCCTGATGCAGGGAGCTGGTAACCAAGGTACACATCGGGTTTCCAGGCGCTGTGCGGTGCCTGGAAAACCCGCAGTGTACCTTGGTTACCAGCTCCCTGCATCAGGGCGCTGGTATCCAAGGTACACAGCGGGTTTCTAGGCACAGCCCCGCGCCTGGAAACCCGCTGTGTACCTTGGTTACCAGCGGATCGCTGGTCTCCCGCCTGTCACACGCAACGATGCGTGCCTGTCAGCGGGAGACCAGCGATCAATAAAAATGTCCAGACATTTCAGCAACGATCAGCGATACCCGGCAGGGGGGCTGATCGTCGCTGAATGTCACACACAGCGATATCGCTGGTGAGCTCGCTGCTGCGTCACAAAACTAGTGACTCAGCAGCGATCTCGCTAGCGAGATCGTTGTGTGAGACGGGCCATTAAGAAAATTTCAGTTAATGATATGCGATGTCTGGGGTGGGACTGCAAGTCTCATCTTCCTGCTCTAGGCCAGAGAAACCAAGACCTGCCCACAGGGCGCACCAAAGCACAAACATTCTGTCTCTGATTAGGAAAATTTGTGCTTCGGGGCGGCCTATGGGCAGGTCTTGGTTTTTCTGGCCTAGAGCAGGAAGATAAGACTGCCAACAGTCCAGCCACAAAGCACGGGCATATCATTAACTGAAAACTTCTAACACTGATTACACAAGAACCACAAGACGGATTTCTTCACCCCAGGTATCATTTTAATCAGTTTAAACAGCACCAAACTGACAGTGTCTGTAGCAAAATCATGCCAACAGGTTCACTTTAACCCCTTCAAGACCCTGCCCTTTTTCGTTTTTGCTCCCCTTCTGCCCAGAGCCATAACTTATTTTTCCATCAATATGGCCATGTGAGGGCTTGTTTTTTTGCAGGACAAGTTGTACTTTTGAACGACACCAATGGTTTTACCATATCGTGTACTCAAAAATGGGAAAAAAAATTCCAAAGAACAGTTGTGAGATTGCACCTTTTTTGCATTTTTTTTTACCATGTTCATTAACCCCTTAATCCCATTGGATGTACTATTCCGTCCATGTGACCTGGTATTTAATTCCCAGGGACGGAATAGTACGTCCAAGGTGATCAGCTGCGCTCTCGGGGGGGGGGGGGGGGGCCGCTATGTGCCATGTGCCCTATGTGCCATCTCCCGGCACATTAATCTCTGGCACACCACGATCAAACATGATCGTGGTGTACCGCGGGCACAGGGAAGCATCGCGCAGGGAGGGGGCTCCCTGCGTGCTCCCCTGAGACCCTCAGAACAGCGCGATGTGTCGCTCTGTTCCGAGGGACTCTCCTCACTGCAGAACCCCGGATCCAAGATGGCCACCGGGTCCTGCAGGGAGGCGGCTTCCTCAGTGCCTTACGAGAGCAGGCACTGAGAAGCCTGCAGCAGTGCCAGAGCGATCGCTGGTGTGACAGAGTGCTGTGCACACTGTCACACCAGCGATCTGACCCTACAGTCATGGCCAAAAGTTTTGAGAATGACACAAATATTAATTTTTACAAAGTCTACTGCTTCACTTTTTCTAATGGCAATTTGCATATACTCCAGAATGTTATAAAGAGTGATCAGCTTAACAGCAATTACTTGCAAAGTCAATATTTGGCTAGAAAATGAACTTTATCCCCCAAAACACATTTCAACATCATTGCAGCCCCGCCTTAAAAGGACCAGCTAACCTCTTTTCAGTGATTGCTCCATTAACACAGGTGTGGGTGTTGATGAGGACATGGCTGGAGATCAATCTGTCATGATTAAATAAGAATGACACCACTGGACACTTTAAAAGGAGGCTGGTGCTTGGCATCATTGTTCTCTTCTGTTAACCATGGTTATCTCTAAAGAAACACGTGCAGTCATCATTGCAATGCACAAAAATGGCCTAACAGGGAAGAGTATCGCAGCTAGAAAGATTGCACCTCAGTCAACAATCTATCGCATCATCAAGAACTTCAAGGAGAGAGGTTCCATTGTTGCCAAAAAGGCTTCAGGGCGCCCAAGAAAGACCAGCAAGCGCCAGGACCGTCTCTTAAAAGTGTTTCAGCTGCGGAATCGGGCTACCAGCAGTGCAGAGCTTGCTCAGGAATGGCAGCAGGCAGGTGTGAGTGCATCTGCATGCACTGTGAGGCAGAGACTCTTGGAGCAAGGCCTGGTCTCAAGGAGGGCAGCAAAGAAGCCACTTCTCTCCAGAAAAAAACATCATGGACAGACTGATATTCTGTAAAAGGTACAGGCAGTGGACTGCTGAGGACTGGGGTAAAGTTATTTTCTCTGATGAATCCCCTTTTCGATTGTTTGGGACATCAGGAAAACGCCTCATTCGAAGAAGACAAGGTGAGCGCTACCACCAGTCTTGTCTCATGACAACTGTTAAGCATCCTGAAACCATTCATGTGTGGGGTTGCTTCTCAGCCAAGGGAATCGGCTCTCACAGTCTTGCCTAAAAACACAGCCATGAATAAAGAATGGTACCAGAATTCCTCCAAGAGCAACTTCTCCCAACCCTCCAAGAGCAGTTTGGCGATCAACAATGCCTTTTCCAGCATGATGGAGCACCTTGCCATAAAGCAAAGGTGATAACTAAATGGCTCAGGGAACAAAACAGAGATTTTGGGTCCATGGCCTGGAAACTCCCCAGATATTAATCCCATTGAGAACTTGTGGTCAATCATCAAGAGACGGGTGGACAAACAAAAACCTAAAAATTCTGACAAAATGAAAGCATTGATTGTGCAAGAATGGACTGCTATCAGTGCAGGATTTGGTCCAGAAGTTGATTGATAGCATGCCAGGGAGAACTGCAGAGGTCCTGAAGAAGAAGGGTCAACACTGCAAATATTGACTTGCTGCATTAACTCATTCTGTCAATATAAGCTTTTGTTACTCATATGTTTGCAATTATTATATTTGTCTGTGAAAAAAACATCTGTCAAACACACATAAAAACCAGAGGGCAGCAGATCATGTGAAAATATAATATTTGTGTCATTCTCAAAACTTTTGGCTATGACTGTACACAGTGATGTCCCACCCTGGGACAAAGTAAAAATGTAAAAAAAAATAAAAATAAGTGTAAAAACAATTTATATATATTCCCCAATAAATTCACTTCATTAATGTAAAAAAAAAAAAACTACAATAAAAGTACACATTTAGTATCGCCGCGTCCGTAACGACCCGCCCTATAAAACTGTCCCATTAGTTAACCCCTTTAGTGAACCCCTTAAAAAAAAAAAACAAGTCTAAAAAACAATGATTTATCATCATACCGACGACCAAAAGTGGAATAACACGCGATCAAAAGGATGGATATAAACAAACATGGTACCGCTGAAAACGTCATCTTGTCCCGCAAAAACGAGCCGCCATACAGCATCAACAACAAAATAAAAAAATTATAGCTCGCAGAATAAAGCGATGCAAAAATAATTCTTTATAATCGTTTTAATTGTATAAAAGCGCCAAAAGAAAAAAAATAATACAAATGAGGTATCGCCGTAATCGTACTAACCCAAAGAATAAAACCGCATTATCAATTTTACCACACACGGAACGGTATAAACGCCCCTCCCCCAAAAGAAACTCATGAATTGCTGGTTTTTGTTCATTCTGCCTACCAAAAATCGTAATAAAAAGCGATCAAAAAATGTCATGTGCCCAAAAAGGGTACCAATAAAAACGTCAACTCGTACCGCAAAAAATAAGACCTCACATGACTGTGGGCCAAAATATAGAAACATTATAGCTCTCAAAATGTGATGACGCAAAAACTACTTTTTGCAATAAAAAGCGTCATTTAGCGTGTGACAGCTGCCAATCATAAAAACCCGCTACAAATAGGAAATCAAACCCCCCTTTATCACCCACTTAGTTAGGGAAAAATAATAAAATTAAAAAAAAAAAATGTATTTATTTCCATTTTCCCATTAAAGTTAAGGTTGGGGCTAAAGTTAGGGTTGGAACTAGGGTTACGGGTGTGTTAGGGTTAGGTTTGTGGTTAGGGTTGGGATTAGTGTTAGGGGTGTGTTGGGGTTAGGGTTGGAGTTAGAATTGGGGGGTTTCCACTGTTTAGGCACATCAGGGGCTCTCCAAATGTGACATGGCGTCTGATCTCAATTCCAGCCAATTCGGCGTTGAAAAATTCAAACGGTGCTCCTTCCCTTCTGAGCTCTGCCATGCACCCAAACAGTAGTTTACCCCCACATATGGGGTATCAGCATACTCAGGACAAATTGCACTCTTGGGATCCAATTTCTTCTGTTACCCTTGGAAAATAAATTGGGGGCGAAAATATCGTTTTTGTAGAAAAAAATATGATTTATTAATTTTATGGCTCTACGTTATAAACTTCTGTGAAGCACTTGGGGGTCAAAGTTCTCACCACAGATCTAGATAGGTTCCTTTGGGGTCTAGTTTACAAAATGGGGTCACTTGTGGGGGGTTTCCACTGTTAAGGCACATCAGGGGCTCTCCAAACGCGACATGACACCCGCAGACCATTCCATCAAAGTCTGCATTACTAAACGTCACTACTTCTATTCCGAGCCCCAACGTGCGCCCACACAGTAGTTTTCTCCCACATATAGGGTATCAGCGTACTAGGTACAAATTGGACAACAACTTTTGGGGTCCAATTTTTCCCCTTACCCTTGGGAAAATAAAAAATTGGTGACTAAAAGATCATTTTTGTGGGAAAAAAAAATAGGATTTTTTATTTTCATGCCCGGGCATTATAAACTTGTGTAAAGCACTTGGGGGTTCAAAGTTCTCACCACAGATCTAGATAGGTTCCTTAGGGGGTCTAGTTTCCAAAATGGGGTCACTTGTGGGGGGTTTCCACTGTTTAGGCACATCAGGGACTCTGATGGATGTCATGTTAAGTTTGCAGAGTCCCTGATGTGCCTAAACAGTGGAAACCCCCCACATGTGACACCATTTTGGAATCTAGACCCCCTAAGGAACTTATCTAGATCTCTTGTGAGCACTTTGAATCCCCAAGTGTTTCACTAAAGTTTATAATGCCTGGGTGTGAAAAAAAAACAATTTCCACAAAAATGATTTTTTAGTCCCCAATTTTTGATTTTTCCCAAGGAAATTGGACCAAAAAGTTGTTGTCCAATTTGTCCTGAGTACGCTGATACCCCATATGTGGGGGAGAAACACTGTTTGGACGCACAGCAGGGCTCGGAAAGGAAGTAATGACATTTTGGAATGCAGACTTTGATGGATGTCATGTTAAGATTGCAAAGTCTGCATTCCAAAATGTCATTACTTCCTTTCCGAGCCCTGCGGTGCGTCCAAACAGTGTTTCTCCCCCACATATGGGGTATCAGCGTACTCAGGACAAATTGGACAACAACTTTTTGGGTCCAATTTCCTTGGGAAAAAACAAAAATTGGGGACTAAAAAATCATTTTTGTGGAAATTTTTTTTTTTTTTTTTTCACACCCAGGCATTATAAACTTTAGTGAAACACTTGGGGATTCAAAGTGCTCACAAGAGATCTAGATAAGTTCCTTAGGGGGGGGGGGGGTCTAGATTCCAAAATGGTGTCACATGTGGGGGGTTTCCACTGTTTAGGCACATTAGCGGCTCTCTAAACGCGACATGGCGTCCAATCTCAATTCCCGCCAATTTTGGTTTAAAAAAGTCAAACGGCGCTCCTTCCCTTCCAAACCCTTCCGGGCGCCCAGACAGTGGTTTTCCCCCACATATGGGGTATCGGAGTACTCAGGAGAAATTGCACAACAACTTTTTCTGTCCATTTTCTCCTTTTACCCTTGTTCAAATAAAAAAATTGTTTGTAAAAGATCATTTTTGTCACTAAAGTTAAAATGTTCATTTTTTCCTTCCAAGTTGCTTCAGCTCCTGTGAAGCACCTGAAGGGTTAATAAACTTCTTGAATGTGGCTTTGAGTACCTTGAGGGGTGCAGTTTTTAGAATGGTGTCAGTTTTGGGTATTTTCTGCCATATAGACCCCTTAAAGTGACTTCAAATGTGAGGTGGTCACTAAAAAAAAAAAAAATGGTTTTGTACAATTTGTTGTAAAAATGAGAAATCGCTGGTCAACTTTTAATCCTTATAACTTCGTAGCAAAAAAAAAAAATTTGGTTTCAAAATTGTGCTGATGTAAAGTAGACATGTCAGAAATGCTATTTAGTAACTATTTTGTGTGACATATTTCTCTGTTAAGGGAATAAAAATTGAAAGTTTGAAAGTTGCAAAATTTACCATATTTTTATTTTTTTTCTTAAATAACCGCAAATTATATCTCAGAAATTTTACCACTATCAGGAAGTACAATATGTAACGAGAAAACAGTCTCAGAATCGTGAAGATCCATTGAAGCGTTCCAGAGTTATAGCCTCATAAAGAGACAGTCAGAATTGTAAAAATTGGCGAGGTCATCAACGTGCAAACCACCCTTGAGGGTTAAGGGGTTAAATGCCAAAACTGACCTACTATTATGATTCTCCTTGTCATTACGAGTTCATAGACACCAAACATGCCTAGGTTCTTTTTAAGTAGTGAAAAAAAATCCAAAAAGTGTGCCATTTTTCAGAGACCTGTGTCTCCATTTTTCATCATCTCGGGTTGGGTGAGGGCTTATTTTTTGCGTGTGGAGATGACGTTTTTAATGATATTTTGTTGCAGATACGATCTTTTGATCGCCCATTATTGCATTTAAATGCAATGTCACTGACGACCCAAAAAAAAAAAAAAAAAAAACACGGATTTTGGTAAGAACTTACCTGTAAAATCCTTTTCAGCGAAGGAAGGAAGAGAGACACAGGAATTCATTACTGATGGGTAGGCGGAGCCCCAGATCAGGATGTCACCTCAGATCAAAAGCGTGCTGACTGGCTGGCCCCTCCAGCTCGGGCTCCTCCTACTCAGCTCCAGTCGTACCAAAGCTTTTAGGAAAGAACCAAGATCACCAGCGGAGCAACATAACCCCTTCTGAAGGAACTTCAGAGAAAAAACACAAGAATACAGGTTATGCATGCAAAGTAAGCCAAAAACCACAGAGTTCCAGGTACTATTCACTGAACCTGACTACTGCGATGAGCTGGCGATGCTGGAACAGAGCCTTAGCGCGCTGACCTCAGTCCAGATATCGCAATCAGACAAGGGTCGCGCTGCATCTGAAAACATCAACACACTTCTGCCTTGGGAGGGTGCTGTGTCTCCTTCCTTCCTTCGCTGAAAAGGATTTTACCGGTAAGTTCTTACCAAAATCCGTGTTTCAGCTGCAGAATGGAAGGGAGGGAGACACAGGAATTCATTACTGATGGGACGTCCCAAAGCAGTTCAAAAATAAGGGTGGGAAAAAAACCAAAAGAGGCAGAAACCCAACAACCTTAACAACAAAGTGCAACCAGCGCTAAACAAGTTCATCCAGAACTTTAAACTACAGCTGCCTGCAGGACCCTACGTCCAAGGGCTGCATCAGCGGAAGCACTGACGTCCACTTTATAAAACTTCGTAAACGTGTGGACAGAGCGCCAAGTTGCCGCCCGGCAGAGCTGCACTGCCAAAGCACCTTGATGAAAAGCCCACGATGAAGCCACAGCTCTCGTGGAATGGGCTCGAAACTTAATCGGGCAAAATTCACCCTGAAGACGGTAAGCTTCCAATATAGCTGACCGGATCCAACGAGCTATGGAATCCTTGGAAGCTCGTTGACCACATCGAAGACCAGCTGGAACCACAAATAGGGAGTCCGTCTTACGAAAACCTTGAGTAATAGATAGATAAAACGTTCAAGGCCCGCACTAAAGCTAATGTGTGCAAAGCTCGCTCTTTCGCATTCTTCGGATCTGGACAGAATGAGGGCAACACAATATCCTGGTTAACATGAAAATGTGACACCACTTTAGGTAAAAAAAAATCACCCCATGTGCGAAGCACTACACGATCCGGAAAAAAACCCAGAAAAGGAGGCGAATAAGAAAGAGCTGCCAACTCAGAAACTCTCCTCAAAGAGGTGACAGCTACAAGGAAGGCCACCTTCCAAGAAAGCAAAGAAAGGCTAGCAGAACCCATAGGCTCAAAAGGTTTATGCTGAAAAACTTCCAAAACAAGGTTGAGCCGCCAAGGAGACACGGGTGCCTTCCGCGGCGGAAACTTACGAGCTATACCGCGGAAAAAAGGAGAGCATGTCCCTATTCGAAGCAATGGTTCTCCGAAACAATAAGGACAGAGCAGAAATCTGACCTTTCAGGGTGCTAACTGCCAAACCCTTGTCTAGCCCATGCTGCGAAAAGCCAACAGATTGGGAATGGAAAATTTTCTCGGGTTCCGAGAAGACCCCAAACACCACGAAAAGAAGGTTTCCCAAGTTTTGTGGTAAATCCTAGTAGTAGCCGGACTTCTCACAGCACGAAGAGTAGCAATGACCTCGGCTGAAAAACCTCAACGGGTTAAAATTTCGGTCTCAAGAGCCACGCCGTCAAACGCAGAGACATCAAGTCCGGATGACAAATGGGCCCCTGAGTCAACCAGTCCGGTTGAAGAGGAAGCGGAAAAGGAGGTGCCACCAACCGCGACTATTGTCGAGAACCACACCCTCCTTGGCCAATCTGGAGCTATCAAAATAGCTGAAATTCTCTCTAGTCTGATCCGACGCAGTACTAGAGGAAGTAAGGATATCGGCGGGAATACATAGATCAGCTCGAACTGATCCCACTGAGCCACTAGAGCATCCACCGCCACAGCCTTCGGGTCCTTGTACCTGGACATGAACGTCGGTAACTTGGCATTGGACCTGGAATGCCATCAAACCACTTGGGGAGTCCCCCAACGGGAGCACAGTAGTGCAAAAAACTTCCGGGTGGAGGCTCCATTCCCCGGGATCCATCTTCCTGCGACTGAGGAAGTCCACTGTAATATTCTGAACCCCTGGAATGTGAATCGCCGAAATGGCTGGTAAACTGCCCTCGGCCCAAATCAGAATTCGGGACACCTCCACCATGAGTCTGGAACTCCTTGTCCCGCCTTGGTGATTGATAAACGCGACAGCCGTCGCATTGTCTGTCTGCACTCGGACCGGCAGACCGCTCAAAAGGACCGTCCATTGCTGGAGGCAAAGGAAAATCGCCCTCAATTCCAGGATGTTGATCGAAAGGACAGACTCTTCCGATGACCATATCCCCTAAATCCAGAGATTGTTCCAAACACCCCCCCAGCCCGTCAGGCTGGCATTGGTGGTTATG
>JARQOD010000004.1:218418054-218543709 GCA_033576555.1 Oophaga sylvatica
GTAGAGCTGTTGGCCAAACCCTTCTGTTGACATCTCTCTTGTATAGTCAGCATACATACTGGGTGTGTCCAGGTTATTGATGACCACCATTAGATTTTTATATGGCTTCATTAATATACTTTTTATACAAGACTTGTATGATATTTAAACCAGCACACTGATTCTTCCTGTGTACATGCACACTCTTCCCTATAATACAGCTGGCTGTACTTCATACAACTTCCGTGTTGGTGACACTTCGTTTAGTCACTGACTTGACACTGGCTCTGCATTGGGGCTGACTGTCAATCAATGCTGGGGCACAGCTACAGCTCCTGCTCTGTATACTAAGAGAGGTGACTGAAACCCGAGCCCTGCCGGGGGCAATAAAATTCATTTTGTCTCCGCAATGTCCAGGAAAGTGCGGGCTTCGAGCAGGTTAAAAACCGCTACTAACCTGCAGATTAACCCCATATCTGCATGTTAATAGCATTTTCTGATTTACAGGTTCCCTTTTAAAAGGGAAAGATATGGTGGTGTACCCTGGACCTGAGAAAAAGCCTACTACCAGGTGGCCATTCATCATGCCAGAGGTAGCAGAGATTTGCACTGAGGAACAAGACAAGAACCAACACTTCCAGTTCTAGTGTCTTCCCTTCCAATCTCAGACAGAAGGGTCTGGGAGTATAAACTTATGACAACCTTTGACAGATCTGGAATGAATGTGTCACATGGATTTGTCTTTTTACATCAATTAAGGAATTTGCGCCTCTGACCTTGTGGGGGCATCACTACAACAGAACCAGACCTCAACCATAGGACAATAAAACATTCACACTCCTTATCTGTGAACTGTTCCAGTATTTATGGCCACAACTGTTCATCATTCTCCCATAATGGTAGTTCTTCACGTCACTTGTCTTACCTATTGCATTGTTTCTGTACTGTGTATAAATGTGATTCTTCAGATTTTGTATTAGTCTTTGCCTGATGAAGAGACCTGAGTAGTGTCGAAAGCTTGAAATTTGTTACCATCTTTTCAGTTAGCCATTAAAAGGTATCAACCACTGAGGACTCTCAATTCTGAATATTTTTCTCTGGAGGTAGTTTATCTTCCAGGCGCTTCCTCCCTATAACCTGGAAGAGGTCATTTACAAATAAGTGGATTTCTCTGGAATAAGACATCAGATTGCAGTGTCAAAGTATCATTTCATTCAGCTTCCTATGACTAAAACGATGTTCCAAATTATTATGCAAATTGGTTTTGTGTCATAGCGGTTTTTTTTTGTTTGTTTGTTTTTTGTAAATGAAACCCATTGATGGTATTGTGTCTCAGGGTTCTTTGGATCACTGAAATCAATCTCAGATATCTGTGATAATTAGTTTGCCATGTGAGCCCAATAAAAGGAAAACTAGATGATCCACACTATAAGGCAGGCCAGAGTTTTCAAGTAAAATGGGAAAGAAAAAGGATCTCTCTGCTGCTGAAAAGCATCAAATAGTGCAATGCCTTGGTCAAGGGATGAAAACATTGCATATTTCCCGAAAACTTAAGCGTGATCATCGTACTGTTAAGAGATTTGTGGCTGATTCTGAGCACAGACGTGTTTGTGCTGATAAAGGCAGAATGAGGAAGGTTTCTGCCAGGCAAGTTCATTGGATTAAGAGAGCAGCTGCTAAGCCATTACAAACCAGCAAACAGATATTTGAAGCTGCTGGTGCCTCTGGAGTCCCTCGAACCACAGGGTGTGGGATCCTTCAAAGGCTTGCTGTGGTGCATAAACCTACGATTCGGCCACCCCTAAACTCACAAGCAGAAACTGTTGCAGTGGGCCCAGACATACATGAAGACTAATTTTCAAACAGTCTTGTTTACTGATGAGTGTTGAGCAACCCTGGATGGTCCAGATGGATGGATGGAGTAGTGGATGGTTGGTGGATGGCCACCATGTCCCAACAAGGCTGCGACGTAATCAAGGAGGTGGAGGAGTCATGTTTTGGGCCGGAATCATAGGGAAACAGCTGGTAGGGCCCTTTAAGGTTCCTGAAGGTGTGAAAATGACCTCTGCAAAGTATGTAGAGTTTCTGACTGACAACTTTCTTCCATGGTATAACAAGCAGAAATGTGCCTTCAGAAGCAAAATCATCATCATGCATGACAATGCACCATCTCATGCTGCAAAGAATACCTTGTAGTCATTGGCTGCTATTGGCATTAAAGGAGATAAACTCATGGTGTGGCCACCATCTTCCCCTGACCTCAACCCTATAGAGAACCTTTGGAGTATCATCAAGCAAAAGATCTATGAGGGTGGGAGGCAGTTCACTTCAAAACAGCTGCTCTGGGAGGCTTCATGCAATGAAATACAAGCAGAAACTCTCCAAAAACTCACAAGTTCAATGGATGCAAGAATTGTGAAGGTGATATCAAAGAAGGGTTCCTATGTTAACATGTAACTTGGCCTGTTAGGATGTTTTGGAGTTAAGAAGCTTTTTTTTAGTGAATGTGACCTAATGCTGCAAATTCCACAAATGAGCATTTTCAGTTCTTTAAAACAGATCAAATGTTCAGAAATTCTTCTGTGCCTAATAATTTGGAACAGTGCATTTTGAGTTTTTTTTTCCATTTTGGAGATTACCGTATATACTCATGTATAAGCCGACCCATGTATAAGCCGACCCCCCCTTAATTTTGCCACAAAAAACTGGGAAAACTTGACTCGCGTATAAGCCTAGGGTGAAAAATGATTATGCCCCCATATGATGCTCCACAGATTATGCCCAATATGCTCCGGATTATGCCCCTGTATATTCCACAGATTATGCCCCCGTATGATCCACAGAATATGCCCCCATATGCTCCAGATTATGCCCCATATGTTCCACAGATTATGCCCCCATATGCTCCAGATTATGCCCCCATATTATGCCCCCATATGTTCCACAGATTATGCCCTCATATGTTCCAGATTATGCCCAATATGCTTCAGAGATTATGCCCCCATATGCTCCAGATTATGCCCCCATATATTCCACAGATTATGCCCCCGTATGATCCACAGAATATGCCCCCATGTGCTCCAGATTATGCCCCATATGTTCCACAGCTTATGCCCCCATATGCTCCATATTATGCCCCCATATGCTTCCATATTATGCCCCATATGTTCCACAGTTTATGCCCCCATATGCTCCAGATTATGCCCCCATATGCTCCAGATTATGCCCCATATGCTCCAGATTATGCTCCAGATTATGCCCCATATGTTCCACAGCTTATGCCCCCATATGCTCCAGATTATGCCCCATATGTTCCACAGCTTATGCCCCCATATGCTCCAGATTATGCCCACATATGCTGCACAATTATGCCCCATAGTATAGGCCTCATATGCTGCTGCTGCAAAAAAAAGGCATACTCCCCTCTCGTCGCTGGGGGCCAGGTGCCGGTGTCCTGAGCAGGCGGTGACACCGGCGCGCTATGGGGGACAGGTGCCGGTGTCACCGCTCGCTCAGGACCCCGGCACTTGTGATATTTACCTGTCCCTCGGTCCACCACAGCGCACTGCTCCCTCGGTCTGACTCTCCTCTGGCTGTGAATGATCAGGCAGGGGGCGGGGCGCGCACTAACGACGTCATCGCGCCCTCTGCCTGATCATTCAGAGCCAGAGGAGAGTCAGACCGAGGGAGCAGTGCGCTGCGGTGGACCGAGGGACAGGTAAATATCACTATACTCACCCCTCCGCCGCGCGTCCCTGCAGCCTCTCCTCTTCTCCGGCGCTCTCCGCAGCGCTTCAGCGGTCACGTGGTACCGCTCATTAAAGTCATGAATATGTGCATATTCATGACTTTAATGAGCGGTGCCATGTGACCGCTGCAGGAAGGAGCCGGAGATTGTGGGAGAAGCAGGGGGGCTGCAGAGACCGCGCCGGCGGAGGGGTGAGTATGATCCGACACCCCCGCTCCCCCTCCCCCGCCGACCCCTGTATATGACCCGTGTATAAGCCGAGTGGGGGACTTTCAGCCCTAAAAAATGGGCTGAAAATCTCGGCTTATACGTGGGTATATACAGTATACTGTTATCATTGGGAGGTTTTTTCAATAAAATTCTATGTATACTCTAACGGGTGATGACTTTAATTAGACTGACTGTCATTTGCACCGACCACTTGGGAAAATCGGAGAAAAATATCACTTGCATAATAATTTGGAACATAATGTATATGCTCATAGGCCTCTTGGGAGGGTTGATCCTTCTGACAGATTCCCTTTAAACACTTTACCACGTGTTGTACCAAAAAAAAAAAAACCCTGCATGTGCATTTATCAATATAGGTATATCTGATAGCGGCATTTAACCCTGCTGTGGAACCATGAAAAAAATCACTGCTTTGGTACCATGCGGTCTATATGACCCCAGGCTCAAAATGGTCATATTTCATTAAAATGAACATGCTGGCTGTTCAGAATAATCAAGTTTTATTTTGTCATCATTTCAGAACACAGTTATGAAATCAAATGTAACTTTGAAGTGATTTATTTGTCATCAAACACAAACTGAAACTTATACCAAAATGCTTTACTAATAACTAAAGGTATTCAAATTCAATAAAAAAGCACAATAACTGCAACTGTGTGGATTTTAGTAAAAACATAATGACAACAAATGATCTAGCAATAAATTTAGCCCTTGAACATGGCACTATGACGTGCAGTGAATGCTTCACAAATGAACTTTTTGCAGTCATTGCAAACAAAATATCTTTTTGTCCCTCGAGGACAAACATAGCACAGTTTGCGATGTCCTGTAACAGTGCTGGGTCGACAGTGACACAGATCTCGTCTAGCCATTGTTTATTAACCATTATATTACAAAACCTGTGAATAAACAGAAAATATTAAAAAATAGTCAGACCATAAAGGTACTATGGGGTCAGGAGAGTCCCAAACACAGAAAATTGAAAAACAAATTCAAAATATGAACATAAGCAGAAATGTTACTTGAAAATACATAGAAGGTCAATGTCTGAGATTGACCAGTTTTAAATATTTCAATTTATTCAGTGCTGGGGTCTATATGACCCCATGGTTCCACAGCAGGGTTAAATGGAGTGCATGTGCTCCTCAGCTCCTGCAACACTATCATGGGGCACAGATGGATTAATATGCCAGCCAGGTGCCCGCTGGAGACCTGCATCACTGCCATCTTGGTTCTCATGTGAAGCTCATCTATAGACTGAACTTAAGGGTTGTTGTTTTTTTTTTTTTTTCTGTTAACCCCTTTCTGCCATCCGACGTACTATCCTGTCCATGGTACCTGGACCCGTATGACCATGGACTGGATAGTATGGGGGGAGCGCGGCCGGGTGTCAGCTGATTATCACAGTTGACTCCTGGCACATTAACCCCTGGCACACCGCGATCAAACATGATTGCGGTGTACCGGGGGCACAGGGAAGCATCGCACAGGGAAGAGGGCTCCCTGCGTGCTCCCCTGAGACCCTCAGAACAGCGCGATGTGACCGCGCTGTTCTGAGGTTCTCTTCCCTGCAGGACCCCGGATCCAAAATGGCCGCCGGGTCCGCAGTGATGCTGCTTCCTCAGTGCCTGCTGAGAGCAGGCGCTGAGGAAGCCTGCAGCACTGCCTGTCACATCGCTTGTGTGACAGAGTGCTGTGCACACTGTCACACCAGCGATCTGACACTACTAAGATGTCCCACCCTGGGACAAAGTAAAAAAAAATAAAAATCACATGTAAAAAAAAATAATTCCCAAATAAAGGAAAAAAATAAATATTCCCAATAAATTCATTACTTCATGTAAATAAAAAAAAAATATTTTTTAATTTTACGGCTCTACGATATAAACTTGTGTGAAGCACTTGGGGTTCAAAGTGCTCACCACAGATCTAGATAAGTTCCTTATGGGGTCTAGTTTCCAAAATGGGGTCACTTGTGATGGGTTTCCACTTTTTAGGCACATCAAGGGCTATCCAAATGCAACATGGCGTCCAATCTCAATTCCAGCCAATTTTGGTTGGAAAAAGTCAAATGGCGCTCCTTTCATTCCGAGCTCTGCCGTGCGCCCAAACAGTGGTTCCCACCCACATATGGGGTATCAGCGTACTCTGGACAAATTGGACAACTTTTGGGGTCCAATTTTCTTGGAAAAAATCAAAAATTGGGGACTAAAAAATCATTTTTGTGGAAAATTTTGTTTTTTCACACCCAGGCATTATAAACTTTTGTGTGACACTTGGGTGTTCAAAGTGCTCACAACAGATCTAGACAAGTTCCATATGGGGTCTAGTTTCCAAAATGGTATCACTTGTGGGGGGTTTCCACTGTTTAGGCGCATTAGGGGATCTTCCAACGCGACATGGCATCCAATCGCAATTCCAGCCAATTTTGGTTTGAAAAAGTCAAATGGCGCTCCTTCCCTTACGAGCTCTGCCGTGCGCCCAACTAGTGTTTTTCCCCCACATATGGGGTATTGGCGTACTCAGGAGAAATTGTACAACTTTATCTGTCCATTTTCTCCTTTTACCCTTGTGAAAATAAAAAAAATATTTGTAAAAGATCATTTTTGTGACTAAAAAGTTTAATGTTCATTTTTTCCTTCCACGTTGCTTCAGCTCCTGTGAAGCACCTGAAGGGTTAATAAACTTCTTGAATGGTTTTGAGTAGCTTGAGGGGTGCAGTTTTTAGAATGGTGTCACTTTTGGGTATTTTCTGCCATATAGACCCCTCAAAGTGACTTCAAATGTGAGTTGGTCCCTAAAAAAAATGGCTTTGTAAATTTTGTTGTAAAAATGAGAAATCGCTGTTCAACTTTTAACCCTTATAATTTCCTAACAAAAAAAATGTTGGTGCCAAAATTGTGCTGATGTAAAGTAGACATGTGGGAAATGTTATTTATTACCATAACTATTTTGTGACATATTTCTCTGTTTTAAGGGAATAAAAATTCAAAGTTTGAAAATTGCAAAATTTCAGCTGCAGATGGAAGGAAGAGAGCCACAGTATTCATTACTGATGGGTAGGTGGAGCCTAGGTGGGAGGATGACACCTCAGATCAAAAGCGTGTTGATTGGCTGGCCCCTCCAGCTCGGGCTCCTCCTACTTAGCTCCTTCAGTCTAAGATTTGAGGTCTCAGAAGATGGTCGCTGCTAATGCAGCTCCTCAGAAGATTTTATTTTATATCGGACAGGAGACTTGGATCACCAGATGTGGTCTAGAGGTCTCAGGGGTTTCAGCGCTGCTGTACCCCAACCTCTCCCTTGGCGGATCTGTAACTACATAATGGTCCCTGCAGAATCTTGCCGGCCCTGGGGGATGAGGAGAGCTTCCCTGGCGGGACGCAAACCACACGCTGGGGTCACTGCGTTCCTCGCCCTGGGGGGAAGCATGGGCACAAGCGCCACAAATCCTGAGGGGTCCCTGTGGCGCAAAGCTGGTGAGTACTCCACAAAATTTTTATTAATAATGTGTGAGTGCTTTAGCGTCTGCGGTGGCAGCGCCATTACATGTATATCAGTGTGTTTTTTTTCAGCGCTGCGGTGACAGCGCTATTACATGTTAACACTGTATTTTAAGCTACATGATTATCAGTATGCTTCAGCGCTGCGGTGACAGCGCCGTTACATGTAAGGTGGTGAACTTTTGTCCGCAGGCAGATACCTGCAGGACAGAGAGGGAGCAGGAGCGGGGGAGTTCGCGCTCAATATTTGAGCCGGCAGGGGGCGTGGCCTCACGCTTCCCGGTTTTTTGTGACAAGAAGCGCGCTTTATGGTGCTTCTCTTCCGACTCCCTCTCTGCGGCGGCCATTACCAAAGGCTCCTGGGCTCCTCAGACCACTCCTCTCATTTTAGACACCACGGCCAGCTGGGTGAGTGCTAATTCCTCACCCCGCAGCGCAGAGATCGCTATCCTGCAGCTGCGGTCTCACTGGAGACCTGTATATTTAGCTGGGGCTCACACAATATTATTTGTGGGGAGTCTGCGACATTAACCCTTCTGAGGGTTATTTCTGCCAGCGTTTTTACTATAATACCGCTGGGGTAGCTCTACCTGTAAAAGAGCTTTAACCCTTCAGCGATTTATTAAAAAAAAAAAAAAACAGCATTTTTTACTGGTACTGCCGTTTTGACCTGCTAATACAGGTGAGGCATGTCTGAACAGGGTTCAGAAGCCGCGGAACATGTCCCAGTGCCGCTGCGGCAATCTGATACGCAGACCTCATCAGCGTCTAGCGCTGCGGTCGACAGTAGTGCAAAATTGGATGATATTGCTCGCTCTCTTAACAATTTGTCTGACCTTTTAGGTCAGTATGTGTCAGCTAGATCCTCTCAGGATAGGAAGCGACGCAGGTCGGTTCCGGCCTTTACACGAAGCGAGTCAGACGTATCTGATTTGGATGGTGGACAGGGTTCCCCTTTAAGTTTGGATGCAGAGATATCCGATTCAGATAAGGACGAACGGCAGGGGCGTTCTTCTCTTGCGAAACGTACGGAGGCATTGATTGAAGCCATGAGAGAGGTTTTACAGTTAACGGAGGTGGTAACTAGTCGTCCTGGTAAATCAGCACGAATGTACCAGGAGTACTGTACTTCGTGGTCAACATTGCCAGCTCTGGATGAGCTTAATAGTGTAATAGAGGAGGAACGTCTGTGTCCAGATAAACGTTTTCACGGAACGCGTTTCTTTGATGCACTTTATCCATGCTCTGCGGAGTTAAAGGATAATTGGACTCCTCCTGAAGTGGATGTTTCTTTATCCCAGCTTAGTAAATCCTCTTTACTCCCTGTTAAAGGGAAGGCGAGTTTGCAGGAGCCGTTGGACAGAAAAACGGAGATGGCGGCAAAATCAAACTATGAGGCCGCGGGTCATGGATTCCGAGCGGTGCTAGGATCCATGTGTGCTTCTAGAGCTTCTCTAGGCTGGTTGGCACGTCTAAAGACGGCGTTGCAGAATGGATCTCCGTTATCTGATATACAGGAAATTTGCGAATGGTTAGAAACTGCAGCCTGTTATATCTTTGATGCAGGTCTGGATACGGCATCTCTTCTGGCCAGAGCACAAGCTGCAGCGGTCACAGTCAGAAGAGCTTTATGGCTCAGACAGTGGGCCGGGGACGCAGTTTCCAAACAAGGTTTATTGGCCTTACCTTACAAGGGTGGCCTTCTTTTTGGATCTGACCTCACAGAGCTGATTTCCAAGGCAAAGGCGAAGGAAACAGCATTACCACAGCGTAGGGCCATGGCTTCGGTGTCTAGCAAGCCTGGTGTCTATAGCGGTCGGCGGTCCTTTCGGGGCCGAGGTCGATTCGGTCACTCCTCGTGGGGATCGGGTCGTTCTTCTTTCTCGGGAAAGAAGTCCTCCCAGAAAGCTCGCACTCCCTGGAAGCAGAATTTCCGTCAAGACAAGCGGGAATCTGACAAGAAACCCGCCAAGTCAGACTGACGCCAGGGGTTCACTCGAGGACTCTCGAGTGGGGGGTCGCCTGCTCCAGTTCAAGGCGACTTGGATGTCTCGCGTTCCAGATTCCTGGGTAACGCGGGTCGTGTCGGCAGGCTATTTCATAGTTTTCTTCTCGACCCCCAAACACTTTTTGCCAGTCTCGCATTCCGTCAGAGCCCGAGCTTTTTGTCGCTCTACAGCGAGAGGTCGAATTTCTCCAACAAAAGGGTGTAGTAATTCCGGTTCCGTCAGAGGACCGAGGAAAAGGTTTTTATTCCAACCTTTTTGTGGTTCCCAAAAAGGAGAACAAATTTCGCCCGATTTTGGATCTCAAACGATTAAATCGGCATGTTCACACCGGAGATTTCGCATGGAGTCACTTCGCTCCGTTGTAGCAGCTCTGTCGCAGAACGATTTTCTGGTGTCAATCGACATTCGCGACGCCTATTTGCATGTTCCCATAGGAAGGGCTCATCAGCGCTTTCTTCGGTTTGCCATAGGTCAGGATCACTACCAGTTCGTGGCTCTGCCTTTCGGCTTAGCCTCAGCGCCCAGAGTCTTTACAAAAATTCTGGCGCCTCTCATGGCAATCCTTCGAAGACATGGGATTACGATTCTTCCTTACCTGGACGATCTTTTGATCGTGGCTTCCTCGGAGGAGGAGGCAGTGACGGCGCGCGATTTGTCTCTTCAGCTTCTGAAGGACTTTGGTTGGCTGGTCAATTGGGAGAAGTCGTCTCTGGAACCATCGCGGGCAATCCACTTTTTGGGGATGCATCTCGACACGATTCGGGCAGTAGTTTCTCTACCGCCAGACAAACAGTCATGTCTTCTTCGGCATGTACAGATTATGAAATCCTCGACAGCAATGTCCCTACGGAAGTGTATGCGTCTTCTGGGACTAATGGTGGCGTCCATGGAGGCAATTCCTTTTGCCCAGTTTCATTCCAGGGCTCTCCAAAGGTTCATCCTGAGTCGATGGAATCGGTCGCAATCGCTGGATTGCAGTGTCACCATTTCTCGCGTGGTGCGAGATTCCCTAGGATGGTGGTTACGTCCAGGGGCATTTTCACTGGGGAAGTCCTTTCTTCCTCCAAAGTGGTCGGTCATAACCACCGATGCCAGCCTCACGGGCTGGGGGGGTGTTTGGAACAATCTCTGGATTCAGGGAGTATGGTCATCGGAAGAGTCTGTTCTTCCGATCAACATCCTGGAATTGAGGGCGATTTTCCTTTGCCTCCAACATTGGACGGTCCCTTTTGAGCGGTCGGCCAGTCCGAGTGCAGACAGACAATGCGACGGCTGTCGCGTATATCAATCACCAAGGCGGGACAAGGAGCTCCAGGCTCATGGTGGAGGTGTCCCGGATTCTGATTTGGGCCAAGGCCAGAGTACCGGCCATTTCTGCGATTCACATTCCAGGGGTTCAGAATGTTACAGCGGACTTTCTCAGTCGCGAGAAGATGGATCCCGGAGAATGGAGTCTTCACCCGGAAGTTTTTGCACTGCTGTGCTTCCGTTGGGGAACTCCCCAAGTGGATTTGATGGCATCCAGGTCCAATGCCAAGTTACCGATGTTCATGTCCAGGTACAAGGACCCGAAGGCTGTGGCGGTGGATGCTCTAGTGGCTCAGTGGGAGCAGTTCGAGCTAATCTACGTGTTCCCGCCGATATCCTTACTTCCTCTGGTGCTGCGTCGGATCAGACTGGAGAGAATCCCAGCTATTTTGATAGCTCCAGATTGGCCAAGAAGGACGTGGTTCTCGACAATGTCGCTGTTGGCGGCACCTCCTTTTCCACTTCCTCTTCGACCGGACTTGTTGACTCAGGAGCCCGTTTGTTATCCGGACTTGAAGTCTCTGCGTTTGACGGCGTGGCTCTTGAGACCGAAATATTGACCCGTAGAGGTTTTTCAGCCGAGGTCATTGCTACTCTTCGAGCTGCCAGAAGTCCGGCTACTACTAGGATTTACCACAAAACTTGGGAAACCTTCTTTTCGTGGTGTTCGGGATCTTCACGGAACCCGAGAAAATTTTCCATTCCCAATCTGTTGGCTTTTCTGCAGCATGGGTTGGACAAGGGTTTGGCAGTTAGCACCCTGAAAGGTCAGGTTTCTGCTCTGTCTTTACTATTCCGGAGAGCTATTGCCTCGCGTAGGGACGTGTTTTCCTTTTTTCCGCGGTATAGCTCGTAAGTTTCCGCCGCGGAAGGCACCTGTGTCTCCTTGGCGGCTCAACCTTGTTTTGGAGGCTCTTCAGCATAAACCTTTTGAGCCTATGGACTCTGCTAGTCTTTCTTTACTTTCCTGGAAGGTGGCCTTCCTGGTAGCGGTCACCTCTTTGAGAAGAGTTTCTGAGTTAGCAGCTCTTTCTTGCTCGCCTCCTTTTCTGGAGTTTTTTCCGGATCGTGTGGTGCTTCGCACACGGGGTGATTTTCTACCTAAAGTAGTGTCACAATTTCATGTTAACCAGGATATTGTGTTGCCTTCACTCTGTCCGGATCCGAAGAATGCGAAAGAGCGAGCTTTGCACACATTGGATTTAGTGCGAGCCTTGAAGTTTTATTTATCTATTACTCAAGGTTTTCGTAAGACGGACTCCCTGTTTGTGGTTCCAGCAGGTCGTCGGCGTGGTCAACGAGCCTCCAAGGATTCTATAGCTCGTTGGATCCGGTCAGCTATTTTGGAAGCTTACCGTCTTGGGGGTGAATCTTGCCCGATTAAGATTCAAGCTCATTCCACGAGAGCTGTGGCTTCATCGTGGGCTTTTCATCAAGGTGCTTCGGCAGTGCAGCTCTGCCGGGCGGCAACTTGGCGCTCTGTCCACACGTTTACAAAGTTTTATAAAGTGGACGTCAGTGCTTCCGCTGATGCAGCCCTCGGACGTAGGGTCCTGCACGCGGCTGTAGTTTAAAGTTCTAGATGAACTTGTGTTTAGCGCTGGTTGCGCTTTTTTGTTAAGGTTGTTGGGTTTCTGCCTTTTGTTGGTTTTTCCCACCCTTATTTTTGAACTGCTTTGGGACGTCCCATCAGTAATGAATACTGTGGCTCTCTTCCTTCCATCTGCAGCTGAAACACGGATTTTGGTAAGAACTTACCTGTAAAATCCTTTTCAGCGAAGGAAGGAAGAGAGACACAGCACCCTCCCAAGGCAGAAGTGTGTTGATGTTTACAGATGCAGCGCGACCCTTATCTGATTGCGATTATCTGGGCTGAGGTCAGCGCGCTAAGGCTCTGTTCCAGCATCGCCAGCTCATCGCAGTAGTCAGGTTCAGTGAGTAGTACCTGGAACTCTGTGGTTTTGCCTTACTTTGCATGCATAACCTGTATTCTTGTGTTTTTTCTCTGAAGTTCCTTCAGAAGGGGTTATGTTGCTCCGCTGGTGATCTTGGTTCTTCCCTAAAGCTTTGGTACGACTGAAGGAGCTGAGTAGGAGGAGCCCGAGCTGGAGGGGCCTGCCAGTCAACACGCTTTTGATCTGAGGTGTCATCCTGGTCTGGGGCTCCGCCTACCCATCAGTAATGAATACGGTCTCTCTTCCTTCCTTCGCTGAAAAGGATTTTACAGGTAAGTTCTTACCAAAATCCGTGTTTTCACCATATTTGCGTTTTTTTCAAAAATAAACGCAAGTTTTATCGAAGAAATTTTACCACTTTCATGAAGTACAATATGTCACGAGAAAACAGTCTCAGAATCGCGAAGATCCGTTGAAGCGTTCCAGAGTTATAATCTCATAAAGAGACAGTGGTCAGAATTGTTAAAATTGGCCCGGTCATTAAAGGAATCTGTCACCCTAAATTGGCGGGATATTTAAATGATGGCAGTCAGGTCAGATGGGCGGTGTTTTGGGTACTTGCCTTAACATGTTGTTCGCCGCTGTCTCCATTATTTCTGGGAATTGTAGTCGTTGCCCTCCATATAACGCGCCTGCGCATTGCAATCTTGAATTGCGCACGCGCAGTATGCTTTGCCCGCAGATTGCAATACGCAGGCGCGTTATATGGAGGGCAACGACTACAATTCCCAGAAATAATGGAGACAGCGGCGAACAACATGTTAAGTCAAGTACCCAAAACACCGCCCATCTGACCTGACTGCCATCATTTAGATATCCCGCCAATTTAGGGTGACAGATTCCCTTTAACGTGCATGCCACCCTTGGTGGTTAAGGGGTTAAGCATGTTTTGTCATTAACCACATTATTCAGCTGATGGTGGCATTGCTAAGTTAATTACTTTTCTACATTTTGTGAAGGTGTTGCTGGGGTTTTTGGAGTGCTTCACTACATGCGATACCACTGGAAAAAAGAGGAAGAGGAAACCAAGCAAATGTATGACCTTGTGGTGAAAATTATTGGTTAGTATTGTTATACAAGATTTTTATGTACTTGTATACATTATAATCTGTATCGAATGAATGTTATGTTGGGCTCTATAAGTAAACTAGATATGGGATAAAAATAGAGATTGATGGAATATTATCCATTTCAATGCTGCAACGATGATGTTATAGTTTGACATGTGAACACAGCTGACACTTCTCACCTGTGGACCTGAAGGAGGTATTTGGGTTTTTGCTCAAATAGTTGAATTAAAGAAAAAAAAACACACCAAGCCAGTGTCATAAAATGAATGTCTTAAATGCATGAACAGTTAGCAGTTTCAGATACGGTACTAATATATTGCAATTGTTTATTGCCACTTTATTTCTGTAATGCCTGCTTCCATTTTGATTGTGAATATGGTATTTGTTTAATTACTAATGTACCAGTGGGGAAAATAAGTATTTATATCTCAGCCTTGTGCAGGTCTACAATTTTAGACAGCTCTGTAGTCTTGGTCATGGTGGAGATGTTATAGTGAGTGCGAACGGGTGTCTATTATGCAGGTAAGAAGTTCACACAGGTGCAACTAATACAGGTAATGAGTGCAGAGTAGGAGGGCTTCTTATAGGGAACCTGTCACTTCCTTTGTCGCATATAAGCTGCAACCACTGCCATTAGGGGTTTATCTACAGCATTCTGTAATGCTGTAGCTAAGCCCCTGATGTGACCTCCTGTGCAGGCGTAATTCTCTGCAGTGTGCAGGCGCCAGGAAAGGTCAGAGAGGCCCAGCGCCTGCACACTGCAGTACTTAGAGCTACCCTCAACAGGGCAGAGAATTGCGCCTGCACAGGAGCCGCGACAGAAGCAAGGAAGAGGATGTGATCGCATGAAGATGGGAGGTGCCGGACCACCCCCCCCTCCGGGTGAGTATAATATAACTAGTTTTTCTTATCTTTCAGGTTACTTCAGGGGCTTATCTACAGCATTACAGAATGCCCCTAATGGCGGTGGCCGTAGCTTTTATGCAAAAAAAATGAGGTGACAGGTTTCCTTTAAAGAAAGTCAAACAAGTCTGATCCATAATTCTTGCTGGTTGGTAGGTAATCAAATACTTATTTCATGCTATAAAATGCAATTGAATTATTTAAAAATCATACAACGTGACTTTCTGGATTTTTTTTTTTTTTTTAAAGATTCTCATACCTGAAGTGTACCTACGATAAAAATTAGACCTCCCCGTTCTTTTGTAGGTGGGATAACTTGCAAAATCGGCAGTGTCTCAAATAACTTTTCCCCACTGTATCTTCCATATACCTTTGTATTACATTTATAAGCTAGCCATGTTACAAATAACTTGTCATTGTGCCTTCAGATGTTTTAAAAAGTCACAATGAAGCTTGCCAAGAAAACAAAGAATTGGAGCCATATACACCAATCCCCCATGTGAGAGATTCTTTGATACCTCCATGTGACAGGTATGTTACTGGTTTTGAGCTTGTGATGAAATTATGAAATCAAGCATGCACACATGTGATGCCAGTCATATTTGTACAATTGACATCAATAATTACACATAAGGGTCTGCGCACACGTTGTGGATTGTGCTGCGGAGCCGCAGCGGATTTGGCCCTGCGGAGCCACTGCAGAACCGCAGGTGCTGTACAGTACAAAGTTGGGATATGGGGAAAAAAAAAACGCTGTGCATATGCTTTGGATTTTTCCGCACAGATTTGCTGCGCATTTAAATCCACAGCATCTCAATTTCAGCTGCAGATGAAGGAAGGGGGACACACTAGACATTACTAGTGGGTAGGCGGAGCCCAGACGAGATAGACACCTCAGATTAAAAAAGTGTTGACCGGCCCCTCCAGCTCGGGCTCCTACTCAGCTCTCCAGTTTTCAATTTGAGGTCAGAGAAGATAGTCGCTGCTGGAAGCAGCTCCTCAGAAGATTTTATTATTTTTTATCGGACAAGAGACTTGGACTCACCAAATGTGGTCTAGAGGTCTCAGGGGTCTCAGCGCTGCTGGACCCCAACCTCTCCCTTGGCGGATCTGTATTACCCTATATGGTGGTCCCTGCAGAACCCTGCCGGCCCGGGGGGATGAGGATGGCTTCCCTGGCGGGGACGCAAACCGCACTGCAGGGGTCACTGCGATCCCCGCCCTGGGGGGGAAGCATGGGCACGCGCCAGAAACCCCTGGGGGGTCCCTGTGGCGCTTTCGGCTGGTGAGTACTCCACATTTTTATTGATGTGTGTGAGTGATTCAGCGATTGCTGCGGCAGTCGCTGTTACAATATACATGCCGGTGACTGTGTTTTTTTGTCAGCAGGTGGATGCCTGCAGGACATAGAGAACGGGAGAGAGGAGTGCGCTCTTTTTTATTTGAATTTCGCGCCGCTCTGAGCGCGCGCTTTACGGCAGTCTCCATTTCCGGCTTCTCTCATGAAGCACACGGAGACACAGCGCGGCGGCCATTATAAGCAGGCTGAAGGCTCCCCGGACATCGCTCCCCTCCCGGCAAGCGCTGCACCGCGACCAGCTGGGTGAGTAGCTTCTACCCGCAGGGCAGAAGTTTAACTCCCTCACTCCCACAGCGTGGGCGCCTTTCTGAGGTACAAATGGGTGGCAGACTGCGCTGCCTGCAGCTGTTATCACAGGGGGCTCGCAAACCATTTTCATAAAAAGGTTGTGGGAGCCTGCGATATTATTATTGCCACTATTTTTTCCAAACGATACCGAGAACGGCGCATATTATGCGATCGTTTGTGTGATCATTTTTAAGGTCGCTAGTAGCTGCCAATCTGGGCGATCTCATTGACAGCGCATAAGCGGTTAGCGATCCCCTTAATGACTTTGGTGTTCATTGCGATCTACAAAACAGCGCAATTTTTTTTTTTTTTTAGCGAACTTGTTGAATTTTCTTTAGTGTGGCATAGCTGTCCTGCAGCTGCTGCCTTATAGAGGCACTGGGGGCTCGCACACCCTTTTCTTTATCAAGGTGTTGGAGAGTCTGCGACTTTAACCCTTTCTTAGGCGGTTAACTCTTAATGAGGGACAGCTGGGGTAGCTCTCTCTTTAAGAGCTTTAACCCTTCAGCGTCCTTTTTTTCTTTAAAGAAACGCACTTTAACCTGCCGTATACTGTGCAAGGTCAGAGACCGTCTCCCAGATCTGCTACAGGATCAGTCTCGCATATCTGACACGCAGACCTCGACGGCGTCAAGCGCAGCGGTCGGAGGTTCCAGGGTGTCAAAATGGAGGCCCTCGCTAGTTTTTATGGATGGCCTGTCTGTCTTTCTAGATTGAGTGTCAGCTAGATCCTCTCAAGGAAGCGACACAAGCCAGTGCCTTCCTTCCCGCATAAGAGGAGGATCGGCAAAGGGACACTCTGCCTCTCTTTTGGGCCGTTAAGAGGTTTTTATTGGAGGCGTTAGTTACCGGAGGAGGTATCTGGACGTCCTGGTAAGTCGGCCCGGATGTTTTCAGTCGCGATCAGTTTTACCATCACTGGATGAGCTTAATGGGACAGTGGAGAAGGAGCGCCTGTGTCCAGATATTTGAGACACTGTATCCGTGTTCTACGGAGTTGATTGATTGATAATTGAATTCCTTATCCTGAAGTGAATGTCCCTTTATCCCGGCTTAGCAAAATCTTCCCGTTAAAGGGAAGGCGAGTCTGCAGGACCCGCTGGACAGAAAAACGTAGATGGCAGCAAAATCCATCTACGAGGCCGCGGGTCATGGATTCAGTATTAGAGTCCATATGTGCTTGTAAAGCTTCCCTGAGCCGGTTGGGCCGTCTATGGACGGCGTGGCAAGATGACTCCCCTCTATCGAAGTAGATGGGCTTTTCAAGTTGTGGAGGATACTGCGTCACTGCTATCCAGGGCGCAATCCTCGGCGGTCACAGTCAGAAGAGCACTGTGGCTTAGACAGTGGACCGGGGACGCGGTTTCCAAGCAGGGTTTGCTATCTTTAACTTACAAGGTGGTCAGTTATTTGAGCCTGACCGCACGGAGCTGATCGCAAAGGCAAAGGAAACGGTTTTACCGCAGCGCAGAGCTGTGACTTCTGCGTCTGGCAGGACTAGTGCCGGTAGTGTCGGCAATCCTTTCGGTCCAGGGGACGTTTCGGTCAGCCCTCTTGGGGATCGGGTCGTCCCTCATTTTCAGGAAAAAAGACCTCTCAGAAATCTCGCTCTCCCTGGAAACAAAGTTTCCGTCAAGACAAGCGGGAATCTGACAAAAAAAAAAAACCCGCTAAAACAGATTGACGCCAGGTTTCCACTCGAGGGCTCTCTAGTGGGGGGTCGCCTGCTTCTATTCAAATTGACTTGGGTTTCCCGCGTTCCGGACACCTGGGTGACGCGGGGTGTGTCGGCAGGCCACTTCATAGAGTTTTCTTCTCGACCCCCGGACAGTTTTTTACCAATCTCGCTTTCCGTCAGAGCCCGAGCTATGTGCCGCTCTGCTGCGAGAAGTCTATTTTTTTCTGCAGAAGGGTGTGATGGTACCGTTCCCACCAGAGGACAGGGGAAGAGGGTTTTATTCCAACCTCTTTGTGGTCCCCAAAAAGGAGGACAAATCTCGCCCCATCCTGGATTTCAAAAGATTGAATCGGCATGTCCACACCCAAAAATTTCGCATGGAGTGGCTTCGCTCCGTTATGGCAGCCTTGTCGCAGAACGACTTTTTGGTGTCAATCGACATTCGCAGACGCTCATTTGCACGTTCCAATCGGAAGGGCTCACCAACGTTATCTTCGTTTTGCCATAGATCAGGACCATTACCAGTTTGTGGCTCTGCCATTCGGTTTGGCCTCAGCGCCCAGAGTTTTTACAAAAATCAGGGCAATACTACGAAGACGGGGTCACGATTCTTCCCTACCTGGACGACCTTTGGATTGTGGCGTCCTCAAAGGAGGAGGCGGTGACGGCTCGCAATCTATCCCTTCAGCTCCTGGAGGACTTCGGGTGGCTGGTCAATTGGGAGAAGTCGTCTCTGGAACCGTCACAATCAATTCTGTTTTTGGGGATGCATTTTGACACGGTACGAGCAGTGGTGTCCCTGCCTCCAGACAAGCAAGCATGTCTCTTTCGACATGCACGGGTGATGAAGCCTTCAACACCAATGTCCCTTCGAAGATGTATGCGTCTTCTGGGGTTGATGGTGGCTTCAATGGAGGTACTTCCGTTTGCCCAATTTTATTCCAGGGCTCTCCAAAAGTTCATTCTGAACCTCTGGGATCGGTCGCAGACCTCACTGGATTGCAGTGTTATCTCCCACAAAGTACGAGAGTCTCTAAGATGGTGGATACGTCCGAAAGAGTTATCCTTAGGGAAGTTTTTCCTTCCTCCGAAGTGGTCGGTCATAACCTCCGATGCCAGCCTGACAGGCTGGGGGGGTGTCTGGAACGATCTCTGGACTCAGGGAGTATGGTCGTCGGAAGAGTCTGTCTTGCCGATCAACATCCTCGAATTGAGGGCGATTTTTCTTTTGCCTCCAACACTGGACGGTCCCTTTAAGCGGTCTGCCTGTCCGAATGCAGACAGACAATGCGACGGCGGTCTCATATATCAATCACCAAGGCGGGACAAGGAGTTCCAGACTCATGGTGGAGGTATCTCGGATCCTGATATGGGCAGAGACCAGAGTTCCAGCCATCTCTGCGATCCACATGCCAGGAGTTCAGAATATCACGACGGACTTTCTAAGTCGCGAGAAGTTGGATCCCGGAGAATGGAGTCTTCATCCGGAAATTTTTGCACTGCTGTGCTCCCGTTGGGGAACTCCCCAAGTGGATCTGATGGCATCCAGGTTCAATGCCAAGTTACCGACATTCATGTCCAGGTACAAGGATCCGAAGGCTGTAGCGGTGGATGCTCTAGTGACTCCGTTGGACTGATTCACACTAATCTGTGTTCCCGCCAATTTCTTTGCTACCTCTGGTACTCCGTCGGATCAGAATAGAGAGAATCTCGGCTATAGTGATAGCCCCAGATTGGCCAAGGAGAACGTGGTTCTCGACACTGGTGTCACTCCTGGCGGCACCGTCATTTCCACTTCCTCTTCGCCCGGACCTGTTAACCCAAGGGCCCGTTCGTCATCCGGACCTGAAGTCTCTGCGTTTGACGGTGTGGCTCTTGAGACCGAAATATTGACTCGTCGAGGTTTTTCAGCCGAAGTCATTGCCAATTTGCGAGCGGCCAGAGGTCCGGCTACTACATAGAATTTACCACAAGACTTGGGAAGCCTTCTTTTCGTGGTGTTCAGGTTCTTCAAGGAATCAGGATTTTTTTCCATTCCCAATTTGTTGGCTTCCTGCAATTCGGGCTGGACAAGGGTTTGGCAGTGAGCACCCTGAGGGGTCAGGTTTCTGCTCTGTCCTTGCGGTTCCGAAAGGCTATCGCCTCGCGTAGGGACGTGCGTTTCTTTTTTCGCGGAGTAACCCGCCAGTTTCCACCGCGGAAGGCGCCTGTGTCTCCTTGGCGTCTCAACCTTGTTTTGGAGGCTCTTCAACATGGGCATTTTGAGCTTATGGACTTTGTTAGTTTTTCTTTGCTCTCTTGGAAGGTTGCCTTCCTAGTGGCGGTCAGCTCTTTGAGAAGGGTTCCTGAGTTGGCGGCTCTTTCTTGCTCGCCTCCCTTCCTGGAGTTTTCACCCGGATCGTGTAGTGCTACGCACACGGAGCGACTTCTTACCTAGGGTGGTGTCGCAATCTCATGTTAACCAGGATATTGTGTTGCCCTCTCTTTGTCCGAGGCCAAGGAATGTGAAGGAACGGGCCTTGCACGCATTGGATTTGATGCGGGCTTTGAAGTTCTTTTTGACTGTTACTCAAGGTTTTCGGAAGTCAAACTCTCTGTGATTCCAGCAGGTCTTTGGCGTGGTAAACGAGCTTTCAAGGACTCTATAGCTCGTTGGATTCGGTCGGCCTTTTTGGAGGCTTACCGACTTAAAAGCGAACCTTGCCCGATTAAGATTCAAGCTCACTCCACGAGGGCTGTGGCTTTCTCGTGGGCCTTTCATCAAGGGGCCTCGGCAGCTCAGCTCTGTCGAGCGGCGACCTGGCTTTCTGTCCACACGTTTATAAGGTTTTATAAGGTGGACGTCAGTGTTTCTGTTGATGCGGCCTTAGGACGTAGGGTCCTGCAGGCGGCCGTAGTTTAAAGTTCTAGTTAACTTGTATTTGACGCTGTTGCGCATTTATCTAGGTTGTTGGGATTCTGCCTTTTTTGGTTTTTTTCCCACCCTAGTATTTGGACTGCTTTGGGACGTCCCACTAGTAATGTCTAGTGTGTCTCCCTTCCTTCATCTGCAGCTGAAAGACGGATTTTGGTAAGAACTTACCTGTAAAATCCTTTTCAGCAAAGAAGGAAGGGAGACACACATCCCTCCCATGGCAGAAGTGTTGTTGTTTTTCAGATGCGGCGTGACCCTTCTCTGATAGCGATTATCTGGGCTGAGGTCGACGCGCTAAGGCTCTGTTCCAGCATCGCCAGCTCATCGCAGTGGTCAGGTCCAGTGAGTAGTACCTGGAACTGTGTGATTTTTGCCTACATGCATGCATAACCTGTATTTTTGTGTTTTATTTTCTGAAGTCCTTCAGAAGGGGTTATGTTGCCCCGCTGGTGATATTGCTCTTCCTTATGCTTGGTACAACTGGAGAGCTGAGTAGGAGGAGCCCGAGCTGATGGGGCCGGTCAACACTCTTTTTTAATCTGAGGTGTCTATCTCGTCTGGGCTCCGCCTACCCACTAGTAATGTCTAGTGTGTCTCCCTTCCTTCTTCGCTGAAAAGGATTTCAGCTGCAGATGGAAGGAAGAGAGCCACAGTATTCATTACTGATGGGTAGGCGGAGCCCCAGATCAGGATGTCACCTCAGATCAAAAGAGTGCTGACTGGCTGGCCCCTCCAGCTCGGGCTCCTCCTACTCAGCTCCAGTCTAAGATTTGAGGTCCAGAGGATGGTCGCTGCTGGAAGCAGCTCCTCAGAAGATTTTATTATTTTTATCGGACAAGAGACTTGGACATGAGTCTGAAAGGTCTCAGGGGTCTCAGCGCTGCTGGACCCCACCTCTCCCCTGGCGGATCTGTATTGTACATAAATAGTCCCTGCAGAATCCTTGCCGGCCCTGGGGGATGAGGAGAGCTTCCCTGGCGGGACGCAAACCACACGTGCGGTCACTGCGTTCCTCGCCCTGGGGGGAAGCATGGGCATAGCGCCAGAAACCCCTGAGGGTCCCTGTGGCGCTTTGGCTGGTGAGTACTCCACACAAAATTTTATTATTAATGTGTGAGTGCTTTAGCGTCTGATGGCAGCGCTATTACATGACAGTGCTATTACATGTTTATCAGTGTATCTCACCAGTCCTCCCTTGGCGGATCTGTAACTACATAATCGTCCCTGCAGAATCTTGCCGGCCCTGGGGGATGAGGAGAGTTTCCCTGGCGGGGGCGCAAACCACACGCTGGGGTCACTGCGCTTCCCGCCCTGGGGGGAAGCATGGGCATAGCGCCAGAAACCCCTGGGGGTCCCTGTGGCGTTTCGGCTGGTGAGTACTCCACATTTTGGTAAAATGTGTGTGAGTGTTTTAGCGACTGCTGCGGCAGCCGCTGTACATATATATGCCGGTGACTAGTTTTTTCTATGTCCGCAGGAGGATGCCTGCAGGACGAGGGAGAGGGGAGTACGCGCTCTTTTTATTTTTTGAATTTCGCGCCGCTTCATGAGCGCGCGCTTTACTGCAGCCTCCATTTTCGGCTCCTCTACATGGAGCACATGGAGGCAGAGCGCGGCGGCCATTGCTGTTAAAGCGCTGCAAGCTGAAAGCTCCCCGGATCGTTCTCCTCCCCTCCCGGCAAGAATACGTGACCAGCTTGGTGAGTCGCTTCTAGCCCGCCGGGCAGAAGCTTAACTCCTTCACCTCCACAGCGCGGGCGCCGTCTGGGGCACTACTGAGTGACAGATTGCGCTGTCCTGCGGCTGTTCTCGCATAAGGGGCTCGCACACTCTTTTAATATTAATAAAGAGGCTGTGGGGAGTCTGCGACATTAATACTGCCACTATACGTTTCCGCTGACGATCCTGATGGCGTCGCATAATATTGCGATCGTTTGTGTGTCATTTTTAGTGTCGCTGGTGGCTGCCAATCTGGGCAATCGCATAGGCGATTAGCGATCTCCTTGACAACTTTGGCGGTCATTGCGTTATAAAAAACAGCGCAATTTTTTTTTTTTTTTTTTTAGCGATCTTGTGGAACGTTTTTCTGTTTAGTGTGGCATGGCTGTCCTGCAGCTGCGACCTTATAAGAGGCGCCTGAGATTCGCACACCCTTTTTTCATTATCAAGGTTGTGGAGAGTCAGCTACTTTAACCCCTTCTTAGGCGGTTAACTCTTAATGGGAGACAGCTGGGGTAGCTCTCGCTTTAGAGCTTTAACCCTTCAGCGTTTGTTTTTTTATTTAAGTACTGCTCTGGTTACTGACAGGTTTATCCTGCCATATACTATGCAAGGGCATGTCAGAGACCCTCTCCCAGATCCGCTACGGATCAGCATCGCGTATCTGACACGCAGATCTCGACTCATACACGGTCAGAGGTTCCAATGGTGTCAAAATGGAGGCCTTCACTGGTTTCTATTGATGACCTTTTAGGTTATGGAGTGTCAATAGATCCTCTCAAGGAAGCGACACAAATCGGTGCTTTCCTTCTCGCTTAGCGAAGAAGTCCGATTCGGTCAAGGAGGATCGGCAGGGACACCCTGCCTCTCTCTCAGGGCCGTACTAAAATTTCTGTGGAAGCCATGTGGACGTTACAGTTACCGGAGGAGGTAACTAGTCGTCCTGGTAAGTCGGCCCGGATGTTGCAAGGGTCGCATGGGTCGCGACGACCTTACAAACTATCCGTTTTTCTACGGAGTTATTTGTTAATTGGACCTCTTCTCCTGAAGTGAATGTCCCTTTATTCCAGCTTAGCAAATCTTCCTGGTAAAAGGGAAGACGAGTCTGCAGGACACGCTGGACAGAAGAACGGAGATGGCAACAATTTCCATCTGTGTAGCCGTGGATCATAGATTCGGTATTAAGGATCTAGGTGTACTTGTTAAGTTCCCCTGAGCCGGTTGGACCGTCTAAGGGCGGCGTGGCAAGTTTCCCTCTATCAAGGTAGATGGGCTTTTCTAGTTGAAGGATAATGCGTCACTGCTATCCAGGGCGCAATCCTCGGCAGTTACAGTCAGAAGAGCACTGTGACTTGGATGGAACGCAGTTTTCCAACAGGGTTTGCTATCTTTAGCTTAGAAAGTGGTCAGCTATTTGACTGACCTCACGGAGCTGATGCCAAGGCGAAGGCAAAAGAAGCAGCTTTACCGCAGCGCAGAGCTGTGACTTCTGCGTCTGGCAGGACTTGTGCCGATAGTTATCGGCAGTCCTTTTCGGTTCAAGGGATGATCTGACCAACCCTCTGGGGGTTTGTGTCGTCTCTCTCTTTTTTAAAAAAAAAAAAAAAAAAAAAAGGGGGGAATTCTCAGAAATTCCGCATACCCTGGAAACAGAACTTCTGTTAAGGCAGAAGCTGGCAAAAAAAAAAAAAAAAAAAATTCGCTAAGGCGGACTGACTTCTGACATTCCGTCAGAGCCGAGCATGAAGTCGCTTCGCTCAGTTATGGCAGCCCTGTCGCAGAACGATCAATCGACATTCGCGACGCTTTTTGGCATGTTCCCATCGGAAGACCTCACCCAGGTTGTGGCTCGACCATTCGGTTTGGCTTTAACGCCCAGAATTTTTTACAACGATTCTGACGCCAGAATCTCATGGCAATCCTTCAAAGACGGGGATTTACGATTCGTCCCTATTTGGACGGCCTTTTCGGTTGTGGCTTCAAAGGAGAAGTCGTCTCTGGAATCGTCGCAGGCAATCCTGTTTTTGAGGATGCATTTCGACATGGTACGGGAGGGGTTGTCCCTACCTCCAGACAAGCAGGCATGTCTGCTCCAGCATGTACAGACTATGAAGTCTGCGACAGCAGTGTCCCTTCGGAAGGTATGCGCCTTCTGGGTCTGACGGTGGCGTCCATGAGGTTTTTTCCGTTTGTCCAATTTCATTCCAGAGCTCTCCATAGGCTCATTCTGAGTCGTTGGGATCAATCGCAAGGTTCGCTGGATTGCAGCGTCATCATCTCTCACAGGGTGCGAGAATCCCTAGGATGGTGTTTATGTCCAGGAGCGTTATCCTGGGAAAGCTTTTCCTCCCTCCGAAGTGGTCGGTCATAACCACCGATGCCAGCCTGACGGGCTGGGGGGGGTGTTTGGAACAATCTCTGGATTCAGGGAGTATGGTCATCGGAAGAGTCTGTTCTTCCGATCAACATCCTGGAATTGAGGGCGATTTTCCTTTGCCTCCAACATTGGACGGTCCCTTTGAGCGGTCTGCCAGTCCGAGTGCAGACAGACAACGCGACGGCTGTCGCGTATATCAATCACCAAGGTGGGACAAGGAGTTCCAGACTCATGGTAGAGGTGTCCCGAATTCTGATTTGGGCAGAGGCCAGTGTGCCAGCCATTTCGGCGATTCACATTCCAGGGGTTCAGAATATTACAGCGGACTTTCTCAGTCGCAGAAGGATGGATCCCGGGGAATGGAGCCTCCACCCGGAAGTTTTTGCACTACTGTGCTCTCGCTGGGGAACCCCCCAAGTGGATTTGATGGCATACAGGTCCAATGCCAAGTTACCGACGTTCATGTCCAGGTACAAGGACCCGAAGGCTGTGGCGGTGGATGCTCTAGTGGCTCAGTGGGATCAGTTCGAGCTGATCTATGTATTCCCGCCGATATCCTTACTTCCTCTAGTACTGCGTCGGATCAGACTAGAGAGAATTCCAGCTATTTTGATAGCTCCAGACTGGTCAAGAAGGGTGTGGTTCTCGACAATAATGTCGCTGTTGGCGGCACCTCCTTTTCCACTCCCTCTTCAACCGGACTTGTTGACTCAGGGGCCCGTTTGTCATCCGGACTTGATGTCCCTGCGTTTGACGGCGTGGCTCTTGAGACCGAAATCTTGACCCGTAGAGGTTTCTCAGCCGAGGTCATTGCTACCCTTCGTGCTGCAAGAAGTCCGGCTACTACTAGGATTTACCGCAAAATTTGGGAAACCTTCTTTTCGTGGTGTTTGGGGTCCTCTCGGAACCCGAGAAAATTTTCCATTCCCAACCTGTTGGCTTTTCTGCAGCATGGGCTAGACAAGGGTTTGGCAGTCAGCACCCTGAAAGGTCAGATTTCTGCTCTGTCCTTATTGTTCCGGAGAACCATTGCTTCAAATAGAGACGTGCTCTCCTTTTTCCGAGGTATATCTCGTAAGTTCCCGCCGCGGAAGGCACCCGTGTCTCCTTGGCGGCTCAACCTTGTTTTGGAGGCTCTTCAGCATAAACCTTTTGAGCCTATGGTTTCTGCTAGCCTTTCTTTACTTTCTTGGAAGGTGGCTTTCCTTGTTGCAGTCACTTCCTTGAGGAGAGTTTCTGAGTTGGCAGCTCTTTCTTGTTCGCCTCCTTTTTCTGGAGTTTTTTCCGGATCGTGTAGTGCTTCGCACTCGGGGTGATTTTTTGCCTAAAGTGGTGTCACAATTTCATGTCAACCAGGATATTGTGTTGCCTTCATTCTGCCCGGATCCGAAGAATGTGAAAGAGCGTGCTTTACACACATTGGATTTAGTGCGGGCCTTGAAGTTTTATCTATCTATTACTCAAGGTTTTCGTAAGACGGACTCCCTATTTGTGGTTCCAGTCGGTCGTCGGCGTGGTCAACGAGCTTCCAAGGATTCTATAGCTCGTTGGATTCGGTCAGCTAATTGGAAGCTTACCGTCTTCAGGGTGAATCTTGCCCGATTAAGATTCAAGCCCATTCCACGAGGGCTGTGGCTTCATCGTGGGCTTTTCACCAAGGTGCTTCAGCAGTGCAGCTCTGCCGGGCGGCGACTTGGCGCTCTGTCCACACGTTTACGAAGTTTTATAAAGTGGACGTCAGTGCTTCCGCTGATGCAGCCCTCGGACGTAGGGTCCTGCAGGCAGCTGTAGTTTAAAGTTCTGGATGAACTTGTGTTTAGCGCTGGTTGCGCTTTGTTGTTAAGGTTGTTGGGTTTCTGCCTCTTGTTGGTTTTTTCCCACCCTTATTTTTGAACTGCTTTGGGACGTCCCATCAGTAATGAATACTGTGGCTCTCTTCCTTCCATCTGCAGCTGAAACACGGATTTTGGTAAGAACTTACCTGTAAAATCCTTTTCAGCGAAGGAAGGAAGAGAGACACAGCACCCTCCCAAGGCAGAAGTGTGTTGATGTTTTCAGATGCAGCGCGACCCTTATCTGATAGCGATTATCTGGGCTGAGGTCAGCGCGCTAAGGCTCTGTTCCAGCATCGCCAGCTCATCGCAGTAGTCAGGTTCCGTGAGTAGTACCTGGAACTCTGTGGTTTTTGGCTTTCTTTGCATGCATAACCTGTATCCTTGTGTTTTTTCTCTGAAGTTCCTTCAGAAGGGGTTATGTTGCTCCGCTGGTGATCTTGGCTCTTTTCCTAAAAGCTTTGGTACGACTGGAGCTGAGTAGGAGGAGCCCGAGCTGGAGGGGCCAGCCAGTCAGCACTCTTTTGATCTGAGGTGACATCCTGATCTGGGGCTCCGCCTACCCATCAGTAATGAATACTGTGTCTCTCTTCCTTCCTTCGCTGAAAAGGATTTTACAGGTAAGTTCTTACCAAAATCCGTGTTTTACAGGTAAGTTCTTACCAAAATCCGTCTTTTGTGTGGATTCCGCAGCAGTTTTACACCTATTCCATTTTATATATAAAATCGCAGGCAAATCCGCACAAAAACCACAGTAAATCCGCAGGTAAAATGCAGGTCATGTTACCTGCGGATTTACCAAAATCCGTGCAGAAAAATCCGCAAGTGAAACCGCAACGTGTGCATGGGGCCTAACTGTTCCTGGGATATTAACATATGTTGCAAAGGTGCACATGCTTGAAGCCTATTTATGGTAGTTGCACAGACCATCAAAGTACAGATCTGGATCATTGGGGGTCCCAATGGTCAAGCAAAAAAAATTTTTTTGTTTCTTTAGTTCTTGAGATATTGGCAAAGTATTTGTCCCCTAATGAGTTTTCATCAAGTCCAGGTGACAGTTATCCAATCATTCACTGGGGGCGTGCTGACCGGTCATAAGCAGGCAACACTCGAGGGTTAGAACATGTCCCCGCTAAAGCCTAGAGTAGACTTTTCAGTGTGAGTTGTAATGACAAACAGCTGGGTGGGGAACACACGCAGTACATCAGGCGACCATATTGGCATAGGAAGAGAGCTGATAAGGGGTTTGTAATTTGATGGTGCTAAACTCTGCTGCAACCCCATTCCCCCCCACTGACTTGCAGGTCTTGTTAGGCCAGGAGATCCGAGTTGTCTGAGTCTTGCACACTAAGAAACTTGAAGCTATGACGGGCTCTTGTTCTTTCCTATTGAGTATTGATGCCTTCTTATGATTGGGCAACATCGTATAGGGTTAAGTACACCACCCAATGAAAACTAATAACCACTTGAGCTTGATGAAAATTATTTCATTAAGGGCCAGATTATTATTTTTTTTTTTTTACTTGTTACACTTAAAGCACCTGTTGCCAGTGTTGGGGAACAAAAATCTACTTCCAATTTTTTTTTAACAGTAAAATATAAATTTAAGCATGTTACTGTAACGTGCAGGATCGCGTAGCGAGCAAGCTTTTTTTTTTTTCCTGTTTCCTCCTCTGCACCTTGTCCCTCAGTAAAAACTGTATAGTTAGATAAATATTGTCATTCCTTATTCAAAACTACATCTCCTCTTGCAAAAAAGGCTGTCGATGGAAAAAGTTGCAGCTCTTGGAGGGAAAAAATGAAAATTGCCTCAAGTGAGAGAGGATTAACTGGAACCTGACGGCTGATGCATGCTGCCTGTATCAGACACTGGCTGCATGACTTCATCTAGGTATGTTTGACTCTGAAACCCTGCCTTTGGGGACCAAGCAGCACAGGAGACTTGGGCATGTGCACAGCGGCTTCTACTCGCTTGTTCCTCTTGAGTGACAGGTCTCTCCTTGTATACATGACCTATAGCTCTGCCAGAGACTAGTTTTTCCAACTAGTGTGGCTCTGTCCCTCATGGCTTTTAAATGTTTTTCTTTGAACTTCAGAGTCTAGCATACCTGGCTGAAATCAGTCAACATCTGATACAAGCTGCCTGTGGATCATGTAGCATTCATCAGCTGTCGGGTTCCCTTTAACCTCTTCCCAACATGCGCAGTATATATGGGGAGCTGTGTTAATGCGAATCGCCGTATATATACTGCATGATGATCGCGTGGGCTTGCACTAAGCGCGACCGCAGTCAAATGCGGCTATGAGTTGCCATGGCAGACATCAGGATCACATTTATCAAGATCTCAGGGTGCCAATGGGGTTAAAGAGGGAGCCCCCACACTCTGTTAATCTAGATGCTGTAGTTATTATTGACCGCAGCATTTAATGGGTTAAACGACTAGTCTGTACCAACACTGATCATGGATGATGCAGCAAGTTGTCAGCTACAGTGCGCAGCCGACAGCTGCTGGATTGTCACACTACGGTAGATGCTAGTCTCCTATTTCACAGGTCAGTAAAAAGGAATATTGGTGGTCACTAAGGGGTTAAATGTTGCTGTCAGATTGGCAGCTGCATTTAACAAGCTGACAGCCATCCACCTGCTGCTAATAAAGGCACATGATTACTTATTAAACTAGCCATCTGCCAGGGAAAATTTGGGCTCTGCGTGTGAGCCCGCATCAAAGGTAGACAACGTTTGACGTTTACATCAAAGGCTGTGATGGGGTTAAAGAATAGGGATCTATTTTCAAAATACTTGTTGACATGGACAAAACTGCCTGCAAAAGCAACATGTAAAATGAATATGAAGTACAGGAAACTCAAAGACCTTGCTGTGTACATGTTGTCTTGTCGCTACTTTTTAACCACTTCAGGGATTGCAAACCTGAAGCAGTTAAGTGATATGTTCATTCTTCAGGCTTTATATTTCAGCTGCAGAATGGAAGGGAGGGAGACACAGGAATTCATTACTGATGGGTAGGCGGAGCCCCAGATCAGGATGTCACCTCAGATCAAAAGCGTGCTGACTGGCTGGCCCCTCCAGCTCGGGCTCCTCCTACTCAGCTCCAGTCTAAGATTTGAGGTCCAGAGGATGGTCGCTGCTAATGCAGCTCCTCAGAAGATTTTATTATTTTATATTCGGACAAGAGACTTGGATCACCAGTTGGTCTAGAGGTCTCAGGGGTACCAGCGCTGCTGTACCCCAACCTCTCCCTTGGCGGATCTGTATTTACTCAAAGTCCCTGCAGAATCCTTGCCGGCCCTGGGGGATGAGGAGAGCTTCCCTGGCGGGACGCAAACCACACGTGCGGTCACTGCGTTCCTCGCCCTGGGGGGAAGCATGGGCACAGCGCCAGAAACCCCTGAGGGTCCCTGTGGCGCTTTGGCTGGTGAGTACTCCACACAAATTTTTTATTATTATTATGTGTGAGTGCTTTAGCGTCTGAGTGAGCAGCGCTATTACTTGTATGTCAGTATGCTTCAGCGCTGCTGTGACAGCGCTGTTACATAGTAGATGTGGTGATTTTTTGTCCGCAGGCAGATAGCTGCAGGACAGAGAGGGAGCAGGAGCGGGGGAGTTCGCGCTCATTATTTGAGCTAGCAGGGGGCCTAACGATTCCCGGTCTTCTGAGCAGGAAGACGCGCGTTCTGGCGTTTCTCCTGTGACTCCCCCACTGTGGCGGCCATTACACAGGCTCCTGGGCTCCTCAGACCGCTCCTCTCCTCATAAGACACCACGGCCAGCTGGGTGAGTGCTGATTCCTCACCCCGCAGCGCAGCGATCGCTATCCTGCAGCTGCAGTCTCATTAGAGACATAAAATTGGCTGGGGCCCCACACTTCATATATATATTGTGGTGAGTTTGCAATATTAACCCCTCTGAGGGTTATTTCTACCAGCTAAATTTTTTTGACTGAATACCGCTGGGGTAACCCTGCCTGGTGGAGCGTTAACCCTTCAGCGTTTAAAAAAAACCGCATAGTTTTTGCTGGTATTACCGCTTTGACCTGCTCATACAGGTGGACATGTCTGAACAGAGTTCAGATGCCGCGGACCACGTCCCAGTGCCATTACGGCATTCAGATACGCAGACCTCCACAGCGTCTAGCGCTGCGGTCGACAGCGGTGAAAAATTGGACGATATCGCTCGATCGATCAACAACTTGTCTGACCTTTTAGGTCAATATGTGTCTGCTAATTCCTCTCAGAGGAAGCGACGCAGGCCGTTACCGGCCTCTACACGGAGCGAGTCAGATGTATCTGATATTGGGCAGAGTTCCCCTTTAAATTCGGATGGAGAAATATCCGATTCAGATGCGGACGAGCCGCAGGGGCGTTCCTCTATGGCGAAGCGTACGGAGGCATTAATTGAAGCCATGAGAGATATATTACAGTTACCGGAGGAGGTAACTAGTCGTCCTGGTAAATCAGCACGCATGTTCCAGGAGTCCCGTGCTTCGCGTACAACATTGCCAGCTCTGGATGAGCTTAATAGTGTAATAGAGGAGGAACGTCTGTGTCCAGATAAGCGTTTTCATGGAACGCATTTCTTTGATACACTTTATCCTTGCTCTGCGGAGTTTAAGGCTAATTGGACTTCTGCTCCTGAAGTGGATGTGTCTTTATCTCAGCTTAGTAAATCCTCACTACTCCCTATTAAGGGGAAAGCGAGTTTACAGGAGCCTTTGGATAGAAAAACGGAATTGGCGGCAAAAGCAAGCTATGAGGCTGCGGGTCATGGATTCCGAGCAGTGCTAGGATCCATGTGTGCTGCTAGAGCTTCTCTAGGCTGGTTGGCACGTCTGAAGACGGAGTTGCAAAATGAATCTCCGTTATCTGAGATACGGGAAACTTGTGAATGGTTAGAAACGGCAGCCTGTTATATCTTTGATGCCGGTCTGGATACGGCATCTCTGCTGGCCAAAGCGCAAGCTTCAGCGGTCACAGTCAGAAGAGCTTTATGGCTCAGACAGTGGGCCGGGGACGCAGTTTCCAAACAAGGGTTGTTGGCCTTACCTTACAAGGGTGGCCATCTTTTTGGATCCGACCTCACAGAGCTGATTTCCAAGGCTAAGGCGAAGGAATCAGCATTACCACAGCGTAGGGCCATGGCCTCGGTGTCCAGTAAGCCTGGTGTCTATAGTGGTCGGCGGTCCTTTCGGGGCCGAGGACGATCTAGTCACTCCTCGTGGGGATCGGGTCTTCCTTCCTTCTCAGGAAAGAAATCCTCTCAGAAAACTCGTACTCCCTGGAAGCAGAGTTTCCGCCAGGACAAGCGGGAACTTGACAAGAAGCCCGCCAAGTCGGATTGACGCCAGGGGTCCACTCGAGGATTCTCGAGTGGGGGGTCGCCTGCTGCTTTTCAAGGCGACTTAGATGGCTCGCGTTCCAGATTCCTGGGTAACGCGGATAGTGTCGGCAGGCTATTTCATAGTTTGCCTCTCGACCCCCAAATGTTTTTTGTCAGTCTCGCGTTCCGTCGGAACCCGAGCTTGTTGTCGCTCTACAGCGAGAGGTCGAATTTCTGCTACAAAAGGGTGTAGTGATACCGGTTCCGTCAGAGGACCGAGGGAAAGGTTTTTATTCCAACCTTTTTGTAGTTCCCAAAAAGGAGAACAAATTTCGCCCGATTCTGGATCTCAAGCGATTAAACCGGCATGTCCATGTCCGGAAATTTCGCATGGAGTCGCTTCGCTCCGTTGTGGCAGCTCTGTCACAGAACGATTTTTTGGTGTCAATCGACATTCGCGACGCCTATTTGCATATTCCCATCGGAAAGGCTCATCAGCGCTTTCTTCGATTTGCCATAGGTCAGAATCATTACCAGTTCGTGGCTCTGCCGTTCGGCTTAGCCTCAGCGCCAAGGGTCTTTACAAAAATTCTGGCGCCCCTCATGGCAATCCTTCGAAGACAGGGGATTACGATTCTGCCTTATCTGGACGATCTTTTGATCGTGGCTTCCTCGGAGGAGGAGGCGTTGACGGCTCTGGATTTGTCTCTTCAGTTTCTGAAGGACTTCGGTTGGCTGGTCAATTGGGAGAAGTCGTCCCTGGAACCATCGAGGACAATCCTCTTTTTGGGAATGCATCTCGACACGTTTCGGTCGGTAGTTTCCCTACCACCAGACAAACAGTCATGTCTTCTTCGACATGTACAGATTATGAAATCCTCAACGGCAATGTCCCTACGGAAGTGTATGCGTCTTCTGGGACTGATGGTGGCGTCCATGGAGGCAATTCCTTTTGCCCAGTTCCATTCCAGGACTCTCCAAAGGTTCATCTTGAGTCGATGGAACCGGTCGCAATCGCTGGATTGCAGTGTCACCATTTCTCGCGCGGTGCGGGATTCTCTAGAATGGTGGTTACGTCCAGGGGCATTCTCCCTGGGGAAGTCTTTCCTCCCTCCGAAGTGGTCAGTCATAACCACCGATGCCAGCCTGACGGGCTGGGGGGGTGTTTGGAACAATCTCTGGATTCAGGGGGTATGGTCATCGGAAGAGTCTGTTCTTCCGATCAACATCCTGGAATTGAGGGCGATTTTCCTTTGCCTCCAACATTGGACGGTCCCTTTGAGCGGTCTGCTAGTCCGAGTGCAGACAGACAATGCGACGGCTGTCGCGTATATCAATCACCAAGGTGGGACAAGGAGTTCCAGACTCATGGTAGAGGTGTCCCGAATTCTGAATTGGGCAGAGGCCAGTGTACCAGCCATTTCGGCGATTCACATTCCAGGGGTTCAGAATATTACAGCGGACTTTCTCAGTCGCAGAAGGATGGATCCCGGGGAATGGAGCCTCCACCCGGAAGTTTTTGCACTACTGTGCTCTCGCTGGGGAACCCCCAAGTGGATTTGATGGCATCCAGGTCCAATGCCAAGTTACCGACGTTCATGTCCAGGTACAAGGACCCGAAGGCTGTGGCGGTGGATGCTCTAGTGGCTCAGTGGGATCAGTTCGAGTTGATCTATGTATTCCCGCCGATATCCTTACTTCCTCTAGTACTGCGTCGGATCAGACTAGAGAGAATTCCAGCTATTTTGATAGCTCCAGACTGGCCAAGAAGGGTGTGGTTCTCGACAATAATGTCGCTGTTGGCGGCACCTCCTTTTCCACTCCCTCTTCAACCGGACTTGTTGACTCAGGGGCCCGTTTGTCATCCGGACTTGATGTCCCTGCGTTTGACGGCGTGGCTCTTGAGACCGAAATCTTGACCCGTAGAGGTTTCTCAGCCGAGGTCATTGCTACCCTTCGTGCTGCAAGAAGTCCGGCTACTACTAGGATTTACCACAAAATTTGGGAAACCTTCTTTTCGTGGTGTTTGGGGTCCTCTCGGAACCCGAGAAAATTTTCCATTCCCAACCTGTTGGCTTTTCTGCAGCATGGGCTAGACAAGGGTTTGGCAGTCAGCACCCTGAAAGGTCAGATTTCTGCTCTGTCCTTATTGTTCCGGAGAACCATTGCTTCGAATAGAGACGTGCTCTCCTTTTTCCGAGGTATATCTCGTAAGTTTCCGCCGCGGAAGGCACCCGTGTCTCCTTGGCGGCTCAACCTTGTTTTGGAGGCTCTTCAGCATAAACCTTTTGAGCCTATGGTTTCTGCTAGCCTTTCTTTACTTTCTTGGAAGGTGGCTTTCCTTGTTGCAGTCACTTCTTTGAGGAGAGTTTCTGAGTTGGCAGCTCTTTCTTGTTCGCCTCCTTTTCTGGAGTTTTTTCCGGATCGTGTAGTGCTTCGCACTCGGGGTGATTTTTTACCTAAAGTGGTGTCACAATTTCATGTCAACCAGGATATTGTGTTGCCTTCATTCTGCCCGGATCCGAAGAATGTGAAAGAGCGAGCTTTACACACATTGGATTTAGTGCGGGCCTTGAAGTTTTATCTATCACTCAAGGTTTTCGTAAGACGGACTCCCTATTTGTGGTTCCAGTCGGTCGTCGGCGTGGTCAACGAGCTTCCAAGGATTCTATAGCTCGTTGGATCCGGTCAGCTATATTGGAAGCTTACCGTCTTCAGGGTGAATCTTGCCCGATTAAGATTCAAGCCTATTCCACGAGGGCTGTGGCTTCATCGTGGGCTTTTCACCAAGGTGCTTCGGCAGTGCAGCTCTGCCGGGCGGCAACTTGGCGCTCTGTGCACACGTTTACGAAGTTTTATAAAGTGGACGTCAGTGCTTCCGCTGATGCAGCCCTTGGACGTAGGGTCCTGCAGGCAGCTGTAGTTTAAAGTTCTGGATGAACTTGTGTTTAGCGCTGGTTGCGCTTTGTTAAGGTTGTTGGGTTTCTGCCTCTTGTTGGTTTTTTCCCACCCTTATTTTTGAATTGCTTTGGGACGTCCCATCAGTAATGAATTCCTGTGTCTCCCTCCCTTCCATTCTGCAGCTGAAACACGGATTTTGGTAAGAACTTACCGGTAAAATCCTTTTCAAGGAAGGGAGGGAGACACAGCACCCTCCCAAGGCAGAAGTGTGTTGATGTTTTCAGATGCAGCGCGACCCTTGTCTGATTGCGATATCTGGACTGAGGTCAGCGCGCTAAGGCTCTGTTCCAGCATCGCCAGCTCATCGCAGTAGTCAGGTTCAGTGAATAGTACCTGGAACTCTGTGGTTTTTGGCTTACTTTGCATGCATAACCTGTATCCTTGTGTTTTTGCTCTGAAGTTTCTTCAGAAGGGGTTATGTTGCTCCGCTGATGATCTTGGTTCTTCCCTAAAGCTTTGGTACGACTGGAGCTGAGTAGGAGGAGCCCGAGCTGGAGGGGCCAGCCAGTCAGCACGCTTTTGATCTGAGGTGACATCCTGATCTGGGGCTCCGCCTACCCATCAGTAATGAATTCCTGTGTCTCCCTCCCTTCCTTCGCTGAAAAGGATTTTACCGGTAAGTTCTTACCAAAATCCGTGTTTCACAGTATACAATAAAAGATGCCAGCAGTGGAACTGCCTCAAAGTCAAAACCGCTGGCAAAGCTGCATTAAAAAAATCTATGCCTGGGAAAACGCTGCGCTACAACCTTTTGTATGGCGTTTGAAGCTCTTAGTTTTGTTTGCTTGCGCCACATATAATACTTTCAAAAGTCACAATCCCTTCCCATTTTCTTCTGCACAGGAAAAAAATGAAGAAGGTTTGGAAAAGAGCCGTAGAATTCCTAGCTTCCAATGAATCTCGTTTACGTACTGAAACAAAGCAAATTGGAGGCGCAGACTTCCTTGTATGGAAATGGACTCAGCCGTCTACATGTGAAAAACCTTCAGTCATCCCATCTAAAGTGTGGCAAGGCCAGGGTGGGTGTGTTTGGATTTATAGTTCTTAATACAGATATCTTGCTGTTCTTGAGAGAGAAACAATAGAATTATTATGCAAATAATGAACTCCTTATTTTGCAATTTACTTTTTTGGCCAGCTGACTTTTCATAAGCTGTTTCTATCCTCACAACTAGAAGACACAATATATGTCTAAATTAAAAAAAAAATAATTCCACTGTGCAAGGTTATTTTTGTGTAACAAAATATATAAAATGTAATTTTTCAGTTGCAGCAAGTTGTGAAAAAACTTATGGTTTCTTCTATTACAGCTTTCCATTTGGATAAAAGAAATTCCCCTCCCAACAGCCTTACTCCATGTTTAAAGATACGGAACATGTTTGACCCAGTCATGTAAGTAGTAAACGAAGGCATATTGGCATGAACATTAATTTTCACTCCACCTTCCAATTTACTTTCTCAACATTAAATGTACCAGATGATTGTGTGGATACCAGTTCTATCTGGCAATAACAATGCAGGAGCTTTAACTGACAGCTGAGCGCATACAGCACCAATAAACTTCAAGTGAGCCACCACTCTGGTATGTCATTGGAGATGTAGGGAATTTACTGTGGTAGCTCAAGGCATTTAAAAAAAAAAAAAAAAAAAATGGTCACACCCTTAAGCCCTCACCCCAAAAAAAGTCCATCTAAGTCTGCCCTTCCAATTTAAAATGCCCCCTATCCTTTTGCTTAAACCACAGTCAGCATCTATTCATGGCATTACTGGAACAGGGAGAGCCTGCTTAACAATTTACAGGTGCAGGTCTCCAGAAGTACATGCGGGCCAATTTAAATTAGGCTCATTTCAGAAAACACCTGTGGAGTCATAATAAATACATTTGTAGATAAAAGTTCAAAATGGGAACTGGTTCTGGTTCCTTAACCCCTTTCTGCCATACGACATACTATCCCGTCCATGAAACCCGGGACAATCTGACCACGGACAGGATAGTACGTCACAGCGATCGGACGCGCTCCAGGGGGTTCGCGGCCGGTTGTCAGCTGATTATCACAGCTGACACCCGGCACTATGTGCCAGGAGCGGTCACGGACCGCTCCCGGCACATTAAGGCTGCTTTCACACATCAGTTTTTTTGTGTCAGGCATAATCTGTCGAATACCTGATAGGACGGATCTGGCGCGGAAATGAAAAAACTGATGCAACGGAACCGTTTTTTTGCTGGATCCGACCTGAACTTTTGAACCCGGAAAGTTTTGCAGCCGGAAAATGCAGGTATGCATGTCCGGAAGTAGTAGTAGTAGTAGTATGTCCGGACGTAGTAGTAGTAGCAGCAGTAGTAGTCCTTTCGGATCAGTCTTTTGACGGATTGCACAAAAGACTGGTCAGGTTCCATAGACTTCTATTATTTTCGGACGCCTGATGCGCTGCTTCAGGCACTATCAGGCGGGTCCGGAAAAAAAAAAAAAAACGTTGCAGTGATCGTTTTGTCCGGCCGCCGGAATGTACATTTCCGCCGGATCCGGCCTAAAACGGATGCAACGCAACGACATCAGGCTGATGATGATGTGTGAAAGTAGCCTAACCCCTGGCACACCGCGATCAAACATGATCGCGGTGTACCAGGGGCACAGGGAAGCATCGCGCAGGGAGGGGCTCCCTGCGTGCTTCCCTGAGACCCTCATAACAGCGTGATGTGATCGCGCTGTTCTGATGCCTTCCTCCCTGCAAGACCCTGGATCCAAGATGGCCGCGGGGTCCTGCAGGGAAGCGGCTTCCTCAGTGCCTGCTGAGAGCAGGCGCTGAGGAAGCCTGCAGCAGTGCCTGTGAGACGCTGGTCTGAGTGCTGTGCACACTGTCAGACCAGCGATCTGACATTCTACAGTGATGTCCCACCCTGGGACAAAGTAAGAGTTAAAAAAATGAAAATCACAAGTGTAAAAAAAAAAAATTCCAAAATAAAGGAAAAAAAAAATTCCCCAATAAATTCATTACTTCCTGTAAATGAAAAAAACAAAACTATAAAAGTACACATTTGGTATCGCCGCGTCCGTAACGACCCGCCATATAGAACTGTCCCACTAGTTAACCCCTTTAGTGAACCCCTTAAAAATATATATATATATATATATATCGATGCTTTATCATGCCGCCGAACAAAAAGTGGAATAACACGCGATCAAAAAGACGGATATAAATAAACATGGTACCGCTGAAAAGTCATCTTGTCCCGCAAAAAACGAGCCGCCATACAGCGCCATCAATAAAAAAGTTATAGCTTGCAGAATAAAGCGATGCAAAAATAATTTTTTATATAAAATTGTTTTTATTTTATAAAAGCGCCAAAACACAAAAAAATGATATAAATGAGGTATCGCCTTAATCGTACTAACCCGAAGAATAAAACTGCTCTATCAATTTTACCACACGCGGAACGGTATAAATGCCCCCCCAAAGGAAATTAATGAATTGCTGATTTTTGTTCATTCTAACCTCCCAAAAATCGAAAAAAAGCGATCAAAAAATGTCACGTGCTCAAAAATGGTACCAATAAAACCGTCAACTCGTACCGCAAAAAATAAGACCTTACATGACTCTGTGGACCAAAATATGCAAAAATTATAGCTCTCAAAATGTGGTGATGCAAAAACTATTTTTTGCAATAAAGAGTCTTTTAGCGTGACAGCTGCCAATCATAAAAACACGCTATAAATAGTACCGTATATACTCGTGTATAAGCCGAGATTTTCAGCACCTTTTTTCGTGCTGAAAATGCCCCCTCGGCTTATACACGAGTCATAGGGCAGAAACTAGCGGGGGAGGGGATGCCGCGGCAGGAGCCGGTGGCTGGGATCATACTCACCCCTCCCCGTGCCATCGCTGAGGGTCCCTGCAATCCTGCACTCTCCCAGTCTTCATGCAGCTCTCCAGCACTGAGCGGTGATGTAATACCGCTCATTAAGGTCATGTAATATGGACGCGACGCCACTCCCATGGGCGTGGCCTCCATATTCATGGCCTTAATGAGCGGTATTACATCACCGCTCAGTGCTGGAGAGCTGCAAGAAGACGGGGAGAACGCAGGATTGCAGGGACGCTCAGCGATGGCACGGGGAGGGGTGAGTATGATGGAGGAGAGGACAAGGAGCACGAGCAGGACGGGGGGGAGAACGGTGGACGGGGGAAGCATGGAGGAGGAGGGGGGGAGAACGGTGGACGGGGGAAGCATGGAGGAGGACGGGGGAAGCATGGAGGAGGACGGGGGAAGCATGGAGGAGGACGGGGGAAGCTGGAGCAGGACGGGGGAAGCTGGAGCAGGACGGGGGAAGCTGGAGAGCAATAGGACGGGGGAAGCTGGAGCAGGACGGGGGAAGCTGGAGCAGGACGGGGGAAGCTGGAGCAGGACGGGGGAAGCTGGAGCAGGACGGGGGAAGCTGGAGCAGGACGGGGAGTGAGCAGCGGAGCTGGAGAGCAGGACGGGGGAAGCTGGAGCAGGACGGGGGAAGCTGGAGCAGGACGGGGAAGCTGGAGCAGGACGGGGGAAGCATGGGGGACGGGGGAGGCATGGAGGAGGACAGAGAGCAGGAGCAGGAGGGGAGGATGGAGGGACGAGAGACGGAGCAGGAGGGGGAGCACAGGAGGACGGAGAAGGAATGGGGAGCACAGCGGAGGAGGAGCAGGAGGGGAGTACAGAGGAGAATGGGGAGCACAGAGCTGGATGGGGAGCAAGGAGCAGGACGGGGGCAGCACAGAGCAGGAGGGCAGTTTATACACCCGGCTTATACATGAGTCAATAATTTTTCCCAGTTTTTTGTGGCAAAATTAGGGGGGTCGGCTTATACACGAGTATATACGGTAAATCAAACCCCCCTTTACCACCCTCTTAGTTAGGGAAAAATAATAAAATTAAAGAAATGCATTTATTTCCATTTTCCCGTTGAGGTTAGAGTTGGTGCTAAAGTTAGGGTTAGGGGTGTGTTGGGGTTAGGTTTGTGGTTAGGGTTGGGACTAGTGTTAGGGGTGTGGTGGGGTTAGGGTTGGAGTTAGAATTGAGGGGTTTCCACTGTTTAGGCACATCAGGGGCTCTCCAAATGTGACATGGTGTCTGATCTCAATTCCAGCCAATTCTGTGTTGAAAAAGTCAAACTGTGCTCCTTCACTTCTGAGCTCTGCCATGTGCCCAAACAGTAGTTTACCCCCACATATGGGGTATCAGCGTACTCAGGACTAATTGAACAATAATTCTTGGGGTCCAATTTCTTCTGTTACCCTTGGGGAAAATAAAAAAAAAAAAAATTGGGGGCGAAAAATATCATTTTTGTTTTTGCGGCTGTACGTTATAAACTTCTGTGAAGCACTTGGGGCTTGGCTTCATAGCACTCACCACACATCTAGATAAGTTCCTTAGGGGGTCTAGTTTCCAAATGGGGTCACTTGTGGGGTGTTTCCACTGTTTAGGCACATCAGGGACTCTGCAAACTGAACATGACATCCATCAAAGTCTGCATTCCAGAACAGCGCCCCTTCCAAGCTCTGCCATGCGCCCAAACAGTGGTTCTCCCCTCTTATAGGGTATCAGCATACTCAGGACAAATTGCACAACAACGTTTGGGGTCGAATTTCTCCTGTTACCCTTGTGAAAGTAAAAATTTGGGGTGAAAAGATAATTTTTGTGGAATAAATGATTTTTTTATTTTCACGGCTCTACGTTCTAAACTTCTGTTACGCACTTGGGGGTTCAAAGTGCTCACCACACATCTAGATAAGCTTCTTGGGGGTCTAGTTTTCAAAATGTGGTCACTTGTGGGGGGTTTCTACTGGTTAAGCACATCAGGGGCTCTGCAAACGCAACATGACGCCCACAGACCATTCCATCAAAGTCTGCATTTCAAAACGTTACTACTTCCCTTCCGAGTCCTGACGTGTGCCCAAACAGTGGTTCTCCCCCCACATATGGGGTACCAGCATACTCCGGACAAACTAGACGACAACTTTTGGAGTCCAATTTCTCCTGTTGAAAATAAAAAATGCGGGCTAAAAAATAATTTTATTTTTGCGGTTCTGCGTTATAAACTTCTTTGAAGCACTTGGGGGTTCAAAGTTCTCACCACACATCTAGATACGTTCCTTAGAGGGTCTAGTTTCCAAAATTGTCACTTGTGGGGGATTTCCCCTGTTTAGGCACATCAGGGGCTCTCCAAACGCGATATGGCGTCCGATCTCAATTCCAGCCAATTCTGCTTTGAAAAAGTCAAACGGCTCTCCTTCCCTTCCGAGCTCTGCCATGCACCCAAACAGTGGTTTAACCCCACATATGGGGTATCAGCGTACTCAGAACAAATTGCACAATAACTTTTGAGGTCTTGTTACCCTTGGGAAAATAAAAATTGGGGTGAAAAGATCATTTTTGTGGAAAAGATTTTTTACTTTTACGGCTCTACGTTATAAACTTGTGTGAAGCACTTGGGGGTTCAAATTGCTCACCACAGATCTAGATGAGTTCCTTAGGGGGTCTAGTTTCCAAAATGGGGTCCCTTGTGGGGGGTTTCCACTGTTTAGGCACATCAGGGGCTCTCCAAATGCAACATGGCGTCCATTCTCAATTCCAGCCAATTTTTTGTTGTAAAAAGTCAAATTGTGCTCCTTCCATACCGAGCTCTGCCGTGCGCCCAAACTGGTTCCCTTCCCACCCCCTCCCCCCCACATATGGGGTATCAGCGTACTCAGGACAAATTGGATAACAACTTTTGTCGTCCAATTTCTCCTGTTGCCCTTGGGAAAATAAAAAATTGGTAGCTAAAAGATAATTTCTCCATCGCCTCATTGGGGGACACAGACCATGGGTGTTATGCTGCTGCCACTAGGAGGACACGAAGCAAAAAACTTTAAAGAAGTTAACTCCTCCTCCTGCAGTATACACCCTGTGCTGGCTCTATCCTGAACCAGTTCTTGCTTAGTGTCTGTAGTGTCTGGCTTCAGACCCTGACGTTGTTTTAATTTTTAATTTTTACCTAATGGATTGAAGGGCCGACGGGGCCTTTCAAGGTTCCGATCTCCCCAAATCATCAACAGGTGGGAACGCGGAGTGTCGCCTCTCCGTACCCCCTCCTGCACCGTGCCATGCCTGGGCTCTCCTTACGGGCGACTGATCCCTTTAATGGGCCCGCTCTCCCCACAACAACGGACGGGAACATGGGGTGTCGTCCCCACGTACCCCCCTCCGGAGCCAGGCCTTAAGCCGGACGAATCGTCCTTCCCCCTCGTCACCATTGCCAGAAAGCGGATGATGCCAGGAGGAGTATGAGCCCTCTCCACCTCCCTATCAAAGGGATCGTGGATTGAGGAAGATCTGCGCAGCTAAGCATCCACCCGAGTGGCCCGTGAGCAGCGCAGCTGTCTCAGTCTGAGGGACCTGTCCCTGGCCATTTGCTAAGAGCGCTGCGTCCGCTTCCCGCCAGGTCCGAGTTGCGCTGCCGCGCCACCTTCGCAAATTTAGCCCCCAGCTTCTGGCCGGGATAGGCCTAGCCCCTCCCATTCCTGCGGCTCCGCCCCCATTCTTGGCGCTTCTTGCTGTGTGCGAGAAGCGCTCTAGCTTCCTCTCCTCCCCACCTGGTAGCTCTGCCCAGGCGCCGCAGCCTTCTCCACGAGCCGGCGCCGTCTTTTCTAACGCTACCGCTGCCCTGCAGCGCCGCCGCGGCCTCCTGCAGCGCCTCCGCTGCGGGCCCTTCCGGTAACCGCCGCGGCCGTGCCTGCAGCGGGCCCTTCCTGTCACCGCCGATACCGCGGCTGTCCCCAGTGTTGCCATCACCTGCAGCGCCGCCGCGGCCTTAGCATAGGAGCTGGCGGCCGTCGTCTGCAGCGCTACTGCGTGCCACGGCCGCTCCATCACCGCTATTGCGGCCATCCCTGTAGCGCCACCGCGGCCGTCATCTGCAACGCTGCTGCGGCCTTCCCTGTCTCCGCCGCGGCTGCTCCATCGCCACTACTGCGGCTGTCACCTGCAGCGCCACCACGGCCGTCATTGGCAGCGCTGCTGCGGCCTCCACCTGTGACACTGTGGCCGTCACCTGCAGCGCCACGGCGGCCGTCATCTGCAGCGTCGCTGCGGCCTTCCCTGTCACCACCGCGGCTGCTCTATCGCCGCTATTGCGGCCGTCACCTGCAGCGCCACCGCAGCCGTCATTGGCAACGCTGCTGCGACCTCCACCTGTCACCACCGCGGCTGCTCCATCACCGCTACTGCGACCGTAGCCTGCAGCACCGCCACGGCCGTGATCTGCAGCGCTGCTGCGGCCTCCACCTGTCACACCGTGGCCGCTACTGCGGCCGTCTCTGCAACCGCGGCCTTCATTCCCGTCACCCCTACGTGGGTACATCCTGGGGACGCCATCACCGCTCACCATGGGACCGCTGGAGAGACTGCGCTGCAGTGTTAAAAACATGCACTTCTGCAGAGTACCACAGATCCCGGGTAAGCTAGACAGCGCTTAAGCCCTTCCCTGCAGTAGTCCCTAAGCAGTATTGCACGCAACATGGCGCAGACTACGACGGCTAAAAACTATTAAAACTCACATAGCTGTGTATGCCTTGTGTACCACACGCAACGCACTACCTCGAGTCTCCGTACGCACTTGGCATGGCCTGCTAACACTTATGCGCTCAGGAGCCCCCCTGCCGACCACAGCGCAAACAGCCCACTCGAGTGGGCCACGTCCTGAGCCTTAGAGTCCTCTCGTGATTCTTCCTCAAGCCAGGGCATCTCCTTGCCCCCCAAAGAGGACCGTTTAACCACATGAGATTGCTCACCAGACGGGCCGGACTGCGACAGAAGATATACAACCTTCTACGAAAAGTCCTCGTGATTCGTCACCACGGATCTCCGAGGCATTGCCTTCCGCAGGTTCTGCTGCCCTCTCCCCCTCGCCAGGGGTTGGTAATGATCATGACTCAGAATACGAGGCCAATGTGCCAGCAGATCCGGACTCACTAGAGTACCAGGAGTCTTTAGAGCCTCCACTGAAGCGAATCTTTCTTCTGAAGCGGTCAGGCTCGCTTACCAGATTGCCGGGCCGGAGATTACCTAGTGCATGCCTCCCCAGAGGCGACGAACTGGCTTACAGACATATACGCCGTGCAGCCAACACCGAGTTCATTTCAGACCCTTACGTAGTACCACAAACTGGTCATCCCAAAACGCTTCTTCCAGCTCGGCCCGCCCTCTCCGCAGGGACAGGGATTCGCAACTCTCGCTCAAACGTTCTAAATTCCTGATAAGAAAGGTCTCCCTGGGCCGGACCCAAGGGTACCCCTTCCGCAAGTCCTCTGCTGAAAGACTCATCGCAGTCTCCAGAGGACTTAGGCACGGTAGGCGGTAGCCTGCTCTTCCTTCCTTAGGTCTGGCTGGAGGTCGTTTATGACCAATGAGTCAGACTGGGAGTCGTCTGGATACAAAATTGAGATCGCGTTTCCTCCGCCTTCACGCTGTTTCCAGTCGTGTCTTCCGAGGACAAAGGCGCTTGCAGCTTCATTTTTATTAAGTCATATACGCTCTCCGCAGCTAGGTAGGCATCGCCCCTGTTCCTTATACGGAAGGGTTCAAAGGTATCTTTTTACTCAAACCTATTCGTGGTCACAAAGGACGGTACCATGCGCCCCATCCTAGATCTAATGCGTCTTTTCAGAAAGGATTCCCTCCGTTTGGTTTTTCCCTCCTCGTTGGAAACAGGAGAATACTTCATCTCTTTCGACATGAAGGACTTATTTCAGCTGCAGATGGAAGGAAGAGAGCCACAGTATTCATTACTGATGGGTAGGCGGAGCCCCAGATAGGATTGACACCTCAGATTAAAAGCGTGTTGATCCGGCCCCTCCAGCTCGGGCTCCTCCTACTCAGCTCTTCAGTCTAAGATTTGAGGTCTCAAAGGATAGTCGCTGCTGATGCAGCTCCTCAGAAGATTTTATTATTTTATATCGGACAGGAGACTTGGATCACCAGAGGTGGTCTAGAGGTCTCAGGGGTCTCAGCGCTGCTGTACCCCAACCTCTCCCTTGGCGGATCTGTAATTACATAATGGTCCCTGCAGAATCTTGACGGCCCTGGGGGATGAGGAGAGCTTCCCTGGCGGGGGCGCAAACCGCACACTGGGGTCACTGCGTTCCTCGCCCTGAGGGGAAGCATGGGCACAAGCGCCACAAATCCTGAGGGATCCCTGTGGCGCTAAGCTGGTGAGTACTCCGCAATCTTTATTATTATTGTGTGAGTGCTTTAGCGTCTGCTGTGGCAGCGCTATTACATGTTTATCAGTGTGACTTTCAGCGCTGCGGTGGCAGTGCTGTTACATGTAAATGTGGTGTTTGTGCTTACTTTTGTCCGCAGGCAGATGCCTGCAGGAGCGAGGGAGTTAGCGCTCATTTTTTGAGCCGGCGGGGGGCGTGGCCTAACGCTTCCCGGTCTTTTGTGCAGGAAGACGCGCGCTCTGATGCTTCTCTTCCGGCTCCCTCTCTGCGGCGACCATTACTAAGGCTCCCGGGCTCCTCAGACGCTCCTCTCGTCCCAGTCACCACGGCCAGCTGGGTGAGTGTTAATTCCTCACCCTGCAGCGCAGAGATTGCTATCCTGCAGCTGCGGTCTCAATAGAGACCTTGATTTTTAGCTGGGACTCACACAATATTATTTGTGGGGAGTCTGCGACATTAACCCTTCCTGAGGGTTATTTCTGCCAGCGTTTTTTCTTTACTAATACCGTTGGGGTAGCTCCATCTGTTAGAGAGCTTTAACCCTTCAGCGCCTCCTTTTTTTGCAAAAAAAAAAAAAAAAAAGCCACATGGTACTGCCGTTTGACCCACTATATACAGGTGAGGCATGTCTGAACAGAGTTCAGAAGCCGCGGACCATGTTCCAGTTCCGCTTCGGCAATCTGATACCCAGACCTCAACAGCGTCCAGCGCTGCGGTTGAAGGTCGCAGTGATGCAAAATTGGATGATATTGCTCGTTCACTTAATAGCTTGTCTAACCTTTTAGGTCAATATGTGTCAGCTAGATCCTCTCAGGATAGGAAGCGACACAGGCCGTTACCGTCTTTTCCGCGTAGCGAATCAGACGCTTCTGATTTGGATGGTGGACAGGGTTCCCCTTTAAGTTCGGATGGAGAGATATCCGATTCAGACAAGGAGGAACGGCAGGGGCGTTCTTCTCTTGTGAGACGTACGGAGGCATTTATTGAAGCCATGAGAGAGGTTTTACAGTTACCGGAGGTGGTAACTAGTCGTCCTGGAAAATCAGCACGAATGTACCAGGAGTATCGTACTTCGAGATCAACATTGCCAGCTCTGGATGAGCTTAATAGTGTAATAGAGAAGGAACGTCTGTCCAGATAGACGTTTTCGTGGAACGCGGTTCTTTGACGCACTTTATCCGTGTTCTGCGGAGTTGAAGGATAATTGGACTCCTTCTCCTGAAGTGGATGTTTCGTTATCACAGCTTAGCAAAACCTCATTGCTTCCTGTCAAAGGGAAGGCGAGTTTGCAGGAACCGTTGGACAGAAAAACGGAGATGGCGGCAAAATCAAACTGAGGCCGCAGGTCATGGTTTCCGAGCGGTGCTAGGATCCATGTGTGCTTCTAGGGCTTCTCTAGGCTGGCTAGAACGTCTAAGGACAGCGTTGCAAAATGGATCTCCGTTATCTGACATGGAGGAGATTGTCGAATGGTTAGATACTGCAGCCCGTTATATCTATGATGCGGGTCTGGATACGCCGTCTCTTCTGTCCAGGGCGCAAGCTGCAGCGGTCACAGTCAGAAGAGCTTTATGGCTCAGACAGTGGACCGGGGACGCGGTCTCCAAACAAGGTTTACTGGCCTTAGCTTATAAGGGTGGTCATCTTTTTGGATCTGACCTCGCAGAGCTGATTACCAAAGCAAAGGCAAAAGAAGCAGCGTTACCACAGCGTAGGGCCGTGGCTTCTGTATCTAGCAAGCCTGGTGTCTATAGTGGTCGACGGTCCTTTCGGGGCCGGGGACGATTCGGTCAGTCCTCTTGGGGATCGGGTCGTTCTTTTTTTCTCAGGAAAAAAGTCCACCCAGAAATCTCGCACTCCCTGGAAGCAGAATTTTCGTCAAGACAAGCGGGAATCTGACAAGAAGCCCTCCAAGACGGACTGACGCCAGGGGTCCACTCGAGGACTCTCGAGTGGGGGGTCGCCTGCTCCAGTTCAAGGCAACTTGGATGTCTCGCGTTCCAGATTCCTGGGTAACGCGGGTCGTGTCGGCAGGCTATTTCATAGAGCTCTCTTCTCGACCCCCAAACACTTTTTGCCAGTCTCGCATTCCGTCAGAGCCCGAGCTTTTTGTCGCTCTGCAGCGAGAGGTCGATTTTCTCCTACAGAAGGGTGTGGTGATACCGGTTCCGTCAGAGGACCGGGGAAAAGGTTTTTACTCCAACCTCTTTGTGGTTCCCAAAAAGGAGAACAAATTTCGTCCGATTCTGGATCTCAAAAGATTGAATCGGCATGTCCACACCCGGAAATTTCGCATGGAGTCGCTTCGCTCCGTTGTAGCAGCTCTGTCGCAGAACGATTTTTTGTTGTCAATTGACATTCGCGACGCCTATTTGCATGTTCCCGTCGGAAGGGCTCATCAGCGTTTTCTTCGGTTTGCCATAGGTCAGGATCACTACCAGTTCGTGGCTCTGCCTTTCGGCTTAGCCTCAGCGCCCAGAGTCTTTACAAAAATTCTGGCGCCCCTCATGGCAATTCTTCGAAGACAGGGGATTACGATCCTTCCTTATCTGGACGATCTTTTGATCGTGGCTTCCTCGAGGAGGAGGCAGTGACGGCTCGCGATTTGTCTCTTCAGCTTCTGAAGGACTTCGGTTGGCTGGTCAATTGGGAGAAGTCGTTTCTGGAACAGTCGCGGGCGATCCTTTTTGGGGATGCATTTCGACACGGTACGGGCGATAGTTTCTCTACCTCTGGACAAACAGTCATGTCTTCTTCGACATGTACAGATCATGAAATCCTCGACAGCGATGTCTCTTTGGAAGTGTATGCGTCTTCTGGGATTAATGGTGGCATCCATGGAGGCAATTCCGTTTGCCCAGTTTCATTCCAGGGCTCTCCAAAGGTTCATACTGAGTCGTTGGAATCGGTCGCAATCACTGGATTGCAGTTTCACCATTTCTCGCGGGGTGCGAGAATCCCTAGGATGGTGGTTACGTCCAGGAGCGTTATCCCTGGGGAAGTCCTTCCTCCCTCCGAAGTGGTCGGTCATAACCACCGATGCCAGGCTGGGGGGGTGTTTGGAACGATCTCTGGATTCAGGGGGTGTGGTCATCGGAAGAGTCTGTTCTACCGATCAACATCCTGGAATTGAGGGCGATTTTCTTTGCCTCCAACATTGGACGGTCCCTTTGAGTGGTCGGCCATTCCGAGTGCAGACAGACAATGCAACGGCGGTCGCGTATATCAATCACCAAGGCTGGACAAGGAGCTCCAGGCTCATGTTGGAGGTGTCCCAGATCCTGATGTGGGCCGAGGCCAGAGTACCAGCCATTTCGGCGATCCACATTCCAGGGGTTCAGAATGTTACGGCGGACTTTCTCAGTCGCGAGAAGATGGATCCCGGAGAATGGAGTCTTCATCCGGAAGTTTTTGCACTGCTGTGCTCCCGATGGGGAACTCCCCAAGTGGATTTGATGGCATCCAGGTCCAATGCCAAGCTACTGACGTTTATGTCCAGGTACAAGGACCCGAAGGCTGTGGCGGTGGATGCTCTAGTTGCTCAGTGGGACCAGTTCGAGCTAGTCTACGTGTTCCTGCCAATATCCCTACTTCCTCTGGTGCTGCGTCGGATCAGACTAGAGAGAATCTCAGCTATCTTGATAGCTCCAGATTGGCCAAGAAGGACGTGGTTCTCGACACTAATGTCGCTATTAGCGGCACCTCCGTTTCCACTTCCTCTTCGACCGGACCTGTTGTCTCAGGGGCCAGTTTGTCATCCGGACTTGGAGTCTCTGCGTTTGACGACGTGGCTCTTGAGACCGAGATATTGACCCGTAGAGGTTTCTCAGCCAAAGTCATTGCTACTCTGCGAGCGGCTAGGAGTCCGGCTACTACTAAGATTTACCACAGGACTTGGGAAGCCTTCTTTTTGTGGTGTTCGAGTTCTTCAAAGGACCCGAGAATTTTCTATTCCCAATTTGTTAGCTTTTTTACAACACGGGTTGGATAAAGGTTTGGCAGTTAGCACCCTGAGGGGTCAGATTTCTGCTCTGTCCTTACTTTTTCGGAGGGCTATAGCCTCGCGCAGAGACGTAGTTCCTTTTTTCGTGGAATAACCCGTCAGTTTCCGCCGCGGATAACACCTGTATCTCCTTGGCGGCTCAACCTTGTTTTGGAGGCTCTTCAGCATAAGCCATTTGAGCCTATGGACTCTGCTAGTCTTTCTTTAATTTCTTGGAAGGTGGCCTTCCTAGTGGCAGTCACCTCTTTGAGAAGGGTTTCTGAGTTGGCAGCTCTTTCATGCTCACCTCCTTTTCTGGAGTTTTTTCCGGATCGTGTAGTACTTCGTACACGGGGTGATTTTTTACCTAAGGTGGTGTCACAATTTCATGTTAACCAGGATATTGTGTTGCCTTCACTCTGTCCGGAACCAAAGAATGCGAAAGAGCGGGCCTTGCACACATTGGATTTAGTGCGGGCTTTGAAGTTTTACTTGTCTATTACTCAAGTTTTTTCGCAAGTCTGACTCCTGTTTGTGATTCCAGCAGGTCGTCGGCGTGGTCACCGAGCTTCCAAGGACTCTATAGCTCGTTGGATTCGGTCAGCCATTTTGGAAGCTTACCGTCTTCAGGGTGAATCTTGCCCAGTTAAGATTCGAGCTCATTCCACGAGAGCTGTGGCTTCATCGTGGGCTTTCCATCAAGGGGCCTCGGCAGCTCAACTCTGCCGGGCGGCGACTTGGCGCTCCGTCCACACTTTTACAAGGTTTTATAAGGTGGACGTCAGTGCTTCTGCTGATGCAGCTCTGGGGCGTAGGGTTCTGCATGCAGCTGTAGTTTAAAGTTCTCAGTGAACTTATGTTGAGCGCTTGTTGCGCTTTTATTTAGGTTGTTGGGTTTTCTGCCTTTTGTTGGTATTTTCCCACCCTTATTTTTGAACTGCTTTGGGACGTCCCATCAGTAATGAATACTGTGGCTCTCTTCCTTCCATCTGCAGCTGAAAGACGGATTTTGGTAAGAACTTACCTGTAAAATCCTTTTCAGCGAAGGAAGGAAGAGAGACACAGATCCCTCCCATGGCAGAAGTGTGTTGTCGTGTTTTCAGATGCGGCGTGACCCTCCTCTGATTGCGATTATCTGGGCTGAGGTTAACGCGCTAAGGCTCTGTTCCAGCATCGCCAGCTTATCGCAGTAGTCAGGTCGTTCGTGAGTAGTACCTGAAACTCTGTGGTTTTCTTCATATTGCACACATAACCTGTCTCCTTATCCTTCAGAAGGGGTTATGTTGCTCCGCTGGTGATCTTTACTCTTCCTTTAAGCTTGGGTACGACTGAAGAGCTGAGTAGGAGGAGCCCGAGTTGGAGGGGCCGGATCAACACGCTTTTAATCTGAGGTGTCAATCCTATCTGGGGCTCCGCCTACCCATCAGTAATGAATACTGTGTCTCTCTTCCTTCCTTCGCTGAAAAGGATTTTACAGGTAAGTTCTTACCAAAATCCGTCTTTCTCTGCAATGAGTCACCAGATTGCAGACATAAAGGTATGAATTTATTTAACTTTCTATAACCTGTATTTCCATATAGATTCCAGCCAATTTGACATTCAAAATCTCAAATGATGCTCCTTCTCTTCTGAGCACTGCCGTGCGCCTAAAGATTGGTTTTCCCCACACATGGGCTCTCGGTGTACTCAGGAGAAATTGTACAACAAATATTGTGGTTCATTTTCTCCTGATACCCTTGACAAAATGTAAAAAATTGTCGAAAGAAAAATTTTGGGGAAAAAAGTTAAATGTTCATTTTTTCCTTCCACATTGCTTCAATTCTTGTGAAGTACCTAAAGGGTTAATAAACTTCTTGAATGTGGCTTTGAACACCTTGAGGGGTGCAGTTTTTAGAATGGCGTCACTTTTGGGTATTTTCTGTCATGTTCACCCCTCAAATTCACTTCAAATGTGAGGTGGTCCCTAAAAAAATGGTTTTGTAAATTTTGTTGGAAAAATGAGAAATCGCTGGTCAACTTTTAACACTTATAACTTACTAACAAAAAAAAATTTTGGCTCCAAAATTGTGCTGATGTAAAGTAGACACGTGGGAAATGCTATTTTGTGTGACATATCTCTCTGATTTAAGGGCATAAAAATTAAAAGTTTTAAAATTGCAAAATTTTCAAAATTTTCGCCATGTTTCCGTTATTTTTCATAAATAAACGCAAGTTATATCGAAGAAATTTTACCGCTAACGTGAAGTACAGTATGTCACGAGAAAACAATCTCAGAATCGCGAAGATCCGTTGAAGCGTTCCAGAGTTATAACCTCATAAAGAGACAGTGGTCAAAATAGTAAAAATTGGCCCGGTCATTAACGTGCAAACCACCCTTGGGGGTGAAGGAGTTAAGGTTGAAGGGAGACTTTAAGTCCTAGTTCCACCCATAGCGTAACATGTTGATCCAGGGGAAGGCAAAAAAAAACATGCGGCAAACACTAAGCTCCACATTAGGGAAAAAAATTTCTTCCTGACTCCACATACGGCAATTAGACTAGTTCCCTAGATCAACGCCCTATGAAGGAATCTAGTATATATACCCTGTAACTTTCTACTTTTCAATAAAGGCATCTAGTCCCTTCTTAAATTTTAGTAGTGAATCACTCATTACAACATCATATGGCAGAGTTCCATAGTCTCACTGCTCTTACAGTAAAGAATCCGCATCTGTGACTGATTAAACCTTCTTTCCTCCAGATGTAGTGTCCCCGTCACAGGTCGAAGAGTAAAAAGGTCATTAGAAAGGTCTTTGTACTGTCCCCTCACATATATTTTTACATTGGAAAAACGAAGGCTTAGGGGTGATCTTATTACAAACTAAATAACCCAAGTGTAATAACCTGTCTTGGTATTGCAGACCCCCTAGTTCTCTAATAACCTTGGTCGCTCTTCTCTGCGCCCGCTTTAGTTCAGCTATGTCTTATACACTGTAGTCCAGAACTGTACTCCGTGTTGGATGCACTAGTGGCTTGTATATGGGTAAAATTATGTTCTCATGAGCATCTATGCCTCTTTTAATGCATCCCATTATTTTATTTGCCTTTGCAGCAGCTACATGACACTGGCCACTAAATGTGAGTTTGTTGACCACCCATACACCCAGGTCTTTTTCAGTGACCGTTTTGCCCAGTATTTTACAATTAAACATGTAATTATGCATCTTATTTCTTCTGCCCAAGTGCATGACCTTACATTTATCCCCATTAAAGCTCATTTGCCATTTATCAGCCCAAGCTTCTAGTTTACATAAATCCTCCTGTAATATTAAATTGTCCTCCTCTGTATTGATTACCCTGCAGAGTTTAGTGTCATCTGCAAATATTGAAATACTACTCTGTATGCCCCCTGCAAGGTCATTAATAAATGTTAAAAAGAAGCGGACCCAACACCGACCCCTGCGGAACCCCACTGCTAACCGTGACCCAGTCCGAGTGTGCTCCATTAATAACTGTAACTTCTTCATCTAAGCTTATCAGATTAGTTTGACAGGAACGGTCCCTTGTAAACCCTTGTTGATATTGGGTCATAAGGTTATTCTTCAGATACTCCAGTATAGCATCTCTTAAAATACCATCCAGGATTTTACCCACAGTAGAGGTTAAGATTACCGGCCTATAATTTCAAAGTTCAGTTTTTGTCCCCTTTTTTGAATATTGGCAGTCCAGGGCTGTGGAGTCTGTAAGCCAAACCTCCGACTCAACTCCTCAATGTCCATGACACCAACTCAGACTCCACCAAAATGGGCTCCGACTCCACAGCCCTGATGGCACCACATTTGCTATGTGCTAGTCCTGTGGTACAGACCCTGTTATTTTGGAATCTTTAACCCCTTAATCCCATCCGACGTACTATTTCGTCCATGTGACCCTGGACCTAATTCCCATGCACGGAATGGTACGTCACATGCTATCAGCTGCGCTCCCGGGGGGAGCGCAGCTGATTATCACAGCTGACACCCGGCACTATGTGCCAGGAGCGGTCACGGACCGCTCCCGGCACATTAACCCCTGGCACACCGCGATCAAACATGATCGCGGTGTACCAGGGGCACAGGGAAGCATCGCGCAGGGAGGGGGCTCCCTGCATGCTTTCTGAGACCCTCAAAACCAAGATGGCCGTGGGTTCCTGCAGGGTCCCCATAAGGGCCTGTGCACACGTTGCGGATTTGCCTGCAGATTTTTCTGCACAGAATCCGCACCTCTTGGCATAAAACGCAGATGCGTTTTTTGTGCGGATTTGCCCTGCGGTTTTACACCTATAATGGAACCGCAGCATGTCAATTCTTTGTGCAGATTCCGCTGCGGTTCTACACCTATTCCATTAGGGCCTGTGCACACGTTGCGGTTTTTGCCCTGCAGTTCCGCAGGCAGGGCACTGTGTAATGTAAATCTACGGGAAAAAAAAGCTGTGCACAGTGCGGAATTTTCCGCGCGGATTTGGTGTGGTTTTAAAACCGCAGCATGTCAATTCTTTGTGCGGATTCCGCTGCGGTTTTAAAACCACACCAAATCCGCGCGGAAAATTCCGCACTGTGCACAGCTTTTTTTTTTTTTTCCATAGATTTACATTACACAGTGCCCTGCCTGCGGAACTGCAGGGCAAAAACCGCTGCGGAACCGCAGGCAAATCCGCAACGTGTGCACAGGCCCTAATGGAATAGGTGTAAAACCGCAGCAGAATCTGCACAAAGAATTGACATGCTGCGGTTTTAAAACCGCACCAAATCCGCGCGGAAAATTCCGCATCATGTGCACAGCTTTTTTTTTTTTTTTTTTTTTTCCATAGATTTACATTACACAGTGCCCAGCCTGCCGAACCGCTGCGGAACTGCAGGCAAATCCGCAACGTGTGCACAGGCCCTTAGGGTTGGAGTTATACAGGTCCTTCTCAAAAATTAGCATATAGTGCTAAATTTCATTATTTTCCATAATGTAATGATTACAATTAAACTTTCATATATTTTAGATTCATTACACACCAACTGAAATTTTTCAGGTCTTTTATTGTTTTAATACTGATGATTTTGGCATACAGCTCATGAAAACCCAAAAATCCTGTCTCAAAAAATTAGCATATCAAGAAAAGGTTCTCTAAATGAGCTATTACCCTAATCTTCTGAATCAACTAATTAACTCTAAACACATGCAAAAGATTCCTGAGGCTTTTAAAAACTCCCTGCCTGGTTCATTACTCAAAACCGCCATCATGGGTAAGACTGCCGACCTGACTGATGTCCAGAAGGCCATCATTGACACCCTCAAGCAAGAGGGTAAGACCCAGAAAGAAATTTCTGAACAATTAGGCTGTTCCCAGAGTGCTGTATCAAGGCACCTCAATGGGAAGTCTGTTGGAAGGAAACAATGTGGCAGAAAACGCTGTACAACGAGAAGAGGTGACCGGACCCTGAGGAAGATTGTGGAGAAGGACCGATTCCAGACCTTGGGGGACCTGCGGAAGCAGTGGACTGAGTCTGGAGTAGAAACATCCAGAGCCACCGTGCACAGGCGTGTTCAGGAAATGGGCTACAGGTGCCGCATTCCCCAGGTAAAGCCACTTTTGAACCAGAAACAGAGAAGCAGCACTGGGCTACAGAGAAGCAGCACTGGACTGTTGCTAAGTGGTCCCAAGTACTTTTTTCTGATGAAAGCAAATTTTGCATGTCATTCGGAAATCAAGGTGCCAGAGTCTGGAGGAAGACTGGGGAGAAGGAAATGCCAAAATGCCTGAAGTCCAGTGTCAAGTACCCACAGTCAGTGATGGTGTGGGGTGCCATGTCAGCTGCTGGTGTTGGTCAACTGTGTTTCATCAAGGGCAGGGTCAATGCAGCTAGCTATCAGGAGATTTTGGAGCACTTCATGCTTCCATCGGCTGAAATGCTTTATGGGATGAAGATTTCATTTTTCAGCACGACCTGGCACCTGCTCACAGTGCCAAAACCACTGGTAAATGGTTTACTGACCATGGTATTACTGTGCCAATTGGCCTGTCAACTCTCCTGACCTGAACCCCATAGATAATCTGTGGATATTGTGAAGAGAAAGTTGAGAGACGCAAGACCCAACACTCTGGATGAGCTTAAGGCCGCTATCGAAGCATCCTGGGCCTCCATAACACCTCAGCAGTGTCACAGGCTGATTGCCTCCATGCCACGCCGCATTGAAGCAGTCATTTCTGCAAAAGGATTCCCGACCAAGTATTGAGTGCATAACTGAACATTATTATTTGATGGGTTTTTTTTTATTTTGTTTTAAACACTTTTATTTTATTGGACGGATGAAATATGCAATTTTTTGAGACAGGATTTTTTGGGTTTTCATGAGCTGTATGCCAAATCATCAGAATTAAAAAAATTTAAAAGACCTGAAAAATTCAGTTGGTGTGTAATGAATCTGAAATTATGAAAGTTTAATTTTAATCATTACATTATGGAAAATAATGAAATTTAGCACTATATGCTAATTTTTTGAGAAGGACCTGTATTTGGGGGGGTTCCACTGTTTAGGCACATCCTGTGTGACATGGCGTCTGATCCCAATTCCAGCCAATTCTTCATTGAAAAAATCAAACGGTGCTCCTTCACTTCTGAGCTCTGCCATGCGCCAAAACAGTTACTCAGCTTACTCAGGACAAATTGCACAATAACTCTTGGGGTCCAATTTCTTCTGTTACCTCTGGGAAATATAAAAATTGGTGGTTAAAATATCATTTTTGTAAAAAAAAAAAAATAATAATAATTTTATTTTTACGGCTGTACGTCATAAACTTCTGTGAAGCACTTCAGGGTTCAAAGTGCTCACCACACATCTAGATAAGTTCCTTGGGGGTCTTTTTCCAAAATGGGGTCACTTGTGGGGGGTTTCCACTGGTTAGGCACATCAGGGGCTCTCCAAATGCAACATGGCATACAATCTCCATTCCAGCCAATTTTGGTTTGAAAAAGTCAAACGGCGCTCCTTCCCTTACGAGCTCTGCCGTGTGCCCAAACAGTGGTTTCCCCCACATATAGGAGAAATTGCACAACTTTATCTGTCCATTTTCTCCTTTTACCCTTGTGAAAATAAAAAGTTTGTAAAAGATCATTTTTGTGACTAAAAAGTTAAATGTTCATTTTTTCCTTCCACGTTGCTTCATCTCCTGTGAAGCACCTGAAGGGTTAATAAACTTCTTGAATATGGTTTTGAGTACCTTGAGGGGTGCAGTTTTTAGAATGGTGTCACTTTTGGGTATTTTCTGCCATATAGACCCCTCAAAGTGACTTCAAATGTGAGGTGGTCCCTAAAAAAAAAAAAAAAAATGGCTTTGTAAATTTTGTTGTAAAAATGAGAACGCTGGTCAACTTTTAACCCTTATTTCCTAAAAAAAAAAAAAAAAAAAAAAAAAAAATTTTGGTTACAAAATTGTGCTGATGTAAAGTAGACATGTGAGAAATGTTATTTATTTACTATTTTGTGACATATTTCTCTGTTTTAAGGGAATAAAAATTCAAAGTTTGAAAATTGCAAAATTTTCAAGATTTTCGCCATATTTGCGTGTTTTTTTTTTTTCAAAAATAAACGGAAGTTATATCAAAGAAATTTTACCACTAACGTGAAGTACAATATGTCACAAGAAAACAATCTCAGAATCGCGAAGATCCATTGAAGCGTTCCAGAGTTATAACCTCCTAAAGAGACAGTGGTCAGAATTGTAAAATTGGCCCGGTCATTAATGTGGAAACCACCCTAGGGGTGAAGGGGTTAAAGATTAAAATAGTCTATCAATGACTGAACTTAATTCCTGCAGTACTCGGGGTTTAGCACATCCGGCCCAGGGATTTGTCAACTTTAGGGATGTCTTTAATTTTTTTTTTTTTTTTTTTTAAGCTGCTGCTGTACTTTTTAATGGAGAATTTTTGTTATCACTAATGAATGCAAAGCGCTGTGGAATAAGATGACATGATCAGAGTGTGAGCCCCATTGGGCACAGGGATGATGAATTCCCTATCAGTATGTCTTTGCGTGGGTTTCTCCCGGGTTCCTTCCATACTTCAAACACAGGGAGAATATGCAAACTCCTTGCATATGTTGTCCTTGGTGGGAGTTGAACCCAGGACCCCAGCGCTTCAAGGCTAGAGTGCTAACACTGTGCTTCCTCACTACTATAAAAACTGCCATGCCGCCGTACAAAGTAGAATAAAACGCAATGAAGACAAATGTAAAAGAAATGGCATTGGTGAGAATTCTCTCTTGTACCACCAAACAATCCACCATACAGCCCAGCGAACAAAATTAGTTCTCAGAATAAAACAATACAAAAATAATTCTTTTCTATATTAGTTTTTTTTGTGTAAAAGAATGAATATAGGAGCTAAATAGTTGGAATCGAAAGCTATCAAAAAATGTGCAGAAAAACGGTACCAATAAACGTCATCTCGTCTCACAAAAAACAAGCCCTCATATTACTGTCAGCAGAAATATGGAAACATTATGGCTCTTAAAATATAGCGATGCCAGTTTTTTGGGTTTTTTTGTTTTTTTTTCTTGAGTGCATGCAAAGTATATAAATCTGATATCGCTGTAATTGCACTGACCAGAAGAATAAAGTGGTCTAATCGCTTATACCGTACAAGGAATGGCATAAAAAAAACAAAAATTTACTTCACTTGATGTAACTTTTTTTTTTTTTTTTTTTCTTTTCTTTCTGCCTCCCAAAGATTGCAGTAAGGCTTGGCTCACATTTAGCCTGTGCTCTTATGTTAAGCGCTTACATCTGGGTTTCTGGTGTAAATCTATGTAATATACGTGATTCATACAGTACCCCTGGCGGAAGATTCCCTATAATGAGGGAACTGTGGACGCTGTGTAGCCTATGATACGGCTGTGTCAAATTTAACTTTTCAGCAGCAGATGGAAGGAAGAGAGCCACACTAGTCATTACTAGTGGGTAGGCGGAGCCCAGATGAGATAGACACCTCAGATTAAAAAGAGTGTTGACCGGCCCCTCCAGCTCGGGCTCCTCCTACTCAGCTCTCCAGTTTTCAATTTGAGGTCAGAGAAGATAGTCGCTGCTGGAAGCAGCTCCTCCGAAGATTTTATTATTTTTTATCGGACAAGAGACTTGGATCACCAAATGTGGTCTAGAGGTCTCGGGGGTCTCAGCACTGCTGGACCCCCACCTCTCCCTTGGCGGATCTGTATTACCCTATATGGTGGTCCCTGCAGAACCCTGCCGGCCCGGGGGGATGAGGATGGCTTCCCTGGCGGGGACGCAAACCGCGCTGCAGGGGTCACTGCGTTCCCCGCCCTGGGGGGAAGCATGATGAAAAGAGAACTCGGCACTCAACTTAGCGAAAAGGGTAAATATTTATTGTAGTCCACGGTAGTGAAACGTTTCGGTCCTAAATTTCGGACCTTCATCAGCCACATTAAGTACCGGGAGGGGGTAGAAATACCCAATTCAGAGGTAAGCAGTAGATACTGTTGGGATCAGGTAGATCTCCAAAGTAAGGGTTAAAGGTGAGTATCTGGGTGAGAGTTTTAAGTCAGGTCTCCGCTGCATGCCGTGGGAGGGACGCGGTATCCGCCGCTGGTCCTTGTGCAGTCATTTACCCTTTTCGCTAAGTTGAGTGCCGAGTTCTCTTTTCATTATCTTCACGGTGTAGGAACCTACTCTGGCACCTTTCAGGCTGTGCACACGATTTATCTTTATACACTGGGGGGAAGCATGGGCATAGCGCCAGAAACCCCTGGGGGTCCCTGTGGCGCTTCGGCTGGTGAGTACTCCACATTTTAATATGTGTTTGAGTGTTTTCAGCGACTGCTGCGGCAGTCGCTGTTACAGTATACATGCGGTGACTGTGTGTTTTTTGTCCGCAGGTGGATGCCTGCAGGACATAGGAACGGGGGAGAGAGGAGCTGCGCGCCTTTTTTATTTAAATTTCGCACCGCTCTGAGCGCGCGCTTTACGGCAGTGTCCTTTTCCGGCTTCTCTCATGAAGCACACGGAGGCACAGCGCGGCGGCCATTACTGACAGGCTGAAAGCTCCCTCGGACATCGCTCTCCTCCCCTCTCGGCAGCGCTGCACCGCGACCAGCTGGGTGAGTCGCTTCTTCCCGTCTAGGGCAGAAGCTTAACCCCTTCACCCCCACAGCGCGGGCGCCTTTCTGAGGCACAAATGGGTGGCAGACTGCGCTGCCTGCAGCTGTTATCTCATAAGGAAGCTCGCACACCTTTTCAATAAAGAGGTTGTGGGGAGTCTGCGACAGTAATACTGCCACTATACGTTCCTGCTAACGACGACGCATACTATGCGATCGTTTGTGTACCCATTTTTAATGTCGCTAGTAGTTGCCAATCTGGGCGATTTCATTAACAACGCATAAGCGGTTAGCGATCCCCTTAATGACTTTGGCGGTCATTGAGATTTACTAATAGCGCAATTTTGTAGCGATCTTGTGAACGTTTCTTGTAAGTGTGGCATAGCTGTCCTGTAGCTGCTGCCTTATAAGAGGCACTTGGGGCTCGCACACCCTTTTCATTATTAAGGTTGTGGGGAGTCTGCGACTTTAACCCCTTCTTAGGCGGTTAACTCTTAATGGGGGACAGCTGGGGGTAGCTCTCTCCTTAAGAGCTTTAACCCTTCAGCGTTTGTTTTTTCTTTAAGAAACCACACTTTCTAGTTACTGACAGGTTTAACCTGCCATATACTGTGCAACCGTCTCCCAGATCCGCTACAGGATCTGTCTCGCGTATTATGACGCGCAGACCTGGACGGCGTCAAGCGCAGCGGTCGGAGGTTCCAGTGGTGTCAGAATGGAGGCCCTCGCTAGTTTTGATGGCCTGTCTGATTTTCTATTATTGAGTGTCGGCTAGATCTCTCATGCCAGGAAGCGACACAAGCCGGTGCCTTCCTTCCCGCGTAACGAAAATGTCCGATTCGGACAAGGAGGATCGGCAGGGACACTGCCATCTCTTTTGGGCCGTAAAGAGGTTTTTATTGGAGGCGTTACAGTTACCGGAGGAGGTATCTGGACGTCCTGGTAAGTCGGCCCGGATGTTTTTCAATCACGATCAAGCTTTTCCATCACTGGATGAGCTTAATGGGGCAGTGGAGAAGGAGCGCCTGTGTCCAGAAAATTGAGACACCGTATCCGTGTTCTACGGAGTTGTTGGATCCTCTCCTGAAGTGGATGTCCCTTTATCCCAGCTTAGCAAAATCCTCCTGTTAAGGGGAAGGCGAGTCTGCAGGACCCGCTGGACAAAAAACGTAGATGGCAGAAAAATCCATCTGCGAGGCTGCGGATCATGGATTCAGTATTAAGGATCCATGTGTGCTTGTAAAGTTTCCCTGAGCCGGTTGGACCGTCTACGGACGGCGTGGCAAGGTGGATCTCCTCTATCGAGGTAGATGGGCTTTTCCAGTTGTTGGAGGATACTGCATCACTACTATCCAGGGCGCAATCCTCGGCAGTCACAGTCAGAAGAGCACTGTGGCTTAGACAGTGGACCGGGGACGCGGTTTCCAAGCAGGGTTTGCTATCTTTAGCTTGCAAGGTGGTCAGCTATTTGGACCTGACCTCACGGAGCTGATTGCCAAGGTAAAGGCAAAAGAAACAGCTTTACCGCAGCGCTGAGCTGTGACTTCTGCGTCTGGCAGGACTAGTGCCGGTAGTTGTCGGCGGTCCTTTCGGTCCAGGGGATGATTCAGTCAGCCCTCTGGGGTTCGAGTCGTCCTTCTCTTTTTAAAAAAAAAAAAAGGGGGGAATTCTCAGAAATTCCGCATATCCTGGAAACAGAACTTCCGTTAAGACAAGCGGGAAGCTGGTAGAAAGCCCGCTAAGGCGGACTGACGCCTGGGTCTCACTCGAGCGCTCTCGAGTGGGGGGTCGTTTACTCCAATTCAAACCGACTTGGGCTTCCCGCATGTCAGACGCCTGGGTGACACGGGTTGTGTTGGCAGGCTACTTCATAGAGTCTTTCTCGACCCCCAGACAGTTTTTTTTGTCAACCTCGCGTTCCGTCAGAGCCCGAGCTTTTTTGCCGCTCTGCTGCGGGAGGTAGATTCCCTTCTGCAGAAAGGTGTGGTGGTGCCGGTTCCGCCGGAGGGCCGGGGAAGAGGGTTTTATTCTAACCTCTTTGTGGTCCCCAAAAAAGAGGACAAATTTCGGCCCATTCTGGATCTCAAAAGATTGAATCGGCATGTCCACGCCAGGAAATTCCGCATGGAGTCTCTTCGCTCCGTTTTGGCGACCCTGTCGCAGAACGCTTTTTTGGTGTCAATCGACATTCGCGACGCTTATTTGCACTTCCCAATCGGAAGGGCCCACCAACGCCTCCTTCGTTTTACCATAGGTCAGGACCATTACCAGTTTGTGGCTCTGCCATTCGGGTTGGCCTCAGCGCCCAGAGTTTTTACAAAAATTTCTGGCGCCTCTCATGGCATTTCTTCGAAGACAGGGGGTTTCGATTCTTCCCTACCTGGACGACCTTTTGATTGTGGCGTCCTCAAAGGAGGAGGCAGTGACTGCTTGCAATCTATCCCTTCAGCTCCTGGAGGACTTCGGGTGTCTGGTCAGTTGGGAGAAGTCGTCTCTGGAATCGTCGCAGTCAATCCTGTTCTTTGGGGATGCATTTCGACACGGTATCCAGACAAGCAAGCATGTCTCCTTCGACATGTACAGGTTATGAAGTCTTCGACAGCGATGTCTCTTCGAGGGTGTATGCGCCTTCTGGGTTTGATGGTGGCCCATGGAGCCACTTCCGTTTACACAGTTTCATCCCAGGGCCCTCCAAAGGCTCATTCTGAGCCGTTGGGATCGATCGCAGACTTTGCTGGATTGCAGTCTCATCATCTCCCACAGGGTGCGAGAGTCTCTAGGATGGTGGTTACGTCCGGAAGCGTTATCCCTGAGGAAGTCTTTCCTCCCTCCGAGGTGGTCCGTCATAACCACCGATGCCAGCCTGACGGGCTGGGGAGGTGTCTGGACGATCTCTGGATTCAGGGAGTATTGTCGTCGGAGGAGTCTCCTGCCGATCAACATCCTGGAATTGAGGGCAATTTTCCTTTGCCTCCAACACTGGACGGTCCCTTTAAGCGGTCTGTCAGTCCGAGTGCAGACAGACAATGCGACGGCGGTCGTGTATATCGACCATCTAGGCGGGACAAGGAGTTCCAGGCTCATGGTGGAGGTTTCTCGGATCCTGGTATGGGCCGAGACCAGAGTGCCAGCCTTCTCTGCGATCCACATTTCAGGAGTTCAGAATCACGGCAGACTTTCTCAGTCGCGAGAAGATGGATCCCGGAGAATGGAGTCTTCATCCGGAGATTTTTGCACTGTTGTGCTCCCGTTGGGGAACTCCCCAAGTGGATTTGATGGCATCCAGGTTCAATGCCAAGTTACCGATTTTCATGTCCAGGTACAAGGACCCGAAGGCTGTGACGGTGGGTGCTCTGGTGGCTCCGTTGGACCAATTCGAGCTAATCTATGTGTTCCTGCCAATACCCTTACTTCCTCTGGGGTGGTGTCGGATCAGACTGGAGAGAATACCGGCTATGTTGATAGCCCCAGATTGGCCAAGGAGAACGTGGTTCTCGACACTGGTGTCGCTTCTGACAGCGCCTCCTTTTCCATTTCCTCTTCGCCCGGACCTGTTAACCCAAGGGCCCGTTCGTCATCCGGACCTGAGGTCTCTGCGTTTGACGGCGTGGCTCTTGAGACCGAAATATTGACCTTCAAGGTTTTTCAGCCAAAGTCATTGCCACTTTGCGGGCTGCCAGAGATCCGGCTACTACTAGGATTTATCACAAAGTCTTGGGAAGCCTTCTTTTTGTGGTGTTCGGGTTCTTCAAGGAACCCGAGGAGTCTTTCCATTCCCAATTTGTTGGCCTTTTGCAGTACGGGCTGGACAAGGGTTTGGCAGTTAGCACTCTGAAGGGTCAGGTTCTGCCCTGCTTTTGCTTTTCGGAAGGCTATCGCCTCACGTAGGGACGTACGTTCCTTTTTTCGCGGAGTAACCCGTCAGTTTCCGCCGCGGAGGCACCTGTGTCGCCTTGGCGGCTCAATCTTGTATTGGAAGCTCTTCAACATGGGCCTTTTGAGCCTATGGACTCTGCTAGCTTTTCTTTGCTATCTTGGAAGGTTGCCTTTCTAGTGGCGGTTACCTTTTTTGAGAAAGGTTTTTCTGAGTTGGCGGCTCTTTCTTGCTTGCCTCCTTTTCTGGAGTTTCACCCGGATCGCGTAGCACTTCGCACACGGGGCGACTTCCTAACTAAGGTGCCCTCGCTCTGTCCGGAGCCGAGGAATGCGAAGGAACGGGCCTTGCACAAATTGGATTTGGTGCGGGCTTTGAAGTTCTATTTGTTTCTCAAAATTTTCGGAAGTCGGAACTCTCTGTGATTCCAGCAGGTCGTCAGCGTGGTCAACGAGCTTCCAAGGACTCTATAGCTCGTTGGTTTCGGTCGGCCTTTTTAGAGGCTTACCGACTTAAAAGCGAACCTTGCCCGATTAAGATTCAAGCTCACTCCACGAGGGCTGTGGCTTCCTCGTGGGCCTTTCATCAAGGGGCCTCGGCAGCTCAGCTCTGCCGAGCGGCGTCCTGGCATTCCGTCCACACGTTTATAAAGTTTTATAAGGTGGACGTCAGTGCTTCCGCTGCTGCGGCCTTAGGACGTAGGGTCCTGCAGGCGGCTGTAGTTTAAAGTTCTAGTTAACTTGTATTTGGCGCCTGTTGCGCTTTTATCTAGGTTGTTGGGATTCTGCCTATTTTGGTTTTTTTCCCACCCTTAATTTTTGGACTGCTTTGGGACGTCCCACTAGTAATGACTAGTGTGGCTCTCTTCCTTCCATCTGCTGCTGAAAGACGGATTTTGGTAAGAACTTACCTGTAAAATCCTTTTCAGCGAAGGAAGGAAGAGAGACACAGCTCCCTCCCATGGCAGAAGTGTGTTGATGTTTTCAGATGCGGCGTGACCCTTCTCTGATAGCGATTATCTGGGCTGAGGTCGACGCGCTAAGGCTCTGTTCCAGCATCGCCAGCTCATCGCAGTGATCAGGTCCAGTGAGTAGTACCTGGAACTGTGTGGTTTTTTGCCTACATGCATGCATAACCTGTATTCTTGTGTTTTTTTTCTCTGAATTCCTTCAGAAGGGGTTATGTTGCTCCGCTGGTGATATTGCTCTTCCCTAAGCTTGTGTACAACTGGAGAGCTGAGTAGGAGGAGCCCGAGCTGGAGGGGCCGGTCAACACTCTTTTTAATCTGAGGTGTCTATCTCATCTGGGCTCCGCCTACCCACTAGTAATGACTAGTGTGTCTCTCTTCCTTCCTTCGCTGAAAAGGATTTTACAGGTAAGTTCTTACCAAAATCCGTCTTTTAGGTGTGCATAAAATGGCGGTCTGCCAGTTTTGTGCATCTCTGGAAAGGACACCACTGAACAGAGGCCAGACTGATTCCAGAGTAACCCTTCTCTGCCTCATTTTATCTGAATCATGTCATTCGGAGATTTAAATGGCAACCTCAATACATGTGCTCAATGTAGAGCACTGGATAAATGTGATCATAAATGTTCCTAACAAAAGCTTCTACTCAATCCACAAAAAGCAAGTCCCCACTCGTGTCTGTTAAAGGGAATGTAGGGGGCTTCCCTGTTACTGTTAACACAAAGGCTCTGGAAAAGTGAAATGGCTCCTCCCAAAATGAAATTGAGAGAATTCTGTGATGACCAAATCCAAATTCCTACCTCCCTTTGGAGCCCTAAAAAGTGCCTAAACACTTAGCATTCACATGTTTGGCATTTCTGTAGTGATACGAGCCCCCCTAGTTTACGAGTGCATGTCTCCAGAAGCATAAGCTGGGCATAATGTAATTTACTCCACAATGTACTGGGCACTACAAAGGCAGATTTGCAACATCCACTGCTACTTGTTCCTGGAAAACACTCATGCAATTATATAGTCAATACCCTTGTTGAAAGATTCCCAAATTATATTTTCCAAAGTGGGGTCATAGGTGCCATTTCTACCCATTTCCCCATGTAAAAAGGTAAAACCTGGGGCTAAAACAAGATTTGTGGTTAACCCCTTCCCGACCCATGACGTCTGCGTCATGAAAACCAGTGGCATCCTGACCCATGATGCCGACGTAGGCGTCATGGTATAAATCATGTTCCTGCAGGTCGGGTGACCAGGGTCACTGAAAGGTCACCCGACCCGCAGTAACAAGATGCTTTGTGCATCACCACAGTGGGGGTGGCTTAACCCCCACGTGGCTACGATCGCTCTGATTGGCTGTTTCACTTTTAAAAGCCAATCAGACTGATTTGTAATAATTCACCAATGAAATTTGGTGAAATATTACAATCCAGCCATGGCCGATGGTGCAATAGCATCGGCCATGGCTGGACACAGAGTTCCAACCCTCCCCACACCAAGTGACGGCGGCGATCGGTCACCGCCGTCAGTATCTGCTCCCCTGCACTCCGGTCCTCTCCCCTCTTCTTTGCCTCCGCTCCCCTTCGGCTAGCGATCCCCCCCCTCGGCTCCCTCACCTCCCCCGGGCCTCTGGTGTCCCGGCGTCCGTCGGGACTCTTCATGGGCGCCGCCATCTTGGAAAATGGCGGGCGCAGTGCGGCCGGCGCAGTGCGCCCTCCAGGTCCATAAATTTATTTTGATCACTGTGATAAACTCTCACAGTGATCAAAATTAAATAAAGTAAATTAACCCCCCCTTTATCATCCCCATAAGTAGGGACAAAAAAAAAAATATATATATATATATATATATATATATATATATATATAATATATTTTTTTTTATTTTTTTTTATATTATGGTTAGAATTACAGTTAGGGTTAGGCTGGATTCATATCGCGTTATGGCAGTCCATTAGACGGACTGTGTTACACCGTGGTGTAACGCAGTCCGTTAACGCTGCCATTCACCCCCATTTGCGGGCGCATCGCGACGCATGCCGTAAAGCGGCATGCGTTCGCGACATGCAGTCATTCAGTGACGGAGCCTCAGACGCGGGCTGCAGCGTCTGGGCTCCGTCACCGCTAGCGCAGATGAATCATCTGCTGATTCATCTGCGCTAGCGGGTATAGCAGAACGCGATCGCGTTATGCTATACAGTTACCAGCTCGTCAACGCTATGTGTTGAATGGGCTTGTAAAACGTAATGTGAACCTAGCCGTTAGGGTTAGGGTTGGAATTTGGGTTACGGTTGGAATTAGGGTTAGGGTTGGGATTAGGGTTAGGCTTGTGGTTAGGGTTAGGGGTGTTTTGGGGTTAGGTTTGGGATTAAGGTTAGGGTTGGGATTAGGGTTGTGTTGGGGTTAGGGTTTGGATTAGGGTTAGGTGTGTAGGGGTTAGGGGTGTGTTAGGGTTGGTGTTAGAATTGAGGGGTTTCCACTATTTAGGCACATCAGGGGGTCTCCAAACGCAACATGGCGCCACCATTGATTCCTGCAAATTTTGCATTCAAAAAGTCAAACAGTGCTCCCTTTATTCCGAGCCTCGACGTGTGCCCAAACGGTAGTTTACCCCCACATATGGGGTATCAGCATACTCAGGAAAAATTGCACAACAACTTTGGGGGTCTAATTTCTCCTGTTACCTTAGGGGAAAAAACACGGATTTTGGTAAGAACTTACCTGTAAAATCCTTTTCAGCGAAGGAAGGAAGAGAGACACAGTATTCATTACTGATGGGTAGGCGGAGCCCCAGATCAGGATGTTACCTCAGATCAAAAGAGTGATGACTGGCTGGCCCCTCCAGCTCGGGCTCCTCCTACTCAGCTCCAGTCGTACCAAAGCTTTTAGGAAAAGAACCAAGATCACCAGCGGAGCAACATAACCCCTTCTGAAGGAACTTCAGAGAAAAAACACAAGGATACAGGTTATGCATGCAAAGAAAGCCAAAAACCACAGAGTTCCAGGTACTACTCACGGAACCTGACTACTGCGATGAGCTGGCGATGCTGGAACAGAGCCTTAGCGCGCTGACCTCAGCCCAGATAATCGCTATCAGATAAGGGTCGCGCTGCATCTGAAAACATCAACACACTTCTGCCTTGGGAGGGTGCTGTGTCTCTCTTCCTTCCTTCGCTGAAAAGGATTTTACAGGTAAGTTCTTACCAAAATCCGTGTTTCAGCTGCAGATGGAAGGAAGAGAGCCACAGTATTCATTACTGATGGGACGTCCCAAAGCAGTTCAAAAATAAGGGTGGGAAAAACCAACAAAAGGCAGAAACCCAACAACCTTAACAACAAAGCGCAACCAGCGCTAAACACAAGTTCATCCAGAACTTCAAACTACAGCTGCCTGCAGGACCCTACGTCCGAGGGCTGCATCAGCGGAAGCACTGACGTCCACTTTATAAAACTTTGTAAACGTGTGGACAGAGCGCCAAGTTGCCGCTCGGCAGAGCTGCACTGCCGAGGCACCTTGATGAAAAGCCCACGATGAGGCCACAGCTCTCGTAGAATGGGCTCGAATCTTAATCGGGCAAGATTCACCCCGAAGACGGTAAGCTTCCAAAATAGCTGACCGGATCCAACGAGCTATAGAATCCTTGGAAGCTCGTTGACCACGCCGACGACCTGCTGGAACCACAAACAGGGAGTCCGTCTTACGAAAACCTTGAGTAATAGATAGATAAAACTTCAAGGCCCGCACTAAATCCAATGTGTGTAAATCTCGCTCTTTCGCATTCTTCGGATCCGGACAGAGTGAAGGCAACACAATATCCTGGTTAACATGAAATTGTGACACCACTTTAGGCAAAAAATCACCCCGAGTGCGAAGCACTACACGATCCGGAAAAAACTCCAGAAAAGGAGGCGAACAAGAAAGAGCTGCCAACTCAGAAACTCTCCTCAAAGAAGTGACTGCAACAAGGAAAGCCACCTTCCAAGAAAGTAAAGAAAGGCTAGCAGAAACCATAGGCTCAAAAGGTTTATGCTGAAGAGCCTCCAAAACAAGGTTGAGCCGCCAAGGAGACACGGGAGCCTTCCGCGGCGGAAACTTACGAGATATACCTCGGAAAAAGGAGAGCACGTCTCTATTTGAAGCAATGGTTCTCCGGAACAATAAAGACAGAGCAGAAATCTGACCTTTCAGAGTGCTGACTGCCAAACCCTTGTCTAGCCCATGCTGCAGAAAAGCCAACAGGTTGGGAATGGAAAATTTTCTCGGGTTCCGAGAGGACCCCAAACACCACGAAAAGAAGGTTTCCCAAATTTTGTGGTAAATCCTAGTAGTAGCCGGACATCTTGCAGCACGAAGGGTAGCAATAACCTCGGCTGAGAAACCTCTACGGGTCAAGATTTCGGTCTCAAGAGCCACGCCGTCAAACGCAGGGACATCAAGTCCGGATGACAAACAGGCCCCTGAGTCAACAAGTCCGGTTGAAGAGGGAGTGGAAAAGGAGGTGCCGCCAACAGCGACATTATTGTCGAGAACCACACCCTTCTTGGCCAGTCTGGAGCTATCAAAATAGCTGAAATTCTCTCTAGTCTGATCCGACGCAGTACTAGAGGAAGTAAGGATATTGGCGGGAATACGTAGATCAGCTCGAACTGATCCCACTGAGCCACTAGAGCATCCACCGCCACCGCCTTCGGGTCCTTGTACCTGGACATGAATGTCGGTAACTTGGCATTGGACCTGGACGCCATCAAATCCACTTGGGGGGTTCCCCAGCGAGAGCACAGTAGTGCAAAAACTTCCGGGTGAAGGCTCCATTCCCCGGGATCCATCCTTCTGCGGCTGAGAAAGTCCGCTGTAATATTCTGAACCCCTGGAATGTGAATCGCCGAAATGGCTGGTACACTGGCCTCTGCCCAAATCAGAATTCGGGACACCTCTACCATGAGTCTGGAACTCCTTGTCCCACCTTAGTGATTGATATACGCGACAGCCGTCGCATTGTCTGTCTGCACTCGGACTGGCAGACCGCTCAAAGGGACCGTCCAATGTTGGAGGCAAAGGAAAATCGCCCTCAATTCCAGGATGTTGATCGGAAGAAAAAACTCTTCTGATGACCATACCCCTGAATCCAGAGATTGTTCCAAACACCCCCCCAGCCCGTCAGGCTGGCATCGGTGGTTATGACTGACCACTTCGGAGGGAGGAAAGACTTCCCCAGGGAGAATGCCCCTGGACGTAACCACCATTCTAGAGAATCCCGCACCGCGCGAGAAATGGTGACACTGCAATCCAGCGATTGCGACTGGTTCCATCGACTCAAGATGAACCTTTGGAGAGTCCTGGAATGGAACTGGGCAAAAAGAATTGCCTCCATGGACGCCACCATCAGTCCCAGAAGACGCATACACTTCCGTAGGGACATTGCCGTTGAGGATATCATAATCTGTACATGTCGAAGAAGACATGACTGTTTGTCTGGTGGTAGGGAAACTACCGACCGAAACGTGTCGAGATGCATTCCCAAAAAGAGGATTGTCCTCGATGGTTCCAGGGACGACTTCTCCCAATTGACCAGCCAACCGAAGTCCTTCAGAAACTGAAGAGACAAATCCCGAGCCGTCAACGCCTCCTCCGAAGAGGAAGCCATGATCAAAAGATCGTCCAGATAAGGGAGAATCGTAATCCCCTGCCTTCGAAGGATTGCCATGAGGGGCGCCAGAATTTTTGTAAAGACCCTTGGCGCTGAGGCTAAGCCGAACGGCAGAGCCACGAACTGGTAATGATTCTGACCTATGGCAAATCGAAGAAAGCGCTGATGAGCCTTTCCGATGGGAATATGCAAATAGGCGTCGCGAATGTCGATTGACACCAGAAAATCGTACTGTGACAGAGCTGCCACAACGGAACAAAGCGACTCCATGCGAAATTTCCGGGCATGGACATGCCGGTTTAATCGCTTGAGATCCAGAATCGGGCGAAATTTGTTCTCCTTTTTGGGAACTATAAAAAGGTTGGAATAAAAACCTTTCCCTCGGTCCTCTGACGGAACCGGTATCACTACACCCTTTTGTAGTAGAGATTCGACCTCTCGCTGTAGAGCGACAACAAGCTCGGGTTCCGACGGAACGTGAGATTGACAAAAAACATTTGGGGGTTGAGAAGCAAACTCTATGAAATAGCCTGCCGACACTATCCGCGTTACCCAGGAATCTGGAACGCGAGCCATCCAAGTCTCCTTGAAAAGAAGCAGGCGACCCCCCACTCGAGAATCCTCGAGTGGACCCCTGGCGTCAATCCGACTTTGCGGGTTTCTTGTCAAGTTCCCGCTCTGAGAGGATTTCTTTCCTGAGAAAGAAGGACGACCCGATCCCCACGAGGAGAGACTAGATCGTCCTCGGCCCCGAAAGGACCGCCGACCACTATAGACACCAGGCTTACTGGACACCGAGGCCATGGCCCTTCGCTGTGGTAATGCTGATTCCTTCGCCTTAGCCTTGGAAATCAGCTCTGTGAGGTCGGATCCAAAAAGATGGCCACCCTTGTAAGGTAAGGCCAACAACCCTTGTTTGGAAACTGCGTCCCCGGCCCACTGTCTGAGCCATAAAGCTCTTCTGACTGTGACCGCTGAAGCTTGCGCTTTGGCCAGCAGAGATGCCGTATCCAGACCGGCATCAAAGATATAACAGGCTGCCGTTTCTAACCATTCACAAGTTTCCCGTATCTCAGATAACGGAGATTCATTTTGCAACTCCGTCTTCAGACGTGCCAACCAGCTTAGAGAAGCTCTAGCAGCACACATGGATCCTAGCACTGCTCGAAATCCATGACCCGCAGCCTCATAGCTTGCTTTTGCCGCCAATTCTGCCTTTCTATCCAAAGGCTCCTGTAAGCTCGCTTTTCCCTTAATAGGGAGTAGTGAGGATTTACTAAGCTGAGATAAGGACACATCCACTTCAGGAGCAGAAGTCCAATTAGCCTTTAACTCCGCAGAGCAAGGATAAAGTGTATCAAAGAAATGCGTTCCATGAAAACGCTTATCTGGACATAGAAGTTCCTCCTCTATTACACTATTAAGCTCATCCAGAGCTGGCAATGTTGTACGCGAAGCACGGGACTCCTGGAACATGCGTGCTGATTTACCAGGACGACTAGTTACCTCCTCCGGTAACTGTAATATATCTCTCATGGCTTCAATCAATGCCTCCGTACGCTTCGCCATAGAGGAACGCCCCTGCGGCTCGTCCGCATCAGAATCGGATATTTCTCCATCCGAATTTAAAGGGGAACTCTGCCCAATATCAGATACATCTGACTCGCTCCGTGTAGAGGCCGGTAACGGCCTGCGTCGCTTCCTCTGAGAGGAATTAGCAGACACATATTGACCTAAAAGGTCAGACAAGTTGTTGATCGATCGAGCGATATCATCCAATTTTCCACCGCTGTCGACCGCAGCGCTAGACGCTGTGGAGGTCTGCGTATCTGATTGCCGCAATGGCACTGGGACGTGATCCGCGGCATCTGAACTCTGTTCAGACATGTCTCACCTGTATGAGCAGGTCAAAGCGGTAATACCAGCAAAAACTATGCGGTTTTTTTTTTGTTTTTTTTTAAAACGCTGAAGGGTTAACGCTCCACCAAGCAGGGTTACCCCAGCGGTATTCAGTCAGCAAATTTAGCTGGTAGAAATAACCCTCAGAGGGGTTAATATTGCAAACTCACCACAATATATATATATTTGTGAGCCCAGCCAATTTTTATGTCTCTGATGAGACTGCAGCTGCAGGATAGCGATCGCTGCGCTGCGGGGTGAGGAATCAGCACTCACCCAGCTGGCCGTGGTGTCTTATGAGGAGAGGAGCGGTCTGAGGAGCCCAGGAGCCTGAGTAATGGCCGCCACAGTGAGGGGGTCGCAGGAGAAACGCCAGAGCGCGCGTCTTCCTGCTCAGAAGACCGGGAATATTTAGGCCACGCCCCCCGCCAGCTCGAATAATGAGCGCGAACTCCTCCGCTCCTGCTCCCTCTCTGTCCTGCAGGTATCTGCCTGCGGACAAAAATCACCACATCTACTTGTAACAGCGCTGTCACAGCAGCGCTGAAGCATACTGACATACATGTAGTAGCGCTGTCACAGCAGCGCTGAAGCATACTGACACAAGTAATAGCGCTGCTCATTCAGACGCTAAAGCACTCACACATAATTATATCATTAAAATTTGTGTGGAGTACTCACCAGCCAAGGCGCCACAGGGACCCTCAGGGGTTTCTGGCGCTGTGCCCATGCTTCCCCCCAGGGCGAAGAACGCAGTGACCGCACGTGTGGTTTGCGTCCCGCCAGGGAAGCTCTCCTCATCCCCAGGGCCGGCAAGGATTCTGCAGGGACTTTGAGTAAATACAGATCCGCCAAGGGAGAGGTTGGGGTACAGCAGCGCTGGTACCCCTGAGACCTCTAGACCAACTAGTGATCCAAGTCTCCTGTCCGAATATTAAAATAATAAAATCTTCTGAGGAGCTGCATTAGCAGCGACCATCCTCTGGACCTCAAATCTTAGACTGGAGCTGAGTAGGAGGAGCCCGAGCTGGAGGGGCCAGCCAGTCATCACTCTTTTGATCTGAGGTAACATCCTGATCTGGGGCTCCGCCTACCCATCAGTAATGAATACTGTGGCTCTCTTCCTTCCATCTGCAGCTGAAATTGGGGACTAAAAGATCATGTTTGTGGGAAAAAAAAATGATTTTTTATTTTCACGGCTCTGCGTTATAAACTTTGTGAAGAACTTGGGGGTTCAAAGTGCTCACCACACATCTAGAGGAGTTCCTTGGGGATCTAGTTTCCAAAATGGGGTCACTTGGGGGGAGTTTCTACTGTTTAGGCTCATCATGGGCTCTGCAAACGTAACATGACTCCCACAGGCCATTCCATCAAGTCAGTATTATAAAACGTCACTACTTCCGTTCTGAGCCCCCACGTGTGCCCAAACAGTGGTTCCCCCCCGCATATGGGGTACCAGCGTACTCAGGACAAACAGGACAACTTTTGGGGTCCAATTTCTCCTGTTACCCTTGTGAAAATAAAAAATTGTGGGCTAAAAAATCATTTTTTTGAGGGAAAAAAATGATTTTTTATTTTCATGGCTCTGGGTTATAAACTTCTGTGAAGCACTTGGGGGTTCAAAGTGCTCACTACACATCTAGATAAGTTCCTTGGGTGGTCTAGTTTCCAAAATGGAGTCACTGGGGGAGGGGGTTTCCTCAATTTAGGCGCATCAGGGGCTCTTCAAACGTAACATGACGCCCGCAGACCATTCCATCAAGTCGGCATTTCAAAACGTCACTACTTCCCTTCCGAGCCCCGACGTGTGCCCATACAGTAGTTTTCTCCAACATATGGGATATCAGCGTACTCAGACCCTAAAAGTTGTTGTCCAATTTGTCCTGAGTACGCTGATTTCCCATATGTTAGAGAAAACTACTGTATGGGCACACGTCGGGGCTCGGAAGGGAAGTAGTGACGTTTTGAAATGCCGACATTGATGGAATGGTCTGCGGGCGTCATGTTACGTTTGTAGAAACCCTGATGTGCCTAAACAGTAGAAACTCCCCACAAGTGACCCCATTTTGGAAACTAAACCCCCCAAGGAACTTATCTAGATGTGTGGTGAGCACTTTGAACCCCCAAGGGCTACACAAGTTTATAATGCCCGGGCATGAAAATAAAAAAATCATATTTTTTTCCACAAACATGATCATTTAGTCCCCAATTTTTTTATTTTCTCAAGGGTAACAGGACAAAGTGGACAACAACTTTCAGGGTCTAATTTCTCCTGTTACCCTTGAGAAAATAAAAAATTGGGGACTAAATGATCATGTTTGTGGACAAAATATGATTTTTTTTTATTATTTTCATGCCCGGGCATTATAAACTTGTGTAGCCCTTGGTGGTTCAAAGTGCTCACCACACATCTAGATAAGTTCCTTGGGGGGTTTAGTTTCCAAAATGGGGTCACTTGTGGGGAGTTTCTACTGTTTAGGCACATCAGGGTTTCTACAAACGTAACATGACGCCCGCAGATCATTCCATCAATGTCGGCATTTCAAAACGTCACTACTTCCCTTCCGAGACCCAACGTGTGACCGAACAGTGGTTCTCCCCCCCCCCACATATGGGGTACCAGTGTACTCAGGACAAACTGTACAAGAACTTTTGGGGTCCAATTTCTCCGGTTACCCTTGTGAAAATAAAAAATTGCGGGTTAAAAAAAAAATCAGTTTTTGAGGAAAAAAATGATTTTTTTATTTTCACAGCTCTGCATTATAAACTTCTGTGAAGCACGTGGGGTTTCAAGTTGCTCACCACACATCTGGATAAGTTTCTTGGGGGGGTCTGGTTTCCAAAATGGGGTCACTTGTGGGGGGTTTCTACTGTTTAGGCACATCAGGGGCTCTGCAAACGGTACAAGATACCCGCAAACCATTCCATGAAGTCGACATTTCAAAGCGTCACTACATCCCTTCCGAGCCCTGACGTGTGCCCAAACAGTGGTTTTCCCCCACATATGGGGTACTAGTGTAGTCAGGACTAACTGGACAACAACTTTTGGGGTCCAATTTCTCCTGTAACCATTGTGAAAATAAAAAATAGGGGGCTAAAAAATCATTTTTTTTTTATTTTCACGGCTCTGCGTTATAAACTTCTGTGAAGCACCTGGAGGAAGTGCTCACTGTGCATTTAGATAAGTTCCTTAGGGGGTCTAGTTTCTAAAATGGGGTCATTTGTGGGGGAGCTCCAAAGTTTAGGCACACAGGGGCTCTCCAAACACGACATGGTGTCCGCTAACGATTGGAGCTAATTTTCCATTAAAAAAGTCAAATGGCGCTCCTTCCCTTCTGAGCCCTGTCGTGCGTCCATACAGTGGTCCCCCCACATATGGGGTATTGGTGTACTCAGGACAAATTGCACAACAACTTTTGTGGTCCAATTTCTCCTGTTACCCTTGTGAAAATATAAAATAGCGGGCTAAAAAAATCATTTTTGAGGAAAAATTGTTTTTTTTATTTTCACTGCTCTGCGTTATAAACTTCTGTGAAGCACTTGGGGGTTCAGAGTGCTCACAACACATCTAGATAAGTTCCATAAGGGGTCTAGTTTCCAAAATGGTGTCACATGTGGGGGGTTTTCACTGTTTAGGTACACGGGCTCTCCAAACGCGTCATGGTGTCCGCTAACGATTGGAGCTAATTTTCCATTCAAAAGTCAAATGGTGCTCCTTCCCTTCTGGGCCCTGCTGTGCGCCCAAACAGTGGTTTATGACCACATATGAGGTATCTGTGTACTCAGGATAAATTGCCCAACAAATTTTAGGATCCATTTTATCCTGTTGCCCATGTGAAAATGAAAAAACTGAGGCTAAAAGAAAATTGTGAAAAAAAGTACTTTCTTTTTTTTACGGATCAATTTGTCAAGCACCTGGGGGTTCAAAGTGTTCACTATGCATCTAGATACGTTCCTTGGGGGTCTAGTTTCCAAGATGGGGTCACTCGTGGGGGAGCTCCAATGTTTAGGCACACAGGGACTCTCCAAATGCGACATGGCAATTGTGAAATATTCCAGCATATTTTCCATTCAAAAAGTCAAATGGCGCTCCTTCCCTTCTGAGCCCTGCTGTGCGCCAAACTGTTATGACCACATATGAGTATCTGTGTACTCAGATAAATTGCACAAATTTTAGGATCCATTTTATCCTGTTGCCCATGTAAAAATGAAAAAATTGATGCTAAAAGAAAATTTTTGTTGGAAAAATTAAAATGTCCATTTTTTCCTTCCACGTTGCTTTAGCTCCTGTGAATCACCTGAAGGGTTAATAATCTTCTTGAATGTAGCTTGAGGTGTGCAGTTTTTATCATGTTGTCACTTTTGGGTTTTTTCTGCCATATAGACCCCTCAAAGTGACTTCAAATGTGAGGTGGTCCCTAAAAAAAAAATGGCTTTGTAAATTTTGTTGTAAAAATGAGAAATCGCTTGTCAACTTTTAACCCTTAACTTCCTAACAAAAAAAAATTTTGTTTCCAAAATTGTGCTGATGTAAAGTAGACATGTGGGAAATGTTATTTATTAACTATTTTGTGTCGCATAACTCTCTGGTTTAACAGAATAAAAATTCAAAATTTGAAAATTGCAAAATTTTCAAAATTTTAGCCAAATTTCCATTTTTTTCACAAATAAACGCAAAAATTATCGACCTAAATTTACTACTAACATGAAGCCCAATATGTCACGAAAAAACAGTCTCAGAATCGCTCGGATCCGTTGAAGCGTTCCTGAGTTATTACCTCATAAAGGGACACTGGTCAGAATTGCAAAAAATGGCTAGGTCTTTAAGGTCAAAATTGGCTGGGTCATGAAGGGGTTAAAAAAATTACTACCCAATAAGATCACTGCATCACTAGATGAAGTCTGTAAAATGAGGTCACTTATGGGGGGGTTCTGCTGTTTTGGCACCTTCATGGGTTCTGCAAACCACAGCAAAATCTGAACTCCATTATGAAGCGCCTTCCTTTTTTGAGCTTTGTACTGTACCTCCAAAATTAGTTTCTGACAACACATGGAGTATTGGCATACTCAGGAGGAATTGCACAACAAATTGTACCATTCAATTTCTCCCATTAACCCTTTTGAAAATGAAATACTTGGGGCCAAACCAACATTTTAGTGTTTTGACATGGCATCCACAATCTATTCCAGTCAAAGTTGTGCTCCAAAATTCAATTGGCGCTCCTTCCCTCCCGAGCCCTGCCGCGTGCCCCAACAGTAGTTTTCCACCACATATAGGGTATCTGGGTACTCGGGAGAAACTGCACAACAACTTGTATAGTCCATTTTCTTCTAAAATTAAATTGCAGATTAACACAACTCTAACAAAAACATTGTTTTAAAAAATATTGCTTATGTAAAGTAGACATGTGGTAAATGTTATATTATACAAGTTAATACATATCTGGTTTAAGGGGACAAAAAAACTAAGTTTGAAAATTTCAAAATGTTTGACAAAATTCCAATATTTTCATGAATAAACACAAAAAATCAACCTAAGTTTTACCACTAAAAATAAATGTGTCCTGAAAAAAACTTCTCTGAATTGGTATGATCCATTGACGTGTTCAAGAGATACGATCTCATAAAGTGACACTGGTCAGAATTGTTAAATTTTGGCCTGGTTAGGAAGGTGACCACAGAATTGGGGGTGAAGGGGTTAAAGGAGAAAAAGGCTAAAGGAATTGTCTGGTAACTGACGTCTGGGGGTAAAAATCTGCAACATAAGCTGCCATTCTTGTTTTTTAAATCCACACTACGTCATGCCAGCTTTATTTATGGAGATTTAAGTAACAAAAGGGATGAGATTTTACCCAAAAGTAATACATTGCAGATTTTTCATCCTCCTTTCCTGGCAGAAAATCTGTAGTGCATCAACCATGTGCGCATTTACCATATTTTTGATAATCTAGCTAGACCTTTTAATTTTTACACAGGCCTCTAAACTTGGTTCTTATAATTTGGGCAAAGTTCATTTTTAAGTGTGAATAAGGGAGCTGTGACTGTGTATAGAGGTGTCACCTGTCATTGTATTTCTCATGAGGCTGCTGAAAAATTTTGTTTAGAACATGAAGTGGAAGTATCTGAAAATCTATATCCTGCAATTTAGATGTTAATTTTCCTATGTTAGACTATATGCTAGATGCTTCCTGCCCTGTACAGACTTTCAGCAGCAGATGAAGGAAGGGAGACAGTCATTACTAGTGGGTAGGCGGAGCCCACACAGGATAGAACACCTCAGATTAAAAAGAGTGTTGACCGGCCCCTCCAGCTTGGGCTCCTCCTACTCCAGCTCTCCAGTCTAAAATTTGAGGTCACAGAGGATAGTCGCTGCTGGAGCAGCTCCTCAGAAAATTTTTTTATTTTAGTCGGACAGAGACTTGGACCGCCAGTGGTCTAGAGGTCTCAGGGGTCTCAGCGCTGCTGGACCCCCACCTCTCCCTTGGCGGATCTGTATTACCCTGTAAGGTGGTCCCTGCAGAACCCTGCCGGCCCTGGGGGATGAGGATTGCTTCCCTGGCGGGGAGCAAACCGCGCTTCTGGGGTCACTGCGTTCCCCGCCCTGGGGGGAAGCTACGGGCACAGCGCCACAAATCTCTGAGGGGTCCCTGTGGCGCTCAGCTGGGTGAGTACTCCACATTTTAATGTGTTTGAGTGCTTCAGCGGCCGCTGCGGCAGCCGCTGCTACATGTATTCATGTGTGGTGATTGTGTACTTTTGTCCGCAGGTGGATGCCTGCAGGAGCGGAGAGCGGAGTGAGTCGCGCGCTTTTTTTTTAAACCGGCAGGGGGGCGTGGCTTCGTGCTTTCCCATTTTTTTCGCGGCAGGAAGCGCTCTGAGCGCGCACTTTACCCTGCCTTTTCTCTTCCGGCTTCTCTCCTCTAGCGCGGCGGCCATTACTGAAGGCCTCCTCGGGCTCCTCACTCTCCGCTCTCCCCGACCGACCGAAAGGAAGACACTAAAACCGCGGCCAGCTGGGTGAGTCGCTTCTACCTGTCAGAGCAGAAGCTTGACCCCCTCACCCCCACAGCGTAGGAGGTACTGTCACACGGAACGCTCCCGCTACGATCACGATAGCAACGCTTAATTTTGCATCGTTTTTTGTGATCGTTTTAATGTCGCTAGTAGCTGCCACAGTGGGCGATCTCATTGACGACGCATAAGTGGTTAGCGATCTCCTTAGCGACTTTGGCGGTCATTGCGATGTACAATTCAGCGCAATGTTAGCGATCTCGTTGGCGTTCTTGTTTAGTGTGGCATACCTTTGAAGCACTGTCCTGCAGCTGTTACCTCATAAGAGGCACCTGGGGCTCGCACACCCTTTCCATTAAACAAGGGTTGTGGGGAGTCTGCGACATTAACCCCTTCTTTGGCGGTTAACCCTTTATTGGAGACAGCTGGGGTAGCTCTCTTTAAGAGCTTTAACCCTTCAGCGTTCGTTTTGCCTTTGAAAACCACACTGTTCTAGTTGCTGACAGGTTTTGACCTGCCATATACTGTGTGAGGGCATGTCAGATCAGGGTCCAGGAGGTGCGGACCGTCTCCCAGATCCGCTAAACAGTCTCGCGTATCTGACACGCAGACCTCGACGGCGTTAAGCGCAGCGGTCGGAGGTGTCAGTGATGTCAAAATGGAGGCCCTCGCTTGTTCTATTAATGGCCTTTCTGACCTTCTAGGTTATTGGGTGTCAGCTAGATCCTCTCATGGTAGGAAGCGACACGGCCGGTACCATCTTCCCCGCGTAGCGACTCTGAGATTTCGGGCATGGAGGGTTCCCCTTCAAGCTCGGATGGGGAGATGTCGATTCGGATAAGGAGGATCGGCAGGGACACTCTGCCTCTTTTGAGCCGTACAGAGGCTTTTATTGGAGCCATGAGGGAGGCGTTACAGTTACCGGAGGAGGTAACTAGACGTCCTGGTAAGTCGGCCCGGATGTTTCAGGAGTCGCATAGGTCGCGATCAGCCTTACCATCTCTGGATGAGCTTAATGGGGCAGTGGAGAAGGAACGCCTGTGTCCAGATAAACGTTTTAAGGGGAAACTTTTTTTTGAGACGCTGTATCCGTGTACGACGGAGTTGATTGATAATTGGATTCCGTCTCCTGAAGTGGATGTCCCTTTATCCCAGCTTAGCAAATACTCATTACTTCCTGTTAAAGGGAAGGAGAGTCTGCAGGATCCGCTGGACAGAAAAACGGAGATGGCAGCGAAATCCATTTACGAGGCCGCGGGTCATGGATTCAGAGCAGTGCTAGGATCCATGTGTGCTTGTAAAGCTTCCCTGAGCTGGTTAGACCGTCTACGGACGGCGTGGCAAGATGGATCCCCACTATCCGAGGTAGAGGGGCTTTTCAAGTCATTGGAGGATGCAGCCCGATATGGCAGTGATGCAGGTTTGGATACTGCCTCAATGCTGTCCAGGGCACAATCCTCGGCAATCAGTCAGGAGAGCACTGTGGCTTAGACAGTGGACCGGAGACGCGGTTTCCAAGCAAGGTGTGCTTTCTTTAGCTTACAAGGGTGGTCAGCTATTTGGATCTGACCTCACGGAGCTGATTGCCAAGGCAAAGGCAAAAGAAACAGCTTTACCGCAGCGAAGAGCTGTGACTTCTGCGTCTGGCAGGCATAGTGCCGGTACTAGTCGGCGGTCCTTTCGGTCCAGGGGACGGTTCGGTCAGCCCTCTTGGGGATCGGGTCGTCCCTCTTTTTCAGGAAAAAAGAACGCTCAGAAATCCCGCACTCCCTGGAAACAGAGCTTCCGCCAAGACAAGCGGGAAGCTGACAAAAAGCCCGCTAAGGCGGACTGACGCCAGGGCCTCACTCGAGGGCTCTCGAGTGGGAGGTCGCCTGCTCCAATTCGAACCGATTTGGGCTTCCCGCGTGTCAGACGCCTGGGTGACGCGGGTTGTGTCGGCAGGCTACTTCATAGAGTTTCTTTCTCGACCCCCAGACAGTTTTTGCCAATCCCGCATTCCGTCAGAGCCCGAGCTATTTGCCGCTCTACTGCGGGAGGTCGATTCCCTTCTGCAGAAGGGTGTGGTGGTACCAGTTCCACCGGAGGACTGGGGAAGAGGGTTTTATTCCAACCTCTTTGTGGTCCCCAAAAAGGAGGACAAATTTCGCCCCATTCTGGATCTCAAAAGATTGAATCGGCATGTCCGCTCCCGGAAATTCCGCATGGAGTCACTTCGCTCCGTTGTGGCGGCCTTGTCGCAGAACGATTTTTTGGTGTCAATCGACATTCGCGACGCTTATTTGCATGTCCCCATCGGAAGGGCCCACCAACGCTTCCTTCGTTTTGCCATAGGCCAGGACCATTACCAGTTTGTGGCCCTGCCATTCGGGTTGGCCTCAGCACCAGAGTTTTTACAAAAATTCTGGCTCCTCTCATGGCGATTCTGCGAAGACAGGGGGTTACGATTCTTCCCTATCTGGACGACCTTTTGATTGTGGCGTCCTCAAAGGAGGAGGCGGTGACGGCTCGCAATCTATCCCTTCAGCTCCTGGAGGACTTCGGGTGGCTGGTCAATTGGGAGAAGTCTTCTCTGGAACCATCGCAGTCAATCCTGTTTTTGGGAATGCATTTCGACACGGTACGAGCAGTGGTGTCTCTGCCTCCAGACAAGCAAGCGAGTCTTCTTCGTCATGTACAGGTTATGAAGTCTGCGACAGCAATGTCCCTTCGAAGGTGTATGCGCCTTCTGGGTTTGATGGTGGCGTCAATGGAAGCAATTCCGTTTGCCCAATTTTATTCCAGGGCTCTCCAAATGTTCATCTTGAACCGTTGGGATCGATCGCAGTTTTCACTGGATTGCAGTGTCATCATCTCCCACAGGGTGAGAGAGTCTCTAGAATGGTGGTTACGTCCGGAAGCGTTATCCCTGGGGAAGTCCTTCCTTCCTCCGAGGTGGTCGATCATAACCACCGATGCCAGCCTGACGGGCTGGGGGGGTGTCTGGAACGATCTCTGGATTCAGGGAGTATGGTCGTTGGAAGAGTCTGTCCTGCCGATCAACATCCTGGAATTGAGGGCAATTTTCCTTTGCCTCCAACACTGGACGGTCCCTTTAAGCGGTCTACCAGTCCGAGTGCAGACAGACAACGCGACGGCGGTCGCGTATATCAACCATCAAGGTGGGACGAGGAGCTTCAGGCTCATGATGGAAGTGTCTCGAATTCTGGTATGGGCCGAGGCCAGAGTGCCAGCCATCTCTGCGATTCACATTCCAGGAGTTCAGAATATCACAGTGGACTTCCTCAGTCGCGAAAAGATGGATCCCGGAGAATGGAGTCTTCATCCGGAAATTTTTGCACTGCTGTGCTCCCGTTGGGGAACTCCCCAAGTGGATTTGATGGCATCCAGGTTCAATGCCAAGTTACCGACGTTCATGTCCAGGTACAAGGACCCGAAGGCTGTGGCGGTTGATGCTCTGGTGGCTCCTTGGGACCAATTCGAGCTAATCTATGTGTTCCCACCGATATCCTTACTTCCTCTGGTGTTGCGTCGGATCAGACTGGAGAGAGTCCCGGCTATGTTGATAGCCCCAGATTGGCCAAGGAGGACGTGGTTCTCGACACTGGTGTCGCTTTTGGCAGCGCCTCCACTTCCACTCCCTCTTCGCCCGGACCTGTTAACCCAAGGGCCCGTTCGTCACCGGACCTGAAGTCTCTGCGTTTGACGGCGTGGCTCTTGAGACCGAAATCTTGACCCGTCAAGGTTTTTCAGCCAAAGTCATTGCCACTCTGCGAGCTGCCAGAGGTCCGGCTACTACTAGGATTTATCACAAGACTTGGGAAGCCTTCTTTTCGTGGTGTTCGGGTTCTTCTAGGAACCCGAGGATTTTTTCCATTCCCAATTTGTTGGCCTTTTTGCAGTACGGGCTGGACAAGGGTTTGGCAGTTAGCACTCTGAAAGGACAGGTTTCTGCTCTGTCCTTGCTGTTTCGGAAGACTATCGCCTCGCGTAGGGACGTACGTTCCTTTTTTCGCGGGGTAACCCGTCAATTGCCGCCGCAGAAGGCGCTTGTGTCTCCTTGGCGGCTCAATCTTGTCTTGGAGGCTCTTCAACATGGGCCTTTTGAGCCTATGGACTCTGTTAATTTTTCCTTTCTCTCTTGGAAGGTTGCCTTCCTAGTGGCGGTCACTTCTTTGAGAAGGGTTTCTGAGTTGGCGGCTCTTTCTTGCTCGCCTCCTTTTCTGGAGTTTCACCCAGATCGCGTAGTGCTTCGCACACGGGGCGATTTTCTACCTAAAGTGGTGTCACAGTTTCATGTTAACCAGGATATTGTGTTGCCCTCGCTTTGTCCGGAGCCAAGGAATGCGAAGGAACGGGCCTTTCACACATTGGATTTGGTGCGGGCTTTGAAGTTCTATTTGTCTATTACTCAAAGTTTTCGGAAGTCGGATTCTCTGTTTGTGATTCCAGCAGGTCGTCGACGTGGGCAACGAGCTTCCAAGGATTCTATAGCTCGTTGGATTCGGTCGGCCATTTTAAGATTCGAGCTCACTCCACGAGGGCTGTGGGTTCATCGTGGGCTTTTCATCAAGGAGCCTCGGCAGCTCAGCTCTGCCGGGCGGCGACCTGGCGCTCCGTCCACACATTTACGAAATTTTATAAGGTGGACGTCAGTGCTTCCGCTGATGCGGCCTTAGGACGTAGGGTCCTGCAGGTGGCTGTAGTTTAAAGTTCTAGTTAACTTGTATTTAGCGCTAGTTGCGCATTTATTCAGGTTGTTGGGTATCTGCCTCTGTTGGTTTTTTTGCCCACCCTTATTTTTGGACTGCTTTGGGACGTCCCACTAGTAATGACTGTGTCTCCCTTCCTTCATCTGCTGCTGAAAGACGGATTTTGGTAAGAACTTACCTGTAAAATCCTTTTCAGCGAAGAAGGAAGGGAGACACAGATCCCTCCCATGGCAGAAGTGTGTTGTCGTGTTTTCAGATGCGGCGTGACCCTTCTCTGATAGCGATTATCTGGGCTGAGGTCGGCGCGCTAAGGCTCTTTTCCAGCATTGCCAGCTCATCGCAGTGGTCAGGTTCAGTGAGTAGTACCTGGGACTGTGTGGTTTTTTTCGGCTATATGCATAACCTGTCTTCTTGTTTTTTCTCTGAAGTCCTTCAGAAGGGGTTATGTTGCTACGCTGGTGATATTTGCTCTTCCTTAGCTTGTGTACGGACTGGAGAGCTGGAGTAGGAGGAGCCCAAGCTGGAGGGGCCGGTCAACACTCTTTTTAATCTGAGGTGTTCTATCCTGTGTGGGCTCTGCCTACCCACTAGTAATGACTGTGTCTCCCTTCCTTCTTCGCTGAAAAGGATTTTACAGGTAAGTTCTTACCAAAATCCGTCTTTTCAGCAGTCTCATTATCATGACAGTAAAATTAAATTGAAAGGTAACATGTATACAGTGTAAAATATTATAAATTATGATTTGGAAAGTAAATATATACATTTAAGAACATTAAGTGTTTCATGCGCCATATTTTTAAATTTGTTTTTTAGGGAAATTGGTGATCACTGGCATTTGGCAATTCAAGAAGCTATTCTGGAGAAATGCAGTGATAATGAAGGGATTGTTCACATTGCAGTTGATAAAAATTCCCGTGAGGTAATTGTCCTACTTTTTTTTACATGTCACTGAATTCCACACTGCTTTTTTCCAATTTTTTCTTTTCTTTTTAATAGGGTTGTGTCTATGTAAAATGTCTATCACCAGACTATGCAGGAAAGGCATTCAAGGCACTGCATGGATCTTGGTTTGATGGTAAGGATTGCCTTATTTTGTACTTTAGTACATTTGGTTTACCGTATATACTCGTGTATAAGCCGAGATTTTCAGCACCTTTTTTCGTGCTGAAAATGCCCCCTCGGCTTATACACGAGTCATAGGGCAGAAACCAGCGGGGGAGGGGATGCCGCGGCAGGAGCCGGTGGCTGGGATCATACTCACCCCTCCCTGTGCCATCGCTGAGCATCCCTGCAATCCTGCGTTCTCCCCGTCTTCCTGCAGCTCTTCAGCACTGAGCGGTGATGTAATACCCGCTCATTAAGGTCATGTAATATGGATGCGACGCCACTCCCATGGGCGTCGCCTCCATATTCATGGCCTTAATGAGCGGTATTACATCACCGCTCAGTGATGAAGAGCTGCAGGAAGACGGGGAGAACGCAGGATTGCAGGGACGCTCAGCGATGGCACGGGGAGGGGTGAGTATGATGGAGGAGAGGACAAGGAGCACGAGCAGGACGGGGGGAAGCATAGAGGAGGACGGGGGAGGCATAGAGGAGGACGGGGAAGCATAGGAGGACGGGGGAGGCATAGAGGAGACGGGAAGCATGGAGCTGGACGGGGGGGGAGATCGTGGACGGGAAGCGTGGAGCAGGACGGGGAGATCAGTGGACGGGGGAAGCGTGGAGCAGGACGGGGGGGAGATCGGTGGATGGGGGAAGCGTGGAGCAGGACGGGGGGGGGGGGGAGATCGGTGGACGGGGGAAGCATAGAGGAGGACGGGGGCAGCACAGAGCAGGAGGGCAGTTTATACACCCGGCTTATACATGAGTCAATAATTTTTCCCAGTTTTTTTGTAGCAAAATTAGGGGGTCGGCTTATACACGGGTCAGCTTATACACGAGTATATACGGTAGATTAGGCCAGCCGTTTAGTAATACTTTGTTTTTCCTCCTTTAGGAAAGCTGGTGACTGTGAAATATCTGCGATTAGACCGATATCATCATCGTTTTCCTCCGGCGCTGACTTGCAACACTCCTCTGAAGCCTTTAAACAAACAAATGAACTCTTTGTCACAGTTAAATCTGCGAACAGGCACATCTCCACCCTCATGAGACTGCTGTCATAATGACTGTTATATTTGCAGCAGGGGTTGGGGGTCCTGACTTGCACCTGTCTTCCCTTTTTTTGTTTTTTTTGTTCTTGTTTTATTTTTCCCCCATCATCAGTATAAACATTTCCAGTGAGAACACAGATTGTTCTGTCTTGTCAATAATCATCCAAAGGACATTACAAGATTAACAGAGAAAAACTAGTGGTTTCTTGCATTAAAGGACAAACGTGTTTTTATGACCAATTTGAGATGATCATGACTTGTTTGTGAACCATATGACTGTTTTCTTGAATTGAAACGTGGAAGATAATTTATTGAATTCCTATGGGATCCTGCACACTATTTTGTCATATATCTATACTCTTAATAGTAAATTGTACATTTTTGAGGCTAACTATGACTTCTGCTGTAGATAGTGATTTTGTTACAGCTGAAGTACGGGGAATATCTGGCTTACGAAGGTAAGAATTGTAAGACATGTACTTTGCCTTTTGTATTTAAGTGTAACTGGTGGCGGCAAGTCTTGTGCAAATGTCTGCTTAGAGGCAGTAAATAAGCTTCCTATTCATAACAATGTTATTTTATATAAGAAAATGGCTGCACCATCTCATAAAGGTCAAACAGCCAGTTACCTTTAAAAGTATTAGATACAAATTGAAATATCTTTTATAGGTTTTATATAAAATGTCTGACTTTGTTTCACGTGAGGTCTGATACCAATTGTAAAGATTCCAATTATTGTGAGCAATAAATAAGCAATTGGCAGATGCTGGACAACTTATTTTGTGAAATGATGTATTTATTCAGAAATATTAGAACAGGGTATGGCTGACATGGCAGTAGGTATTTTCCAGAATGTTGGCCTCCACACTATAGCAATTGTAAAGATCAAGCCAGTGAATTTTGTTACACTCGTATACATTGGGTCCTGACACCCAAATGTGTAGTAAATGTATAAACAAGGAAGATGCCTGTATTCCTCACTATTAAAGTTTTGATTTATTAAAAGCAGCAGTTATTCTACTTCATTTTCTACCCATCATAGCATACCTGTTTCCTTGAATACTAAAACCTTAGCTTTATCCGGAGTTAATTATATTACAGTAACACCAGGCAGTTCAGTTGGCAATCTGCATTTGTGTTGTAAGGCATGACTTCTCTTCAAGGAATTGGAGGATGCTCATGGATGTTTCATTTAAAAAGTGGGCTCCAGAGGTGTTATAAAGCGATTGAAGTCTACCGTATTTTCCGGCGTATAAGACTACTTTTTAACCCCTGAAAATCTTCTTAAAAGTCGGGGGTCGTCTTATACACCGGGTACGGACCAATCTGCATATGGTGGGGGGATTGGCCCCGATGACGAAGGGAGGGGGTGTCTCAGAGGGAAGGTGTTGGATACCTCATCGTATCAGCGGTGCTCTTTGCGGGTCTAGGTGCTGGGGGGTGGCGGCGACTCCTCTTTGTGCACCTTGGGGGCTCTATGCTGAGTGACGGTGGCTCTTTGTGCAGAGTTGGGGCTCTGCCGGCATTTCCTCAATCCCCGGAGGCCCCGGCAGCTCCATTGCTGCGATGCGGTGGCCTCCGAGAAAATGGCCGCTGCATGCTCAGATTCAGATCTCGTTTCAAGATCTCGGGAGATGAGATCTGAAACTGAGCATGCGCCGCCCTCAGCGGCCATTTTCCCGGAGGCCACCGCATCGCAGCAATGGAGCTGCCGGGAAAATGAGGAAATGCCGGCAGAGCCCCGACTCTGCACAAAGAGCCGCCGTCCCCAGCACAGAGCCCCCACGCTGCACAAAGAGGAGCCACCGCCCCCCAGCACCTAGACCCGCAGAGCACCGCTGATACGATGAGGTATCCAACGCCTTCCCTCTGAGACGCCCTCTCCCTTCGTCATCAGGATCACTCCCCCTACCATATGCAGATTGGTCCGTACCCGGCGTATAAGACCCCCCACACACACACACTTTTAAGAAGATTTTATATTTTGACTGGAAAAGTTGGGGGGGTCGTCTTATACGCCCAGTCATCTTATACGCCGGAAAATGCGGTACATTCATGTGCTGTCTGTTTAGTCACATGGATCCATAAATTCTTTGTTCCATAAACAAGTTATAAAAAAAAATAAAATAGATCTTTCAGCAGCAGATTGGAAGGGAGACACACTAGTCATTACTAGTGGGTAGGCGGAGCTCAGATAGGATTGACACCAGATTAAAAGAGTGTTGACCGGCCCCAGCTCGGGCTCCTCCTACTCCAGCTTCTCCATCATAAAATTGAGGTCTCAGAGGATAGTCGCTGCTGGAAGCAGTCCTCAGAAGATTTTTTCAGCTGCAGATGGAAGGAGAGAGCCCCAGTAATTCATTACTGATGGGTAGGCGGAGCCCCAGATAGGATGACACCTCAGATCAAAAGGTGTTGACTGCTGGCCCCTCCAGCTCGGGCTCCTCCTACTCAGCTCCTTCAGTCTAAAATTTGAGGTCTCAGAGGATGGTCGCTGCTGAAGCAGCTCCTCAGAAGATTTTTTATTTTATCGGACAAGAGACTTGGACATGGGTCTGAAAGGTCTCAGGGGTCTCAGCGCTGCTGGACCCCACCTCTCCCTGGCGGATCTGTATTTACATTAAATAGTCCCTGCAGAATCTTGCCGGCCCTGGGGGATGAGGTTAGCTTCCCTGGCGGGGACGCAAACCGCACATGGGGTCACTGCGTTCCCTGCCCTGGGGGGAAGCATGGGCACAGCGCCACAAATCCTGAGGGGTCCCTGTGGCGCTCAGCTGGTGAGTACTCCACAATATATATTAAATGTGATTGAGTGCTTTAGCGACTGCTGTGACAGCGCTATACATGTGTTATGTACTATTAGCGCTGCTTTGGCAGCGCGTGACATGTGGATGGTGGTGTTTTGTGCACCTTTGTCCGCAGGCAGATGCCTGCAGGACGGGGGGGGAGTAGGAGTGAGGAGTTTTGGCGCTCATATTTTTGAGCCGGGGGGGCGTGGCTTCACGCTTCCCGGTCTTTCATGCAGGAAGCGCACGATTGCGCTTCTCTTCCGGCTCCCTCAGCACGGCGGCCATTAAAAGGGCTCCCGGGCTCCTCAGACTCCGCTCCTCCCGTCTCAGGCACCAAACCAGCTGGGTGAGTGACATTTTTTCCTCACCACACAGCGCTAATACATAGCGCTATTCTGCAGCTCGGTCTCACATAGAGACCTTGTTTTTTCTTACAGCCTGTGACATTAACCCCTCTTGAGGGTTTACTTGGCATACAGCTGGGGTAGCTCTATATTTAAGACTTAACCCTTCAGCGGCTGTTTTGCGTTCACTGAAAAAAAAAAAAAAAAAACTGCGTTTTTTTCAGGTTTTCTGACATTTGGCCTGCCATATACTGTGTGAGGCATGTCGGAACAGGGTTCAGAAGGCGCGGACCATATTCCAGTTCCGCTTCGGCAATCTGGTACGCAGTCTTCCGCAGCGTCTAGCGCTGCGGTTGGAGTTCACAGTGATGCAAAATTGGATGCTATCGCCAGTTCTATTAATGGCTTGTCTGACCTTTTAAGTCAATATGTGTCAGCTAGATCCTCTCAGGACAGAAAGCGACACAGACCGTTACCATCCTTCACCCGTAGCGAATCAGATGTCTCTGATTTAGATTGTGGAGAGGGTTCTCCTTTAAGCTCAGATGGGGAAATGTCCGATTCGGATAAGGAGGAAAGGCGGGGGCTCTCGTCCCTTGTGAGACGTACAGAGGCATTTATTGAAGCCATGAGAGAGGTTTTACAGTTACCGGAGGTGGTAACTAGTTTACCTGGTAAATCAGCACGAATGTACCAGGAATATCGTACGTCACGATCAGCCTTGCCAGATCTAGATGATCTTAACAGTGCAGTAGAAAAGGAACGTCTGTGTCCGGATAAACGTTTTCACGGAACACGTTTCTTTGACGCACTTTATCCGTGTTCCACAGAGTCGAGAGATAATTGGATTCCCTCTCCTGAAGTGGATTTTTCCTTATCCCAGCTTAGTAAATCCTCAATGCTTCCTGTTAAAGGGAAGGCGAGTTTGCAGGATCCACTGGACAGAAAAACGGAAATGGCGGCGAAATCAAATTATGAGGCCGCGGGTCATGGATTCAGAGCGATACTAGGATCCATGTGTGCTTCTAAAGCTTCTATAAGCTGGTTGGACCTTTTACACAAGGCGTGGAAAAATGGATCTCCGTCATCTGAGATGGAGGAGATTTTCGAATGGTTGGACACTGCAGTCCGATATATCTATGATGCAGGTCTGGACACTGCGTCGCTTCTGTCCAGGGCGCAGGCTTCGGCGATCACGGTCAGAAGAGCGCTGTGGCTCAGACAGTGGGCCGGGGATGCGGTCTCCAAACAAGGTTTGCTGGCCTTAGCTTATAAAGGTGGTCATCTTTTTGGGTCTGACCTCACAGAACTGATTTACCAGGGCAAAGGCAAAAGAAGCGACGTTACCACAACGCAGAGCTATGGCTTCTGTGTCTGGCAGGACATATAGTGGTCGGCGGTCCTTTCGGGGCCGAGGTCGATTCGCTCAGTCTTCTTGGGGATCGGGTCGTTCCTCTTTCTCAGCAAAAAAGTCCTCCCAGAAATCTCGCATTCCCTGGAAGCAGAATTTCCGTCAAGACAAGCGGGAAACCGACAAGAAGCCCGCCAAGACGGACTGACGCCAGGAGTCCACTCGAGGACTCTCGAGTGGGGGGTCGCCTGCTCCAGTTCAAGGAGACTTGGATTTCTCGCGTTCCAGATTCATGGGTAACGCGGGTCGTGTCAGCAGGTTATTTCATAGAATTCTCTTCTCGTCCCCCAGACACATTTTGCCAGTCTCGCATTCCGACAGAACCCGAGCTTTTGGTCGCTCTGCAGCGGGAGGTCGAATTCCTTCTTCAGAAGGGTGTGGTAATACCGGTTCCGCCAGAAGATCGGGGAAAAGGATTTTATTCCAATCTGTTTGTGGTTCCCAAAAAGGAGGACAAATTTCGTCCGATTCTGGATCTCAAAAGATTGAATCGGCATGTCCACACCCGGAAATTCCGCATGGAGTCACTTCGCTCCGTTGTGGCAGCCCTGTCGCAGAACGATTTTTTGGTATCAATCGACATCCGCGACGCTTATTTACATGTTCCCGTTGGAAGGGCTCATCAACGTTTTCTTCGTTTTGCCATAGGTCGGGATCATTACCAGTTCGTGGCTCTGCCATTCGGTTTAGCCTCGGCGCCCAGAGTATTTACAAAGATTCTGGCGCCTCTCATGGCAATTCTTCGAAGACAAGGAATTACGATTCTTCCTTACCTGGACGATCTTTTGATCGTGGCATCCTCGGAGGAGGAAGCAGTGACAGCTCGCAATCTGTCTCTTCAGTTACTGAAGGACTTCGGTTGGCTAGTCAATTGGGAGAAGTCGTTTCTGGAACCGTCGCAAGCTATCCTCTTTTTGGGAATGCATTTCGACACGGTACGGGCAGTGGTGTCTCTACCTCCAGACAAACAGTCATGTCTTCTTCGACATGTACAAATCATGAAGTCTTCGATAACAATGTCCCTTCGCAAGTGTATGCGTCTTCTGGGTTTAATGGTGGCGTCCATGGAGGCAATTCCGTTTGCCCAGTTTCATTCCAGAGCTCTCCAAAGGTTCATTCTGGGTCATTGGAATCAGTCGCAATCGCTGGATTGCAGTGTCACCATCTCTCGCAGGGTGCGAGAGTCTCTAGGATGGTGGTTACGTCCAGGAGCCTTATCCCTGGGGAAATCTTTCCTCCCTCCGAAATGGTCGGTCATAACCACAGATGCCAGCCTGACGGGCTGGGGGGGTGTTTGGAACGATTCCTGGATTCAGGGAGTATGGTCATCAGAAGAGACTGTTTTACCGATCAATATCCTGGAATTGAGGGCGATTTTTCTTTGCCTCCAACACTGGACGGTCCCTTTGAGCGGTCTGCCGGTCCGAGTGCAGACAGACAACGCCACAGCGGTTGCGTATATCAATCACCAAGGCGGAACAAGGAGTCCCAGGCTCATGGCGGAAGTGTCTCGGATCCTGATCTGGGCCGAGGCCAGGGTTCCAGCCATTTCTGCAATCCACATCCCAGGGGTTCAGAATGTTACGGCGGATTTTCTCAGTCGCGAGAAGATGGATCCTGGAGAATGGAGTCTTCATCCGGAGATTTTTGCAATGCTATGCTCCCGTTGGGGAACTCCCCAAGTGGATTTGATGGCATCCAGGTTCAATGCCAAACTACCAGTGTTCATGTCCAGGTTCAAGGACCGGAAGGCTGTGGAGGTGGATGCTCTGGTGGCTCCGTGGGATCAATTCGAGCTGATTTATGTGTTTCCACCGATATCCTTGCTTCCTCTGGTACTGCGTCGGATCAGACTGGAGAGAATCCCGGCTATGTTAATAGCACCAGATTGGCCAAGGAGGACGTGGTTTTCAACGCTAATGTCGCTGTTGGCGGCACCTCCATTTCCACTTCCTCTTCGACCGGACCTGTTGACTCAGGGGCCCGTTTGTCATCCGGACTTGAAGTTAGTGCGGGCCTTGAAGTTTTATCTATCTATTACTCAAGGTTTTCGTAAGACGGACTCCCTGTTTGTGGTTCCAGCAGGTCGTCGGCGTGGTCAACGAGCTTCCAAGGATTCTATAGCTCGTTGGATCCGGTCAGCTATTTTGGAAGCTTACCGTCTTCGGGGTGAAACTTGCCCGATTAAGATTCGAGCCCATTCTACGAGAGCTGTGGCCTCATCGTGGGCTTTTCATCAAGGTGCCTCGGCAGTGCAGCTCTGCCGAGCGGCAACTTGGCGCTCTGTCCACACGTTTACAAAGTTTTATAAAGTGGACGTCAGTGCTTCCGCTGATGCAGCCCTCGGACGTAGGGTCCTGCAGGCAGCTGTAGTTTAAAGTTCTGGATGAACTTGTGTTTAGCGCTGGTTGCGCTTTGTTGTTAAGGTTGTTGGGTTTCTGCCTTTGTTGGTTTTTCCCACCCTTATTTTTGAACTGCTTTGGGACGTCCCATCAGTAATGAATTACTGTGGCTCTCTTCCTTCCATCTGCAGCTGAAAGACGGATTTTGGTAAGACCTTACCTGTAAAATCCTTTTCAGCGAAGGAAGGAAGAGAGACACAGCACCCTCCCAAGGCAGAAGTGTGTTGATGTTTTCAGATGCAGCGCGACCCTTATCTGATAGCGATTATCTGGGCTGAGGTCAGCGCGCTAAGGCTCTGTTCCAGCATTGCCAGCTCATCACAGTAGTCAGGTTCAGTGAGTAGTACCTGGAACTCTGTGGTTTGCCTTACTTTGCATGCATAACCTGTATTCTTGTGTTGTTTCTCTGAAGTTCCTTCAGAAGGGGTTATGTTGCTCCGCTGGTGATCTTGGTTCTTCCCTAAAGCTTTGGTACGACTGAAGGAGCTGAGTAGGAGGAGCCCGAGCTGGAGGGGCCAGCCAGTCAACACGCTTTTGATCTGAGGTGTCATCCTGATCTGGGGCTCCGCCTACCCATCAGTAATGAATTACTGTGTCTCTCTTCCTTCCTTCGCTGAAAAGGATTTTACAGGTAAGGTCTTACCAAAATCCGTCTTTTATTTTCATCGGACAAGAGACTTGGATCACCAGAAGAGGTCTCAGGGGTCTCAGCGCTGCTGGACCCCCACCTCTCCCTTGGCGGATCTGTATTACCCTGTATGGTGGTCCTGCAGAACCCTGCCGGCCCTGGGGGATGAGGATTGCTTCCCTGGCGGGGACGCAAACCGCGCATCTGGGTCACTGCGTTCCCCGCCCTGGGGGGAAGCGATGGGCACAGCGCCACAAACCCCTGGGGGTCCTGTGGCGCTCAGCTGGTGAGTACTCCGCATTTTTAATGTATGTGAGTGCTTCAGCAGCTGCTGCGGCAGCCGCTGCTACATGTGAATGTGACATGTTTGGTGACTGTATTTTTTTTGTCCGCAGGCAGATGCCTGCAGGACAGGGGAGAGCAGAGAGCGAAGGAGTTGGCGCTCTTTTTTGGAAGCCAGCGGGGGGCGTGGCTTCACGCTTCCCGGTCTTCTTGTGTAGAAGCGCGCGATTTTTATGTGCTTCTCTTCCGGCTTCTCTCAGCGCGGCGGCCATTACAAGGCTTCCCGGGCTCCTCATGCTCCGCTCCTCCCGACTAGCAAGTATACATCACCGCGGCCAGCTGGGTGAGTGAAACGTCCTCACCCCCACAGCGCAGGACCTTTCTGTGTGACAAGTGGCAGATAGCGCTATCCTGCAGCTGCGGTCTCATATAGAGACCTTGTTTTGTCTGGGACTCGCACACCCCTTTTATTTTAATAAGGGAGTTGTGGGGAGCCTGCGACATTAACCCCTATTGGAGGGTTAACCATTTCAGCGCAAGAATCCAGCAACTACCTGCCATAGGTTCTATTCCAGTTTGGATCAGAACATATAAGGGTTAATTATATCGCTGACATATTCTGCTGATACAGCTGGGGTAGCTCTCTCCTTTAAGAGCTTTAACCCTTCAGCGTGCTTGTTTCGTCCACTTAAGAAACCACACTTTTTTCTAGTTACTGACAGGTTTTGACCTGCCATATACTGTGTGAGGGCATGTCGGATCAGGGTCCAGAAGGTGCGGACCGTTTTCCAGATCCGCTTCAGGATTAGTCGCGCGTATCTGATACGCAGACCTCGACGGCGTCAAGCGCAGCGGTCGGAGGTTACAGCGATGCCAAATTGGATGTCATCGCTCGTTCTATTGATGGCCTGTCTGACCTTTTAGGTCATTGGGTGTCAGCTAGATCCTCTCATGACAGGAAGCGACACAGGCCGGTACCATCCTTCCCGCGTAGCGAATCAGAGGTATCTGATATGGATTACGGAGAGGGTTCCCCTTCAGGCTCAGATGGGGAGTTATCCGATTCGGATAAGGAAGATCGGCAGGGGCATTCTGCCTCTTTTTTCGGCCGAACAGAGGCTTTTATTGAAGCCATGAGGGAGGCGTTAGTTACCGAAGGAGGTAACTAGACGTCCTGGTAAGTCGGCCCGAATGTACCAGGAGTACCGTAAGTCGCGATCGGCATTGCCAGCTCTGGATGAGCTTAATGGAGCAGTGGAGAAGGAGCGCCTGTGTCCAGATAAACGTTTTCAAGGGACACGGTTCTTTGAGGCACTATATCCGTGTTCTATGGAGTTGATAGATAATTGGATTCCTTCTCCTGAAGTGGATGTTCCTTTATCCCAGCTTAGTAAATCCTCATTGCTTCCTGTTAAAGGGAAGGCGAGTCTGCAGGAACCTCTGGACAGAAAAACGGAGATGGCGGCGAAATCCACCTACGAGGCCGCGGGTCATGGATTCAGAGCGGTGCTAGGATCCATGTGTGCTTGTAAGGCTTCCCTGTGCTGGTTGGTCCGTATACGGACGGCGTTGCAAAATAGATCTCCGTTATCTGAGATAGATGGGCTTCTCGAATTGTTGGAGACTGCAGCCCGATATAGCTATGATGCAGGTCTGAATACTGCGTCACTGTTGTCCAGGGCGCAATCCTCGGCGGTCACAGTCAGAAGAGCACTGTGGCTTAGACAGTGGACCGGGGACGCGGTTTCCAAGCAAGGTTTGCTGTCTTTAGCCTACAAGGGTGGTCAGCTATTTGGATCTGACCTCACAGAGCTGATTGCAAAGGCAAAAGAAGCGGCTTTACCGCAGCGAAGGGCTATGGCTTCTGCGTCTGGCAGGCCTAGTGCCGGTAGTGGTCGGCGGTCCTTTCGGTCGAGGGGACGATTCGGTCAGTCCTCTTGGGGATCGGGTCGTCCCTCTTTTTCGGGAAAAAAGTCCTCTCAGAAATCCCGCACTCCCTGGAAACAAAGTTTCCGTCAAGATAAGCGGGAAGCTGACAAGAAGCCCGCCAAGGCGGACTGACGCCAGGGTTCCACTCGAGGGCTCTCGAGTGGGGGGTCGTCTGCTCCAATTCCAAGCGACTTGGATTTCCCGCGTGTCGGACGCCTGGGTAACGCGGGTCGTGTCGGCAGGCTATTTCATAGTTTTCTTCTCGACCCCCGGACAGTTTTTGCCAGTCTCGCATCCCGTCAGAGCCCGAGCTATTTGCCGCTCTGCTGCGAGAGGTCGAATTCCTTCTGCAGAAGGGTGTGGTAATACCGGTTCCGCCAGAGGACCGGGGAAGAGGATTTTATTCCAATCTTTTTGTGGTCCCCAAAAAGGAGGACAAATTTCGCCCTATTCTGGATCTCAAAAGATTGAATCGGCATGTCCACACCCAAAAATTCCGCATGGAGTCACTTCGCTCCGTTGTAGCAGCCCTGTCGCAGAACGATTTTTTGGTGTCAATCGACATTCGCGACGCTTATTTGCATGTTCCCGTCGGAAGGGCTCACCAGCGCTTCCTTCGTTTTGCCATAGGTCAGGACCATTACCAGTTTGTGGCTCTGCCTTTTGGCTTGGCCTCAGTGCCCAGAGTTTTTACAAAAATTCTGGCGCCTCTCATGGCAATTCTTCGAAAACAGGGGGTTACGATTCTTCCCTACCTGGACGACCTTTTGATTGTGGTGTCCTCAAAGGAGGAGGCGGTGACGGCTCGCAATCTATCCCTTCAGCTCCTGGAGGACTTCGGGTGGCTGGTCAATTGGGAGAAGTCGTCTCTAGAACCGTCGCAGTCAATCCTGTTTTTGGGGATGCATTTCGACACGGTACGGGCAGTGGTGTCCCTACCTCCAGACAAGCGGGCATGTCTCCTTCGACATGTACAGATTATGAAGTCTTCGACAGCAATGTCCCTTCGGAAGTGTATGCGCCTTCTGGGTTTGATGGTGGCGTCCATGGAGGCACTTCCGTTTGCCCAGTTTCATTCCAGGGCCCTCCAAAGGCTCATTCTGAGTCGTTGGGATCGATCGCAGGCTTCGCTGGATTGCAGCGTCATCATCTCTCGCAGGGTGCGAGAATCTCTAGGATGGTGGTTACGTCCAGGAGCGTTATCCCTGGGGAAGTCTTTCCTCCCTCCAAGGTGGTCGGTCATAACCACCGATGCCAGCCTGACGGGCTGGGGGGGTGTCTGGAACAATCTCTGGATTCAGGGAGTATGGTCATCGGAAGAGTCTGTTCTACCGATCAACATCCTGGAATTGAGGGCAATTTTCCTTTGCCTCCAACACTGGACGGTCCCTTTGAGCGGTCTGCCAGTCCGAGTGCAGACAGACAACGCGACGGCGGTCGCGTATATCAACCACCAAGGCGGGACGAGGAGTTCCAGGCTCATGGTGGAGGTGTCTCGGATCCTGATTTGGGCCGAGACCAGAGTGCCAGTCATCTCTGCGATCCACATTCCAGGGGTTCAGAATATCACGGCGGACTTCCTCAGTCGCAAGAAGATGGATCCCGGAGAATGGAGTCTTCATCCGGAAATTTTTGCACTGCTGTGCTCCCGTTGGGGAATTCTCCAAGTGGATTTGATGGCATCCAGGTTCAATGCCAAGTTACCGACCTTCATGTCCAGGTACAAGGACCCGAAGGCTGTGGCGGTGGATGCTCTGGTGGCTCCGTGGGACCAATTCGAGCTAATCTATGTGTTTCCGCCGATATCTTTACTTCCTCTGGTGCTGCGTCGGATCAGACTGGAGAGAATCCCGGCTATGTTGATAGCCCCAGATTGGCCAAGGAGGACGTGGTTCTCGACACTGGTGTCGCTTTTGGCGGCACCTCCATTCCCACTTCCTCTTCGCCCGGACCTGTTAACCCAGGGGCCCGTTAGTCATCCGGACTTGAAGTCTCTGCGTTTGACGGCGTGGCTCTTGAGACCGAAATCTTGACCCGTCAAGGTTTTTCAGCCGAAGTCATTGCCACTCTGCGAGCTGCCAGAGGTCCGACTACTACTAAGATTTATCACAAGACTTGGGAAGCCTTCTTTTCGTGGTGTTCGGGTTCTTCAAGGAACCCGAGGATTTTTTCCATTCCCAATTTGTTGGCCTTTCTGCAGTACGGGCTGGACAAGGGTTTGGCAGTTAGCACTCTGAAGGCAGGTTTCTGCTCTGTCCTTGCTGTTTCGGAAGGCTATCGCCTCGCGTAGAGACGTGCGTTCCTTTTTTCGCGGAGTAACCCGTCAGTTTCCGCCGCGGAAGGCGCCTGTGTCTCCTTGGCGGCTCAACCTTGTCTTGGAGGCTCTTCAGCATGGGCCTTTTGAGCCTATGGACTCTGCTAGCCTTTCTTTACTTTCTTGGAAGGTTGCCTGCCTAGTGGCGGTCACCTCCTTGAGAAGGGTTTCTGAGTTGGTGGCTCTTTCCTGCTCGCCTCCCTTCCTGGAGTTTTACCCGGATCGAGTAGTGCTTCGCACACAGGGCGACTTTCTACCTAAGGTGGTGTCGCAATTTCATGTTAACCAGGATATTGTGTTGCCCTCGCTTTGCCCGGGCCCGAGGAATGCAAAGGAACGGGCTTTGCACACATTGGATTTAGTGCGGGCCTTGAAGTTCTATTTGTCTGTTACTCAAGGTTTTCGGAAGTCAGACTCTCTGTTTGTGATTCCGTCAGGTCGTCGACGTGGTCAACGAGCTTCCAAGGACTCTATAGCTCGTTGGATTCGGTCGGCCATTTTGGAGGCTTACCGACTTAAAGGCGAACTTGCCCGATTAAGATTCGAGCTCACTCCACGAGGGCTGTGGCTTCATCGTGGGCATTTCATCAAGGGGCATCGGCAGCTCAGCTCTGCCGAGCGGCGACTTGGCGCTCTGTCCACACGTTTACAAAGTTTTATAAGGTGGACGTCAGTGCTTCCGCTGATGTGGCCTTAGGACGTAGGGTCCTGCAGGCGGCTGTAGTTTAAAGTTCTAGTTAACTTGTATTTGGCGCCTGTTGCGCATTTATCAAGGTTGTTGGGATTCTGCCTCTTTTGGTTTTTTTCCCACCCTTAATTTTTGGACTGCTTTGGGACGTCCCACTAGTAATGATAGTGTGTCTCTCTTCCTTCCAATCTGCTGCTGAAAGACGGATTTTGGTAAGAACTTACCTGTAAAATCCTTTTCAGCGAAAGAAGGGAGACACAGCTCCCTCCCATGGCAGAAGTGTGTTGTTTTCAGATGCGGCGTGACCCTTCTCTGATAGCGATTATCTGGGCTGAGGTCGGCGCGCTAAGGCTCTGTTCCAGCATCGCCAGCTCATCGCAGTAGTCAGGTTCAGTGAGTAGTACCTGGAACTGTGTGTTTTTTTTCCTGTTACATACATAACCTGTATTCTTGTTTTTTTCTCTGAAGTCCTTCAGAAGGGGTTATGTTGCTCCGCTGGTGATATTGCTCTTCCTTAAGCTTGGTACAACTGGAGAGCTGGTAGGAGGAGCCCGAGCTCGAGGGGCCGGTCAACACTCTTTAATCTGAGGTGTCAATCCTATCTGGGCTCCGCCTACCCACTAGTAATGACTAGTGTGTCTCTCTTCCTTCCTTCGCTGAAAAGGATTTTACAGGTAAGAAAACGGATTTGGTAAGACTTATCTGTAAGATGCTGAGCATCACTGTTTAGTTTAAAGGATCCTTTGTTTTTGTTTTTTTTTTCATCCACTTTTTAAAATTTTACTTTGCTTCCCATCTATTTCATCCATTTATAATTAACAGCCTACAGACATTCATCTTACATGTATGGTGCAAATCTGTATGGGGGTGTGGAATGGACTCACGGGTTGAACCTGCCTTATACACTGGGCAGTTAATAGCTCTGACATAGCACCAGGTCCTGCCTCTTAACCCCTTCTACCATATGATGTACTACTATGTACTATGATGTACTAGCCCGTCCATGTGACCTGGGCCTTAAGTCCCTGTGACGGAATAGTCCGTCATATAGTATCGGACGCGCTCACGGGGTGATCGCGGCCGGGTGTCAGCTGATTCTCACAGCTGGCACTAAGTGCCAGGAGTGGTCACGGACCGCTCCCGACACTTTAACAACCCGGCACAAAGATGATCGCAGCGTTCTGGCGGCTGCAGAGGGGCTGACAGCCCCTCTGCTTTGGGAGCGGAGACCCCGCAGCATGACGCGGGGTCCCGATTGTTCCCATGGAGACCGGATGTCGTCACGACAACATCCGGGTCTCCAGGTGTCACGCTGTTACTGCATACAGGAGGTCTGGGGTCTATGCTGACTCTAAGCTGGGGTCCTGACTAATCCCTCTACCTGGAGGTACTGTTGATGGTACAGAGGTCCAGGCCGCCAGCGTAATCCCTACCTCCTGAGGATCCCTGAACCTCAGTGATCCAGTCCTGAGAAGGACCCTGATCACAACACCGGGGACTGGTAGGTATATGCCTAAACACAGTAATAAACGAACGAGACAATACAAGGGGTAAACTAAAATCCACCTTGCATACAAAAGTCATACCACAGGGAACAGAGGGGACACCAACGGGTATGGAGATAAATGATAAAGCGAGGAGGGGAAAAAGACCACACAGGTACTCTTAACTTCAGCCTTCACCATACAACGATCGGTCTGCATGAATGCTTTCACCGACACTTCCCCAGCAGACAGGCAGGTATTTGAAGGAAACCAATTACCACAACATTAATTGCAGCTGAGCCCAGCACAGAGAGAGGAAGAATTAACTCCCTCTCTGCCGAAAAACACCCAGCACCAGAAACTCAGCTGTGAGAAGTCAGGGTGTGCAATCGCGACGATCTTCGCAGCGACACACCCGTGACAGTACCCCCCCTTCTACGAGGGGCCTCAAGGCCAGGTTTATCTGGGTGAGTAGTGTGGAAGGCCCGAACCAATCGGTCTGCGTTAATATCCGACGCAGAAACCCACGTCCTCTCCTCAGGACCATACCCCCTCCAATGAACAAGGTACTGAAGGGACCGGCGATTCAGACGTGAATCGATGACTCTCGACACCTGGAACTCCAAGTTACCATTGACCACCACAGGAGGAGGAGGTAAAGGTGAAGGTATCACCGGCGCCACATACCTCTTAAGCAACGATCTGTGGAACACATTATGAATTTTAAATGTAGGAGGGAGGTCAAGACGGAATGCAACCGGATTAATTATAGCACTGATCTTGTATGGCCCGATGAACCTGGGACCCAGTTTCCAGGAAGGAACCTTAAGTTTTATATTTTTGGTAGACAACCATACCAGATCGTTCACACTTAGGTCCGGACCAGACACTCTCCCTATCAGCCATACGTTTGTATCGGTTCCCCATAGTACTCAGATTATTCAGCACTCCTCTCCACACTGAAGCAAGTGACGACGAAAATCGTTCCTCCTCAGGAACCCCAGAAGAGCCCCTCCTATTGAAAGTACAAAACTGGGGGTGAAAACCATATGCCCCAAAAAACGGGGACTTACCAGTGGACTCGCTCCGCCTATTATTCAGAGCAAATTCCGCCAGAGGCAAGAAAGAAGCCCAGTCCTCCTTGTTCTCTGACACAAAACAGCAGAGATATGTCTCCAAGCTCTGGTTCAGACGCTCTGTCTGACCATTGGTCTGCGCGTGAAAAGCCGATGAAAATGACAACTGCATCCCCCGCCGTGTACAAAATGCTTTCCAGAATTTGGACACAAACTGAGACCCCCGATCCGACACCACATCGAAGGGTACCCCGTGAAGCCTTACAATCTCCCCAATGAACACCTGCGCAAGAGTTTTAGCATTAGGAAGAGCGATAAAATGTGCCATCTTGCTGAACCTGTCCACTACAACGAGTATGACTGTTTTACCCGAGGATGGCGGGAGGTCCGTAATGAAGTCCATAGACAGATGAGTCCACGGACGCTCCGGGATCTTCAGGTAAGAGGGCCCGACGGACGGGTATGTGGGGTCTTAGAGCGCGCACAAACCTCGCAGGACGCGACAAAAGTTACCACCTCCCTATGTAAGTTAGGCCACCAAAACCGGCGCGAGAGGAGATCCTCAGTTGCTTTACTCCCTGGGTGTCCTGCCAAAGCTGAATTATGGTGTGCCTCGATCACCTTTTGTCGCAACTGATTTGGAACAAACAGTCTCCCTGGAGGTCCTACAGGGGCGTCCCCCTGAGCCTCCAATACCTCCTCCTCAAGCTCAGAGCACACTGCCGACACCACCACCCCCTCCTGAAGGACCGGAACCGGGTCTTCCGTATTCCCAGCCCCTGGGAAACAGCGAGATAAGGCATCCGCCTTAACATTTTTTGACCCATGACGATATGTGACGACAAAATTAAACCTGGTAAAAAACAACGACCACCTAGCTTGTCTGGGATTCAGACGTTTAGCGGACTCTAAATATAGCAGGTTTTTGTGATCGGTAATGACGGTGACCGGGTGGACTGCCCCCTCCAAAAAATGACGCCACTCCTCAAAAGCCAACTTAATGGCCGAGTTCCCTATTGCCGACATCATAATTCCTCTCAGCGGACGACAATTTTTTAGAGAAGAAGGCGCACGGATGCCATTTACCAGGGGACGAACCTTGTGACAATACTGCTCCCACCCCTACCTCGGAAGCGTCCACCTCAACAATGAACGGCTGTGACGCATCAGGTTGAATAAGTATGGGTGCTGAAGCAAAACATTTTTTCAAAGAGGAAAACGCTTGACAAGTCTTGTCAGACCACTTTGAAAAATCCGTCCCTTTTTTAGTCATGTCTGTGAGAGGTTTAACTATGGACGAAAAATTACGAATGAACTTCCGGTAGTAGTTAGCAAACCCCAGAAAACGTAATGCCTTAAGATCCTCTGGCAGATCCCACTCAAGAACTGCCCGCACTTTCCCAGGGTCCATACGAAAACCGGATGCTGATACCAGTAACCCTAAAAACTGAAGTTCCTGTACGGCGAACACACACTTCTCCCATTTGGCGTACAGTTTATTATCCCGCAAGATCTGTAACACCTGCCTAACATGCTCCTGATGAGACACAAGATCCGGCGAGTAAATTAAGATATCATCCAGATATATGACCACAAACTGTCCATTAGTGCGATAGATGTCATTTACAAAGTGTTGAAACACCGCCGGGGCAATACTCAGACCAAATGGCATGACAAGGTTCTCATAATGCCCCTCCGGAGTGTTAAAACGCCGTCTTCCACTCATCCCCCTCCTTCATCCTAATCAGATTGTACGCCCCCCTGAGATCCAACTTAGAGAACCATTTGGCACCCACGATCTGATTGAAGAGATCGGGAATAAGTGGGAGCGGATACGGATCTCGGACCGTAATCCGATTAAGCTCACGGAAATCCAGGCAAGGGCGTAGGCCTCCATCTTTTTTTTTCACAAAGAAGAACCCCGCGGCCACCGGGGAAGATGAAAGTCTAATATGCCCCTTAGCCAGACTCTCTGAAATATAATCCTTCATGGCCTGTCTCTCAGGACCAGAAAGGTTATACAACCTAGATTTCGGTAACTTGGCCCCAGGGAGCAAGTTAACAGAACAGTCATACTCGCGATGAGGAGGTAGTTCTTGACACCCTTTCTCCGAGAATACATCCTCAAAGTCCGCCAGAAATGGAGGTAAGGTCCTAGGAGCGACCGCCCCAATGACCGTATTCATGCAGTTTTTATTACAGAATTCACTCCATTGGCTTATCTCTCTGGATTGCCAATCAATAACCGGGTTATGCTTAGTTAACCAAGGCAGGCCCAGCACTATAGGAGTGGGAAGACCCTCCAACACATAACAAGACAACAGTTCTTTATGTAAGGCCCCCACTTGCAAATCTATGTTATGCACTGCTTGCAAAAAACTTCCCTGACCGAGAGGTCTGGCGTCGATCGAGAATATGGGGACGGGTTTAGTCAACACACTCAATCGCATACCTTGAACCCGGGCAAAGCGAGCATCCACCAGGTTAGCCCCGGACCCACTATCCAGAAGAACAGATATCCTCTCAGTTCTCGCACCCACCACCACCTCCGCCGGTACGAGAAACTGAGACGAACTTAGGGACGAAATACTTACTCCCAGATTGCCGTCCACCACACAATCTGGGATCAATAGTTTTCCGGCGACTTCTCACTCTGCAAAGGACGGGATGGACACCCCCTAATGAAATGTCCCTTTTTTCCACAGAAGAAACAACCTCCTGTTTTGTGGCCCCCCACCGATCCCCTCCCCTGGAATGATGTCCCTCCTAATTGCATAGGCTCCTCTGGACTGACCAGGGGAAGCTCCATATAAGGGACCCTTGAGGAAGGTGGAGTCATCACAGGGGGCGAAGTTACCCCGCACCTCTCCCGAAGACGTCTGTCAATACGAATAGCAAGGGCCATAGCGGCTTCCAGTGACGTGGGAGGGTCATACTGTGCCAGCACATCCTTTAATTTGTCAGATAAACCTTGACAAAACTGGCTCCTAAGAGCCGGGTCATTCCACTGGGTGTCCGTGGCCCACCTACGGAACTCTGAACAGAATTCCTCTGCCAGACGATCTCCCTGCTGGATCCTACGTAACTTAGATTCAGCAAGGGAGACCCGATCCGGGTCATCATACACAAGACCCAGAGCCGTAAAAAACCCATCCACAGACTGGGGAGCCCGGGGGGAGAGCGAACGCCCAGGATTGGGGGTCTCCTTGTAGAAGCGAGATAACAATCCCCACCCTTTGTTCTTCACTCCCAGATGACCGAGGTCGCAGCCGAAAGTACAATTTACATGCCTCCCGGAAAGCAAAAAACTTGTCCCGCCCTCCAGTGAATCTGTCAGGGAGAGCTACTTTAGGTTCAGGTCCGACCTGCTCCGGGGGGTACAAAACTTTGGATTTAACGTCCGCCAGCTCCATGGACAAACTCTGCAACTGCCGAGCTAGACTGACTACTGGATCCATGGTGACTGGAGAAAATCTTTAGTGGGTCGGTGAAAATGTCACGCTGTTACTGCATACAGGAGGTCTGGGGTCTATGCTGACGTTAAGCTGGGGTCCTGACTAATCCCTCTACCTGGAGGTACTGTTGATGGTACAGAGGTCCAGGCCGCCAGCGTAATCCCTACCTCCTGAGGATCCCTGAACCTCAGTGATCCAGTCCTGAGAAGGACCCTGATCACAACACCGGGGACTGGTAGGTATATGCCTAAACACAGTAATAAACGAACGAGACAATACAAGGGGTAAACTAAAATCCACCTTGCATACAAAAATCCTACCACAGGGAACAGAGGGGACACCAACGGGTACGGAGATAAATGATAAAGCAAGGAGGGGAAAAAGACCACACAGGTACTCTTAACTTCAGCCTTCACCATACAACGATCCGCTCTGCTGGTCTGCATGAATGCTTTCACCGACACTTCCCCAGCAGACAGGCAGGTATTTGAAGGAAACCAATTACCACAACATTAATTGCAGCTGAGCGAGGCTGGTCTAGTCCAGCACAGAGAGAGGAAGAATTAACTCCCTCTCTGCCGAAAAACACCCAGCACCAGAAACTCAGCTGTGAGAAGTCAGGGTGTGCAATCGCGACGATCTTCGCAGCGACACACCCGTGACACCAGGTCAAAGAGACTTCCTGACATGCGCAGTGCATGTCAGGAAGTCTCAGGTTAGTGCATGGAGAAGCTGCAGCGCTGCAAGCTTCTATAGCATGCAGATGCTTCATCTGCAAGCTATAGAAGCGATCAGCCTGCAGAAAATGAGTGTCCCATAGTGGGACAAGATGTAAAAAACAAAATAAGAATTAAATAAAAAAAGTTTAAATTGTAAAAATATTAAAAAAATAATTAAATCAATATTTATTACATGAATAAATATTTTAGTGGAAAAAAATTCTAAACAATAAAAGTACACATTTAGTATTCCCGCGTCTGTAACAACCCGACCTGTAAAACTGTCCCACTAGTAAACAATTTAGTGAACACCATAAAAAAGGCAAAAATCAATGCTTTTTCATAATACCGCCGAACAAAAAGTGGAATAACACGCGATCAAAAAGATGGATATAAATAAACATGTTACCACTGAAAACGTCATCTTATCCCGCAAAAAAACAAAACCCCGTACTGCGTCAGTGAAAAAATAAAAAAGATATAGCTCTCAGAATAAAACATGCAAAAATAATTATTTTTTATATAAGTTTTTGTTGTATAAAAGCACCAAAACATAAAAAAAACTATATAAATGAGGTATTGCTGTAATTGTACTGACCCGACGAATAAAACTGCCTTATCAATTTTACCACACGTGGAACGGTATAAACGCCTCCCCCCCCCCCCCCCTTCCAGTAAACCATCACATAACGGCAATGATTCTGGAAGAATGGGAGGATGTCTGCAAAAAAACTGGTAGTCCCAAGAGCGTTTAAGTACCGCCTTCCCTTCGAGGAGACTAAAGTATGGGAATCGGTACCAAAAATCGACATCCCGGTGGCTAGGGTCTCAAAGAAGACAATACCGTTTGAAGATTCGTCAGGCCTGAAAGACCCTATGGACAAACGATCGGAGGACGTCCTCAAGAAGGCCTGGGAGTCATCAGCGGCCATCATGAAGATAAATATAGCGGCTGCCTCAGTAGCCAGGTCAATGAGCCTATGGGTGGAAGAATTTGAAAACAAAATTAAAAGCAACACCCAGGGAAGAGGTCCTCAGATCTCTGCCACTATTGAAGACGGCGACCAACTTTATGGCAGACGCCTCAGTGGAATCAGTACGCTTTGCCGCAAGAAATAACGCACTGTACATCGCAGCAAGGTGAGCCCTGTTGCCTATGTCATGGACGGGAGACACAGTCTAAGATCAAGCTGTTCGATTCCATTCTCGGGCCTACATGTGTTCGGTCCAGTTCTGGATGACCTACTTGAGAAAGCATCAGATAAAAAAAGGTTTTCCAGAACAGAAGCCAAAAAGAATGCAGTCATTTTAGAGGACTCGCTCCCATCCCAGACAGGACTGTAAAGGGAAATCGAAAAGTGGAGTTACCTTAAAGGCGGAATCTCCTTCCAGAATCAGGAGCCAAAATCCAGCAGGCAATGATGCCATAGGAGTTGGGGGAGACTTCAGGGATTCCTCAGGTTGGCAAGGAATCACCCAGAACCCATGGGTCTGGAGTACAGTGGCAGAGGGGTACAGGATACAGTTTACCCAGTGGCCCCACCAAAAGATTTTGCCTTACCCAGGCCCAATCCCCAGCAGTACATCAAAGGCTCCTGAAAGACATTCAGGACCTTTTAGAAATGAAGGCCATAGTGGAGGTCCCAGTCTCCCAATGATTTTGGGGGCATTATTCAACGCTCTTCTCCATAAAGCCAGGAGGAGAATTTCAGACAATCAACCTCAAACCATTAAACCAATGGGTAGCTTGCAAACAATTCAAGATGGAGTCACTCAAGTCCGTGATACCACTGATAAAAAAGGACTTGGTAATGAGCACTCTAAATTTAAAGAGTGCTTATTACCACGTACCAAGCCATACTTCTCACCAACAATATCTCAGGTTCGCTATAAGAGACCGTAGCGGAATACATTTTCAGTTCACATGCCTGTCCTTCGGCTTTTCCTCTGCCCCTCGAATCTTTACCAAATCAGTAACATTGTCAGTTCTGGAAAGGCTGGATGGCTAATAAACCAGGGAAAATCAAATTTCACGCCAGAACGGAGGAAAGTGTTTCTTGGAGTCCTTCCAGATTCAGAACAAGAGCACTCCTTTCTACTGATAAGCAAACTGCAGGCAATCATACAGGAAATCCAGTTAATACAGAGACGGAAGTATGTCTCCATAAGAAGAGCCAGAAGAATCCTGGGCCTGATGACCTCATGTATTCCCAGCGTCGAGTGGAGTCAATATCACTCGAGAAACCTGCAGCAGGAGACCCTTGCAGCATGGGATGGCAAAGAAACATCTCTAGACATCAGGATACGACTATCCGAAAAAGTAAGAGTCCCTATCATGGTGGACCAGTAAAGTGAACCTCGGGAGAGGAAGACCCTGGAGAACTTTGCCATGCGTTAACGTCACTATGGACTCAAGCCTTACAGGTTGGGTTGCTCACATGGAAGGAACTTACCTCCAGGGAGCTTGGCCCAGAGCAGTACGCAACAGGTCCTCAAACTACAGAGAACTCAGAGCAGTTTGGTAAGCCCTAAGAGGATATCAGGAACAGTTAAAAGATCAGCACATAAGGATCTTCTCAGACAACTCAACCACAGTAGCCTTCCTTGTACACTAGGGAGTCCAGAGGCACAGTCAATTACATGACTTATCAGACACAGTATTCTCCTGGGCAAAACTAACCGTAAGATCAGTCACATCAGTACACCTAAAAGGCTCAAAAAATCAATTGGCCGACTTCTTGAGCAGAGAGAGAGTTCAACCCTCAGCGTGGTCACTAAACCAGAAAGTCTTTGCCCAGCTAACCCAACGCTGGGGGACTCCAGAAATAGATCTATTTGCCTCAAGGAAAAATGCAAAAACAAAAGTTTTTTTTTCATTAAATCCGAGAGATGCTCCAGCAGGAGTGGACGCCTTGGCACAGAGCTGAGGGTTCTGAGAAAATTTCAGGAGATCCGAGCATCTGTAATCTTACTATTACCATACTGGCCAAAGATGAGCTGGTTCTCACTATTAAAGTGGATGGCCCTGGAAGATCCCATCCTACCAGTAAGACCAGACCTTAATTCAGGGGCCTCTACATCATCAGAACCCAAGAATGTTACAGCTGTCAGCCTGGATCCTGAAAAAGATCCTGAAATCAAGAGGGCTTTCGGAACTGGTCATTTCCACCATGCAGAAGAGCAGGAAACGATCACTTCAGCAATCTACCAAAAGATCTGGAAAAAGTTCTGCTCACAAAGTCCAGCTCCGGTATCCATCTCCCAAGGTCCAGATATTCCCAGGATTCTGGCCTTCCTTCAATCTGGCTTTGATAAAGGCTTAAGGCCTAGTACTCTGAAGGTGCAAATGGCAGCCCTAGGTTCTGTTTGATTCTCCAATAGCTAGTCATCCATGGGTAATGAGATTCATTAAGGCTACTCAGAATTAGGCCCACAATGGGTATGCCATTGCCATTACCTCTGTGCTATCCCTGGTGTGATATGCTGCCCTGTTACTCCTGACAAAGGAAGATATGTGCCAATCACCTGATGAATCCTAAAGTTGAGGAAATGCGTCGGGAGGCACACAGGGACATTCTGGCTAGTGACAGGGCTAGCTATGGACCTCCCTTGTAAGGGCTGGAGCCTTGGGGTGTTAGGTCCAGTTCCAAATAGGGATGGATAGGGATAATATATGGACCCCTGCTCCTTGAACTGGATAAAGGAAGACCAGCAATGGGTGAGATTGTTCCTTTTATCCATTTGAATGTTTGATGTGGATATCATTTTTTGAGCTCTGAATTTTTTTTGAATAAGTTGAGCTAATTTTGGATCCACATGGGCTGTTATAATATGGTGTAATAGGAATTGAGTTTTCTTCACAAATAGGGAGTTAATAAGTATCCCAGACAGGGAACATTATTGAGTGTTTTCTTCTCGCCATGACAGCACCCACAGAGAGGGGTCCGCCCCTAGAAGCAGGAAACCTACGGAGAGATAAAGGGGGCGGTCCCCCTCGCTCCCCCAGTTGGTTTCCTGCTTCTAGGGAACCTGTGGAGAGAAGAAAAGAGGATCCCTGGTCTGGGTGGGCTGCCCGGGCGTTTTTTTTTCTGGGAGACGGCGGGGGCCCCAGCACCAGAAGTGGCGTTGGGGTCTGCGGAAGCAAATTCCCCTCAGCCGACGTGGACACCATGAGGCCAGGATCCGAGGGCGGCCCGACTCATGGAAAGAACGCGGCGCTGAGCGCTGGTCCGGGGGCTGCACAGAATTACCTGGGAGGTTGGGTAAGACGCCACTCGGCGTACTGCGGCAGGCGGCGCGCACGTGTGCGCTGGTGCAGAGTATCCCCATTAGCGTTCTTTCCCCCGGAGGTTATCTCCTTCACTTCCGGGGGCGGTACCTGACCGCATGGGAGCAGAGCGCGGTTGCAATGCCACACATGGTCACACGGGAATAAGGACCCAGAAGTGATCAAGCACTTCCGGGTTGCAGAAAAAAAAAAGGGGAAGATCCATTTTGCTTCATATAAAAACGCCAACAAAGGCTTCAGCAGCGTGCAACATGGCATTGCCCAAGGAGACTATTGTGTCCCCTGTACAGGACACAATAGAATCGACGCACAGCAGTAGAAAGAGTGGCAGCAATCGCTCAAAACTGGCTCATCATCAAAGTCTGGAAAGCACAGACCCAGTCGATCTACATCCCAGCCTGTCACCACCTCCGCACTCGGTACCTTTATAATAGAAGCTTCACTGGGTGAGTGTTATCCACACCTATTAAGCTGATAGTCCCCTTTCTTTCTGTATACCCTAGGCCAAAAGGACTGGAAAATCTAAGCATATACAATGAGCCCTGTGTTCCCAGCCCCTCCCGGACAGTTACCCCAAGAGAATGTGCCAGATCTGTATAGCACAGACGTTGCAAGCAGAATCCTCTATAAGAACGGAGGACGTCAGATTATTAATCGGAGAGGAATTGCAAGCTCTGAGGGGGTCGGGTAGTAGTATTGGGGAAAAATCAAGCCGAGGTTATAATTTGCCAATATCTGAACTGTTGTGAATATGCTGGAGTTGGCTTCTGAGCTGGGGCTCCCTCCAGTGGTTGCTGAGGGTAATGAACTGATTAATGAATGGCCTTCAGCTGGCGCTGAATGGTAGGATATAAGTGGCCTGATTTCCCAGCAGCCTTGCCGGTTATCAATTGTTCTTCTGGTCTTGCTTGAAGCACTGCTAGTTTCCTGCTCTCCTTCAGATAAGTGTTTGCTGTTTTTTTTTCTCTGTTTGATTTTCTCTGCTGGTTTGCTGCCTGCAGTGGACTGCAGCCTGTCCCCTTTTGGGGGTCTGGCGCTGCAATTGTGCTCGTTTGTGTCTGCACTTTTATTTGCTGAATAGCGTTTTGTTACACCAGAGATCTGATTAAGGTGGAAGAGGTCGTGTGATCTCAGTTTTTTTTGCACTCAGAAGTGTTGGTATTTTTGTTAGGGTTTTTGTTGGATTGCAGTCAGAATTCTTTCCTGTACTTTTCTTTCTAGACAGATTGGGCCCCAGGTTTGCTCATTCTATTTTCTGTCTGTGTCCGTGCTTTCTTCTTGTCTAACCGCCATTACATGTTTGGGGGCTTCCTATTTTCTTTGGGGATCTGCTCCGGGGCAGATAGCTTTCATCTTTCTGCCTTTAAGTGTAGTTATCTCTCAGGCTGTAATGAGGTGTCTAGGATCAACGTAGGAACGCTCCACGGCTACCTCTAGTTGTGTGGTTAGTTCAGGTTACTGCAATCCAATAGGTTCCAGCCTCTCTGGTGTTGCCACTTTTGCTATTTTTTGCCATTTCTTCTCTGTTACCGAAACATAACAGTATAACCGGCCAAACTGAAAATTATATGGGACTCAACAGAAGGGAAAAATAGTAAATAAAGAAAAAAGGGAGTTGTCAGAATTTTTTTTTTTTTTCTGTTTGTTGCATTTTTTCCCTCTTTTTCTCTGGGTGCTGAGGAGGAATTTTTTTTTTCCTCTCAATGGAGTTTGCACAGTTGTCTGGCCGTGTGGATCAGCTTGCCACTGAGGTTCGGAGTATTGCTACCTATCTTGCTGGGTTGCCAGTTGTGGAACCTAGGATCCCCATGCCAGATTTGTTTTTGGGGGACCGATCTAAATTTCTGAATTTCAAAAATAACTAAGTTGTTTTTTGCCTTAAGGCCTAAGTCCTCAGGGAACGCGGCACAGCAGGTTCAAATTGTCATCTCCCTGCTGCGCGGCGACCCTCATGATTGGGCTTTTTCCCTGACACCTGGGGATCCTGTTTTGAATGATATTGATGTATTTTTTCAGGCTCTGGGGTTATTGTACGATGAACCTAATGTCACTGATCAAGCTGAAAAGACCTTGTTGGCATTAAATCAGGGTCTTGAAGACGCTAAGTTGTACTGTCAGAAATTTCGAAAGTGGGCAGTCCTGACCAAATGGAATGATCATGCTTTGGCAGCCCTTTTTCGAAAGGGTCTGTCAGAAAAAGTAAAGGACGTTATGGTGGGATTCCCTGTTCCCTCTGGTCTCAATGATTCTATGTCTTTGGCTATTCAAATTGACAGACGTTTGCGTGAGCGCAGAGGTATGCGTGAGATAGTGTTGCCTTGTGAGCCAGCTCCTGAGCCAATGCAGTGTGATGTAGTGACTTCTGGGGCTCAGTGTCATGAGTTTCGTAATGGGTTATGTTTCTACTGTGGTGACGCTTCCCATGCTACCTCTGTCTGCCCTAAGCGGGGAAGACGTTTTGCACGCTCAGTTGTCTTGGGTAGTGTTCAGACTAAATTTCTGTTGACTGTTACCCTGATTTGCTCCCTGTCCACATTTTCTGCTCAAGCTTTTGTTGATTCAGGAGCAGCTATTGACCTGATGGATTTTGACTTTGCCAAACGTTGTGGGTTTCCCATGATACCCTGCGGAAGTCTATTCCCCTACTGGGCATTGATTCTACCCCTTTGGCGGAGAATAAACCCCAGTTTTCTACTCAGGTAATAATGAGGGTTGAACCAGATGATCAGGAGAATGCAAATTTCTGGTGCTGCATAATCTGCATGACATTATTGTACTGGGTTTCCCTTGGTTACAGTCTCATAATCCTGTTTTGGATTGGAAATCTGTGTCTGTGACCAATTGGGGCTGCCAATGTGTTAATACTGACACTCCTGTTTTTTCTGCCTCTCCCCAGTCTCAGGATGTCCCTGACTTTTTGACTGATTTTTCTGATGTGTTTAGTGAAAGTAAATCTGCATCCTTGCCCCCTCACAGGAGCTACGATTGCGCTTTTGAATTAGTGCCTGGTGGTACATTTTCTAAAGGTCGCCTTTTTAATTTCTGTGCCTGAACATGATGCTATGCGATCTTATATCAAGGAGTCATTGGAGAAGGGTCATATCAGACCATCCTCTTCACCCTTGAGCACCGTTTTTTTCTTTGTGGCCAAAAAGGATGGTTCATTGAGGCCGTGTATTGATTATCGCCTCCTGAATAAGATCACTGTTAAATATCAATATCCGTTACTTTTGATTTGTGACCTATTTTCCAGAGTGAAAAGTGCTAGTTGGTTTACCAAGCTTGACCTCAGGGGGGCGTATAACCTTATTCGCATTAAGCACGGGGATGAATGGAAGACGGCGTTTAATACCCCAGAGGGGCATTTTGAGTACCTAGTGATGCCTTTTGGGCTTACTAATGCCCCTTCCGTTTTCCAATCCTTCATGAATGATATTTTCAGGGATTTTGTGGATAAATTTCTGATTGTTTATTTGGATGATATCTTGATTTTTTTCCAATGACTGGGACTCTCATGTGAAACATGTTCGGACTGTGTTCCAGATTTTGAGAGAGAATGCACTGTATGTGAAGGGATCAAAGTGTCTTTTTGGCCTACAGATCTCATTTCTGGGATTTATTTTGTCTCAGTCTGTTATTGAAATGGACCCGGTCAAGGTTCAGGCCATCTGTGATTGGGTTCAACCTATTTCATTGAAGGCTCTTCAGAGATTTTTGGTTTTGCCAATTTTTATCGTAAATTTATTGGTAATTTCTCTGGTATTGTTAAACCATTGACTGATCTGACCAAAAAGGGTTCCGATGTGGTGAATTGGCCTCCTGAGGCAGCTTCTGCATTTCAGGAACTTAAGCAGAGATTCATTTCTGCTCCTGTTCTACGTCAGCCTGATGTTTCTCTGTCGTTTCAGGTGGAGGTTGATGCCTCTGAGATTGGGGCAGGTGCCGTTTTGTCCCAAAGGGATCCAGAGACCTCTAAAGTAACCCTTGTGCCTTTTTCTCTCGAAAATTTTCTCCAACTGAACGTAATTATGACGTGGTTAATCGGGAGTTATTGGCCATGAAGTGGGCCTTTGAAGAGTGGAGACATTGGCTGGAAGAAGCCAAACATCAGGTGGTGGTCCTCACGGACCATAAGAACCTGGTTTATCTCGAATCAGCCAAGCGACTTAATCCTAGACAGGCCAGGTGGGCCTTGTTTTTCACACGTTTTAATTTTGTGGTTTCTTTTCTTCCTGGCACTAAGAATGTCAAGGCGGATGCCCTCTCGAGTTTCTTTGCAGATTCTCCTGAGTTATCTGATCCTGCTGTTATTTTGAAAGAGGGTGTGGTTCTTTCCGCCATTTCGCCCAATTTGAGACTGGCTCTGGAAGGGTGTCAGGTGGATAAACCTGAGCGCTGCCCTGTTGGGAAGTTGTTTGTTCCAGACCAGTGGAAAAACAGTGTGATGTCTGAGATTCATTGTTCCGCGTTGGCTGGTCATCCCGGGATTTTTGGTACCAGAGACTTGGTGAGTCTGTCCTTTTGGTGGCCTACTTTGTCTCGTGACGTCAGGGACTTTGTGCAGTCCTGTGGGACTTGCTCTCGCTCCAAGCCTTGCTCTCGTTCTAGTGGTTTGTTAATGCCATTACCTGTACCCAAAGAGGCCATGGACCCATATTTCTATGGATTTTATTTCTGACCTTCCTGTCTCTCAGAGAATGACCGTTATCTGGGTAATCTGTGATAGGTTTTCCAAGATGATACATCTTGTGCCATTGCCTAAGTTGCCTTCCTCCTCTGAGTTGGTGCCTTCATTCTTTCAGCATGTGGTTCGGTTGCATGGCATTCCGGAGAACATTGTGTCTGACAGAGGAGTTCAGTTTGTTTCCAGATTTTGGAGGACATTTTGTTCTAAACTTTTTGTTCAGTTGTGTTTCTCCTCTGCATTTCACCCTCAGAGCAATGGACAAACCGAGAGAACAAACCAGACCTTGGAGACTTATTTGAGATGTTTTGTGTCTGCTGATCAGGATGACTGGTTCTCTTTTTTGCCTTTGGCGGAGTTTGCTCTTAATAGTAGAGCTAGCTCTGCCACCTTGATGTCTCCGATTTTCTCCAATTCCGGGTTTCACCCTCGATTTTCTTCAGGACAGGCGGAGGCTTCTGTCTGTCCGGGGGTTGACTCTATTGTGCAGCGTATGCAGCAGATTTGGGACCAGGTGGTGGAGAGGTTGTCTCTCTCTCAGGAGAAGGCCCAGCGGTTTGCCAACCGGCATAGGACTGATGGTCCTCGTTTTAAAGTGGGGGACTTGGTTTGGTTGTCCTCAAGGAATATCCCTATGAAGGTTGCATCTCCTAAATTTAAGCCAAGGTTCATTGGACCTTATAAGATCATGGAAATTATTAATCCGGTTTCCTTCCGTTTGCTTCTTCCAGGGACATTTAAGATCCATAACGTGTTCCACAAATCCTTATTGAAGAGGTTTGTCGAACCAGTGGTTCCTATGGCTGTACCTCCCGACCCTGTTTTGGTTGAGGGCAATTTGGAGTATGTGGTTGAGAAGATATTGGATTCTCGTTTTGCTAGATGGAAACTCCAGTATTTGGTTAAGTGGAGAGGTTATGGTCAGGAGGACAATTCTTGGGTGTTTGCTTCGGACATTCATGCTGGGAGACTTATCCGTGGCTATCATCGAGCCCATCCTGATCGGCCTGGTTCTGCAGGTGAGGGTTCGGTGACCCCTCCTCAAGGGGGGGTACTGTTGTGAATATGCTGGAGGCGGCTTCTGAGCTGGGGCTCCCTCTGGTGGTTGCTGAGGGTAATGAATTGATTAATGAATGGCCTTCAGCTGGCACTGAATGGTAGAATATAAGTGGCCTGATTTCCCAGCAGCCTTGCCGGTTATCAATTGTTTTCTGGTCTTGCTTGAAGCACTGCTAGTTTCCTGTTCTCCTTCAGATAAGTGTTTGCTGTTTTTTTTCTCTTTGATTTTCTCTGCTGGTTTGCTGCCTGCAGTGGACTGCAGCTTGTCCCCATTTTAGGGGTCTGGCTCTGCAATTGTGCTCCGTTTGTGTCTGCACTTTTGCTTTGCTCTTTTGTTACTTTTATTTGCTGAATAGCATTTTGTTACACCAGAGATCTGATTTAGGTGGAAGAGGTCATGTGATCTCAGGTTTTTTGGCAATCAGAAGTGTTGGTATTTTTGTTAGGGTTTTTGTTGGATTGCAGTCAGAATTCTTTCCTGTACTTTTCTGTCTAGACAGATTGGGCCCCAGTGTTTGCTCACTCTATTTTCTGTCTGTGTCCGTGCTTTCTTCTTGTCCAACCGCCATTACATGTTTGGGGGCTTCCTATTTTCTTTGGGGATCTGCTCTGGGGCAGATAACTACACCTAAAGGCAGAAAGATGAAAGCTATCTCTCAGGCTATGACGAGGCGTCTAAGATCAATGTAGGAATGCTCCACGGCTACCTCTAGTTGTGTGGTTAGTTCAGGTTACTGCAATCCAATAGGTTCCAGCCTCTCTGGTGTGTTGCCGCTTTTTCTATTTTTTGCCATTTCTTCTCTGTTACCGAAACATAACACTGAACGTTCCTCAGACATGGGCGATAAAGGCTCCTATTCTTCCGGAGAGTCTTTTTCCTCGGATGAGTAACAGCAGACATGTTTTCCAACAGATAGTGTTAACAATTTAGTTAAGTCAGTCTGCAGAACCATGGGACTTACAGATGTCAGAGACCCTAAGACCCCTCAGGATTTCATGTTCGCGGGACTTTCTGACAAAAAGAAGCGTGCTTTTCCCGTAATTCCGGCAATCGAGCAGTTAATAATCAAGGAATGGGAAAAGCAGGGACAAAAGTGCCTTCCGTCCACATCTAAAAGACGCTATCCCTTCGATGAAGACCTATACTTATGGGCTAAAGCCCTGAAGGTAGATGCAGCCGTAGCCTCAACAGCTAAACGATCGTCATTACCTGTAGAGGACTCGGGTCCCTACAGGACCCACTAGATCGCAAAGCGGATTCGCTCTTGAAAAGATCATGGGAATCTTGCACAGGCGCATTAAAACCGGCTATATCGGCCACATGCACAGCCAGATCTATGTTGGTGTGGCTGAATGAACTGGAAGAGGATATAAAAGGGGGTCTATCGAGAGAAAAACTGATGTCCTCCATACCTTTAATTAGAGGCGGCACAGCTTTTTTGGCAGATGCTTCGGCCGATTCCATTAGCCTGGTCGCCAAGTCAGCAGGTCTGACCAACGCGGCATGACGTGCGCTTTGGTTGAAAGGATGGAGGGGCGATGCCCAGACAAAATCAAAGCTCTGCGGCCTACCTTGCCAGGGTGAGTACCTGTTTGGCAAGAAGTTAGATGAAATTCTCAACAAAGCAGGTGAAAGGGAAAAAAGGGGTTCCTAACTCGTACGTTCCGTCTTATAGGACAACCTTCTGAAAACCTCCTTTTAACAGGAAGAAAGATTATGGAAACCAGAACCGCTGGGGCCAAAAAGGAACCAGGCAAAAGGGCGCTCTGTTTAGCAAACGGCCCTTTAGACCTGAGGAGAAGCCACACTAATCTAGACCTGCGGGTGGGTGGCAGATTATCTTTTTTCAGCCACCAATGGAAGGCCATAATATCCAACCCATGGGCCACTGAAGTAGTTACACCCGGCCTAAAATTAAGATTCATCCGGGTTCCACCGGACACCTTCCTATTGACTTCTCTAAATTTCAGATCTCAACAAGAGGTTCTGGAATCAAAGAGGGCTGATATCTAAAGGGGTTTTAGTGGAGGTTCTGGAACACCAGAGAGGAAAAGGGTTCTATTCCTCCCTATTCTTGGTAGCCAAACCGGATGGGTCATATAGAACCATAGTAAATCTTAAGAGATTAAATGTCTTTTTAGAAAATCAGACCTTTAAAATGGAATCCATCAGGTCAACTATAAAGCTTTTATTTCCCAGATGTTTTATGGCGGTTCTTGACCTCAAAGACGCATACTATCATCTGCCAATCGTGATCGAACATCAAAAATATCTTTGCGTGGCAGTCATGTTGGAAGGTCAAATATGTCACCTCCAGTATGCAGCAATGCCCTTTGGATTGTCGATTGCTCCCAGAATCTTCACCAAGTTCAGGCAGAGGTGATGTCGTATTTGAGATTACAAAACACCCTTATAGTCCCATACCTAGATGACCTACTGATAGTAGGTAACTCAGCATTACAATGTCAGCAGCATCTAGATCAGAGGTCTCAAACTGCATTCCTCAAGGGCCGCAAACAGGTCATGTTTTCAGGATTTCCTTGTATTGCACAGGTGATAATTTAATCACCTGCACAGATAATGATTCCAGCACCTAGTGCAATGCTAAGGAAATCTTGAAAACATGCACGGTTTGCGGCCCTCGAGGAATGCCGTTTGAGACCCCTGGTCTAGATAATACAATTGTATCATTACAAAGGTTGGGATGGCTAATTCATTGGGAAAAATCTAGACTTCACCCAATAACCTGTCAAATATTTTTGGGCCTTCTACTCGACTTTGTAAATCAGAAGTGTTTTTCCTGGAGCAAAACAATTAATAGTAATCAATATGTATGATCAGTAATTGACAACCCCAAAATATCCCTCAGACAGGGTATGTCTCTCCTTGGTACGTTATCCTGTATTCCAGCGGTCCCATGGGCCCAATTTCATACTAGACTATTACAATACACTATATTACGTGAGCAAATTAGATTACAGGACAACTTCTACAATCCTTGTCTTGGTGGCTGAACTTAGACCATCTATCCGAGGGAGTCCCTTGGGAAATTAAACCTTCCAGAACGTTTGTACAGACGCTAGTCCTAGGGGATGGGGGCACGCACCTAGGAGAGCAGGTAGTCCAGGGACAATGGTCGGTGAATGAAATGACCGATTCGTCAAATGTGAAGGAATTGAAAGCCATTTACCATGCCATGCGTAAATTTCTTCCGCAGTTGCAAGGAACCCATGCAAGAATCCTGTCAGACAACATGACATCTGTCGCATAAATAAATCGTCAAGGAGGAACGAGATCGGGAGCACTCGTGTATAGCGCACAAAATAATTACGATGGCAGAAAAACATCTTTATCAGTCCAACATATCAGAGGAGTGGACAATTCAAAGACAGGCTTTCTTAGTCGACAAACACTCCACCAAGGAGAATGGGTTCTGAATCATCGAATCTTCAGGATGATAACAGACTTATGGGGTATCTCGGAGATAGATCTTTTTGCAACAAGAAGCAACAGGCGGGTCGAAAGGTTCGCTTCTCTATCTCTGATGGACGATCCAGACATACTCGACTCCCTTCAGGCTCCATGGACCTTTCAGCAGGCATACGCCTTCCCTCCAATGATAATCCTACCTGTAGTCATCAGGAAAATAAGGGAAGAGAAAGCAAATGTTATTCTGATAGCCCCATTCTGGCCCAAGAGGCCATGGTTCTCCTGACCCAGAGCCATGTCGATCTCAGACCCCTGGATACTCCCAGAGAGCCGAGATCTCCTATCTCAGGGACCTTTCTACCATCCCCAAGTGAAGGGCTTACGATTGACAGCCTGGAATTTGAAAGACAATTACTGAGAGTAAGAGGTTTCTCAGAAAACCTGATTAATACCCTATTGAAAAGTAGGACAGAGTCCACCACAAAAATTTTAAGTGAGGGTGTGGAGAAAATTTTTTAGCCTCTACCCAGTTAATCTTTCTGATAAAGTACCCATTCCAGCTTTTTTAGAATTTCTACAGAAAGGACGGGAATTGGGTCTTTCAGTCAACACCTTGAAAGTACAGGTTTCAGCTCTGGGGGCCTTATACGGCTACAATGTAGCAGGGGATAAATGGGTAGGCCGTTTTATTTCAGCATGTCAGAGAGAAGACCCGGTACATATTCCCCAAATGCCATCATGGGATCTCAATTTGGTGTTAGATGCTTTAACACAGGCCCCATTTGAGCCACTACACTCAGCCCAAATAAAATGTTTCCCTCAAGACAGCCCTATTGGTGGCTCTAGTGTCAGCAAGGAGAGTCAGCGACATTCAAGTTTTATCAATCGATCCCCCCGTTCTATCAATACATCAAGATAGAATAGTCCTAAAGACTGATCCCTTTTACTTACCAAAGGTATCCAGTAGTTTCCATACGTCGCAAGAAATTGTTCTTCCCTCCTTCTATAATAGCCCCACAACTCAGGAGCAACAGAGATTTCACACACTAGATGTGAAAAGAGCCATACTGACATATCTAGATATAACAAAGCTTGGAGGAAGAGCAGAGTTCTCTATTTCTTTTCAGGGCTACAAAAAGGGTTCTGCGATTATGAAATGGATGCTATCCCGGTGGATCAGGGACGCAATTGGTCTGGCATATTCTTCTAAGGGGGAAAATCCGCCCCAGGGCATGACGGCACATTCTACAAGAGCTATGGCAGCTTCCTATGCCGAAAGAGCAGAAGTTCCCATTGAGTTAATATGTAAGGCTGCAACCTGGTCTTCGCCTTCCACCTTTTATAATCACTATAGGTTAGACTTATCTGCCTCTACTGATCTGGCATTTGGTAGATCTATCCTGGACACAGTGGTCCCCCTCCCTGAATGATGGTCTCTGCAAGTCTCTCAGTGGGTGCTGTCGTGGCGAGAAGAAAAAACCGGATTACTTACCGGTAATGTTCTTTTATAGAGCCCAATACAGCACCCACTCATTTCTCTCCCTGTTGTACACACATATATATATATATATATTCACGTGAATGGTGCAGGTATTTAGAAGATAAGATTAAATAGATAAGGTTGTTGAATAGCCTACTAAAATTTAAGCGGTTCCTCTAGTTTTCTGCAAACCAACTGGGGGAGTGAGGGGGACTGCCCCTTTTATCTCCGTAGGTTTCCTGCTTCTAGGGGCTGACCCCTCTCTCAGTGGGTGCTGTCGTGGGCTCTATAAAAGAGCATTACCGATAAGTAATCCTTTTTTTTTATTCTTATATTGTTGCACTAGTGTATTGGTTCACTTGAGAATTATTGAGGTGAAAACTTTTACTTAGTTTTTACAAAAAGGTTAAGTTTTAAACCACCATTGGCTATATTTCATACTTTCTCTTTGGCACAACAGCACCTACTGAGAGAGAGGACTCTCCCATAGGAACAGGAAACCTACAGAATAAAAGGGGCAGTCCCCTCTCCTCAGTTGATTTCCTATTCCTAAGAGAACCTGTAGAAGAAAAAGGTTACCTGGGCCTCTGCATGCTGCCTGTGTGCTGTCTGAGGGAACGGCAGGGGCTTCGGCAGTCCACCCTCCCCACCCCCTCGTTTGGCGATGGATTCGTGAGGGCCGCCCGATCTCACGTGGAACGCTGTGCAGGACAGGCATAACAGCAGAGTGCAAGCGGTGGCTGCCCAGCGTCTCCAGCAGGCGATACTTCCGGGTGGTGGCCGCGCATGGGACGGAGTCGGCGTTTCTGAACCGGGAGCACTCAAAGGGTGGTAAACATAAAATCCGGCGGTTCCTTGCTGCCGGCGTGCAGACATGTCCCCTGGAGAACATGAGTTGCTCCCACCAGTGATGGAAGTGCAGCAGCACAGCAGCGTTAAGATCAGTGGATGCTCCAGCGAGGGTGGCTCCACTGTCAAGAGTCTGTGGGGTAGACTGATCTGCCCAGAACTCGTGATGTGCCTCCAGAACCAGTACCATATGGCAAGCTTCACTAAGTGAGTGTAAATTGACTGCTGATTTAAGCTGATTCCCCTTCTTTCTGTGTACCTCCCTTTCAGGCTAAGAAAACAAAAAAATCAAAGCATAAATAGTGTGCCTTATGCACGCAGCCCCTTCCTGATTCCTAACCTAAAAGACTGTGCCAGAGTTGTTTCAGCCACACATTACAAGGGGAGGCTGCGGTGGCTTCCGCTGATATACGTATGTTGATAAGGGAAGCGCTCCAGGCCATAGATCAATCTAGCAGACATAGAAAGCATAGTTTTAAGAGAAAAAAATGTTACTCCTGTCTCCAGTTCGGATTCCGATAGTGATCAGGTCAGGTTCAATGGTTTCTCTGATTCATCGTCATCACTATCGTCTGATGAGGAAGGAAGTTTGTGTTTTCCCATTGGAAGTATAGACAACTTGGTAAAGTCAGTCAGGAATACCATGGGGTGCGCAGACGTAAGGAATCCAGATCTAAGCAGGACTATTGTTTGCAGGTCTAGCACAAAAAAAGAGAACCTTCCCGGTTATTGCGTCGTGAAGGATTTGGTAAAGAAAGAATGGGACAAACGGGTCAGAGAGGGTTCTTCCCTTCAGCTTCGAATAAAAGGTATCCCTTCAGTAATGAAGAGTTAACAACCTGGTGCAAAGTCCCCAAGGTGGATGCAGCGGTGGCGTCCACATCTAAACACTCTGTCCTGCCTGTGGAGGATGCGTGTGTTCTGTCTGACCCGCTAAACCGCAAAGCAGAGACATTACTCAAGAGGTCTTGGGAGTCGTGTACTGGAGCCTTTAAGCTGGCTGTATCCTGCACATGCACAGCGAGGTCAATGCTAGTTTGGGTGGACCAGCTGGAGGAGCAAATCAAGGAAGGAGTGTCGAGGGAGAAGTTATCCTCCATTCCATTGATTAGGGGAGCCACAGTGTATCTAGCAGACGCATTGGCGAATTCCCAACGTCTGGCGGCTAGGTCTGCTGGTTTGGTAAATTCTGCTCGGCGTGCTCTGTGGCTGGGAAGGTGATGCGCAATCAAAAGCGAAATTATGCGCAATCCCATGCCAGGGTGAGTTCCTGTTCGGCAAGGTGCTTGACGAGATCCTCACCAAGGCGGGAGAGAGAAAGAAGGGGTTCCCTAATCAGTCTGTTCCATCCTACAGGAGAGCGTTCAAAAAGCATCTGTTTAGTAGGAGAAACGGGATCACTGGAACACAAAGGAGACCAAAGAAAAACGTGCCCTTTTTCGTGGATCCTCTTTCAGGAAGGGTAACAGACTCCGTTAGTCCAGACCCTCCAGTAAGTGGCAGGTTCAAGTTTTCTTGCCACAAATGGAGGGAAGTCCCATCTAGTCCCTGGATCCTGAACTTAGTAACATCTGGGTTGAAGCTGGAATTTCATCGAATTCTCCAGGATTCCTTTATAATGACCTCTCTTAAATCACCCACACAACAAGAAGTGCTTAAGTTAAAAATTTGGAGTTTGTTATCTAAGAAGGTCCTGCCTGAGGTCCCATGGGATCAGGAGGGAAGAAAATTTTATTCCCCTTTTGTTCCTGATCTCCAAGCCGGATGGTTCGTTTAGGACTATTATAAATTTGAAGAGCTTAAATACTTTCCTTTTATAATCACACTTTCAAAATGGAGTCTATTAGATCCGCCATTAAACTTTTGTTTCCCAATGTGTGATGGCTGTTTTGGATCTTAAGGTTGCTTATCTCCCTATACATGCCGAATACCAACAGTATCTCAGGGTGGCAGTCGTCTTGGGAGGTTGAATCTGGCATTTCCAGTTCACAGCAATGCTGTTTGGTCTTTCTATGGCTCCTCGAGTGTTCACAAAAGTGATGTTAGAGGTGATGGCTTGCGTACGTCTGCGGGACACACTGATTGTGCCGTATTTGGATGATTTTTTGGTAGTAGGGAAATCTGCCTCCCAATGTTGAAGTCGCATGGCTGACACAATTTCATCCTTAGAGGCAATAAACTACAAAAACATGGCACTCAAAGAGCTAGTATGAATGTAGGTGCACAAGTAGGGTCTCCAGCCCAAATAGTAGAATCAAAACAAAACTTGGCACTCAAATGTTGAATAACGGACTAAAAGAAGGTAATTGTTGCTGTGGTTTTTTCTTTATTACTTGCATCCGTGAAAGAAAAAAAGTGATGTACACAACAGATGAACGTTTTCGGCTATATAACATCAGCCTTCCTCAGACAATATGTACAATTTTTGCACTTTTGACAAAACGGATGTGGAAAACCACAGCAACAATTACCTTCTTTTAGTCCGTTATTCAACATTTGAGTGCCAAGTTTTGTTTTGATCATCCTTAGAGGCGTTAGGATGGATAATCAACTTAGACAAATCCAGACTGGTCCCGGCAACCCTTCGGTCTTTCCTGGGGCTACACCTAGATTCAGTAAGTCAAAGGTGTCTCCTCCCAGAGTCAAAGATGTTGGTCATAATGACAAAAGTTAGAACAGGAAAGATGTATATCTTAGTACCGTGTTAGCCAGTAGATAGAAAAATATTTAGAATTGAGAGTCCTCAGTGGTTGATACCTTTTAATGGCTAACTGTAAAGATAGTAACAAATGTGATTCTTCAGATTTTGTATTAGTCTTTGCCTGATGAAGAGACCTGAGTAACCTCGAAAGCTTGCAATTTGTTACCATCTTTTCAGTTAGCCATTAAAAGATATCAACCACTGAGGACTCTCAATTCTAAAGGTTAGAACAGCGATTGATAACCCTCAGATGTCCTTAAAAGATGCCATGTCCCTCCTGGGGTCCCTTACCTCCTGCATTCCAGCGGTCCAATGGGCTCAGTTTCATAACAGGTGGCTGCAGCAGGAGATCCTCTATGCTGAGGAGCGCCTGCAAGGTTACCTAGGAGGTATAGTAACCTTGTCCACGGAAGTGATGGCCTCCCTGTCTTGGTGATTGGATAGGGGCCATCTTCCTAGGGGGTTCCATGGGTAGTAAAACCATCCAGGATAATTACTACAGATGCTAGTCCAGATGGATGGGGGGCTCACATGGGGGCAACCTAGCCCAAGGGCAGTGGGACATAAGGGAGGCGGTTTACTCCTCAAATTTGAGGGAATTGAAAACAGTCAGTCATGCGTTGCATCACTTTCTCCCACAGCTCTGGGGGTCTCGTGTGAGGATCTTGTCGGACAATACCACATCGGTCGCGTATTTAAATCGACACGGTGTACTGCGATCAAAGAAGCTGTCTACGGCAGTGGATATTTTCGAGCTAGCTGAAACCCATCTCGTCTCTCAGCCCTTCATATCAGAGGGGAGGAGAATCTCCGAGCAGATTTTCTCAGTCGTCATATGTTGCATCAAGGAGAATGGGTTCTCAGCCATCGGATATTCAGGAATATAGTAGACTTATGGGGGCTCCCACAGACTCATTCACTACCAGGGAAAACAGGCAGTTTCAGAGGTTTGCCTCCCTGAACACAGCAGATTGGCCGGAGATAGTGGACTCTCTTCAATCCCCTTGGCGGTTCAGTCTGGCGTATGCGTTTCTACCGATAATGTTGCTTCCACTGGTCATCAGGAAGATCAGAGAGGAAGGAGCGAGGGTAATCCTCATTGCACCCTTCTGGCCCAAGAGACCTTGGTTCTCATGGCCCAGGGCCATGTCCATATGCGACCCCTGGATCCTTCCATCAGATCCGGACCTGGTTTCTCTGGGCCCATTCCTTATCCGCAGGTGAAGGGTCTCCACTTGACGGCGTGGAACTTGAGAGGCAGTTGTTGAAATTAAGGAGGTTCTCTGAGGATCTGATTAACACACTTCTGCAGAGTAGGAAGGAATCCATAACGAAAATATATAATAAAGTGTGGAGGAAGTTCCTTAATTTTCATGCTGGGGCCTTCTCTAATGAGGTTCTGATTGCAGCTATTCTAGTGTCTCTGCAGAGGGGGCGAGAACTGGGTCTTTCTGTTAACCCCTTAGTGACAGCCAATTTGCAGCTAAATGACCGGGCCAATTTTTATAATTCTGACTACTCACTTTGAGGTTATAACTCTGGAACGCTTTAACGGATCCTGCTGATTCTGAGAATGTTTTTTTCGTGACATATTGTACTTCACGTTAGTGGTAAAAAATTTTTGATATGACTTCCGTTTATTTATGAAAAAAATGGAAATATGGCGAAAATTTTGAAAATTTAGCAATTTTCAAACTTTAAATTTTTATGCCCTTAAATCAGAGAGATATGTCACACAAACTTCTTAAATAACATTTCCCACATGTCTACTTTACATCAGCACAATTTTGGAAGCAAAATTTTTTTTTATTACGAAGTTATAAGGGTTAAAAGTTGACCAGCGTTTTCTCATTTTTACAACACCATTTTTTTTTTTTTTT
>JARQOD010000004.1:218543809-218668715 GCA_033576555.1 Oophaga sylvatica
TTACATAAAACTCATCCCTGGAGGCAGAGTAGGGCTGTTTGTGTCCTTCCAGGGCCACAGGAAGGGGTGCGGAGTCACAAAGAGCACATTATCCAGATGGATCAGGGATGCAATCTGTCTAGCCTACTCAGCAAAAATTGAAAGTCCTCCGGATGGGATGAAGGCACATTCGACACGGACTATGGCATCCTCCTGGGCTGAGAGGGCGGACACAGGGGTGAACCTAGCCTCTCTGCGGTTGAGACGAACTTCAAAACGGCACCCCCCCAAACACAAGTATGGCAGCGCCATCACCACACATACAAGAACCACACAGAAGAATCTAGAACAAGGATCATTAATGGCAATGGCAGGCCTGGCACAAGCATACAGACACAATGATGGCTGTAGAGCTGTGGTCCTGTAGGCAGTGTAAGCTTTTCAGGGGATATAGCTCCGGGATCACCGTCCGGGTAGACGGAGTGGCATAGAAACAGTTCATTCACAGCAGTACTGGTGCAACTGGCCGCAACCAGTTTTATTTAAAGTCAAAAGCAAACAAGACATAAAACAAATCATAAACAGAAAGCCTGGGCTTGTCCAGCCACTTACTACACTTAGATAGATTTCCCTTTCTATCCGGGTCCAGACTCTACCAGCCTGTGCCCAAAACAACACATATGTTCAGCATTTACCAGCGTGGAGTCTCACAGAGTGTCCTCCTTGTGTCTGAAGGCACCTTCAACGTCCAGACTTGAGAGAGCTCCCCTCCTATTCAGCAGCTATCCGCATGGATTCTCACAGAGACTACTCCTGTGTCCGGAGTGCATCGAGCCCCAGACTGAGACAGCTCATACTCCTGGAGACTGCTTCTGTGCCTGGACCCCTCCTGTGTCCAGACTAAGCGAGCTCTCTGACTGTGTTTGCAGACACCTACTTCTGGTCTCCTAATTAACAGCTGAATGGTTTCAGGCCTGAGCTGCAAGTGTGTACTGAATGTAAGGTGTAGTGACCTTTCTCTACCACTAGGTTTACAAAGCCATACATTTCCCTTATACCAGTCAGCAAAGTATCTAGGTGAAATGTACACCCCATTCAATTACACATACTCTCACTGTCTCACATATCCCCCCCCTCTTCTCCAGACCGGAGGGCTGGTCATCCAGACCGGAGGGCTGGTCAACAATCCAAAAGAGACAGTGAACTCTGGACCAGTCATGGCCCTCATCAGCTTCATCTTCACTACTGTCATCTGTATCTTCACCTGAGACATAGCCAACATCAGCTTTCTCTTCATCTGAAGCATCCGCACTACCCTGTACCCTCCCAGGCCTATGCTCTCTGCGGGCCTCGGGTATCCTGCACGGTTTCATCTTGACCTTAGGGCCGGGCTCAGTTTCGATATAGTGCCTGGCCAGAGAAGTACGACCCGGCACATCAGAACACTTCTGCTGACTCTTCCTCAGAAACTCACGTACCTCCTGTCGCTGGTGCACTGACCATGTGTCACCAACTATCACAGAAGGTATAGGGGGTTTTTCACTTTTCTCCAGTTCCCCTTGAACCTTCTTTACTTCATTGAGCTTCTCCAGAAGATGCTCATGGCTCTCATCACGCTCCTTCATCACAGTTTGGATTTTTTTCTGAGAAGTAATCAATTCATCTTGTACCTGTTGGACGTCCTTTATGTCTTCAGCCCCTTCTTCAGGCTCTTCTGGTAGGACATGCTCAGAAGCCCTACCGTCAGTCTTACATTCTACTTCTTTAGTCACATCATTATGGTCTCCAATATCTCCATTTATTCCAGCTTTCAAGTTCTCCTTGATAGCTGCATCTGTATACTCAGAACCCGCCGGATTCTTCTCTTCCACCACGTTCTGCATCCCATCTGAGCTCCCTTGTGTCTGCAGCGGCAACGGAGTGACACACCGCTTTTCCCATTTGTTGGGACGTGGCTCCGATGTAGACTCCATGAAAGTGCGCTTGAGCTCACCAATGCCAGCCTGATGTCTCAAAATCTCATCTTGTGATTTATCCAGATCCTTGGTATCACTCGGGAACACTGCTGGGGCTCCGGCGCCGAACTTCCAGCCTGAGCTTCACGAGTTGCAGCTACTGATGAGGCATCTGGTTTGGTGTCTACCACTTCTATGGCTTTTTCCACCTCTGCAGCATCACCTTCAGAGTCCTTGGCATGATGTAGATCCACACCACACACCGACAACTTCTCATCTTCAACAGCATCCACTTGTGCTGTGTTCAGGTTCAGAGTCCTGCCTTTAAAGCTCAGCTCTCCTCCTTTCACCTTAGTCTTCGCCAGGGAACCGGCCAACTGTAAAACATCTTCAGATGCTATCTTCTGTCCGGCTATAAGGTCAGCATCAGCTTTCTTCTCAGGACTCTCAACCTCCTCTGCTACCATGCCTTCCTCATTTGCACTGGTTGCTTTATTGTCATCAGATGATTCACTATCACTACCACTATCCCTGTCTGACCCCTTTTTCTCAGCCACATCTGGCTCACTTTCAGGGTTATACAATTCATTCTCATTCTCATCCTGCTCATTTTCAGGAGTATACAATTCATTCTCATTCACATCCTGATCTGGAACCTTAGTTAACATGTCATCCACAACATTAACTTCACCATCTGGTCCCTCAAGTATGTGACTATGTGACAACCCCAGCACTATACTTCTATATAGCTCAGGTACTAGGAGCTGACTCACGACCTCTCCCTGGACTTCAGTGTCCCTATACAACAGGTGAGTGTTTATGGCAACATGAGGAAACCTCTCCTCAGAGCCAGGCTCCTGGGAAACCTCATTTAGAACAATCATATTTTCCTGTGCCGTCCTAAGAGTGGGGTCTCGCCACTGCTCACTCTCAAAATTGTCACAGGACATAGGTAAGTCAGGGACACTCGGTTCCCGAGAACCACCATCCTCGTCTCCCAACATCACCTGCAAAGAATTTCATCACTATCACTATCAGCATCAGCATCATTATCATGGTCATCATCATTATCATGATCATCATCATCATTATCATCATCATCATTATCATGGTCATCATCATTATCATGATCATCATCATCATCATCATCATTTCATCATCATCATCATCATATAATAGTTTAACGGCCCACTAGCATTGTGTTCCGCCCCTCGGGACTGCGCACCCTCAGTAGGAGCTTCATCACACTGTCCATCAGAAACATTTTTCCCCCAGAGACCCTTAGATCGGGAAAGTCATTACCCAATATGACGGGGTGCACCAGGTTCTTCACTACCCCCACTTCATATGAAACCTCCCCGAGTTTGGGGACCAAGTCCACGGCAGTCTCTGGGTAGACTTTGGTGTCTCCATGGATGCACACCACACTCAGGTGCTTATCAGGGATGAAGTCCCTATCAATCAGGCTGTCCCATACGGAAGTCACTGGACTCTCTGAGTCCAAGAGGGCCTGTGCTGGGCAGTCATTTACAACCACCGGGACCCCTGTGGTCCAGTCTCTTCGGCTGAGGTGGACACACACACAGGCTCTGCGCAGGGAGAGAGGGATCCGCCAACATCACAACACATAGGCTCCCCCTCTATTGGACAGTTGGCTGCAATTTCACGACATCTCCAACACTGTCCATCACACTCTCCCACCCATATGTCCCCTCGGGCCCGAACCCGCTTATCAGCATACCCCATGTCCCCAACAGCTGGAACGCTCTTACCGCGAGAGTTCAGCGTCCGGGAACTCTGAAGTGACGACCTCTCAGACGGCTGGTCACGGAGACAGTCTTTGCTGGCGAAGGCCTTCTCCATCAGGCTGACCAGACGATTGGCGTCCTGGTGGTCTCCTTGTCCGACCTTTGGCTGTACCTCAGGAGGACATGCTCGGGTGTAGCGGTTCACTATCACCTTTTCAACTCCATAATCAGGTTTGCTGACTGTAGACTCCCAACTGTATCTCCAGTCATGAACTCCCCTGGCACGGGCTGTCACCGTAACACCCAGCCGGGTAAGAATCTCCGCTTTCAGCTTGGCATAGTCTTGGCTGTCCTGCTCGCTCAGGTCAGCATAGGCCCTTTGGGGTTCTCCAATCAGATAGGGTGTGACCATCATGGCCCATTCAGATAGGGGAGATTCTCCTTCTCTGCCAGTCCCTCAAACCTAGTGAGATATACCTCCACATCATCACGAGGTGTCATCTTTTTCAGGGACCGTCTTACCGCCTTCTTTACAGCGGACAATGCAGGTGACTTTGCAACATTACTTTGGGACGATGCGCCGCAAGTCCCCTGCAGTGCTGCAACCTGCTCAAAAAACAACCGGTCATTCTCCTGCTGCTGCTGCAGGAATTGCTGCTGGGCCTGCTGCATGCGCTGCTGGTGCTGCAGGCGCTGCTGCTCCATGCTCTGCTGCATGCTTCGCTGGGCCTGGACCAGGTACTCAACGAGCTCCTCCATACTGCCGGACTTTTCTGTCTTAACTCACGGCAGTCTTATGTTGCACATTAACTTGCGCCTTTGTTCAAACAGCGCCTCCATGCTGTCATCCATGCTGTCAGACTTCTCTGTCTCAACAACGGCAGTCTTCACTCAAGACATACACACTCCACAGTCTTTTCCACAGAAAATTCAGCTTTGCTGTGCAGACACTTTTTTTTTTTTTTCCTCTGCAAACTCTATTAGGGCCACTGTCTCTTTAAGACTGCTCCAACAGACGTTTCTCCTTTGCTGCTGCACACTCCACAGTCTTTTCCACAACAAGTTCAGCTTTGCTGTGCAGACACACTTTTTTTTTTTTTTCTTTTGCAAACTCTATTAGGGCTACTGTCTCTTTAAGACTGCTCCAATCAGACGTTTTTGCTGACACACTTTTTTTTTCTCTGCTGCTGCTTCAACAGACTTCACCTTTATTGCTGTCTCTAAGCCACTGTGCTGCACGCACATTCCAGCACTAATTGTATCAGCCACTGTGCTGCCCCAGCATTCTCCGCCAATTGTAAGCTTTTCAGGGGATATAGCTCCGGGATCGCCGTCCGGGTAGACGGAGTGGCATAGAAACAGTTCATTCACAGCAGTACTGGTGCAACTGGCCGCAACCAGTTTTATTTAAAGTCAAAAGCAAACAAGACATAAAACAAATCATAAACAGAAAGCCTGGGCTTGTCCAGCCACTTACTACACTTAGATAGATTTCCCTTTCTATCCGGGTCCAGACTCTACCAGCCTGTGCCCAAAACAACACATATGTTCAGCATTTACCAGCGTGGAGTCTCACAGAGTGTCCTCCTTGTGTCTGAAGGCACCTTCAACGTCCAGACTTGAGAGAGCTCCCCTCCTATTCAGCAGCTATCCGCATGGATTCTCACAGAGACTACTCCTGTGTCCGGGGTGCATCGAGCCCCAGACTGAGACAGCTCATACTCCTGGAGACTGCTTCTGTGCCTGGACCCCTCCTGTGTCCAGACTAAGCGAGCTCTCTGACTGTGTTTTCAGACACCTACTTCTGGTCTCCTAATTAACAGCTGAATGGTTTCAGGCCTGAGCTGCAAGTGTGTACTGAATGTAAGGTGTAGTGACCTTTCTCTACCACTAGGTTTACAAAGCCATACATTTCCCTTATACCAGTCAGCAAAGTATCTAGGTGAAATGTACACCCCATTCAATACACATACTCTCACTGTCTCACAGCAGATACAGTCCTGCATTCTTACAGCGCAGGAGGCCGCACTGATTGACAACCTATTATCTCTGGCACATGCCTACAAAACTCTGGGCAGCTCCAATGTGGCCGCTGCCAGGCACTGACCAGTCAGACATGACCACCATGCAGCACCGTCCACACACCACATGCAGACCTGCAGTCTGAGCCACCACTGAACTAAGCTGGTAAAATAGAGCGTATTCCCCAACAGACCACGCCTCCTCCCAAAACGCTTAGGCAATCACAAGCGCCGCACAAGGGGCTGTCCAGAGCTAATAGCAGGGGCCTTCCAATTGGGTTTAACAAGGGATGAGGGAGTGGGAAGTGGGACAACCTCCACCGACCAACCGCAGCTCGGGAGAAACATGGACTTGTTTATAGGGGAACCTGAGCAAATGACCCCAACGTTACTGAAAATAAATTTCTATACAAAGGCCAACACCGAGATTACAGTCATGGAGATCATATAGTGGTAGATCACAGTCTTGCAGATTACAGTACAGTTACAGATAGTAACTTACAGCTGATGTTGGTGATAGTCATTCACTTTTCCCATTTTTTTTTTTCCATCTGGCCCAGATCGACATGGCAATTTCTCCATTCACAACTCATCTGCAAAGATTACAAGAAACACATCTGTCTTCTCACATTAACAGCAACCTCCCCATCTATTCACAACCTGCAGAAACTCATCCTGCTGATACCTCAATGCTGAACCGCTGCTGCCGTATGGGTCCATATTACTGCACCTGCTGTGTGGTACAATAACCGTGCTCCTCTTACTGCCCTATATTATAATTCCCACCTCTGTGCCTCTTACATAGTAATAATGCCCTCTAGATAGTAAAATTGCTCTCTAGAAAATACTACTGCCTGTGCAAGTGTCCTAGAAAACAGTGTACACATTTTGCCCCTAGCATGTAATAATGCCCTATGTACCCCTTTGATGGTCATATGATGGGCCCACAGCTCCCCTATAGAATACCCCCACAGTTCCCCATAACACATTATAATGCTCCTACAGCTTCCCTATATGCAGAATAATGCCCCCACAGCATCACTATATGCAGTATAATGCCCCCATAGCTCATTAAATGCAGTATAATGGTCCCACAGCTCCTCTATTCACAATATGATTGGCTCGCAGATCCCCTGTACACAGTATGATGGGTCCACAGCTCCCTATATTTAGTATGATGGGTCCACAGCTCCCCTGTACATAGTATGATTTACTCAATTCTCCCCTATACATACTATTGTTGAGGTAGGATCTAAGTGACCCTTCACGGTTGACCAAGTGATTTCCAAATTAATTCACAGTGTCATGTATAGTGTACAGTTCCTATAGCGTCTTGTGCTTGGGTGCGAGGAAAACACAGGAGACATAGGTTGAAATGAAATGACTTGTATTACTTCATACAAGCATGCTGAAAAGTTCACACAGTTTGCAGGAACAGCGACAGGAGACACAGCAGGCCAGAGTAACTTCAAGCACTACAATAAATCTCCAAAGCAGGTTCAGGATCTCTTCTCTGTACCGTAATTCCTCTGCAAACATGGATTCACCAAACAGCAGGTTTCCAGAGTCCAAAAGTGTTCCAAGGTTCCTCAGTAGGGAATAGCTGGAGTACAAGTCCAAGGCTTCCAGGAGTCAGGTCACAGACTGACTGAGGCTTGATTCAGGAGCACTGATTGTTCAGCTGAGGCTGTTAAGAAGCAGGAGGGAAGAATCAGGGCGGGAACATGAAAACTGGAAACTCCATATTAACTGATGGCAAGAGCTGCAGAAAGACAGAAAGCAAAATGGCCGACGGAAAACTGAGTTTCAAGGAACATGTCAACAGAGACAAAGAACCTTTCATTACTCCCCCTTAGGGACAACCTCCGGATGACCTCAGAGCAGGCTTGTCAGGGTACCTCTGATGAAACTGGCGGAGCAGGCGAGGAGCGTTTACATTATTGACTGGTTCCCATGAGTTGTCCTCCACTTGGTAGCCCTGCCATTTAATCAAATATTGCAACTGATTTCTGTACAACCTGGAATCTAGAATCCTTTCCACCATAAATTCTTCCTGACCATCGACCAGCACTGGGTCAGGGCAAGGAGAAGAACGTCCAGGAAACGTATTGGGTGTCGCAGCCTTTAGTAGGGATACATGAAAGACAGGGTGGATTCTCATAGTTCTGGGCAGTTGAAGACGACAAGCAACAGCACTTATAATCTTATTGATCTTATAAGGTCCAATGTACTTATGTCCCAATTTAGACGATGGAATCTTTAATTTAAGATTTCTGGTTGACAGCCAGACCAAATCTCCTACCTTGAAAGCTGGTGCAGGTGTACGAAATTTATCTGCTGCTTTCTTGTACCTTTCCTGAGCCAATTCTAGATTTTCCTTTAGAAGATCCATATTCTTTTGTAAAGAAGTGATTCTTTCAGCCACTGCCGGCAAGGGCGTATCTATGGGAAATCGAGGAAGAATGTTAGGATAATAACCTAGATTGGAGTAAAAAGGAGACTGCTTAGTGAGGCGCTCTGAGAGTTGTTATAAGAGAACTCAGCCAGTGGAAGTAGATCCACCCAATCATCCTGTAGGTGGCAGATAAAACAGCGGAGATACTGCTCCAGGGTCTGATTGGTTCGTTCTGTCTGTCCATTAGTCTGGGGATGAAAAGCAGAAGAAAGGTTTACTTTAATGTCCAATGCTGCACAGAAATTTTGCCAAAACCTTGAAGTGAATTGCACCCCTCGATCCGAAATGACCTCATCCAGTACTCCATGTAAGCGAAACACATTCTTAATCATCAAGTCTGATGTCTGTTTTGCAGTGGGTAAGCCGACACAAGGGATAAAATGAGCTGCCTTTGTTAGATCGGTCAACCACCACTAGAATGGTGTTCTTCCCTTGAGAGGTTGGTAACTCCACAATGAAGTCCATAGAAATGGATCCCCATGGGCGGGACGGGGTGGGAAGAGGTTGCAACAGACCAGTTGGTGAGGAGCGAGGTGTTTTGCATCTTGCACAGACTTCACATGAAGTGACATAGTTTAAGACATCTTTCCTATAAGTGGGCCACCAAAAGAAACGAGAAAGAAATTCTTGTGTCTTTAGAATTCCCCTATGCCCGGCTATCTTGGAATCGTGGATGAGTTGCAATACTCTCAATCTGACTGTTTCAGGTATATACAGACGTTGTCCCTGAATCCACACACCATTCTTAAAGACAAGACTTACGTCCCTTGGGGTTGAGCCAACAAAGAATCCGCATGGTATGCTTCCTTGATGTCCTTAAGTAGGTCTTGATTATGAATCACTCCCAGGAATCTAGAGTCAGGAAGAATAGTCTTAGGAGGAGTAAGTGGACGTGTCTCTGCTGAATGAATCCTAGAGAGTGCATCAGCCTTTCCATTGCGCGATCCTGGTCTATAAGAAATTACAAAATTAAATTGGTTTAGGAAAAGATTCCAGCGAGCCTGGCGAGGAGTCAGGCACTTAGCCGACCTGATAAATTCAAGGTTACGATGGTCTGTCAGGGCGACTATTTGCTGTGCAGCTCCCTGAAGAAGGTGTCTCCATTCCTTGAAGGCGGCAATAATGGCCAACAATTCTCTATTGCCCACATCGTAGTTCCTCTCAGCCGAAGACAACTGCTGGGAAAAGAAGGCACAGGGATGCAAGACATTCTTCTCACCTGTTCTCTGAGAGAGTATAGCTCCAACGGCACAGTCTGAAGCATCCACCTCTATTATGAAGGCAAGCTCGGGGTTGGGATGTACTAAGATAGGTGCGGTGGTAAATTTATCCTTTAAACAGGAAAATGCTTCCTGAGCTTGCGGGGTCCAGGAGAACCTAGACTGTTTCCGGGTAAGTTGGGTGATAGGTGACACTACCTCAGAAAAATTCTTAATGAAACGTCTATAGAAGTTGGCAAACCCGATGAAACGCTGCACCTCCTTCACATTTCTAGGAATTGGCCAATCCTTGATGGCTTGGGTCTTGCTTCCATCCATACTAATCCCTTGCGTAGATAGTACATACCCCAGAAATTGAATTTCGGTCCTATGGAATTCACATTTTTCAAGCTTGATGTAGAGATGGTTTTGTCTTAGGCGTTCTAAGACCATTCTCACATGTCCATGATGTTCCTCTGTGGAGTTAGAAAAAATTAGAATATCATCGAGATAAATCACCACAAATGTATCTAGGAGATCCCTGAAGATATCATTCACGAAGTGTTGGAAAGTGGCTGGGGCGGTACTCAGACCAAAAGGCATAACTAGATATTCAAAGTGTCCATAGCGTGACCTGAAAGCAGTCTTCCATTCATCCCCAGGTCTAATACGGACCAAGTTATAGGCTCCACGGAGATCCAGTTTAGAGAAAATTTTGGCATGCCGCACTCTCTCCAACAACTCAGGGATTAAAGGCAATGGATAACAGTTTCTAATAGTAACCTTATTGAGTTCCCTATAGTCTATGCAGGGTCTCAGAGATCCATCTTTCTTCTTCACAAAGAAGATGGGTGCACCTGCGGGAGATGAAGAGGGGCGTATGAAGCCCTTGGCTAAATTTTCGTCTATATAATCCTTCAAAGCTTTTAGCTCGGGCCCCGCTAGGGGTAGATCTTACCAAAAGGTATCTCGGCTCCGGGCAATAATTCAATTGGACAATCATATGGACGGTGAGGAGGAAGCTGATCAGCGTTCTTCTTGTCACATAAATCCACATAGTCCTGGTATACAGCTGGTAGTTCAGGGACTGACATGGTTCCTTTAGGAACAGAGCAAGCTGAAACTCCTTGACTCATCTGTTTCTCCGGAAAGTGTAATTCCTTGGTCTCCCAGTTAATCGTAGGATTCTGGGCCTGCAGCCATGGTAGCCCTAGAATGATGGGAAAGTGGGGAGAAGAGATAAGCAAAAAAGACATTTTCTCCTGATGATCTTTACCCATGAGGACCCTCAAAGGCTCTGTTTCTTGATCCACTGGTCCAGAAGTCAGTAGAGAGCCATCCACGTCTCCATCTGTACTGGAGTAGCCTTCTTCACTGAACGTATCCCCTGTTTCAGAGCAAAGGAGATATCCATAAAATTTCCACTTGCTCCTGAGTCGATCATAGCAGAGCTAGACACCCAGACTGAGTCAACCCAGAGTTTGATGGAAAGGAAGCAATGAGAATTGTTTCTTTTACAACTCAGCTGGGACACCGCTGAGGAAACTTGAAAAATTGCAGCGTTTATACCGTCATCGTCCCCAGAACTAACAGAGTTTAAGTCCGAGAAATCAAGATCTCTTGCAGCAGATCTCTCTGGAGCCTGAGGCTCGGACATGACAGAGCTCCTCTCGCAACACTCACAGTGAATGACTGCTGCAGTAGTCTTACGAGAACGGCTGGGGCAGTTTATAATGAAGTGCCCTGACTTACCACAGTAGAAACATAGATTTTCCTTTATACGATGTTCTTTGCATGCATCACTAACCCGTCTTTGTAAAGAGTCCACCTGCATGGGTTCAGGTTCTGGTTCCCTTGTGATCCTACTCAAAGGTTCCTTAGCTGAGGAGGGAGGTAGTAAAAGGTTAGTGCGATTATTTTCAAACCATCTCTCTTGTCTGCGTTCAGTCAGACGAGCATCAATACGGATACAATAGTTAATAAAGTCACCTAACGCAGTGGGAGGGTCAGCACGAGCAAGTTCATCCTTAATCAGTGGAGACAACCCTTTCCGAAAAATAGATTTTTTAGCGGAAGTGTCCCAAGTGGTATCAAGAGCCCATCTCCTGAAATCCAGGGCATATTCGGCTACTGAACGCTTACCTTGGCGCAAAGTTAACATGGCTGCTTCAGCTGTTGCACCTCGATTGGGGTCATCAAACATCTGCCCCATGGCTGAAATAAAAGCATCAAGGTGATTCAAACAATCATCCTCAGTCTCAATCAGAGGGTTTGCCCACATCAAAGCCTTATTGGTAAGCAACATGATTATAGTAAGCACTTTGGATCGTTCAGTGGGAAATTGTGAAGCATGTGCAGAGAAAAATAAATTGCATTGATTAATAAATCCCCTGAATTTCTCACGTTCACCGCCAAAACGAAAAGGAGGTAATTTGGGGATCCCAGAACTTGGGGTTATGGCAGGAGCCTGGGCTCGTTCCTCTAGAGCCTCAATCCTGGCTCGCAATTCCTGGGTAGTCTGTCCAAACACTTGCAAATTATGATTAGTGAGGTCCTGTAGGCTTGCAAAACGGGTTTTTAAAGTCCGTACATCTGAAAGGATTGTATCAGTCACTCCGCAAAGTTCCTTTATGCGGGCCTCCATCTTCCAGATCTTTTAAGGCAGAGGTGCTGGAAGGAGAAGAGGAAAGGAAAAAAAAAAAAAAACAATAGTGTTTACCTGTGGTAACACTCCAGAGTAAAATTTTAAGGGAATGCGCTCACCTGGAATGGTTGTGAGAAGTCACAACCACTGTCATCACATAAGGTATTAAACGGACATCTGATATCCACAGTCACAGCAGACACGGCTTTCCCAGACCCAGCAGACACTAAACATTGGCTCCTGAATCTTGTCATGTATAGTGTACAGTTCCTATAGCGTCTTGTGCTTGGGTGCGAGGAAAACACAGGAGACATAGGTTGAAATGAAATGACTTGTATTACTTCATACAAGCATGCTGAAAAGTTCACACAGTTTGCAGGAACAGCGACAGGAGACACAGCAGGCCAGAGTAACTTCAAGCACTACAATAAATCTCCAAAGCAGGTTCAGGATCTCTTCTCTGTACCGTAATTCCTCTGCAAACATGGATTCACCAAACAGCAGGTTTCCAGAGTCCAAAAGTGTTCCAAGGTTCCTCAGTAGGGAATAGCTGGAGTACAAGTCCAAGGCTTCCAGGAGTCAGGTCACAGACTGACTGAGGCTTGATTCAGGAGCACTGATTGTTCATCTGAGGCTGCTTAAGAAGCAGGAGGGGAAAAATCAGGGCGGGAACATGAAAACTGGAAACTCCATATTAACTGAGGGCAAGAGCTGCAGAAAGACAGAAAGCAAACTGGCCGACGGAAAACTGAGTTTCAAGGAACATGTCAACAGAGACAAAGAACCTTACACACAGGATGTTGCTAGCAACAGAAATAACCAGACGGAGACTTGTTTCTGTCTGGGAGAATCGAGACAGATTCCTTTCCCATGTATTACATCATCATCTTTTATAGTATTTAGTGAGTTTACTTCAACCAATAGTATAAAACCACACCTACAACATTTAACCTATGAAAATACAGGAAGACTGGAAACTACATATATGGTCATATCCACGTGACCATAGAAGGGAACAATAGCGTACTTATTCTTCAGAGTATTCTACAGTGATACACCCCAAGGCCTCATATCTTGTCCAAACTGGAGCAGTCTAGTTTTTATTACAGCCCATGACCTTTACTCCAGTAGAAAAACTATTTGGCTTTATAACAGCCATAAGCCACAGCCCAGTAACAGAATTTATCTCATAAACGACAAAATGGAATTACAAGCACAAAATGGAGCATTCAGTTTTGATCTTTCTTAATTTAGTCCTTCACACTAGGATGTCCTCACTGCTCCCCTAAAACAGTACAATGCCTCCATAGTATCCTCACACTGTATAATGAACACTAAACTGTATAATAGCCCTCATGCTGTATGATGGTCCCCTCTGTAGCATCCCACATTTTATGATGGTCCTCACAGTAGTCCCCATTTTAAAGGCCCACACATTAGCTCCCATACTGTATGAGGGCCCCCACTATATGATGCCCCCACATTAGTCTCCAAATTGAATATTGGTCTTCACATTATCTCCCATACTGTATGAGGGCCCCACACTATATGATGGCCCCACATTTGTCCCCATACTGTATATTGGCCCCCACATTAGATCCCATACTGTATGAGGGCACCCACATTAGCTCCTATGCTGTATAATGGCCTCCACACTTTGAAGTGCCCCAACAGTAGCCCCTAAAACATGAAAGCCCCCTACCCTACTGTATGAGGGTCTGCCACACTCTATGATGCTCCCAGTGTCACATCAAAAGTTTTAAGTAAAAAAAAAAACATCATATACTCACCTAATCCAGGATCTCAGATTGTTGATATCCCTGCACTACAGCTCTGAGCAATGGCAGGATGATGCATTGGCCGAGGTCAAATGAATAAGGTCCCATGCACACTCTAAATGAGGGGTGCTACTGAGGAAAAAAATGTCCAATGATATAGAAACACCTCGAGCACACTCAAAAAATGAATCCAAAGTAGGAGAGATATTTTTGATATTTTATTATGTGCATTCCAATAAAGCTCCAGTGGTTACAGATACAGAACCCCAACGTTTCGGCCTATATGGCCTTCTTCAAGGGGAGTTTTTCTAATAAATGAAATACAATAATGACTGTGTCAAGAACAGAATATCATTCAAAGTACAAAATCTATTTTAAAGCACCAAAATGAAAAATAAAAAACTTTTTCAATTGATACACGTGAGGAAAAACGAAAAGAACACAAAAATAAAAATAAAATAAAGACATGATACATATCGATAATTGATGAAGACATTGGCAATTCGAATGTCATATCTGACGCACGTTTCCGTACTGAAACTATATCAAAAGTGTAATATCACTTGTGAGTGGTATGGATATAAATCTGTATCTACACAGAAGTTTCATAGGAATGTTGTCTTTAATACTGACTAAACATGTCCACGCCACATATCGACATATACACTAAGCCCACCGATAAAAACAGCTTGCTGCACTTTAGCAGTTGTCACCCTCCGCATATAAAAAGGTCATTGCCCAAATCTCAACATCACCGAGTGGCACGCATAGTATCTAACCCCGTTAAAAAACAAATAACACACAACGAAATGACCCAGAAATTCTTACAACGAGGCTACCCTTTGTCATTGGCATCACTAGACGCAACGACGTCTTCTGCCCATTCACAAGGTATCGTACGAAATCACAATAGAATACCATTTGTTACCACTTACCATCCATTCGTGCCTGCCTTCAGGGATTGCATCAATAGACATTGGTCGCTCCTTAGTAAGGCATATCCAAATATTTCTGAATTCAGGGACCGCCCGTTTATGTGTTACAAGAGACCCCCAAACCTTAGGAGTCTTTTGGTAAGGGCAGACATAGGGTCAAATAGAACACATAGTGTGCAGAGTACTCTGACTACTCCAAAAAGAGGCACTTTTCCGTGTCTACATTGTTTACAATGTTCAAATATAATGAGAGGTTGTTCCTTTTCTCACCCGAGATCCGGAAAAATCTACCAGATAAAAAATTTTTTCACGTGCGACTCTTCGTATGTTGTTTATCTGATAAAGTGCCCATGCGGTCTCGGATATGTGGGGGGAGACCACTCAGCATATCCGAGACCGCATTTCTCAGCACAAATCTACGATTAGGTGCAAGAAGCTAATGTTGCCAATTCCGGCGCATTTGATAGCTATGGGACACAATATGTCTCAGTTGAAATACCAGATCATAGATCATGTACCGGTTTCACGGAAAGGCGGAGACAGGATCAAACAGCTTAAAATAAAAGAGCCTTCTGGATTTTTACTCTGCAAGCGTTAGAACCCATGGGCTTAAATAGGGAGTACGAAGCGTTCACTTAGGTCCTCAGGTTGCGAAGAATAGTCATAATGTCTTATGTTTAATGTAATATATAACTTGCTTTCCCCCTTTTTTTTGTGTTTTACAGATGACCTAATGTTGTCGAGATCCGATCACCGCGCCCCATTTATTGTTTTTTCAGTCTATCCTCTCTTGGCAGATAGACCAATTCACTTTCGGTAAACGAGAGCCCTGTATATATCACTGACACTTGGCGCTAGAGCGCATGCGCGTGATGTCAGCACTTTTTTGCGACCAGGCCCGGGTATTCACTTGCGGCGTTCACGGAGAATGAATCACATGACTCACTGCACCACGAGCATAAAGAGAGCTCCACGGCATTAGGTGAGCACAGCTCCACCGGACCACACCGCGCACGGTTCTTCTGCAATCCCAGGTAATATGATAGTTTACCGTTTCTTGTTTATGGGCGGCTGTAACAACATCGGTTCTCTGTAGCTCCCGACTTGGTCTCTTGACATGTGCCCATTTTTGCACGTTCCCTCTAGTTCACACATAGCGGCTTTACTATCTGGCGTGGACATGTAAAGTCAGTATTAAAGACAACATTCCTATGAAACTTCTGTGTAGATACAGATTTATATCCATACCACTCACAGTTTGTAGCACGTGGTATTATATAAACGTGTCTTATTGATTTAATCAACCAAATCGGTATGTTTTTTCCTGCAATAATCATAAATGCTATAAGGAGCACTAAGATGTATTATAATGAGTGATATTACACTTTTGATATAGTTTCAGTACGGAAACGTGCATCAGATATGACATTCGAATTGTATACAGCACAATGTATTCATCAATTATCGATATGTATCATGTCTTTTATTTTATATTTCTGTGTTATTTTGGTTTTTCCTCACGTGTATCAATTGAAAAAGTTTTTTATTTTTCATTTTGGTGCTTTAAAATAGATTTTGTACTTTGAATGATATTCTGTTCTTGACACAGTCATTATTGTATTTCATTTATTAGAAAAACTCCCCTTGAAGAAGGCCATATAGGCCGAAACGTTGGGGTTCTGTATCTGTAACCACTGGAGCTTTATTGGAATGCACATAATAAAATATCAAAAATATCTCTCCTACTTTGGATTAATTTTTTGAGTGTGCTCGAGGTGTTTCTATAGCATTGGCCGAGGTGTTCTGACCTTTCTGTGCATGTGCCAGTCCCTCGGCCATTGCATCATTTTGTCATGGCTGAAAGCGTTCGTGCAGGGACATCATATCTTCTTGCTCTGCCATAGACTGTATTAACTGCCATTAACTATTGTCGCACTTTAATAATAATAAGACCAGGGTCACACTAGCATATAACATAGACGAGTGCTATGCAAGAAAACATCACATAGCACTCGGCCCCCTGTTAATCTATGGGGCAGCTTACATCTGAGATTTTTTTTCTTATGCCGAATCGGCATGCGAGAACAATCGCAGAATGCTGCGATTGGCAACGAGACTCGGCCGAGTCTTGGCGCACTTGCACCCATATAAGTCCATGGGTGCGGGTGACACAGCGCACATCACTCAGATATCATCCGAGTGCGATGCGATATACGCCGACAATGGAGGAGATGGAGAAATTAGTTTCTCCGCCTCCTCCACAGCTGTGCTCCGATCCGCTCTGTGCAAGATGCTCTCGCATCGGATGCCATACGCCAGTGTGACTCCGGCCTAAGGGTAGTGTAGCTGTGAGTGAGGCACTGGGCGACTTCCCCCTCTGCCCCCTTCGTAGCTACACTACTACTCGCCACACACAGCATGCACTGTGACAAAACCCATTCCATCAAAGTTCATAGCAGCAGAGTGTACAGCGATGAATTGAATAGATCCTCATTCCCCTCACAGTAAACATCCACCAACGCAGAAGTATAATCACACTCTTCTAAAAAGTAAATCCACATTTCACCCTACTAATGAATATTCTGAAGCTCTAGAATCGTTCCAAAAAATGTAATTGATGACATTAAAAGGGTGAGAGATAAAAAATGTATAAATTTTAAAAATAAGGAATTTGGTCCTATCTGCCCACCGTTACCAAGAGTACGTACCACCTGATCACCAGCGTTACGTGACTAAAGACGTCACGAAGGTCCTGCAGACGCTACATGCACGCTGGCATCCTCCTAGCCATAGACGGTGGACGCCGCTATTAAGCTCTGTCACCGGCCAGGACAGAGATTTCTCCTTATAGATATTGGTTATCACGCCTTCTTATTGCTTTATACCCTATGTGGGTGAAGGATTGATAGCGCATTAGTGCTACCTGGCACCGAAGCACCTTATTTAGCAGTAACATTTTTACCCCATGGAGATGTAACATTGAAACAACCTCATGCATGATAGCACTTTATCTATTGGCAACAGACTGTAAGGATTTAAGGTAATTAACCATTTCTATCCACCCTTATTACAGTTAAACACCTTTTAACTCTGCAGCAACGTCTATTCCTTAACAACCAGCTGTATTTTTTATCTTGCATAATTTTATCCCTGCATACCCCCTTTTTTCTGTATATGGTACCTTTACAATTCGATGGGATTAAGGGAAGATACAGGTCATTTTTGAACACTGGAACCAGCGCAGGATTTTGATTTGTTTGTTTTATGATTTTAGAGGTCCCGTTGATTTGGACACTAAAGGGTATGCCACACTAAACAATATCGCTAACGAGATCGCTAAAAAACGTCACTATTTAGCGATCTCGTTAGCGATATTGTTCAGCGGCAGCTTCCAGCGACGAGCTTCCTGCTGTGATCTCGCTCGTCGCTGGAATCGTTCCGGACCCTATTTCATCGCTGGCGCTCCCGCTGGGTGAGTATCTAATCGCTGTGTGGCACCTTTTCTTAGCGATTTAGCGGTACTTTTGTACCGCTAAAGTCGTTAAGAAGATCGCTAACGGCGATAGCGTCGTTAACTATATCGCTAAATGTGGCCGCATTTAGCGATATAGAAACAATCCCGCTAGCGATCGCATTAGTATGCGTCGTTATCGTGATCGCTAGCGGGATTGTTTAGTGTGGCAGTACCTTTAGTCTTGCAGCAGGTTCATAGGTGTGATATATATGCGCCACTAACTTTTTATACTTTTAAAATTTTGCTATCAACATTCGATATGTTTGTGACAACAAAAAAATTGTTACTAAGATGCTGGCAGTAAAAGATGCTAAAGTTCATCACAGCAGCCAGTTTCTCCAGACCTTAGTGGGAAAAAGTTCTGCAAGATTATGAACTCAAAAAAAGAACAGGTTCTTGCTATTGTAACTGATAATGCTTTAACATTCCGTATGTTGGTGATTGAAGGCCACAGTCCTGTTCCCATAACGGAGGAACAGCAAAATGATTCTTACAATTAGATGATCTTGTTGATGCTGCTTCACACCTTTCCTATTCAGCACATGCTCTGTGTTGTGCACTCGCTGCAGCTGACAATGAAAGATAGTCTGCAAGAGGGACATGCTGGAACTCTGATTAGCAAAGTGAGGAAATTGGCTATTGCTACCAGAACCCCTAAAATAGACTCCATCTTGAAGAGACGTGTACGAAAAGGGGCAGTTGTGGATCAAGCCACTCAGTGGGGCAGCACCTATTTAATGATTGAGCGATTGCATGAGCTGAAACCCTTCCTTGTAGATATGGCCATCTCTCAGGTAACACTACATGGAGGTTGTGAAGAACTAAGCCGACCGCCACACGGTAGCCCGGGTATCACAGCTTCTGATCCCACCGCCGCTACCAAATGTGAGGGACGACCCCCTTCCTCCCACGTCACCAATGGGACGTAACTCCACAGGTACAGCTCTCCGGCGCCCCCTTTGTCTCTCAGGTCAGTAAGGGAACTGCACCTAGAGCAAATGGCCACCGGGGAGGTTGTCCTGTTACCCACTGGGTATTCTAAGATTCGTGATCAGAGTAAAAGCATCAGCCCAAGATTAATTTTATGGTTTAATCGCCTTAGGAGCGCACTAGATAATTACAGAAATATACAGTAAAGCTATACAACGTAATTACAATGGATTTGCAGTCAGAGAAAAAATACAATAATGTACAAGGCTTAAAGGTATAAGCTATAGATCAATATTACCGAGTAGTATAGTCATGGGAAGGCAGGGGCTCTCCCAGGTAACAGTCTTCAGTTGCTGGATAGTCCCTTGGTCCTTCCTAGACCATCTTCTTGGCTTCTGTGTGTAAAATGGAATGCATCCAGCCTGTCCATGCTACAGTTCTTAAGTCTGCTAGGCCCTTCCCCTTTGCTTTGAAGCACGCATATTAACTGGCCTGCAATTCATATGGAGCAGGAAATACTGGCTTAAGTTTGAGCCATTTAACATACGACTGACCATCTTATTCAGACACTGGCCTAAATCAATTAGCATGTTAAAGCCCTATTGAATCATAGTGGACATCAAAACTGGTCGTACTGAATATGCTAATAGGCCCTGTGTAGTTAGCAATTTGTGGCTCTGTGAACCGACAAAATGGAGGCTGGTATAGGCCCTATACAAAATGGCGGCATCCCTTTCCTTACACCTCCCTGCTTTTGAGGGCGCTAGGGGGTATCACATTCCTGTGTTCCCCCGTGCGCCCTACCGCACCCTCTCCTTGCCGGACAACCCATCAGCGTTACCATGGTCCCTGCCGCTTTTGTGGCGAATGGTGAAGTGGTACTGTTGGAGAGCGAGGCTCCAGCGTAGCAACCTCCCATTCGTCCCAGAGACCGTGTGTAACCAGCTGAGGGGGTTGTGGTCTGTTTCCACGGTGAATTGGCGTCCGTACAAGTATGGCTGCAGACGCTGCAGGGCCCACACAATTGCCAGACATTCTTTCTCCATCGTGGAATAGGCCACTTCCCTCGGCAGGAGCTTCCTGCTCAGGTACAAAATGGGGTGTTCATGGCCCGTAGTGTCAACCTGGCTGAGCACAGCACCGAGGCCGAAGTCGCTGGCGTCGGTCTGCACTAAGAATGGCCGCGTGAAGTCGGCTGCCTGTAGTACAGGAGAACTAGAAAGGGCGGTCTTGAGCACCTGGAAAGCTGTCTCGCAGGCGACTGTCCAGTCGACTGCGACGGGCAGCCTTTTCTTCGTGAGGTCCGTCAGGGGCTTGGCCAGGGCACTGTAGTGTGGAACAAATCTCCTTGTTATGTTACGGTAGCTGAGGAGTGCAGGTAAAAAAGGAAATACACCAGAGCAGTTGGAATCTATGAGATTGCAGTACCCTGACTAACCACCACAACTAGAGGCAGCCGTGGAGCGTTCCTACGTTGGTCCTAGACGCCTCGTCACAGCCTGAGAAACTAACTACACCTAAAGATAGAAATAGGAAGCTATCTGCCCCGGAGCAGAACCCCAAAGATAATAGAAAGCCCCCAAACATGTAATGGCGGTTAGACAAGAGGAAATACTGACACAGAAAGAAAATAGTATGAGCAAACGCTGGGGCCCAAACTAACTAAATAGAAAAGGATAGGAAGGGTACTTACTGCAATCTCAGAAAACCCTGAAAAAACACCAACTCTACTAATTTCAAAATCACCTGAGATCACACGACCTCTACCACCTAAATTAGTTCTCTGGTGTAAAAAAATCAAAACAGCAGCCACTGAAAAAAAACTGGAAAAAGCAAAAGTACAAAACACAGTGGCTGGACTAAACTGAGAGGGCAAAAGCCCCCGGAGGGGACCCAGAAAGCCCCCACAGAAGTGCAGGACAAAATGCAAAAATATAGCAAAAACACAAAATAAGAAATTGTCTTATCTGATAGCAGGAGATGCAGACACGACACAGCAGGCTACAAGGGAAACTGGAAAGAAGGATTCAGACCAGAACAATTGATCACCGGCAACCCTGATGGGAAAATGACTCCCTTATATAAGACCAATCAGTAACACCTGATTCCCAGTCCTCACAATCCTCACTAGTACCGCTTGTAACCACCAGAGGGAGCCTCTGCTCAGAACTCATCTCAAACCCATTCACAACAGTACCCCCCCCTTGAGGAGGGGTCACCGAACCCTCATTTGAGCAACCAGGTCGGTCAGGATGAGTTCTATGATCGCACGGATAAGTCTCCTAGCATGGATGTCCGAAGCAAACACCCAAGAATTGTCTTCCTGACCATAACCTCTCCATTTAACCAAATACTGGAGTCTTCGTCTAGAAAAACGAGAATCCAATATTTTCTCAACCACATACTCCAGATTGCCCTCAACCAAAACAGGGTCAGGAGGCACAGCAGCAGGAACCACTGGCTCAACAAACCTCTTCAACAAGGACTTGTGGAACACGTTATGGATCTTAAATGTCCCTGGAAGAAGCAAACGAAAAGAAACAGGATTAATAATCTCCATGATCTTATAAGGTCCAATGAACCTAGGCTTAAATTTAGGAGATGCTACTCTCATAGGAATATTCTTTGAGGACAACCAGACCAAGTCCCCCACTTTAAACCGAGGACCATCAGTCCTATGCCGGTTAGCAAACCGCTGGGCCCTCTCCTGAGAGAGGGACAACCTCTCCACCACCTGGTCCCAAATCTGCTGCATACGCTCAACAACAGAGTAAACACCTGGACAGACAGAAGCCTCCGTCTGTCCTGAAGAAAATCGAGGGTGAAACCCAGAATTACAGAAAAACGGAGACATCAAAGTGGCAGAGCTAGCCCTATTATTAAGAGCAAACTCAGCCAAAGGCAAAAAAGAGACCCAGTCATCCTGATCAGCAGACATAAAGCATCTTAGATAAGTCTCCAATGTCTGGTTTGTTCTCTCAGTTTGACCATTGGTCTGAGGATGAAATGCCGAGGAGAAAGACAATTGAACACCCAGTTTAGAACAAAAAGTCCTCCAAAATCTGGAAACAAACTGGACTCCTCTGTCAGACACAATGTTCTCAGGAATGCCGTGTAAACGAACCACGTGCTGAAGGAACAACGGCACCAATTCAGAGGAGGAAGGCAACTTAGGTAATGGCACAAGATGTATCATTTTGGAAAACCTATCACAAATTACCCAGATGGTGGTCATTCTCTGAGAAACAGGAAGATCGAAATGAAATCCATAGAGATATGGGTCCATGGTCTCTTGGGCACAGGCAATGGCATCAACAAACCACTAGAGCGAGAGCAAGGCTTGGAGCGAGAGCAAGTCCCGCAGGACTGCACAAATTCCCTGACATCGCGAGACAAAGTAGACCACCAAAAGGACCGACTAACCAAGTCTCAGGTACCAAAAATTCCGGGATGCCCAGCCAATGCGGAACAATGAATCTCAGACATCACACTCTTTTTCCATTGGTCCGGACAAACAATTTTCCAACAGGGCAGCGCTCGGGCCTATCCTCCTGACACCCCTCCAGAGCAAGTCTCAAATTGGGCGAGATGGCGGAAAGAACTACACCCTCCTTCAAAATAACAGAGGATCAGATAGCTCAGGAGAGTCCGCAAGGAAACTCCTCGAGAGGGCATCCGCCTTAACATTCTTAGTGCCAGGAAGAAAGGAAACCACAAAATTAAAACGTGTGAAAAACAAGGCCCACCTGGCCTGTCTAGGATTGAGTCGCTTGGCAGATTCCAGATAGACCAGATTCTTATGGTCCGTAAGGACCACCACCTGATGTTTGGCTCCCTCCAGCCAATGTCTCCACTCTTCAAAAGCCCACTTCATGGCCAATAACTCCCGATTACCCACGTCATAATTACGTTCAGTAGGAGAAAATTTTCGAGAGAAAAAGGCACAAGGGTTACTTTTAGAGGTCTCTGGATCTTTTTGGGACAAAACGGCACCTGCCCCAATTTCAGAGGCATCAACCTCCACCTGAAATGGCAGAGAAACATCAGGCTGCCGTAGAACAGGAGCAGAAGTGAATCTCTGCTTAAGTTCCTGAAACGCAGAGACTGCCTCAGAGGCCAATTCACCACATCAGAACCCTTTCTGGTCAAATCAGTTAATGGTTTAACAATAACCGAGAAATTACCAATAAATTTACGATAAAAATTGGCAAAACCCAAAAATCTCTGAAGAGCCTTTAATGAAGTAGGTTGGACCCAATCACAGATGGCCTGAACCTTGACCGGGTCCATTTCAATAACAGATGGGGACAAAATGAATCCCAGAAATGAGATCTTCTGTACGCCAAAAAGACACTTTGATCCCTTCACATACAGAGCATTCTCTCTCAAAATCTGGAATACAGTTCGAACATGTTTCACATGAGAGTCCCAGTCATTAGAAAAAATCAAGATATCATCCAAATAAACAATCAGAAACTTGTCCACAAAATCCCTGAAAATGTCATTCATGAAGGACTGGAAGACGGAAGGAGCATTAGTGAGCCCAAAGGGCATCACAAGGTACTCAAAATGCCCTTCAGGGGTATTGAATGCCGTCTTCCATTCATCCCCGTGCTTAATGCGAATAAGGTTATACGCCCCCCTGAGGTCAAGCTTGGTAAACCAAGTAGCGTTTTTCACCCTGGAAAACAGGTCAGAAATCAAGGGTAACGGGTATTGATATTTCACAGTAATATTGTTCAAGAGACGATAATCAATACACGGCCTTAATGAACCATCTTTTTTGGCCACAAAGAAAAAACCGGCACCTAAGGGTGAAGAGGATGGTCTGATATGACCCTTCTCCAATGATTCCTTGATATAAGACCGCATAGCGTCATGTTCAGGTACAGACAAGTTAAAAAGGCGACCTTTAGGGAATTTACTACCTGGCACTAATTCAATAGCGCAGTCATAGCTCCTATGGGGAGGTAAGGATGCAGATTTACTTTCGCTAAACACATCAGAAAAATCAAACAAAAAGTCAGGAACATCCTCAGCTTTGGGGGGAGGCAGAAAAAACAGGAGTGTTGGTATTAACACATTGGCAGCCCCAACTGGTTACAGACACAGATTTCCAATCCAAAACAGGATTATGAGACTGTAACCAAGGGAAACCCAGCACTATAATGTCATGCAGATTATATAGAACCAAAAATTTGCAGCACTCCTGGTGATCAGGTTCAACCCTCATTATCACCTGAGTAGAAAACTGGGTTTATTCTCAGCCAAAGGGTAGAATCGATCCCCAGTAAAGGAATAGACTTCTGTAGGGGTATCAAGGGAAACCCACAACGTTTAGCAAAATCATAATCCATCAGATTAATAGCTGCTCCAGAATCAACGAAAGCCTGAGCAGAAAATGAGGACAGAGAGCATATCAGAGTGACAGTTAATAAAAACTTAGTCTGAACACTACCCAAGACAACTGAGCGTGCAAAATGTCTTCCCCGCTTAGGGCAGACTGAAATAGCATGAGAGGCATCACCACAGTAGAAACATAACCCATTGCGCTTTCGAAAATCATGACGCTGTGCCCCAGACACCACTCCATCACACTGCATGGGCTCAGCAGCTGGCTCACAAGGCAACACCACTCCACGCATACTTCTCCGCTCACGCAAACGTCTGTCAATTTGAATCGCTAATGACATAGAATCATTGAGACCAGAGGGGACAGGGAATCCCACCATAACATCCTTTACATTATCCGACAGACCCTTCCGGAAAAGGGTCGCCAAAGCGTCGTCATTCCATTTGGTCAGGACTGCCCACCTACGGAATCTCTGACAGTATAACTCAGCGTCATCAAGCCCCTGATTTAATGCCAACAAGGCTTTTTCAGCTTGATCAGTGACATTAGGCTCATCGTACAATAACCCCAAAGCCTGAAAAAATGCATCAACATCACTCAAAACAGGATCCCCAGGTATCAGGGAAAAAGCCCAATCCTGAGGATCGCCGCGCAGGAGAGAGATGATAATTTGAACCTGCTGCGCTGCGTTTCCTGAGGACTTAGATTTTAAGGCAAGAAACAATTTACAATTATTTTTGAAATTCTGAAACTTAGCTCGATCCCCTAAAAACAAATCTGGCATGGGGATTCTAGGTTCCACAACAGGCAACCTAGCAAGATATGCAGCAATACTCTGAACCTCAGTGGCAAGCTGATCCACACGGCCAGACAACTGTGCAAACTCCATTGGGAGAAAAGATCCTCCCCAGCACCCAGAGATACAGAGGGAAAAAAAAAAAAAAAAAAATGCAACAAACAGAAAAATATCTCTGACAACTTTTCTTCCTTCAAAATATTTTTTCCCTTCTGTGAGTACCATACAATTTTTATGGCCGGTGATACTGTTATGTTACGGTAGCTGAGGAGTGCAGGTAAAAAAGGAAATACACCAGAGCAGTTGGAATCTATGAGATTGCAGTACCCTGACTAACCACCACAACTAGAGGCAGCCGTGGAGCGTTCCTACGTTGGTCCTAGACGCCTCGTCACAGCCTGAGAAACTAACTACACCTAAAGATAGAAATAGGAAAGCTATCTGCCCCGGAGCAGAACCCCAAAGATAATAGAAAGCCCCCAAACATGTAATGGCGGTTAGACAAGAGGAAATACTGACACAGAAAGAAAATAGTATGAGCAAACGCTGGGGCCCAAACTAACTAAATAGAAAAGGATAGGAAGGGTACTTACTGCAATCTCAGAAAACCCTGAAAAAACACCAACTCTACTAATTTCAAAATCACCTGAGATCACACGACCTCTACCACCTAAATTAGTTCTCTGGTGTAAAAAAATCAAAACAGCAGCCACTGAAAAAAAACTGGAAAAAGCAAAAGTACAAAACACAGTGGCTGGACTAAACTGAGAGGGCAAAAGCCCCCGGAGGGGACCCAGAAGGCCCCCACAGAAGTGCAAGAAAAAATGCAAAAATATAGCAAAAACACAAAATAAGAAATTGTCTTATCTGATAGCAGGAGATGCAGACACGACACAGCAGGCTACAAGGGAAACTGGAAAGAAGGATTCAGACCAGAACAATTGATCACCGGCAACCCTGAGGGGAAAATGACTCCCTTATATAAGACCAATCAGTAACACCTGATTCCCAGTCCTCACAATCCTCACTAGTACCGCTTGTAACCACCAGAGGGAGCCTCTGCTCAGAACTCATCTCAAACCCATTCACAACACCTCCTATAGTACCCAGCAGTACCCAAAAAGGACATCACCTGCTTCTTAGTCCTGGGGTGGGCCAGGATGCGATGGCATCCACCTTCCCGGGCTCTGGCTTCAGAGCTCCCCCACCTACCCGGTGTCCCAGGTAGTGGACCTCACTCATACCCAGCTGGCATTTTTCCGGCTTAATGGTCAAGCCTGCTCGCTGGATCCGCCCGAGCACCTGCGCCAGGTGCTCTAGGTGATCCTCCCAGGTGGGACTGAAGATGGCAATGTCATCCAGGTACGCGGTCGCATACCCTTCCAGTCCCTCGAGCAGCGTGTTGACCATCCGCTGAAAAGTGGCAGGGGCATTCTTCATGCCGAAGGGCATCATCGTGGACTCGTACAGTCCGAATGGGGTGATAAAGGCAGAACCGTTCCCGTGCCCTAGGGGTCAGGGGAATCTGCCAATACCCCCTGCTCAGATCCATGATGGTCAGGTACTTGGCCCCGGCCAGCTGGTCGAGCAGGTCATCGATGCGCGGCATTGGTACGCATCGGTGACCGTCACAGCGTTGAGCCCCCTGTAGTCCACGCAGAACCGCGTAGTTCGGTCCTTTTTAGGGACGAGGACTACAGGCGAAGCCCACGCGCTGTTGGACGCTTGGATCACCCCCAGCCTCAGCATCTCGTCTATCTCTTGGCGCATCTGCTGCTGCACCTCAAGAGAGACCCGATATGCTGAACGCCGGATTGGGGGGTGGTTGCCAGTGTCCACGTCATGGACTGCTGCCTCAGTCCTTCCGGGCAGGCTGCTGAACAGCTCCCGAAAGGGGTGCAGGGTGGCCCCCAGCTGGGAACGTTGGTCCTCCGAGAGCTGGTGGCCAACCCCCACATCCTCGATGGATCCACCCGCCTTGGCTTGGGTGAGCAGATCGAGGAGGGTTTCTGCCTCTCCTTCCTCTGGAAGGTTGCACACTAGGTGAGCATAAGCCTCCCGCTCATGATGGGCCTTCATCATGTTCACATGGAAGGCCTTCCTCCTTCCACGGGCGTGGTCCAGGGTGACCAGGTAGGTGACGTCGTTGAGCTGCTCGTGCACGAGGTATGGACCCTCCCAGGCCGCCTGAAGCTTGTTTTGTGGTACGGGGACCAGTACCCACACCTTTTGACCCACCTGGTAGGTCCGCTCACAAGCATTCTGGTCGTACCATCGCTTCTGGTCAGCCTGAGCTTGGCCATATTGTCATGCACCAGCCGCGTCAAGGCCATCATTCGGTCCCGGAAGCGCACGACATACTCAATGACCGACACTCCAGGGGTGGCTAAATCCCCTTCCCATGCTTCCTTCACCAGAGCAAGGGGCCCCCGTACACCTCGCCCATACAGGAGCTCAAAGGGGGAGAACCCCGTTGAGGCCTGTGGGACCTCCCGGTAGGCAAACAGCAGGTGTGGGAGATACCGCTCCCAGTCTCTCCCGTGGGAGTCGACCAACATCTTCAGCATCTGCTTTAGGGTACCATTGAACCGCTCACACAAGCCATTGGTCTGTGGGTGATACGGGCTGGCCACCAGATGTTGCACCTGTACCTGCTTACAGAGAGACTCCATCAGCTGCGACATGAACTGGGTCCCTTGGTCGGTGAGCATTTCCTTGGGAAACCCCACTCTGGAGAAAATCTCCAGTAAGGCAGTGGCCACTTTGTCGGCCCGAATGGACGACAAAGCTACCGCCTCCGGGTACCGGGTGGCATAGTCCACTACAGTTAGTATGAAGCATTTCCCGGAGCGGCTGGGAGTGGACAGAGGTCCAATGAGATCCACAGCCACCCTCGAGAAAGGCTCTTCGATGATGGGCAGAGTTACCAGTGGGGCTTTGGGGCGCGGCCCCGCCTTCCCCACCCTCTGACAGGTGTCACACGAACGGCAGTAGGCTATCACCTCGGTCCTCATTCCGGGCCAGTAGAAATGCTGAGCTAGCCTGGCCCTGGTTTTAGTGATCCCTAGGTGTCCGGCCATTGGAATCTCGTGTGCGATCCGCAACAATTCCGCCCTGAATGGATGGGGTACCACTAACTGTCGGTCCCTGGGCCACGCCTCCGGTGAACCCTGCTGGACCGTTACCCGGTACAGCCGTCCCTGGTCCCAGACCACTCGCTCGCGGTCGGACTCCAGGGGAGGCTGTGCCGCCTGTTCCTTGAGAGTCTTCAGGCTAGGGTCGGCTTCCAACGCTGCCTGAAATCCCTGACTTGATGTGGCAAGAATTGATGAAACTGCCATGTCCTCTGTCAGTTCCCCGGATCTGTCTCCTGGCTACTGTCTGACTCGGCAGCCACTTGGTCAGAGAGGGGAAACCGTCGGACCTCCGCGAGGCTCCTTGGGCTTCAGCGCTCCCACTCCTGGTAACAGCAGCCACGACCGCTGAGACCACGGGTAGCGCCTGCCTTCCCTCGTCCCCTGACCAAGTCGCCGGGTCAGGCAAACTTCCCTGACATCCCGGATGTGGGGAACTCCTGCCCTGGGGTCTTACCTGGTGGCTCCTCTCCCGGGACGCCCCCTCCCCCCATGGCCTGTTCCTCTTCCTGCAGGGGCCCTAGACTCAGCAGGCTGGGTTCACTTAGGGGCCCTACACTGCCCATAGCAGCCCCTCCCCCCACCTCTGAGCTCTCCTGTGCAGCCTCCTCACCTGTCCTCACTGTGAGCCCTGTGTGTGTAATGTCAGTGCATGGCTTACCATCAGGTTTCACTCCCTCCTCCACTGTTGGAGGCACATTCAATACATTAACATTAGCATTCACAGTAGAGTCATGACATTCTTGGGGAGCCGAACTTGGGGGTTCAGTGGCCACATACTGGGACACTAGCCGCCCCAAATCGGTCCCAAGCAACACATTTGCAGGAATATTCGGCGTTACTCCCACCTCCCGCATCCCCCTCCCGGCGCCCCAGTCAAATACACCTTGGCAACGGTCAGTGCCGGTTCAACGCCTCCGATTCCAGAGACGGAAAGGGTTTTCCCAGGTACCAAGTCTTGAGGGGACACCACCTCGGGACGTACCAGGGTTCGTTCAGCGCCTGTGTCCCGCAGTCCCATGACCGCTGAGCGTCCGATGGTGACGGGTTGGTAATTTTCCAGGGACCTCCCACCACCCCCTCCCACACACAAAACAGTGGACGGTTTCTGGGACAGGGATGGGGCCTTCTGGCGCTGGGGACACGCAGCCTTAAAGTGTCCTGGCTGATTGCAATTATGACAACGTCTGGGTTCTGTTCCTGGCCTGGAGAGGGCAGCCGTGGGGTACACCCCTTGCCCTCTGGGGGCTGGATATGGGGCTGGGGCAGGATTGGGCTTACCCCCTCTCCAGGTGCTGCTGGCAGGCTTCTTTGGCTCCGGCGCCCTGTTGTTGGCATACTCGTCTGCCAGGGCGGCTGTAGCAGAAGCCCCCTTTGGTTTCCGGTCACGGAGGAACTGCTGGAGGTCCTCTGGGCAGTTCCACAAGAATTGCTCCATGACAAACAGTTCCTGGACCTCCTGGCGGGTAGTGAGCTCTAGACCCGAGGTCCAGTGCTCCGCAGCTCTCAGCAGGGCCCGCATGTGGTCGGTCCAGGTGTCCTTTGAACCCCGCTGCAGGCTCCTGAACTTCCTGCGGTACGACTCCGGGGTGAGGTTGTAGTGCTGGATCAGGGCCCGCTTGATGCTGTGGTAGTCTTGCTCCTCCCCGGCAGGTAAGTCCCCCAAAATTTCTAGGGACTTACCCCTCAAACGGGGGGTCAGGTACCTTGCCCACTGATCCGGGGCCAGATGATGTTGGAGGCAGGTCCTCTCAAAAGCCAGCAGAAAGGAATCCAGGTCTCCATCCTTTTCAAGCATGGGAAAGTCCTCCGCCCGGACCTTGGAAGCCCTTGTCTCCGGTGGGCCTGGTGCATCCAGCGGGGGCCCGTGCTGAGCCATCTCCAGTCGGTGCCGGCGCTCCGCAGCTTCACGGCGTTCTGTATGCTCACTCTCCGCTGCTCTCTCTGCGGCTGCTTGCTCACGCTCTGCAGCTTCACGGCGTTCTGTATGCTCACGCTCTGCTGCTGCTTGCTCACGCTCTGCTGCTTTCTCTGCCGCCACCAGGAGTCTGTCATAGGCGGCGTCATTACCAGCCTCGAGCTGTGCCATAGCCGCTTGGAAGAGGGCCTCCGATCTGTACACACTGGGACGGGCAGGGGGTGGACAGTCCACTGCGGGACTAAGCACGGGGATCTGGCTCCTTGGGGAGCCCTGGCTGAGCTCCCCCTCATCGGTGTCGAACTCCTCATAGACCATAGCATTGGCCTCCCCCTTTGCCCTACTCCTGGTGCCTTCCGCCATTTTGGGAAACTTTGGTTACTGACACAGCTGCAACCCTGACCTTGCACACAACTTATTATATTTACACTCTGACCGTCTAGTGCTGGGCTGACCTTAAGACCCCAGCAGTGAAAGTACCGCTGGTAGTCTCTAGTGTCTGGGAGTAGGGGTCCCACGCACACTATTACTCTGATCCCACCGCTGCCACCAATTGTGAAGAACTAAGCCGACCGCCACACGGTAGCCCGGGTATCACAGCTTCTGATCCCACCGCCGCTACCAAATGTGAGGGACGACCCCCTTCCTCCCACGTCACCAATGGGACGTAACTCCACAGGTACAGCTCTCCGGCGCCCCCTTTGTCTCTCAGGTCAGTAAGGGAACTGCACCTAGAGCAAATGGCCACCGGGGACGTTGTCCTGTTACCCACTGGGTATTCTAAGATTCATGATCAGAGTAAAAGCATCAGCCCAAGATTAATTTTATGGTTTAATCGCCTTAAGAGCACACTAGATAATTACAGAAATATACAGTAAAGCTATACAACGTAATTACAATGGATTTGCAGTCAGAGAAAAAATACAACGATAATGTACAAGGCTTAAAGGTATAAGCTATAGATCAATATTACCGGGTAGTATAGTCATGGGAAGGCAGGGGCTCTCCCAGGTAACAGTCTTCAGTTGCTGGATAGTCCCTTGGTCCTTCCTAGACCATCTTCTTGGCTTCTGTGTGTAAAATGGAATGCATCCAGCCTGTCCATGCTACAGTTCTTAAGTCTGCTAGGCCCTTCCCCTTTGCTTTGAAGCACGCATATTAACTGGCCTGCAATTCATATGGAGCAGGAAATACTGGCTTAAGTTTGAGCCATTTAACATACGACTGACCATCTTATTCAGACACTGGCCTAAATCAATTAGCATGTTAAAGCCCTATTGATTCATAGTGGACATCAAAACTGGTTGTACTGAATATGCTAATAGGCCCTGTGTAGTTAGCAATTTGTGGCTCTGTGAACCGACAAAATGGAGGCTGGTATAGGCCCTATACAAAATGGCGGCATCCCTTTCCTTACAGAGGTCAATGGCTGAATTGAAGGAACTACTTCATCACCCATTTACAATGACTAAAAAGTTACAAGCTGAGGATTTAACTCCTGGCATTTTTATAAAGGAGTGGAAGGACTTGTTGTTTTGCCTATCTCAAAGACGAGGTTTAATCGCAGATGGCATTGCAGCTTCAATGAAACAGAGAGAGACACTGCTATTAGAAAATAAAATTCTTCGAGCAGCTGTTTATGTGGACCCGAGTCATCGTATATTGCAGGATGCTCAACAGCTTACTAAAGGAAAAGAAGCTCTGATTGAGGTAGCAGTTAGGATGAGTGGGCTACAGGACGGCCAAGAGCAAGAGGACTCGGGTACTGCCAGTGCTGCTGCTGCCGTTTCTTCATCCTCATCAGATGAGTAGTTTAATTTTGACAAGTATTTGGACGACATGGAGCAGGCAAAGCATTGCTGCAGGGAAAAAGATTCCACTCCCATAGAAAACAGATTGAGAGCAAGTGAAAAAATTTTGCTGAAATATGGTCAAAGTAGAAGAGTTCAATCGTTCATCAAAACTGACTGTGCATGCGGCAATTCCTTTATATCCTGAAATTGTTAGAGATGTTACCCATGTGATTACTGCTTTTCCAACATCCCAAGTTAGTGTAGAATTTGTTCTCTAACCCTAAAATAATTAGGTCAGATTTGAGGTCATCTATGAAGGAGGATCTGATGGAGGCGATACTATTTTTCAGAACAAATTCATAGACTGCACAAATATTATTCAGTACGTTTTACGATACGATACGATACACTTTATTGATCCCGGGGGAAATTACAGTATTACAGCAGCAATACAAACAGCAGTACATAAAATATTAGGGCACAAATCTTGCACAGGTATACCAACATTACATAAATAAAAATGTGTAGTTCAGGTGTATATAAGACAATGTTAATTGACATTAGTACACCAGCCATCAGTCATTATTTTCTACCACACTTAGGAAATTATTATACATCCCCATAGCAGTAGGTACAAACGATTTCCTGAATTTCTCCTTCTTGCACCTTAATATGATTAGACGGCTGCTGAATGTGCTCTTCTGCTTCAAGAACAGCTCGTATAGGGGGTGTGTATTATTGTTCATTATAACCCTACACTTCTTCTGAATTCTATCCTCCAATACCTCCTCAAAAGAGTCAAGATGGAGGCCAACAGCTGCACTTGCCTTCTTGATAAGTTTGTTGAGCTTATTAGCGTCAGCTACTCGCACACTACTGCCCCAGCAAATGATAGCAAAAAAGATGGCGCTTGCTACAACGGACTGGTAGAACATCTCCAGCATTTTACTGCACACATTGAACGACCTGAGCTTCCGCAGAAAGTACAGTCTGCTCATTCCCTTCTTGTAAACCTTTTCTGTATGACACCTCTGTGAGGAAACTAAGCCGACCGCCACACGGGTAGCCGAGTATCACAGCTTCTGATTCCACCGCCGCTACCAAATGTGACGGACGATCCCCTTCCTCCCACGCCACCACTGGGACGTAACTCCACAGGTACAGCTCTCCGGCGCCCCCTTTGTCTCTCAGGTCAGTAAGGGAACTGCACCTAGAGCAAATGGCCACCGGGGAGGTTGTCCTGTTACCCACTGGGTATTCTAAGATTCGTGATCAGAGTAAAAGCATCAGCCCAAGATTAATTTTATGGTTTAATTTGCCTTAAGGGCGCACTAGATAATTACAGAAATATACAGTAAAGCTATACAACGTAATTACAATGGAACTGCAGTCAGAGAAACAATACAACGATAATGTACAAGGCTTAAAGGTATAAGCTATAGATCAATATTACCGGGTATTATGGTCATGGGAAGGCATTGGCTCTGCCATTCCCAGGTACAGTCTTCAGTTGCTGGATAGTCCCTTGGTCTTTCCTAGACCATCTTCTTGGCTTCTGTGTGTGAAATGGAAAATGGGCACAGGGGTACCTGGCTACAGCTCTTAAACCTGCTAGGCCCTTCCCTTTTGCTTTGAAGCATGCATATTAACTGGCCTGCAATTCATATGGAGCAGGAAACAATGGCTTGAGCTTGAGCTATTTACCATACGACTGACCATCTTATTCAGACACTGGCCTAAACTAATTAGCATGCTAAAGCCCCTTTGATTCCTAGTGGACATCAAAACCGGTCGTACTGGATATGCTAATAGGCCTTGTGTACTTAAAAGCTTGTGGCTCTGTGAACTGACAAAATGGAGGCTGGTACAGGCCCTATACAAAATGGCGACAACCCTTTCCTTACACCTCCCTGCTTTTGAGGGCGCTAGGGGGTATCACATTCCTGTGTTCCCCCGTGCGCCCTACCACACCCTCTCCTTGCCGGGACAACCCATCAGTGTTACCATGGTCCCTGCCTCTTTTGTGGCGAATGGTGAAGTGGTACTGTTGGAGAGCGAGGCTCCAGCGTAGCAACCTCCCATTCGTCCCAGAGACCGTGTGTAACCAGCTGAGGGGGTTGTGGTCTGTTTCCACGGTGAATTGGCGTCCGTACAAGTATGGCTGCAGACGCTGCAGGGCCCACACAATTGCCAGACATTCCTTCTCCATCGTGGAATAGGCCACTTCCCTCGGCAGGAGCTTCCTGCTCAGGTACAAAATGGGGTGTTCATGGCCCGTAGTGTCAACCTGGCTGAGCACAGCACCGAGGCCGAAGTCGCTGGCGTCGGTCTGCACTAAGAATGGCCGCGTGAAGTCGGCTGCCTGTAGAATAGGAGAACTAGAAAGGGCGGTCTTGAGCGCCTGGAAAGCTGTCTCGCAGGCGACTGTCCAGTCGACTGCGACGGGCAGCCTTTTCTTGGTGAGGTCCGTCAGGGGCTTGGCCAGGGCACTATAGTGTGGAACAAACCTCCTATAGTACCCAGCAGTGCCCAAAAAGGACATCACCTGCTTCTTGGTCCTGGGGGTGGGCCAGGATGCGATGGCATCCACCTTCCCGGGCTCTGGCTTCAGAGCTCCCCCACCTACCCGGTGTCCCAGGGAGTGGACCTCACTCATACCCAGCTGGCATTTTTCCGGCTTAATGGTCAAGCCTGCCGCTGGATCCGCCCGAGCACCTGCGCCAGGTGCTCTAGGTGATCCTCCCAGGTGAGACTGAAGATGGCAATGTCATCCAGGTACGCGGTCGCATACCCTTCCAGTCCCTCGAGCAGCGTGTTGACCATCCGCTGAAAAGTGGCAGGGGCATTCTTCATGCCGAAGGGCATCACCGTGGACTCGTACAGTCCAAATGGGGTGATAAAGGCAGAGCGTTCCCGTGCCCTAGGGGTCAGGGGAATCTGCCAATACCCCCTGCTCAGATCCATGATGGTCAGGTACTTGGCCCCGGCCAGCTGGTCGAGCAGGTCATCGATGCGCGGCATTGGGTACGCATCGGTGACCGACACAGCGTTGAGCCCCCTGTAGTCCACGCAGAACCGCGTAGTTCGGTCCTTTTTAGGGATGAGGACTACAGGCGAAGCCCACGCGCTGTTGGACGCTTGGATCACCCCCAGCCTCAGCATCTCGTCTATCTCTTGGCGCATCTGCTGCTGCACCTCAAGAGAGACCCGATATGCTGAACGCCGGATTGGGGGGTGGTTGCCAGTGTCCACGTCATGGACTGCTGCCTCAGTCCTTCCGGGCAGGCTGCTGAACAGCTCCCGAAAGGGGTGCAGGGTGGCCCCCAGCTGGGAACGTTGGTCCTCCGAGAGCTGGTGGCCAACCCCCACATCCTCGATGGATCCACCCGCCTTGGCTTGGGTGAGCAGATCGAGGAGGGTTTCTGCCTCTCCTTCCTCTGGAAGGTTGCACACTGGGTGAGCATAAGCCTCCCGCTCATGATGGGCCTTCATCATGTTCACATGGAAGGCCTTCCTCCTTCCACGGGCGTGGTCCAGGGTGACCAGGTAGGTGACGGCGTTGAGCTGCTCGTGCACGAGGTATGGACCCTCCCAGGCCGCCTGAAGCTTTGAAGCTTGTTTTGTGGTACGGGGACCAGTACCCACACCTTTTGACCCACCTGGTAGGTCCGCTCACAAGCATTCTGGTCGTACCATCGCTTCTGGTCAGCCTGAGCTTGGGCCATATTGTCATGCACCAGCCGCGTCAAGGCCATCATTCGGTCCCGGAAGCGCACGACATACTCAATGACCGACACTCCAGGGGTGGCTAAATCCCCTTCCCATGCTTCCTTCACCAGAGCAAGGGGCCCCCGTACACCCGCCCGTACAGGAGCTCAAAGGGGGAGAACCCCGTTGAGGCCTGTGGGACCTCCCGGTAGGCAAACAGCAGGTGTGGGAGATACCGCTCCCAGTCTCTCCCGTGGGAGTCGACCAACATCTTCAGCATCTGCTTTAGGGTACCATTGAACCGCTCACACAAGTCATTGGTCTGTGGGTGATACGGGCTGGCCACCAGATGTTGCACCTGTACCTGCTTACAGAGAGACTCCATCAGCTGCGACATGAACTGGGTCCCTTGGTCGGTGAGCATTTCCTTGGGAAACCCCACTCTAGAGAAAATCTCCAGTAAGGCAGTGGCCACTTTGTCGGCCCGAATGGACGACAAAGCTACCGCCTCCGGGTACCGGGTGGCATAGTCCACTACAGTTAGTATGAAGCATTTCCCGGAGCGGCTGGGAGTGGACAGAGGTCCAATGAGATCCACAGCCACCCTCGAGAAAGGCTCTTCGATGATGGGCAGAGTTACCAGTGGGGCTTTGGGGCGCGGCCCCGCCTTCCCCACCCTCTGACAGGTGTCACACGAACGGCAGTAGGCTATCACCTCGGTCCTCATTCCGGGCCAGTAGAAATGCTGAGCTAGCCTGGCCCTGGTTTTAGTGATCCCTAGGTGTCCGGCCATTGGAATCTCGTGTGCGATCCGCAACAATTCCGCCCTGAATGGATGGGGTACCACTAACTGTCGGTCCCTGGGCCACGCCTCCGGTGAACCCTGCTGGACCGTTACCCGGTACAGCCGTCCCTGGTCCCAGACCACTCGCTCGCGGTCGGACTCCAGGGGAGGCTGTGCCGCCTGTTCCTTGAGAGTCTTCAGGCTAGGGTCAGCTTCCAACGCTGCCTGAAATCCCTGACTAGATGTGGCAAGAATTGATGAAACTGCCATGTCCTCTGTCAGTTCCCCGGGATCTGTCTCCTGGCTACTGTCTGACTCGGCAGCCACTTGGTCAGAGAGGGGGAAACCGTCGGACCTCCGCGAGGCTCCTTGGGCTTCAGCGCTCCCACTTCTGGTAACAGCGGCCACGACCGCTGAGACCACGGGTAGCGCCTGCTTTCCCTCATCCTCTGACCAAGTCGCCGGGTCAGGCAGACTTCCCTGACTTCCTGACATCCCGGATGTGGGGAACTCCTGACCTGGGGTCCTACCTGGTGGCTCCTCTCCCGGGACACCCCCTCCCCCCATGGCCTGTTCCTCTTCCTGCAGGGGCCCTAGACTCAGCAGGCTGGATTCACTTAGGGGCCCTACACTGCCCATAGCAGCCCCTCCCCCCACCTCTGAGCTCTCCCGTGCAGCCTCCTCACCTGTTCTCACTATGAGCCCTGTGTGTGTAGTGTCAGTGCATGGCTTACCATCAGGTTTCACTCCCTCCTCCACTGTTGGAGGCACATTCAATACATTAACATTCACAGTATAGTCATGACATTCTTGGGGAGCCGAACTTGGGGGTTCAGTGGCCACATACTGGGACACTAGCCGCCCCAAATCGGTCCCAAGCAACACATTTGCAGGAATATTCGGCGTTACTCCCACCTCCCGCATCCCCCTCCCGGCGCCCCAGTCCAAATACACCTTGGCAACGGGCAGCGCCGGTTCAATGCCTCCGATTCCAGAGACGGAAAGGGTTTTCCCAGGTACCAAGTCTTGAGGGGACACCACCTCAGGGCGTACCAGGGTTCGTTCAGCGCCTGTGTCCGCAGTCCCATGACCGCTGAGTGGCCGATGGTGACGGGTTGGTAATTGTCTAGGGACCTCCCACCACCCCTCCCACACACAAAACAGTGGTCGGTTTCTGGGACAGGGATGGGGCCTTCTGGCGCTGGGGACACGCAGCCTTAAAGTGTCCTGGCTGATTGCAATTATGACAACGTCTGGGTTCTGTTCCTGGCCTGGAGAGGGCAGCCGGGGGGTACACCCCTTGCACTCTGGGGGCTGGATATGGGGCCGGGGCAGGATTGGGCTTACCCCCTCTCCAGGTGCTGCTGGCAGGCTTCTTTGGCTCCGGCGCCCTGTTGTTGGCATACTCGTCTGCCAGGGCGGCTGTAGCAGAAGCCCCCTTTGGTTTCCGGTCACGGAGGAACTGCTGGAGGTCCTCTGGGCAGTTCCACAAGAATTGCTCCACGACAAACAGTTCCTGGACCTCCTGGCGGGTAGTGAGCTCTAGACCCTAGGTCCAGTGCTCCGCAGCTCTCAGCAGGGCCCGCATGTGGTCGGTCCAGGTGTCCTTTGAACCCCGCTGCAGGCTCCTGAACTTCCTGCAGTACGACTCCGGGGTGAGGTTGTAGTGCTGGATCAGGGCCTGCTTGATGCTGTGGTAGTCCTGCTCCTCCCCGGCAGGTAAGTCCCCCAAAACTTCCAGGGACTTACCCCTCAAACGGGGGGTCAGGTACCTTGCCCACTGATCCGGGGCCAGATGATGTTGGAGGCATGTCCTCTCAAAAGCCAGCAGAAAGGAATCCAGGTCTCCATCCTTTTCAAGTAAGGGAAAGTCCTCCGCCCGGACCTTGGAAGCTCTTGTCTCCGGTGGGCCTGGTGCGTCCAGCGGGGGCCCGTGCTGAGCCATCTCCAGTCAGTGCCGGCGCTCCGCAGCTTCACGGCGTTGTGTATGCTCACGCTCTGCAGCTTCATGGCGTTCTGTATGCTCCCGCTCTGCTGCTTTCTCTGACGCAGCTTGCTCCCGCTCTGCTGCTTTCTCTGCCGCCACCAGGAGTCTGTCATAGGCGGCGTCATTACCAGCCTCGAGCTGTGCCATAGCCGCTTGGAAAATGGCCTCCGATCTGGACAGGCTGGGACGGGCAGGGGGTGGACAGTCCACTGTGAGACTGAGCACGGGGGTCGGGCTCCTTGGGGAGCCCTGGCTGAGCTCCCCCTCATCGGTATCGAACCCCTCATAGGCCACAGCATTGGCCTCCCCCTTTGCCTTACTCCTGGTGCCTTCCGCCATCTCGGGAACCTTTGGTTACTGACACAGCTGCAACCCTGACCTTGCACACAACTTGTTATATTTACACTCTGACCGTCTAGTGCTGGGCTGACCTTAAGACCCCAGCAGTGAAAGTACCGCTGGTAGTCTCTAGTGTCTGGGAGTAGGGGTCCCACGCACACTATTACTCTGATCCCACCGCTGCCACCAATTGTGAGGAACTAAGCCGACCGCCACACGGCAGCCTGAGTATCACAGCTTCTGATCCCACCGCTGCCACCAATTGTGAGGAACTAAGCCGACCGCCACACGGTAGCCTGAGTATCACAGCTTCTGATACCACCGCCGCTACCAAATGTGACGGACGATCCCCTTCCTCCCACGCCACCACTGGGACGTAACTCCACAGGTACAGCTCTCCGGCGCCCCCTTTGTCTCTCAGGTCAGTAAGGGAACTGCACCTAGAGCAAATGGCCACCGGGGAGGTTGTCCTGTTACCCACTGGGTATTCTAAGATTCGTGATCAGAGTAAAAGCATCAGCCCAAGATTAATTTTATGGTTTAATTTGCCTTAAGGGCGCACTAGATAATTACAGAAATATACAGTAAAGCTATACAACGTAATTACAATGGAATTGCAGTCAGAGAAACAATACAACGATAATGTACAAGGCTTAAAGGTATAAGCTATAGATCAATATTACCGGGTATTATGGTCATGGGAAGGCATTGGCTCTGCCGTTCCCAGGTACAGTCTTCAGTTGCTGGATAGTCCCTTGGTCTTTCCTAGACCATCTTCTTGGCTTCTGTGTGTGAAATGGAAAATGGGCACAGGGTACCTGGCTACAGCTCTTAAACCTGCTAGGCCCTTCCCTTTTGCTTTGAAGCACGCATATTAACTGGCCTGCAATTCATATGGAGCAGTAAACAATGGCTTGAGCTTGAGCTATTTACCATACGACTGACCATCTTATTCAGACACTGGCCTAAACTAATTAGCATGCTAAAGCCCCTTTGATTCCTAGTGGACATCAAAACCGGTCGTACTGGATATGCTAATAGGCCTTGTGTACTTAAAAGCTTGTGGCTCTGTGAACTGACAAAATGGAGGCTGGTACAGGCCCTATACAAAATGGCGACAACCCTTTCCTTACAACCTCCAATCGAGTTTTCTGTCAAGGTGAACTCCAAAATATTTGTAGCTCTCAACAATCTCAACCTCCTGGCCAGCAATGGTGATCGGTAAGTAATCCTCCTTTTTCCTTCTATAACTCACCATCATCTCCTTGGTTTTCTTTACATTTAGTTCTAGACAGTTTTGTTGAAAACTGTTTTTTTTTCCACTTACAGCATAGTGTATAATAAATTGTAAATATGCAAAAAAAATTTGTTCTCAAGTTGTATTCCAATAAATATATTTTATGTTCTATCTAAAAGACTTGATTATTGTATCATAATAATAATTAAAAACCTGATGTTACCGTTTTACTACAGTAAATTTATCACTTAAAAATGAGCCATGTATTATAGAGTCGGAGTTGGAGTCGGTGTCATGGAAATTGAGGAGGCGGAGGTTTGGTTTACCGTCTCCACAGCCCTGGTTGCCATGAGTTTTATTTTTTAGCCTGGAAAAATCTAAAGGAAGTTTTGAATCATGACACTACGTATGGAATGAGATCAAGCTGTCTGAAAGTAATGTGCTAAATAAGGCATCTTTCACACATCAGTTTTTTGCCATCAGTCACAATCTGTTGGCTCGACAGATCGATCGCAGATTGTGAAAAACTGATGCGACGGATCCGTCGCATCAGTTTTTTCATCAGTTTCTTCCGTTTTTTAAAACCCGGCAATTCAGTGCGCTGTACAGTAAAATTTTTAATTAATGTGTGTGTGTCTCTTTTAACCCTTTACTACTATAGGATTATTAATGGATGGTTGTCTTATTGAAACCTCTCCATTATTAACCCGGATTAATGTCACCTTTCAATAGCAAGGTGACATTAACCCCTTATTAACCCATGAGCCACCGCTAAAGGCAATGGGAATGGTCCCTCTCTAGGCTATTAATATCTGCCCTCACTCACTGGCTTTCCCTCTCTGGCGGAGGAAATTGCACGGGAGCCCACGCAAATTTTTTTCCGCGATTATAGCCTTAAATGTAACCCCTAGAGTTCCAAATTTTTCCTAACACAAACTACTAAATTGATTTAACACTGACATACCGTATATAAATCGATTTGATATGACATGGTTTACTATATGTAAACCATGTGTCATATGTCGGGTTCGGTAATGATTTTACTGAAGCCAGCAATTGATTTAGTGGCTATTATGCTATGTAGAACTGTATGAACTATAAATATATATATAATATATATATATATATATATATACACTGTATATATAATATAATATATAGAAAAAAGAATTAGAGCAGCACAAAAAAGCAAAAAGTCCAGGTGCACAAGTCCCCACAGTTAAATACCAAACCTTGCAATAGAAGAATCCAAAAAAACAGGAACCGCACTCCGCTTAGATAGGTGAAAAAAAGAGCTACTTTATTGAGCCCATTGATGCAACGTTTCGGTTCAAAGTGTGAAGCTTTTTCAAGCAGTGAACATATGCCAATGTGAAACATTTATAAGTCATACAGAGATGCAGTAGTTAATAACAATTAAGTAAATTAAAGCAATAAAACTCCCCATTACAGGGAGTGTACAAAAAGTGCAAAGTGCCAAATAAGCTGACAAAGTCAGATAAAGTGCAGTGAAAAAATCATGGTAATGAACCACATACAGTACAAGTTAAGACATTGTCAATAAGTGTCCAGGTGCATGTCCACAGAATTAATCAATTCCATGGCTTACCCCATATGACATTCAAATAACATGCTGGTCGGCGTTCCATGGTATAGAATATGCATGACATGAAGTGGTTATTCAATGCAGAACAAAGAGCACCCCAGAGCACATGTGCCGTAGGGATTCCACTCTCCTGAGTGCCATCTTAGTTAAGGGCGAACATATGCCAGTAAGATAGAGCGCCGCATATATGTATTGATACCATTTTGATGTGGATACGGAAGAATTAAGGTTTTTTTTTTGGTTGCTGCAACCTAAAATTTTTTCTCACTACGCCGTTTACCAATTGGATTCATTCTGTTTATATATTGATAGTGCGATTCTGAACGCGGCAATACCAAATTTGTATGTTGTTTTTTTTAGATTGTTTTATTTTAAATGTGGGTGATTTAAACTTTAATATTTTTTAAAAAACTTTTTTTTAAACGTTTTACTTGCTTCAATAGGGTTTCATTGTGTAGCAGAAATGCTCATTTGCTATGAACACCGTCCGCTGGGGGCGCTCATAGCGATCTGGCATTGACAACCACCTGGGTCTCCTGCAGACCCCGGGTTGTCATGCGAACCCATCAGTGACCCACGGTCATGTGACACTGTGCATGCATGTTAAATGCTGCTGTCCAGAGACTCACAGTGGTATTTAACATGTTAAAATCAACGGGTGGATTGCGATTCCACCTGCAGCTTTTAGGGGCACATGACAGCTGATCAGATCAGCTGTCATGTGATGGAAAAGCTGCAGGCTCAGCGCTGGAGCCCGCACCAAACGGAGGGAGGTGTCCAATGTCCGATATATCAGTCACTGGATGTTAAGGGGTTAATGACCAGGCCAAATTTTTGGTATCTGACCAGTGTCATTTTGAGGTAATAACCCTGGAACGCTTGTACGGATCACACTGAGACGTTTATTTTTTGTGACATATTGTATTTCATGTTGGTGGTAAATTTTGGTCGATATGATTTGTGTATTTGTGAAAATGTCAAATTTAACACTTAAAAATTTCGCAGTTTTCTAGCTTTACATTTTTGTGCCCTTGAATCAGATAGTTGTACCGCACAAAATAATTAATAACAATTCCCACGTCTCCAACTTTGGACCAAGAAAAAAAAAAGTGATCATGTTTGTCAGGCTCCCTGCTACCCCATGCAGCTGAAACCCCGGATACTTTCAGACGCTAGGACAGAATGAATGAGGGAAAACCAAATGCTCAGGCATTTCAGTTCTTTCTGTGAACTGATGCAAACCTTTTATAAAAAAAGAAAAAAAAAACCTCAATTCCAGGTTGTGAGTTAGCAAAACACGAAAAAACGCCACGTAGGTGAATACTTTTGCAAGCCACTGTATGATACTTCTCCACTTTACTTTGCACAAAGACAGTCTACGATAACAGATGGGTGGATATGTTTTTATGGCTAAAAGCCACATTCATCATTGCAGTTGTGCATATTTTTAGGTTTCCTGTTTTTGGCTAAGTTCAACTGAGTATCTGGTACAGAAAATCTGCAAGGTCAAAAATGTAAATATCAAATGTCCATAGAAAAATTGTAACCATCCTTATATAAATAATGTAGTTTGGGGTTGATGTATTCACAAGGTCAAAAATGTATCAATTAGATTTCTTTTTCTTCAGTCTTGTTTGTGAATTGCATGCATTTTTAGTGCACTTTTGCTGTGGAAACTCACTGAAAACGCATGTTTTTGCCAATTTTTCTTTATTGTTCAAGTCCTGTGGGGAAAATCTTCATATTAAACACAAATTTACGTAAGAGAATCTGACATGTGGATTTCAAATTTAAAAAACGCACCATAGGTCACTTTTACATTACGTTAAATGCTGCATGAGATAAATGGCAGATATATTGCTGGAACAGTTTGTATACTATTGTGCGTTTTAAGAGCTGCGGAAGTACTCCTCATAGAAACTTGACCTTAACCCCTTGACATGCAGTGCATATATACTGCTCTGCGGAAGCTGCGTTCCCTAAGAGTAGTGTATGGCGCTGAGCGCCTCCTCAATCGGGTGCTGGTGTCGGCGCTGTGAAAGGACATTTAACCCCTCTGATGCTGCTGTCAATAGCGACGGTGCCATTGAAGAGCTCCCTCTCTGCTTCCATTGGCACAATGCTATGCAATCGCGTTGTGCCAATGATCTCCATGGTGTCCCCCGGGCCTCAAAATGGCCACAGGGTCCTGCAGGGAAGGTGGCCTGCTAAGAGCAGGAACTGTCACGCCTCCTCCCTGCCTGTCAGATGTAGATCTGATGCCCTGCAGTGCAGAAACATTGCAGAGTATCAGATCAGTGTAATGATGATGTTCCATAGTGGGACAATGTAAAAATATTTAAAAAAAAAAACAAAGAACAAAACAATATATAAACACATTTATATAAAAAAAAGTACACTTGTTATTGCCGCATCAAACGACCTGACCTATAAAACTGTCCCACTAGTCAACCCCTTCAGTAAACACCGTATAAAAAATAGCATAGTCTTTTGAATCGTTTTTAATCATGACACTGCTGAATAAAGTGCAATAAAACGCAATGAAAAAGACGAATGTAAATAAAAATGGTACTGCTGAAAGTCATCTTTTCCTGCGAAAAACAAGCTGCCATAAGGCTCTGTTAGTGGACAAATAAAACTATAGCTCTCAGAATAAAGCAATGCAAAAATTAATTTTTTTTTATATAAAATAGTTTGTGTAAATGCATCAAAACATAAAAAAAGCATGTGATCTCACTGTACTCGTACTGAGCTGAAGAATAAGGCTGCTTTATCAATTTTAACACATGTGGAACGGTATAAAAAAAGACCCAAAAAACAATTCCTTAATTGCTGGTTTTTGTTCATTATATCTCCCAAAAATCGGAATACAAAGCGATCAAAATAGGTCATGTGCCTGAAAATGGTACCGTTAAAAAAAAGTTGTCACATGATTGCCGGCCGAAATATAGAAAAATTATACCTGTCTAAATATGGCGATACAAAAACTAGTTTTTGCATTAAAAAGCTTTTTTTTAGTGTGTGACTGCAGCCAAACATAAAACCCGATACAAATCTGGTATTGCTGTAATCACACCAATCTGAATAATAAACTCGTCTAATCAGTTACACAGCATGAGGAACGGCGTAAAGAATAAATTAATTTATTTTCACCTGCTGTTGATTTATTCATTCTACCGTCCAAAGATCGCAGTAAGGCTCGGCTCACATTTATCCTGCGCTGAGCACTTACACCGGGGTTTCCATGTAAATCTCAAATATGTGATTCGGACGGAAACCCCGGCAAAAAGATTCCCTCTAAAGAGCGTACAGCGCTGAATAAATGTAATCCTAAATGTTATGTAAAATGTTCCCAATTAAAGCGTCAACTCAATCCACAAAAGAAGTCCCCACTCAGGTCTGTCATCTGTCAATGGAAATATAGTGGACTTCCATGTTACTGATAGTACAAAGGCTCTGGAAAAGCTCGCAAAAGAAATTCAGCAAATTCTGAGCTCCAAAAATCCAAATGCCCCCACCCTTCTGAGCTCCAGTGTCTAAACCACATTTAGCGCCCACATGTTTGGCATTTCTGTAGTGACGAGAGCCCGTCTAATTTACAGGTGCACGTCACCAGAGGCTTGAGCTGGTGACTATAATGTATTGGTCACTACAATGTACTGGTCACTTCAACATACTGGTCACTACAATGGCAGATTGCAATTTTTACTCCGCAACATCCACTACTGCTTGTTTCTGGAAAACACCCATGATGTCAAAATGGTGACTACAACTATAGATAAATTCCTAAAGTGGTATAATTTTCAAAATGGGGTCAGTCAAGGGGGGATTTTGCTTTCATAGCACTTAGGAGCTCTGTATATGGAAACCGCAAACTATTCTAGGAAAATCTGCGCTCCAGGAGGCAAATAGGGCTCCGTCCCTCCTGAGTCTCGCTGTGTCGCTAAGCAGTACTGTACAGACACATATGGGGTATTTTTTACATTCAGCAGAAATTGTGGGACAAATTTTGGTGCCATTTTTACCCATTTCCCAGTGTGAAAATGTAAAATCTGAGGCTAACACAGTCTTTGTGGTTAAAAATGTAAATGATTTTTTCTTCACTGTTCATTGGTATAAAATTCTGTGACACACCTGTGGTGTCAATATGATGACTGTACCCTAAATAAATTAATTGAGAGGTGTAGATTGTAAAATGGGGTCTCTTATGGTGGTTTCTGCTGTTCTGGCACCTCTTGTGCTCTACCAATGTGACCTGGCACCCTCAAACTAGTCCTGCAAAAATTTTAACTCCAATATGGCGCCTCTTCAGTTCTGAGCTTTGCACTGCACCTCGAGTAGCTTTTGACTACATATGGGGTATTTGTGTACTCAAGAGGAAATGGACCCCAAAATTTGGGGCTAAAAATCTTTTTTTTTTGTGGGAAAAATGCTTTTTTTAAATTTTCACGTCTCAATGTTGAAACCCCAGGTGCTTCACTGAAGTTTATAAGGTGCTCCATACACATCTAGATACGTTCCCTGAGGGGTCTGGTTTCCAAAATTATTTAAAAATTTTTTGTGAGGTAAAAAATTTCTCTTCCTGTTTTTAAACAATTTTGCTTCAAAGAATCACTAACAAGCTCCTGCTGTAATGTCTGTATACTTTTTTTTTCTCCCCCCTGCTCAGGAGCTGTGGTATGATCAGACCATGTCCTGGCATGGTCAGACACAACCATTAGGCCTCTTTCACATGTCAGTGTGTCCAGTACGTCTAGTGACAGTTTTCTCACGTACCAGAGACACTGACACATGTAGATCCATTAAAATGAATGGGTCTATGAACATGTCAGCGTGTTTTTACGGACCGTGTGTCCGTGTGCAAAATACGCTGACATGTCCGTTTTTCTCCGGCAGCACGGACGCAAAACGTCCCACAGTCCTTGGTGCACATGGACAGCTAGAGTAAGTGCTGTCCCCTGCCTTTGGTGCTGAAGTTCCCTGTCATTATTCTCCCTGCTCTGCCGGCAACAGCGAGCAGGGAGAATGAATGAAAAACCCGACGTTGGGTCCCCCTTAGGTTTTGAACCAACCCGGCAAAATTGTACAGCTGCGGGCTGCTATTTTCAGGCTGGTAAGGGGCCATGAATATGGCCCCCTCAGCCTAAAAACAGCAGCCCACAGCTGCCCAGAAAAGGCACATCTAGGCATCAAAACTATGAATTAACAAAAGTGGAATTATACATTACACTTTACAAAAAAGTGTGAAACAACTGAAAATATGTCATATATTCTAGGTTCTTCAAAGTAGCCACCTTTTGCTTTGATTACTGCTTTGCACGCAGAAAAGGTGAACGGATGGACTCTACATGCCTGGTTCCCACCGTGAAGCATGGAGGAGGTGGTGTGATGGTGTGGGGGTGCTTTGCTGGTGACACTGCTGGGGATTTATTCAAAATTGAAACGGTGAGCAGTCCAGCTCACCCCAAACCATCTCGATTGGGTTCAGGTCTGGTGACTGTGGAGGCCAGGTCATATGGCGTAGCACCCCAACACTCTCCTTCTTGGTCAAATAGCCCTTACGCAGCCTGAAGGTGTGTTTGGAGTCATTGTCCTGTTGAAAAATAAATGATGGTCCAACTAAACGCAAACCGGATGGAATAGCATGCCGCTGCAAGATGCTGTGGTAGCCATGCTGGTTCAGTATGCCTTCAATTTTGAATAAATGCCCAACAGTGTCACCAGCAAAGCACCCCCACACCATCACACCACCTCCTCCATGCTTCACGGTGGGAACCAGGCATGTAGAGTCCATCCGTTCACATTTTCTGCGTGAAAGGCAGTAATCTAAGCAAAAGGTGGCTACTTTGAAGAACCTAGAATATAAGACATATTTTCAGTTTTTTTCACACTTTTTCGTAAAGTATATTGTATAATTCCACATGTGTTACTTCATAGTTTTGATGCCTTCAGTGTGATTCTACAATTTTCATAGTCATGAAAATATAGAAAAATCTTTGAATGAGAAGGTGTGTCCAAACTTTGGTCTGTACTGTATACCTGTGGTGTATGTGTATATATATATATATATATATATGTTGGGGTTTGAGTTCCCGCTGCTGCACAGGGGTAGTTTCGAACCAGTCCCGCTGCGGTCCCCCATTCATCTCCGGCCGCAGTGAAACCTGCTCAGCAGAGACGTCGGTCCCAGCGTCTTGCCCATTCCAATACTGTGCAGAGACTTGCTGCTGCCCCTCTTGGATCTTCTATTATAGCCAGTGCTGGAGCAGACGTCTTTGTGACGAAGTCCTGCGTTTCCCCTTCTGAGCATGCCCAGGGTAAGATCTCTCATTGGAGATCAGGGGTCACATGTTCAGGGACTGCAGCAGCTCCTATTGGTCCGCCAGGAAGGTCCTGAAACTAAATGTGTTTTGGAACAGTTTCTAATTGGTCCTTTTTCTGGCAGGTCCTGTAGCTGTTACTATAAAAGGGTGGCATGGCTGGGCCGCCATGCGCTAGTATCAAATCTGTTACGTGCTTGCGCCAGTGAGGTCATGTATGCATGTGGTTAGGTCTGGCTGAAATAAGCCCCTAGAATACCGGCACCTCCGGTGAGGAGATTGTATGCACGTGTTCAGGGCTCGGCTGAAAACGCCATTAGAATACCGGCTACTCCAGTGAGGAGATTGTTGCATGTGTCCTGACTGCATGACCTCAGACTGCAATCCGCTTAGCAGTCATCTGTGTTCCCTGTGAGTCTAACAGGACAGTCTTTTTCTCAGCGGCTCTGTGACGCAACAGGGTTCGCTTTATAAAGCTGGTTCAGCGCCCTAGCGTTTTACTTTGCGGCTCATTGAAGCTAAGTGAGTTTGCACTTAAAGCCATATAGCGCTGTGGCATTCCCGTTAGCGGCTCTGGGGATTAACAGAGTTTGCACTAACTGCCACAGCGTGCTACGGCGTTTATTTTAGCGACTCTGCGGGATAACAGAGTTCGCTACTTTCGCCATCTTACTAGCAGCGGGCTTCGCCTGCACGGTGGACCCCGGGCTGCGAACACACCTCTCTACAATATCTATTAGGTGCGTTCCGCAGACCCTAACATTATAATATATTTATATATATATATATATATATATATATAATATATATATTATATAGTACAGACCAAAAGTTTGGACACACCTTCTCATTTAAAGATTTTTCTGTATTTTCATGACCATGAAAATTGTACATTCACACTGAAGGCATCAAAACTATGAATTAACACATGTGGAATTATATACTTAACAAAAAATTGTGAAACAACTGAAAATATGTCTTATATTCTAGGTTCTTCAAAGTAGCCACCTTTTGGGTCCATGGCCTGGAAACTCCCCAGATCTTAATCCTATTGAGAACTTGTGGTCAATCATCAAGAGACGGGTGGACAAACAAAAACCTAAAAATTCTGACAAAATGAAAGCATTGATTGTGCAAGAATGGACTGCTATCAGTCAGGATTTGGTCCAGAAGTTGATTGAGAGCATGCCAGGGAGAATTGCAGAGGTCCTGAAGAAGAAGGGTCAACACTGCAAATATTGACTTGCTGCATTAACTCATTCTAACTGTCAATATAAGCTTTTGTTACTCATATGTTTGCAATTATATTTCTGTCTGTGATAAAAACATCTGTCAAACACACACATAAAAACCAGAGGGCAGCAGATCATGTGAAAATGTAATATTTGTGTCATTCTCAAAACTTTTGGCCATGACTGTAGTCTGTAAAATTGGGTCATTTATGGAGGGGTTTCTGCTGTGCTGGAACCTCAGGGTCTCTTCCAGTGGTCATGGCACCTGATAACCATAACAGCCAAATCTGCTCTGCAATATGGCGCTCCTTCCTTTCTGAACTTTCTATTGTGCCTGAAAAGTATTTCCCGATTAAATGTATGATATTGTCGCATTCAGGAGAAATTGCACAACAAATTATGAGGTCCATTTTTTCCTGTTAGCCCTTATAAAAATTAAACACTTAGTGCTAGATAAACATTTTAGTGGTTAAAATGTAAATATTTTTTCTTCACCACCCAATGGTATACAATTCTGTGACAAACCTGTCAATTGATGTCAACTTGCTCATTGCACCTCTAGATTAATTCAATGAGAGGTGCAGTTTGTAAAATGGAGTCACATATGGGGGGGTTCTTTTGTTCTGACAACTCATGGGCTCTGCTAATGTGACATGGCACCTTCAAACTATTCCAGCAAAATCTGATCTTTAATATGGTGCTCCTTCCCTTCTGAGCTTTGCAGTGCGCTCTCAAGCTGTTTTGGACTACATATGAGGTATTGGCGTACTCAGGAGAAATTGCGTAAAAAATTGTACCTTTCATTTTCTCCTATTATTCCTTTTGAAAAGTAAAAACTTGGGGTTAAAGCAACATTTTAGTGGAATCAAATGGTAATTTTCCATTGACTCATCCCAATGTTATACAATTCTGTGAATTGTCTGAGGGTTAAAAATGGTCACTACACCCCTAGATGAATTCCTAGCATGGTGTAGATTCCAAAATGGGGTAACTTGTGGGGATTTCTGCTGGTTTGGCATGTCAGGAGCACTTCAAATGGGAAATGGCATTCGGAATCTATTTCAGCCAAAATTGCAATCCAGAATTCTACTGGCGCTCTTTCCCTTCCGAGCCCTGCCATTTGCCCAAACATTAGTCTTTCACCACATATAAGGCATCGGTGTACTCTGGAGAAATTGGGGTCCGTTTTCTCTTGTTACCCTTGTGAAAAGGAAAAACTGGGGTTAAAGCCACATTTTTGAGAGAATAAGGTGATTTTTTTTTTTTTTATGCCTTAACGTTATAAAATTCTTTGAAGCACCTGCAGGTTCAAGGTGCTTACCACAACCTCTTGCTAAGTTCTTTGAGGGGTGTACTTTCCAAAATAAGGGAACTTGTGGGGTGTTTCCACCTTTTACATACATAAGGGGCTCTGCAAACGCGACGTGGCATTTGCTATCTATTCCAGCTCCAAAAGTTGAAGAGTGCTCCTTTCTTGTGAGCCCTACCGTGTACCCAAACAGTAGTTTTACACCACATGTGGGGTTATTAGCGTACACAGGAGAGCAAATTGTACAGTCCATTTTCTCCTGTTACCCCTTCTGTTACGTTAATAACCCCATATGTGGGGGAAAAAAACTGTTTGGTTGAATCACAGGGCCTGGAAGGGAAAGAGCACTGTTTGACTTTTTTGAATGCAAAATTGTCTGGAATTGAGAGCAGACGACAGTCGTGTTTGGAGAGCCCCTGATGTGCCTAAACAATTGAATCCCCCAACAAGTGACCCAATTTTGGAAACTAGACCCCTTTAAGGAACTTATTTAGATGTGTGTGAGCACCTTGAACCCCCAGGTGCTTCACAGAAGTTTATAATGTAGAGCCATGAAATAAAAATATCATATTTTTACCACAAAAATGGTCTTTTAGCTCCAAATTGTTTTATTTTCACAAGGGTAACAGGGGAATTTTTTTGTGCAATTTCTACTGAGTACACTGATACCTCATCAACTACTTTTGAGGCACAGTGCAAAGGTCAGAAGAGAAGAAGCACCATATTGGAGTTCAGATTTTTCAGCAGAAACCCCCCATAAGTGACCTCCTTTTTCAAGCTACACCTCCCAATGAATTCATCTACGTGTGCAGCAAGAATGTTGACACCTCATGTGCCTCACAGAATTTTATGAAGAATGAATAATTACATTTTTACCATAAAAAAGTGGAAAAAGTTATCAAGAGCCTCTCCGTGCCTTGTCGCTGCATCAATAGTCAGTACCACAATCCATGTTGCCGACCAGCAGTGTGCAATAGCAAAAATCAAAAAGGACCGTTACTTGATATAATAAAACTTCCATTTATTTAATTCATTAAAAGCAGGGATATCCATGGTTAAAAGATGCAGAACGAGTCTAATGAGTTTGTGGCATAGCTGCCCTTAGTAATAGAAAAGAATAGAATTTTACATTAGCCATTTCGACCTCGGATCACCAAAGTAACAATCGGGGCCTTGTGATACGTAATGGGGCGCCGATCAGAGGGGAGAGGCAGCCTCCTCCCTCTTACTGTTTTTTAAATGATGTGATTGATATAGATCACCGCATTTAGGGGGTTATACCGCAGAGAGCATTGCGGGCACCGATCCTGGCACTGAGAATCAAGTGTCAGCTATGTTAGCTAAACACTCAGCGGTGACAGCTCCTTTTCATACAACATCGCCATGATGTACCCCGTATGTCCAAGGTCAGGAAGTCATTCCTTCCATGATGTATAGGGTATTCCAAGGTCAGGAAGAAGTTAATGGCATAAAAATATAAAGTTTGAAAATTGCAAAATTTTCTAATTTTATGTCAACTTTTCAATATTATCATAAACAAATGCAAAGCAAATCACATCTAACTAAATTTGCCACTAATATGAAGTACAACATGTCACGAAGAAACCATCTTAGGGCCCCGTCACACATAGCGACACACCAGCGATCCCGACAACAATATGAACTTGTCAGGATCGCTGGTGTGTCGCTACATGATCGCTGGTGAGCTGCCAAACAGGCAGCTTTCAGCAGCGATCAGGACAGCGACTATGCGGGTAACAAGCGATGCACGTCGCTTAGTTACCCGCAGTGTACCTTAGATACCAGCGCGCTCGTGCAGGGAGCTGGTAACTAAGGCCTCTTTCACACATCCGTTGTGCGCCTGACGGAGCCCCCGGCATTTTGCCGCAGCGCCGCATCCGGCATCCAGTATGAAAACCGGATGCGCCGCATCCGGTTTTTTGCCGGATCCGGTTCTGTGCTCCGTTCAAAAAACGGATCTGTCTCATCCGGTGTATCCGGTTTGGCATCCGCTGACGCCGTAATGCGCCGGATCCGGTTTTTAAAAACGCCCATTTTTGGGGTTCCAAACATGATTGGCTACTGTAATCCTATATATACACTGCTCCTACATCCCATCTTTGACAGGTTGTAGAGGAGCAAGTGCAGGTTGGAGAGAAGAGCAAGTAGCAAGTGATTGGCGAACATGGATGTCATTATTGGCAATATCTTCAGGAATCTTGTTGATTTTACTGCGGAGATGAATCGATTGAGGTTTATAGTTCTGGAGAAGGAGCGAAAGTTTGAGGAGCAGCGCATTATGCGTCAGCGCCAGCGAAGACGACGACGTATGTGGATCCACCCCATCACGGCACAGAGATTAACTCGTGGTGTCTATTCAACACTGAACATGGAGCTTCGACAAAATCCAGACAAGTTTTTTGCCTATCTGCGGATGAACAAAGAAAACTTTGATGATTTGCTGGAGCGTGTTGGAGACCAAATTAAAAAATCGGACACCAACTGTCGGTTCTCGATATCTCCGGCGGAGCGTCTCATGGTGACTATAAGGTAAGCTATATGTATTGGATCTGTTTGCTTGAGCACACTTGTAATTTTATCATTCATTTAACATCACAGGCCAACTAGGAAACCATATCAGTAGGCCAAAAAATTTTTATAAAACAGTGTTTCTCATTGAGGTTCTTATTTTTTGTATCTCCAATAGTTGTATCTGAGTTCTGGTATGTAATGCTGTGTTTCTGAAATAATTTGTATTTTCTATTTTGTTTTCAGATTTCTGGCAACTGGCGAAACTCTGTCATCGCTCCATTTTCAGTATCGGCTGGGAATCTCCACACTATCCGGGATAATAAAGTATACTTGTCGTGCTCTGTGGGATAGTTTGGTTGGAGAATTCCTTCCAGAGCCAACAACAGAGCGGTGGCTTCAAATAGCGGACCAGTTTTTATGCATCTGCCAGTTCCCCAATTGCCTGGGCGCCGTTGATGGAAAGCACATCCGCATTCAAAAGCCTAAAGGAACCGGATCAGAATTCTTTAACTATAAAAAATATTTCTCAGTCGTCCTGATGGCTATTGCAGATGCGGACTACAAGTTTATCGCGGTGGACATTGGGTCTTATGGACGGTCAAATGACTCCCAAGTCTTTAAACTATCTGCCATGGGCCGTAAACTGTATGGAAACAGTTTTCAGTTTCCCCCCCTAGGCCACTGCCTCAAACCTCAGGCCCACCGATGCCATTTGTTTGTGTAGGTGATGAGGCATTCCAGCTGTCCGAACACCTATTGAAGCCGTACGCCAGCAGAGGATTGACATATACAAAGCGGATATTTAACTACCGCCTCACAAGAGCCAGACGGATGGTGGAGTGTGCCTTTGGCATTATGACAGCAAAATGGCGTGTCCTTTTGACTGCAATTAACTTGAAGACCGAGACTGTTGATGATGTTGTTAAAGCGTGCGTGGTCCTACATAATTTTGTCCTAACCAAGGAACCGATTTCTATGGAGGACCACAATCAAGAAACAACTTTGCACGACTACAGCAACATTACCACTCGCAGTACAGTCGCGGTTTCAAGAATGAGGGACCAGTTTGCTCAATACTTTGTGTCACCGGAAGGTAGTGTTGACTGGCAGGATGACAGACTGTGATAAATGTATTGTTTCTTTTAAAAATTTTCTTTACCCACAATAAACCTTTAATAGTTTACTTGTCTACCTTCTTGTGTGTTTTCTATTGTAACCTTTTTGCCATAGTTGTGTCCATGGCTGTTTGTTTTAACAAAAGTATTTCACATTTTCTCCAAAAAAGTGTACATCGTAGGCCGTGGTTCCCCAAATCCAGTCCTCAAGGCCCACCAACAGGTATTGTTTTCAGTATTTCCTTTGTATTGCTCAGGTGATAATTGCCTCACCTGTGCAATACAAAGGAAATCCTGAAAACCTGATATGTTTTTGGTGGGCCTTGAGGACTGCAGTTGGGGAACCCTGGTCTACAATGTACACTTTTTTGGACAAAAGGTGAAATTGTTTTAACAAAAGTATTTCACCTTTTGTCCAAAAAAGTGTACATTGTACGCCAGGTTTCCCCAACTGCAGTCCTCAAGGCCCACCAACATGTCATGTTTTCAGTATTTCCTTTGTATTGCTCAGGTGATAATTGCCTCACCTGTGCAATACAAAGGAAATCCTGAAAACATGATATGTTTTTGGTGGGCCTTGAGGACTGCAGTTGGGGAACCCTGGTCTACAATGTACACTTTTTTGGACAAAAGGTGAAATTGTTTTAACAAAAGTATTTCACCTTTTGTCCAAAAAAGTGTACATTGTACGCCAGGTTTCCCCAACTGCAGTCCTCAAGGCCCACCAACATGTCATGTTTTCAGTATTTCCTTTGTATTGCTCAGTTGATAATTGCCTCACCTGTGCAATACAAAGGAAATCCTGAAAACCTGATATGTTTTTGGTGGGCCTTGAGGACTGCAGTTGGGGAACCCTGTTGTAGGGTATAACCTAACAAAGTACACAATTTTTGGAAAAAGATAATATACTTTGCATACTACACAACCCGGGACACAACTTTGGCAAAAAGGTTACATTTATAAACCTTTTAGCCAAAGTTAGGTGTACCTGTATACCAAATTTTAAACTTAACATCCTATAAATAAAAGACAGACAACAATGTTAAACCAATGAACAATTTATTTAAAAAAATGTTTTTTAATATAATTGGTATCAAAGTATGCCTTTTGGCCCAATTTTTAACGTTTAAATAAACTTTATTTTTTATTCAACTTTATTGTTTTTGTAACCTTTTTTTTTTTTTTCTTTCAACTTTATTTTTTAACCCCTCTCTGACATTAGACGTACTATCCCGCCCATAAAACCCGTGACAATCTGACCATGGACGGGATAGTACGTCATAGCGATCAGCTGCGCTCCTGGGGGGAGCGCAGCTGATCGCCACCGGGTGTCAGCTGATTATCACAGCTGACACCCGGGACTGTGTGCCAGGAGCGGTCACGGACCGCTCCCGGCACATTAACCCCTTGCACACCGCGATCAAACATGATCACGGTGTACTGGGGGCACAGGGGGGCATCGCGCAGGGAGAGCGCTCCCTGCGCGCCCCCTGAGACCCTCAGAACAGCGCGATGTGATCGCGCTATTCTGAGGGCTTCCTCCCTCCCAGGACCCGGATCCAAGATGGCGCCGGGGTCCTGGAGGGAGGCGGCTTCCTCAGTGCCTGCCGAGAGCAGGCACTAAGAAGCCTGCAGCGCTGCCTGTGAGATCGCTGGTCTCACAGAGTGCTGTGCACACTGTGAGACCAGCGATCTCACATTTTACAGTGATGTCCCACCCTGGGACAATGTAAAAAAGTAAAAAAAATAAAAATAAACGTGTAAAAAAAAAAATTCCAAAATAAGTAAAAAAAAAAAAAAATATTCCCCAATAAATTCATTTTTACCTGTAAATAAAAAAAATAAAACAATAAAAGTACACATATTTGGTATCGCCGCGTCCGTAACGACCCCCCTTATAAAACTGTCCCACTAGTTAACCCCTTTAGTGAACCCCTTAAAAAAATAAAAATAAAAACAAAGCAAAAAATCAGTGCTTTATCATCATACCGCTGAACAAAAAGTGGAATAACACGCGATCAAAAAGACGGATATAAATAAACATAGCACCGCTGAAAACGTCATCTTGTCCCGCAAAAAACGAGCCATCACACAGCATCATGAGCGAAAAAATAAAAAAGTTATAGCTCGCAGAATAAAGCGATGCAAAAATAATTATTTTTTATATAAAATTGTTTTTATTCTATAAAAGCGCCAAAACATAAAAAAATGATATAAATGAGGTATCGCCATAATCGTACTGACCCGAAGAATAAAACTGCTTTATCAATTTTACCACACGCGGAACAATAAAAACGCCTTCCCCAAAAGAAATTCATGAATTGCTGATTTTTGTTCATTCTAACCTCCCAAAAATCGAAATAAAAAGCGATCAAAAAATGTCACCTGCTCAAAAATGGTACAAATAAAAACGTCAACTCGTACCGCAAAAAATAAGACCTCACATGACTCTGTGGGCCAAAATATGCAAAAATTATAGCTCTCAAAATGTGGCGATGCAAAAAACTATTTTTGCAATAAAAAGCGTCTTTTAGCGTGACAGCTGCCAATCATAAAAACCCGCTATAAATAGTAAATCAAACCCCCCTTTATCACCCCCTTAGTTAGGGAAAAATAATAAAATTAAAAAAATGTATTTATTTCCATTTTCCCATTAGGGTTAGGGTTGCGGCTAAAGTTACGGTTAGGGTTGGCGCTAAAGTTAGGATTAGGGTTAGGGTTGGGATTAGGGGTGTGTTAGGGTTAGGTTTGTGGTTAGGGTTGGGACTAGGGTTAGGGGTGTGTTGGGGTTAGGGTTGGAGTTAGAATTGGGGGGTTTCCGCTGTTTAGGCACATCAGGGGCTCTCCAAATGTGACATGGCGTCTGATCTCAATTCCAGCCAATTCTGCGTTGAAAAAGTCAAATGGTGCTCCTTCACTTCTGAGCTCTGCCATGCGTCCAAACAGTAGTTTATCCCCACATATGGGGTATCAGCGTACTCTGGACCCCAAGAGTTATTGTGCAATTTGTCCTATTTCTTCTGTTACCCTTGGGAAAATAAAAAACTGGGGGCGAAAATATCATTTTTGTACAAAAAAAATTATTTTTTTGTTTTTACGGCTGTACATTATAAACTTCTGTGAAGCACTTGGGGCTTCATAGCGCTCACCACACACCTAGATAAGTTCCTTGTGGGGTCTATTTTCCAAAATGGGGTCACTTGTTGGGGATTTCCACTGTTTAGGCGCATCAGGGGCTCTCCAAATGCGACATGACGCCCCCAGACCATTCCATCAAAGTCTGCAATCCAAAACGTCACTACTTCCCTTCCGAGCCCCAACGTGTACCCATACAGTAGTTTTCTCCCACATATTGGGTATCAGCATACTCAGGACAAATTGGGCAACAACTTTTGGGGTCCAATTTCTCCTGTTACCCTTGTAAAAATAAAATATTGGGGCGAAAAAATCATTTTTGCAAAAAAAAAAAAAGATTTTTTATTTTTACGGCTGTGCGTTATAAACTTCTGTGAAGCACTTCGGGGTTCAAAGTGCTCACCATACATCTAGATAAGTTCCTTGTGGGGTCTATTTTCCAAAATGGGGTCACTTGTGGGGGGTTTCCACTGTTTAGGCGCATCAGGGGCTCTCCAAATGCGACATGACGCACCCAGACCATTCCATCAAAGTCTGCAATCCAAAACGTCACTACTTCCCTTCCGAGCCCTGACGTGCGCCCATACAGTAGTTTTCTCCCACATATTGGGTATCAGCATACTCAGGACAAATTGGACAACAACTTTTGGGGTCCAATTTCTCCTGTTACCCTTGTGAAAATAAAATATTGGGGGCGAAAAAATCATTTTTGTAAAAAAAAAAAGGATTTTTTATTTTTACGGCTGTGCGTTATAAACTTCTGTGAAGCACTTCGGGGTTCAAAGTGCTCACCACACATCTAGATAAGTTCCTTGTGGGGTCTATTTGCCAAAATGGGGTCACTTGTGGGGGTTTCCACTGTTTAGGTGCATCAGGGCTCTCCAAATGTGACATGACGCCCCAGACCATTCCATCAAAGTCTGCAATCCAAAACGTCACTACTTCCCTTCCGAGCCCCGACGTGTGCCCATACAGTAGTTTTCGCCCACATATTGGGTATCAGTGTACTCAGGACAAATTGGACAACAACTTTTGCATTCCAATTTCTTCTGTTACCCTTGTGAAAATAAAATATTGGGGCGAAAAAATTATTTTTGTAAAAAAAAAAAAAGATTTTTTATTTTACGGCTGTACGTTATAAACTTTAGTGAAACACCTGGGGTTCAAAGTTCTCACCACACATCTAGATAAGTTCCTTGAGGGGTCTAGTTTCCAAAATGGTGTCATTTATGGGGGTTTCCACTGTTTAGGCAGATCAGGAGCTCTCCAAACACGACATGGCGTCCAGCCAATTCTGCGTTGAAAAAGTCAGACGGCGCTCCTTCCCTTCCAAACTCTGCCATGCACCCAAACAGTGGTTTACCCCCACATATGGGGTATCAGCGCACTCAGGACAAATTGCACAATAACTTTTGGAGTCTTGTTACCCTTGGAAAAATAAAAATTGGGGTGAAAAGATCATTTTTGTGGAAAAAATATGATTTTTAAATTTTACGGCTCTACGTTATTGTAGCATCGGCGTCCCTGCCTTCTGCCAGGCAGGGACGCTGTTCCCCTGCGACAGCGTCCTCTGCCAGGCAGGGACGTCGCCCCCCTTACCCGCGCTCAGCGTCCTCCTTCCGCCCTGCTGGGGCCGCGCGCTCCTTCCCTGCTGCTGGACTTAGGGCGCGCGCCCGCGCCCTCCCCCGCTCTTAAAGGGGCCGCGCGCATCTTTCAAAAAGGTCCCCGGCCAATGCCGGAGGACTCCACCCTATATAAAGTGCTTCCTCCTTAATGGAGGTGCCCGAGCAATGTTGTTGTTGCACTGTTTACTCTGCTTCAGCCCTCAGGGTCCGTTTCCAGTTACCTGCCTGTTTCCTGCCAGTCTGCTGTCTGCTACCTGCCTGCAAGCCTGCCTGGAGGTTCGGCCGTCACATGCGGTGACCATCGGCAATGCCAGAGACTCTCGCCTGCTTACTTGGGAGCACTCATCTGCCATCTGACTGCAATCCCACCTGAAGGTTCGGCCATCACCTGCGGTGTTCATCGGCTGTTCCAGAGACTCTCGCCTGCTCACTTGGGGGCGCTCATCTGTCATCTGCCTGCTAGCCTACCGGGAGGCTCCACCATCTCAGGTCGTATATACCTGTTCAGTCAAAGACTGCCCCGGCTCCTTGCTTGCCTGTTTATCCAGAGACTGCCCCGGTCACTTGCTGTGACTTCCTGCCTGTCTAACCAGAGACTGCCCCGGTCACTCGCTGTGACTTCCTGCCTGCCTAACCAGAGACTGCCCCGGTCACTTGCCGTGACTTCCTGCCTGTCTACCCAGAGACTGCCCCGGTCACTTGCCGTGACTACCTGCCTGTCTACCCAGAGACTGCCCCGGTCACTTGCCGTGACTACCCGCCTGTCTACCCAGAGACTGCCCCGGTCACTTGCCGTGACTACCCGCCTGTCTACCCAGAGACTGCCCCGGTCACTTGCCGTGACTACCTGCCTGTCTAACCAGAGACTGCCCCGGTCACTTGCCGTGACTACCCGCCTGTCTATCCAAAGACTGCCCCCGTCACTTGCAGTGACTTCCTATCCGTCTCCCCGGGCGCCACCCGCTCCTTTACAAGGAAAGCCTCCTTGTATAATAAAGCTCAGAGGTTCCGCCTCCCAGACCCGTTACAGTTATAAACTTGTGTGAAGCACTTGGGGGTTCAAATTGCTCATCAAAAATCTAGATAAGTTCCTTAGAGGGTCTAGTTTCCCAAATGGGGTCATTTGTGGGGGGTTTCCACTGTTTAGGCACATCAGGGGCTCTCCAAATGCAACATGGCATCCAAACTCAATTCCAGCCAATTTTGGTTGGAAAAAGTCAAATGGTGCTCCTTCCATTCCGAGCTCTGCCGTGCGCCCAAACAGTGGTTCCCCCCCACATATGGGGTATCGGCGTACTCAGGACAAATTGTACAACAACTTATGTGGTCCAATTTCTCCTGTTACCCTTGGGAAAATAAAAAATTAGTGACTAAAAGATAATTTTTGTGGGAAAAAAATAGGATTTTTTATTTTCATGGCCGGGCATTATAAACTTGTGTGAAGCACTTGGGGGTTCAAAGTGCTCACCAAAGATCTAGATAAGTTCCTTAGGGGGTCTAGTTTCCAAAATGGGGTCACTTGTGGGGGGTTTCCACTGTTTAGGCTCATCTGGGGCACTGCAAACGGAACATGACCTCCATTAACGTCTGCATTCCAAAACGTTACTACTTCCTTTCCAAGCCCTGCCGTGCGCCCAAACAGTTTCCCCCCCCCACATATGGGGTATCAGCGTACTCAGGACAAATTGGACAACAACTTTTGGGGTCCAATTTCCTTGGGAAAATTCAAAAATTTGGGACTAAAAAATAATTTTTGTGGAAAATTGATTTTTTTTTTTCACACCCAGGCTTTATAAACTTTTGTGAAAAACTTGAGGGTTCAAAGTGCTCACAACAGATCTAGATAAGTACCTTAGGGGGTCTAGTTTCCAAAATGGTGTCACTTGTGGGGGGTTTCCACTGTTTAGGCGCATCAGGGGCTCTCCAAACGCGACATGGCATCCAATCTAAATTCCAGCCAATTTTAGTTTGAAAAAGTCAAACGTCGCTCCTTCCCTTACGAGCTCTGCCGTGTGCCCAAACAGTGGTTTTCCCCCACATATGGGGTATTGGCGTACTCAGGAGAAATTGCATAACAACCTTATCTGTCCATTTTCTCCTTTTACCCTTGTGAAAATAAAAAAAAGTTTGTAAAAGATCATTTTTGTGGCTAAAAAGTAAAATATTCATTTTTTCCTTCCACGTTGCTTTAGTTACTGTGAAGCACCTGAAGGGTTAATAAACTTCTTGAATGTGGTTTTGAGTACCTTGAGGGGTGCAGTTTTTAGAATGGTGTCACTTTTGGGTATTTTCTGCCATATAGACCCCTCAAAGTGACTTCAAATGTGAGGTGGTCCCTAAAAAAAATGGCTTTGTAAATTTTGTTGTAAAAATGAGAAATCGCTGGTCAACTTTTAACCCTTATAACTTCCTAACAAAAAAAAATTTTGGTTCCAAAATTGTGCTGATGTAAAGTAGACATGTGGGAAATGTTATTTCTTAACTATTTTGTGTGATATATTTCTCTGTTTTAAGGGAATAAAAATTCAAAGTTTGAAAATTGCAAAATTTTAAAAATTTTCGCCATATTTGCGTTTTTTTCAAAAATAAACGCAAGTTATATCGAAGAAATTTTGCCACTAACATGAAGTACAATATGTCACGAGAAAACATCTCAGAATCGCGAAGATCCGTTGAAGTGTTCCAGAGTTATAACCTCATAAAGAGACAGTGGTCAGAATTGTAAAAATTGGCCCGGTCATTAACGTGCAAACCACCCTTGGGGGTGAAGGGGTTAAAAGAAATATATCAAACAATATTTACATACACTACAGGTCAGTGTAGTGTGGGGTGGGAATACTGCTGGAGGGGCTGCGGGACACTTCGACCGTGGGAGTGTGGAGGGACGACCGGGATGGTGGTGTGGAAGGAACAGGAAGAGGTGAAGGGGTGGAAAGACTAAAATGGGAAGACAAGGCAGAACAGGTGGGTGGTGGTGGAGTGGAGGGTTGGGCAGGAGGAGCAGGTGACATGGTAGACAATTGGAAGGGGGAAGGAGATCGGTACGAGGTAGGAGTGTGGTACGTGGGAGGTGGCTGGTAGTGGGTAGGTTGCTGGTACTGGGGAGGTTGTTGGAATTGGGAGGTTGATGGACCTGGTGAGGTGGGTGGTATTGAATAGGAGGGGGAGGAGGGATGGCAGGTGGAGGGGGGGGAAGATGTACGGCGGCTGTAGGGGGGGGAGGTGGAGGAACGACTGGGGTGGATTGAGGATGGGAGAGAACCTGCACTAGAGCAGCGTGGCATGTGTGCATCACATACATCTGCTGGTCAGAAGATAGCGGATCTATGCGCTCCGCAACCGACCGAAAAAAACTGTGGTTCGGGGATCCTCTTACCTCTGAACGCACAGTTTCCAGAAGTGTCTTCACCTCACCAACTAGGGAGGTTATCTGACTAACGCCTGCGGCAACTTGTTCAGATAGCACCTTAAGACAGTTCTGGAAAGATGCGTTCATATGTAAGAACTCGGGCGCATAGTTCTTTTCCTGACCCCTCTGACGCTGCCGCCCAGTACCCGCAGCTGTACTAGAGGTGGCAGGGTCAGAAGGGTGGGGTAAAGGGAATGCTATATCCTGACCAGCAGATTCATGTAATGCAGCCGGCCACGCTGCTCCAGCGCTGGTGGAGGGGATAGCGGGATCAAGTGTGTGGGAAGGTGCAGATGTGGAGGGTTGGTCGAAGTGTCCCTCGGTGTCGGTCTCCTGAGGGATCGCTCTAGAAGGCGCCAACTCTGCGGGCGCCCGAGTGCTGGTCACCGTGCTGTGGAAGAAACAAAAACATAAAATTAATATACAGATGTGGAATGGCCCTGGCTGCAAAAAAAAAAAGAGGTTAACATTTTATGGTAATATTTACCTTCTGGTGACCATGGTTTCACGCAGGAATGCCAGAGCTCGTGCATATTTGTATTTGCTCTGGCGTCTTGAAGAACCACTCGGGGCCCGCATCTCCTTGTTGAATTCCTTCTTAAAGCGATCCCTCACAGACCGCCACCGCTTCACAATTCTCTCCCCTGAAACGAGAAAGCACACATTGGTTAGTATACAACATCAGGGTTTCCCAAACTTCAGTCCTCGTGTCCCCCAGAGTTCATGTTTTCATTATTTCCATAGTGTTTCACAAAAGGAAATCATGAAAACATGAAGCGTGGGTGACACGAGGACAGAAGTTTTGTAAACACACCTTTACAGTCAGCAACATGAACTATACTTACGGAATTTAGTCTGGGACCTAGGATTGAGGTCCTCCCAGCGTTGCACCATTCCCGCTGCCACTTCCTCCCAGAGCCGTCGTGTAACAATTTGATCCGAATGCCGGCGGTCCCCCATGTTCCACAGCGGCTCCCTTTCTCGGACCAGATCAATCATCAGCTCGACATCTAAGCCCTCCTCCGTGTCCGAGTCGGGAGCACGCTGTGAAGCCTGTGAAATTAAAAAGAAAAAAAGAAAATGATCTGACACATTGTTTGAAAATGTCAAAATTATACATGTTAAAATGAAAAAATTACTGCACCAAAAATTTTGAGATAACCCGTTTTGTAAACATTAAAAATTATAGAAAATGCTACCAAAAATGTTAGATAGCTAAAAAAATTAAAAAAAAAAAATTACATTTTCAGAAAACAACCCCAAAAAAAATTTACGTTTAAAAAATAAAAACTAAACTAAAAAAAAAAAGAAAAAAACAAAAAAAATAAAAACTTACACGTTGAGAACCGCCGACAGTCACGACGACGACTCTGGGAGGCGCTGGGAGAAACCCTCTGGCTCCCAGATCCGAGAGACTAAAAATGAAAATAAAAATTAGGATATTGGCAGGTGTTGGCCGCTGTGTGAAGTATGTAATAAATGGTTTTCTATGTGTTGTGTGTAGTGTGATGTTGTGTTTCTGCGATTGATGCAGGATACTTACGAATTGTGAGCCCACTCTGGGTATATCTCCACCCCGTCCTTCTTCCTCTGGGAGCTCCTCGTCATCTTGCGATTCCTGTTATTAAAAAAGACAATCAAGACATATAGCCCACAGATGGATTGTGGATAGAAAAAAAAAATAGATATTTTTACCGCCAATTGCTGACGATGGGTAGGAGGGCTCCCAGAAGAAGATGTGTCCCGCTCTGGCTCTGGCTGGGAGGGAGGAGATGGTGATGCGGCTTGTGCTGCCGCCGCTGCTGCTTCCGCCGCCGCCTCTTCCGCCAACGCCGCCATTGCGGCAGCTGCAGCAGCTGTTTGACGGTCTCTGCTGTGGAAGAAAGAAACAAAAAGGGACAGTGAATAGATTTCTATATTCCTTGTCCCTGGCTGAAAGAGAAAAACATGTAATCTTTTAGGGAAATGGGGGATGTAATATTTACTTTCTGCTGGCTTCCCTCCTAGCCCGCCTCTCCTCCTCTCGTCTCTGTGACGCCTCTGCCGCCGCCTGTTGTTGCCGTCTTCTGCTGTTGAGTAAAAAGGGACTGTGAATTTACTATTCCTTGTCCATGGCTGAAAGAAAAAACAAACATGTAATTTTGAGCAAAATGCGGGATGTCATAGTTACTTTCTGCTGGCTATCCTCCGCGCTTGGAGGTCCTCTCCTCCCCTCTGCTCTACTTCAGCCGCCGCCGCTGCCGCCTCTCGTTGACGTCTTCTGCTGTTGAGTAAGGACACAAAAAGGGACAGTGAATATATGTGGATTCCTTGTCCCTGGCTGAAAGAGAAAAACAAACATGTAATTTTTAGGGACATGGGGGATGTCATATTTACTTTCTACTGGCTTGCCTCCTTGCATCCAGGATCTCCTGCGCCCTTGGATCTCCAGCATCAATTCTTCTGCTGTGGAATTAACAGACAAAAAGGAATTGTGCTTATATGTATTGATTGTCCCGGTTTTAAAATATAACATTCAAACATGGACATTATTCAGCTTTATGTTTTACCGAACACAACATGCAATCATTAATTGTAGCCATAAACAGTACCAGGGGGAAACCGTATCCCTGGAAAAAAAATAAATAAAATACAGTACCAGGGGGAACCACCCGATCCACCAAAAAAGAAAAAAAAACAGATCAACATTCTGATACTAAAAACATGCACATTTCAGATAGTAGCATGAGTAGATAATAAACCGTCACAGGCCACAAAAAAAAATTAAAAACAAAAATACACAAGATCAACATTAGGATACTAAACACATGCACATTTCAGATAGAATGATGAGTAGCAAAAGCATCACAGGGCCAAGAAAATGTTTTAAAAAAATATATAAAAAAAGCATTCTGATAACAAAAAAAATGCACATTTCACATAGCATCATGAGTAGATAATAAACCGTCACAGGCCACAAAAAAAAATTAAAAACAAAAATACACAAGATCAACATTAGGATACTAAACACATGCACATTTCAGATAGCATGATGAGTAGCAAAAGCATCACAGGGCCAAGAAAATGTTTTAAAAAAAATATAAAAAAAACAGCATTCTGATAACAAAAAAATGCACATTTCACATAGCATCATGAGTAGATAATAAACCGTCACAGGCCACAAAAAAAAATTAAAAACAAAAATACACAAGATCAACATTAGGATACTAAACACATGCACATTTCAGATAGCATGATGAGTAGCAAAAGCATCACAGGGCCAAGAAAATGTTTTAAAAAAATATAAAAAAAACAGCATTCTGATAACAAAAAAATGCACATTTCACATAGCATCATGAGTAGATAATAAACCGTCACAGGCCACAAAAAAAAATTAAAAACAAAAATACACAAGATCAACATTAGGATACTAAACACATGCACATTTCAGATAGCATGATGAGTAGCAAAAGCATCACAGGGCCAAGAAAATGTTTTAAAAAAATATAAAAAAAACTGCATTTTGATAACAAAAAAATGCACATTTCACATAGCATCATGAGTAGATAATAAACCGTCACAGGCCAATTTCCTTGGGAAAATTCAAAAATTTGGGACTAAAAAATAATTTTTGTGGAAAATTGATTTTTTTTTTTCACACCCAGGCTTTATAAACTTTTGTGAAAAACTTGAGGGTTCAAAGTGCTCACAACAGATCTAGATAAGTACCTTAGGGGGTCTAGTTTCCAAAATGGTGTCACTTGTGGGGGGTTTCCACTGTTTAGGCGCATCAGGGGCTCTCCAAACGCGACATGGCATCCAATCTAAATTCCAGCCAATTTTAGTTTGAAAAAGTCAAACGTCGCTCCTTCCCTTACGAGCTCTGCCGTGTGCCCAAACAGTGGTTTTCCCCCACATATGGGGTATTGGCGTACTCAGGAGAAATTGCATAACAACCTTATCTGTCCATTTTCTCCTTTTACCCTTGTGAAAATAAAAAAAAGTTTGTAAAAGATCATTTTTGTGGCTAAAAAGTAAAATATTCATTTTTTCCTTCCACGTTGCTTTAGTTACTGTGAAGCACCTGAAGGGTTAATAAACTTCTTGAATGTGGTTTTGAGTACCTTGAGGGGTGCAGTTTTTAGAATGGTGTCACTTTTGGGTATTTTCTGCCATATAGACCCTCAAAGTGACTTCAAATGTGAGGTGGTCCCTAAAAAAAATGGCTTTGTAAATTTTGTTGTAAAAATGAGAAATCGCTGGTCAACTTTTAACCCTTATAACTTCCTAACAAAAAAAAATTTTGGTTCCAAAATTGTGCTGATGTAAAGTAGACATGTGGGAAATGTTATTTCTTAACTATTTTGTGTGATATATTTCTCTGTTTTAAGGGAATAAAAATTCAAAGTTTGAAAATTGCAAAATTTTAAAAATTTTCGCCATATTTGCGTTTTTTTCAAAAATAAACGCAAGTTATATCGAAGAAATTTTGCCACTAACATGAAGTACAATATGTCACGAGAAAACATTCTCAGAATCGCGAAGATCCGTTGAAGTGTTCCAGAGTTATAACCTCATAAAGAGACAGTGGTCAGAATTGTAAAAATTGGCCCGGTCATTAACGTGCAAACCACCCTTGGGGGTGAAGGGGTTAAAAGAAATATATCAAACAATATTTACATACACTACAGGTCAGTGTAGTGTGGGGTGGGAATACTGCTGGAGGGGCTGCGGGACACTTCGACCGTGGGAGTGTGGAGGGACGACCGGGATGGTGGTGTGGAAGGAACAGGAAGAGGTGAAGGGGTGGAAAGACTAAAATGGGAAGACAAGGCAGAACAGGTGGGTGGTGGTGGAGTGGAGGGTTGGGCAGGAGGAGCAGGTGACATGGTAGACAATTGGAAGGGGGAAGGAGATCGGTACGAGGTAGGAGTGTGGTACGTGGGAGGTGGCTGGTAGTGGGTAGGTTGCTGGTACTGGGGAGGTTGTTGGAATTGGGGAGGTTGATGGACCTGGTGAGGTGGGTGGTATTGAATAGGAGGGGGAGGAGGGATGGCAGGTGGAGGGGGGGGAAGATGTACGGCGGCTGTAGGGGGGGAGGTGGAGGAACGACTGGGGTGGATTGAGGATGGGAGAGAACCTGCACTAGAGCAGCGTGGCATGTGTGCATCACATACATCTGCTGGTCAGAAGATAGCGGATCTATGCGCTCCGCAACCGACCGAAAAAAACTGTGGTTCGGGGATCCTCTTACCTCTGAACGCACAGTTTCCAGAAGTGTCTTCACCTCACCAACTAGGGAGGTTATCTGACTAACGCCTGCGGCAACTTGTTCAGATAGCACCTTAAGACAGTTCTGGAAAGATGCGTTCATATGTAAGAACTCGGGCGCATAGTTCTTTTCCTGACCCCTCTGACGCTGCCGCCCAGTACCCGCAGCTGTACTAGAGGTGGCAGGGTCAGAAGGGTGGGGTAAAGGGAATGCTATATCCTGACCAGCAGATTCATGTAATGCAGCCGGCCACGCTGCTCCAGCGCTGGTGGAGGGGATAGCGGGATCAAGTGTGTGGGAAGGTGCAGATGTGGAGGGTTGGTCGAAGTGTCCCTCGGTGTCGGTCTCCTGAGGGATCGCTCTAGAAGGCGCCAACTCTGCGGGCGCCCGAGTGCTGGTCACCGTGCTGTGGAAGAAACAAAAACATAAAATTAATATACAGATGTGGAATGGCCCTGGCTGCAAAAAAAAAAAGAGGTTAACATTTTATGGTAATATTTACCTTCTGGTGACCATGGTTTCACGCAGGAATGCCAGAGCTCGTGCATATTTGTATTTGCTCTGGCGTCTTGAAGAACCACTCGGGGCCCGCATCTCCTTGTTGAATTCCTTCTTAAAGCGATCCCTCACAGACCGCCACCGCTTCACAATTCTCTCCCCTGAAACGAGAAAGCACACATTGGTTAGTATACAACATCAGGGTTTCCCAAACTTCAGTCCTCGTGTCCCCCAGAGTTCATGTTTTCATTATTTCCATAGTGTTTCACAAAAGGAAATCATGAAAACATGAAGCGTGGGTGACACGAGGACAGAAGTTTTGTAAACACACCTTTACAGTCAGCAACATGAACTATACTTACGGAATTTAGTCTGGGACCTAGGATTGAGGTCCTCCCAGCGTTGCACCATTCCCGCTGCCACTTCCTCCCAGAGCCGTCGTGTAACAATTTGATCCGAATGCCGGCGGTCCCCCATGTTCCACAGCGGCTCCCTTTCTCGGACCAGATCAATCATCAGCTCGACATCTAAGCCCTCCTCCGTGTCCGAGTCGGGAGCACGCTGTGAAGCCTGTGAAATTAAAAAAGAAAAAAAAGAAAATGATCTGACACATTGTTTGAAAATGTCAAAATTATACATGTTAAAATGAAAAAATTACTGCACCAAAAATTTTGAGATAACCCGTTTTGTAAACATTAAAAATTATAGAAAATGCTACCAAAAATGTTAGATAGCTAAAAAAATTAAAAAAAAAAAAATTACATTTTCAGAAAACAACCCCAAAAAAAATTTACGTTTAAAAAATAAAACTAAACTAAAAAAAAAAAGAAAAAAACAAAAAAAATAAAAACTTACACGTTGAGAACCGCCGACAGTCACGACGACGACTCTGGGAGGCGCTGGGAGAAACCCTCTGGCTCCCAGATCCGAGAGACTAAAAATGAAAATAAAAATTAGGATATTGGCAGGTGTTGGCCGCTGTGTGAAGTATGTAATAAATGGTTTTCTATGTGTTGTGTGTAGTGTGATGTTGTGTTTCTGCGATTGATGCAGGATACTTACGAATTGTGAGCCCACTCTGGGTACTCCACCCCGTCCTTCTTCTCTGGAGCTCCTCGTCATCTTGCGATTCCTGTTATTAAAAAGACAATCAAGACATATAGCCCAGATGATTTGGATAGAAAAAAAAAATAGATATTTTTACCGCCAATTGCTGACGATGGGTAGGAGGGCTCCAGAAGAAGATGTGTCCCGCTCTGGTCTGCTGGGAGGGAGAGATGGTGATGCGGCTTGTGCTGCCGCGATGCTGTTCCGCCGCCGGCTCTTCCGCAACGCCGCCATTGGGCAGCTCAGCGCTGTATTGACGGTCTCTGCTGTGAAAAAGAAACAAAAAGGGACAGTGAATAGATTTTATATTCCTTGTCCTGGCTCGAAAAGAAAACATGTAATCTTTTAGGGAAATGGGGGATGTATATTACTTCTGCTGGCTTCCCTCTAGCCCGCCTCTCTCCTCTCGTCTCGTGCGCCTCTGCCGCCGCCTGTTGTTGCGTCTTCTGCTGTTGAGTAAAAAGGGACTGTGAATTTCTATTCCTTGTCCATGGCTGAAAGAAAAACAAACATGTAATTTTGAGCAAATGCGGGATGTCATAGTTACTTTCTGCTGGCTATCCCGCGCTGAGGTCCTCTCTCCCCTCTCTCTCTTCAGCGCCGCCTGCTGCCGCCGCCTCGTTGTCCCGTCTTCTGCTGTTGAGTAGACACAAAAGGGACATGATAATTGGAATTCCTTGCCCCATGGCTGAAAGAGAAAAACAAACATGTAATTTTTAGGGACATGGGGATGTCATATTTACTTTCTACTGCTTGCCTCCTTGCATTCAGATCTCCTGCGCCCTGATCTCCAGCATCAATTCTCTTCTGCTGTTGAATTAACAGACCAAAAAGGAAGTGAATATATGTGATTGTCCCGGTTAAAATAAATAAACAGACATTGTCACAGTTTTTAGACAATGCATATTACATTTCTAACAGTCCGGCATCCAGGTATCCCTGGCCGAATCACAACATGCAATCAATATACTTTACAGGGGGAACACCGATCACCAAAAAGAAATAAATGAAATGTCCCGTAAACTTTCTAACATTAAAACATGACATTCAGATCATAGCTTTATGATACGAACAAACATGCCAACATAGTCATAGCAACAAAAATACAAAAGGGGAAACACATAGATCACTGGAAAAACACATGCACAATTCAAAATAGCATGTAAGAGGAACACAGCATCACAGCCAAAAAATGTTTAAAAAAATATATAAAAAAAGCATTCTGATAACAAAAAAAATGCACATTTCACATAGCATCATGAGTAGATAATAAACCGTCACAGGCCACAAAAAAAAATTAAAAACAAAAATACACAAGATCAACATTAGGATACTAAACACATGCACATTTCAGATAGAATGATGAGTAGCAAAAGCATCACAGGGCCAAGAAAATGTTTTAAAAAAATATATAAAAAAAGCATTCTGATAACAAAAAAAATGCACATTTCACATAGCATCATGAGTAGATAATAAACCGTCACAGGCCACAAAAAAAAATTAAAAACAAAATACACAAGATCAACATTAGGAACTAAACACATGCACTTCAGATAGCATGATGAGTAGCAAAAGCATCACAGGCCAAGAAAATGTTTTAAAAAAAATAAAAAAAAACAGCATTCTGATAACAAAAAATGCACATTTCACATAGCATCATGAGTAGATAATAAACCGTCACAGGCCACAAAAAAAAATTAAAAACAAAAATACACAAGATCAACTTAGGATACTAAACACATGCACATTTCAGATAGCATGATGAGTAGCAAAAGCATCACAGGGCCAAGAAAATGTTTTAAAAAAATATAAAAAAAACAGCATTCTGATAACAAAAAAATGCACATTTCACATAGCATCATGAGTAGATAATAAACCGTCACAGGCCACAAAAAAAATTAAAAACAAAAATACACAAGATCAACATTAGGATACTAAACACATGCACATTTCAGATAGCATGATGAGTAGCAAAAGCATCACAGGGCCAAGAAAATGTTTTAAAAAAATATAAAAAAAACTGCATTTTGATAACAAAAAAATGCACATTTCACATAGCATCATGAGTAGATAATAAACCGTCACAGGCCACAAAAAAAAAAATTAAAAACAAAAATACACAAGATCAACATTAGGATACTAAACACATGCACATTTCAGATAGCATGATGAGTGGCAAAAGCATCACAGGGCCAAGAAAATGTTTTAAAAAAATATAAAAAAAACAGCATTCTGATAACAAAAAAATGCACATTTCACATAGCATCATGAGTAGATAATAAACCGTCACAGGCCACAAAAAAAAAATAAAAACAAAAATACACAAGATCAACATTAGGATACTAAACACATGCACATTTCAGATAGCATGATGAGTAGCAAAAGCATCACAGGGCCAAGAAAATGTTTTAAAAAAAATATAAAAAAAACAGCATTCTGATAACAAAAAAATGCACATTTCACATAGCATCATGAGTAGATAATAAACCGTCACAGGCCACAAAAAAAAATTAAAAACAAAAATACACAAGATCAACATTAGGATACTAAACACATGCACATTTCAGATAGCATGATGAGTAGCAAAAGCATCACAGGGCCAAGAAAATCTTTTAAAAAAATATTAAAAAAACAGCATTCTGATAACAAAAAAATGCACATTTCACATAGCATCATGAGTAGATAATAAACCGTCACAGGCCACCCAAAAAATATTTAAAAACAATGAAACACTACATCAACATTATGATACTAAAAACATGCACATTTCAGATAGTAGCAGGACAAGCAACCACATCACAGGCCCAAAAAAAAAAAAAAATCAACATTATGATACACAAATACATCCACATTTCATATTGTCGCAGGGAGACCAAGCACATCACTGCCAAAAAACAGTACCAGTAGATCGACATTATCAATTAAACACATTCACAACAGTAGCAGGGGATACACAATAAGTTCCCAAACATACATATTTTAAACACTACCAGGGGGACCCACCCCATCAGCGGAAATTTAATTTCGTACAGTACCAGGGGAACCAATCCCCATCTCAGAAAAGACATTAATTTTAAAATGCACAAGGGTGCCAAAAATAAACAGTAGCTCACACAGCATTGGTGACATATGCATTGTAAATTTTGGATGGGGGGGTCATATTTACCGTCTGTTTTCCTGGCGCTCCATGGTGCGGATCCTGGCTGCGAGTCTCAGGTGGCTGCGTCTCTTGGTGGCTGCGTCTCTTGGTGGCTGCGTCTCTTGGTGGCTGCGTCTCTTGGTGGCTGCGTCTCTCGGTGGCTCTTGTTCATGTGGCTCTGGCTCTTGTTCATGTGGATGTGTCTGATGTCCCACAAAATGCTTTTTTATATGTTTGCTGAGGGCTGGTATCTGTTTGCTGTGGGCTGGTATCTCAATTAAAAAACTGGATGCGGCTACCGGATCCGGCTCTTGCCGGATGCGGCGCATTGCGGCGTCCATAGACTTTCATTGTACAAAAAGCCGGAAGCGGCGCTTCCGGCTTTTTCGCCGCAGACAAAAAACGTGACATGCAACGATTTTTCCAGACGCCGGATGGCGACCAGACACCGCATCCGGCACAAACCGGACGCGCCGCAGGGACATGCGGCGTCATCCGGCACTAATGTAAGTCAATGGAAAAAAAAACGCATCCGTTATTACATTACGCCGGATGCGGTTGGACAAAAAAATGCCGGAGGGCGCCGTCAGGCGCACAACGGATGTGTGAAAGAGGCCTTAGGTACACATTGGGCGCCTAGAAACCCGATGTGTGCCTTGGTTACCAGCTTGCTGATCTCCCGCCTGCCACACACAGTGATGCGTGCTGGCCAGCGGGAGACCAACGATCAAAAAAATGTCCAGGACATTCAGCGACGATCAGCGATACCCAACAGGGGGCTGATCGTCGCTGCGTGTCACACACAGCGATATCGCTGGGGAGGTCGCTGTTGCGTCACAAAACTTGTGACTTAGCAGCGATCTCGCTATGTGAGACCGGGGCTTTAGGATCACTGGGATCCGTTGAAGTGTCCCAGAGTTATTACCACATAAAGAGACACTGGCAGAATTGAAAAAATGCGCCTGATAAGGAAGGTGAAAACAAGATAGTGGGTGAAAGGGTTAAAGAGTCCACTACTTTAATATTGGTTATTCATCCTTAGGATAGGTCATCACTTCAATGTCTGATCGGTGGGGATGTGACACCCGGCAGCCCCGCCGATCAGCTGTTCTCTGTGTCGGTAGCTGCCGGAAGTGATCAGTTACGGAACTGCTCCGTCCACTGATAGTAGACACAGTCTATTGAAATTAGTGTGGCCAATTATGTTATGGAGACTGAGTTCCTAAAAGAACAGTTCATGAGTAGATGATATGATCTAAACTCATTAGGAACCACATTAATAAAGGAAGTAAAATCTATCCCGAGAGGCAATCTCATTCATACAACTAAATCGCCTTCAACATCCTCTAAAATACAACAACAAATCACCCAAGTTCTGATTATCACACATTACCACAGCAATCAAGGTGTTTTTAAAAAACACAATTTATAAATACTGACCCATTCTGAAGCAAGACAAGACTATTGGTGAGTTTCTCACTGATCACCTTAAATTTGTATGTAGGAGAGCACAAACATTGAGCAACCTAATCAAACCAACTGATGAAAATGGCACATGCAAAAAGCACCCAAGGGTGGACATCAACTTTTTGTCTAATAGGGTGGAATTTCAACCATGTGGGAAATGCTCTTGTAACAATCCTCAATGAATTATTCTAAAAGGGTTTACTATTATTGATTAAAAAGATTTACTAACTTGGATGGAACAGAACACTTTATAATTAAAGATGCTATTTCATGTTCCACAACAGGTGTTTATCATTAAATGTTATGTAAAAAATGAAGACCAGTTTAACAACATTAATAAAGGCTATAAAAGTCTCCCACTTTCGCAACATTATTGGGAAGCTCAGAAGTCAGAACCAATCCTGTGAATCAATTAGATTTTCTGGGATCCAAATTGACACAAAGAGGTGGAGGAGAGATGACTACGTAAGCCAGATATCCAGGGTAGAGCGTAAATGGATTTTCATACTGAACAATCAAGCGCCAAGAAGCGTTAATTATGAAATTAAATTATAAGGCTTGTAAAAACACAGCTTTTGTTAACCCCCCCTACTGTTTGGGTGCACCTCAAAAGTCAAAAGGGAAGGAGTGAAGTTTTGGAATACAGACTTTGATGGAATTGTCTGTTGCCATTATGTTGTGTTTCGAGAGTCCCTGATGTGCCGAAGCAGTAGAAACCCCCCACAAGTGATCCTATATTGGAAGTGATCTAGTGTGTCCTTTTATGTGAATTTTAATATGTGGTGGCATATGTAAATTGTGTAGAGTGCATCAGGTTGGCATACGTGAGTTGTGTATGTCAGGCTGGCATATGTTGGTTGTGTAGTCTACGTCAGGTTGGCATATGTGAGTTGTATAAGTCAGAAATGAATTTAGTAGTCCATACATGTGTGGTACAGTTTGAAGCTTTATTTTATACATAGGCCACGTTTGCCGTGGCAGGTGTCGCATTGATAAGTGGTGCACTCGTCATCTCTTTTGCAATCTTGCTTTTTTGTGCTTTGAGGGACCTCCCCAGGGAAATGTTGGCTTGGTACGATACAAGCACCTTCAGTTACAGAAGTACTGGGGCCCGCTCCTTCCTGATATCCAAACATTAGGACCTTGATTACTACCTCTTGGAACTGTAGGTATGTACTGGTCTGGTGTACGTTGCTATCTGTACGATATGCCCGATACCACACCTTGGTTTTTCTCATGGCACTGTATGGCAGGAGGACTTGATCAGAGATCAACTCCCCCATATTCTTGTTGTACCCCAGTACACAGTCTGGTTGGGTGACCTACGGAGAGGTACCTCAAACAGCGGTGGGGGTGCTGCCATCACCATGTATGGTGGTCAAGAAAAGGACATCCTTCTTGACCTTGTACTTGACCACCAGCATGTTGTCACTACATTGGGCTCTGCTCTCACCCTTTCTGAGCAGCTGCCCAATTACCATCTTAGGGAGGCATCTCTGATTTTTGTGGACAGTACCGCAGGCTTGAAGTGTGGGATGCTGGTATAAAACTTGTCTACATAGACGTGATAACATTGATCCAGCAGTGGGTGCACCAAATCCCACACAATTTTCCCACTCACTCCCATGACAAGGGGCCATTCAGGGGGTTCAATCTGGGTATCCTTTCCTTCATAAACTCTAAGCCTGTGGGTGCACGCTGAGGTACTCTCACAGTTTGCAGAGCTTAATTCCGTAACTGGCCCTCTTATTGGGCAGGTGTTGCCAGAATTTAAGCTTCCTCTTAAAATGGATTAGGGTTTCATTCACGAAAATGTCCCTTTTGGGGCACATACACCTCAGCAAACTTGAATTAAAGTGATCAAAGACCGGCCGAACTTTGAAAAGTCAAAGTCGGGGTAATCTCGTAGAAGACATTGTGCATTATTGGGGAAGGGGGGTTAAGCTCACAACGCCATGTCATCCTTTACTGAAGACATGGCGGGTGCCGGTCCTGCAGGTGAAGTTCAGCTAAAGATTCAAGGAAAGGAGAAATGAGCAGCACATCCTTCCACAATACGTAAAAATTTAGTTCATGCTTTATTAAAAACATGGAATCCAAAACATATATATAAAAACCTGATGCGTTTCTGGCATCCAAGCTCCCTTAGTCAAAGGATATGGCAGAAACATACTGAGTGAACTATTTATATAGCTCTAAGCCAATTGCAACAGAGGTAGACAATCATTGTTAGAAATAGGACACAGGTGTTAATTGCGATTTACATGGATTTATCATACATATAGGACTGGTTTGCAAAGAAAATGTGTACCATAGGTATAAACAGCACAAATAAAACAATTGCAGAATCTATTTAGTATGATTGTTTATCACTATAAAGTTTTTTTTAGAAATAAATACTATGGTATGCTAACAAAGGAAATTGGAGCTGTCATAAACTGAATTCAATTTCCCTTTTCTTGAATTATGCATTATCATTGTAATGCAAAAATTTGTGAATTGACTCAAATAGTTTATGGGTCGTAGCAATGCAGAACAGTGGAGTGTTATAGAAAACACTTCAATATTGCTGAAGCTCTGGCTTCTTCACTAACTCCCCCATATGAAGAACCAGGCACCAAAATGTCATCAATTCTACTGCGTCTACTGGGTCCAGTAAGAAAATGATGCATGGTGGTTTTGTGACCAAAATTGTTGGGTGTACAAATTTGTTTGAGCCACCATGAGGTTTACAAAATCCTCAGGGAAAAAGACTTTGAAAAAGTCAATTTACTAGATGTGAGGCTGGTGGTGTCGATTGGATTCCTGATTGCCCCACATAAATAGGAATCAGTGGCTCATAATCTTTGGGGGGTGAGGTCAATACAGGGTCAGTAACAGTGTGCGCTTTTTCATTTTTTGTTCTTGGGCATCTTCGTGGTGGTTCGGCATCACTTGAGAAAGAGGAGTATGAAAATTAACGGAAGGTGGCATCCTCTCCCTCACTGTCAGTGTCGGAGGCAAAGAAAGTGTATGCCTCCTCTGCTGAATACCGTGTTTGGGACAAGCGGGACATTTTTACATGTATGCGGTGTTTGTATGTGTACCAGTTTTTATTTAGTTGTGTGTGTGAGTGCTTGGTGTTAGCTTTTTTTTAGAAGAAACGTAGGACGCATGCCCAGATGTGATTCTTTGTTTCCACGGTGACACTCAATAAATTCAGTAAAAATAGTGTAGAAGATGGCGGTTGCTGTAGTATATTTTACTGTTCCTAATCTAAATTATTTTATTTTCTTTCTACAAAAAACTCCCTCAACAACCGGGAATTGATCACTGATGAGTGTCACTGAAGACTTATAATTCGTATTTTAACCCCTTACCAACATCCACCGCACATGTACGGCGCAAGTCGGTAGACGATGTATGCAGGGCAGGCTCCAGGTTTTTGTGGGCACCAAGCGAAAGAGTCACACTTGGCCCTTTTAACACAGACCACGATTCATGATGCACAGATAAGAAATATAGGTATAGTACAATGTCAAAGATTTCACTTCTTACATTATATGACTGATATCTATTGTAAATTCTACAATAGTCCAGAATCCTCGCAGTGCACAGTACTTACCCTTGGGGATTAAAAAGTTTTCATTTTAGACCAAACATTATAGTCCTCAATACAGTATTATGGGCACCACATAGTCCTCAATACAGTATTATGGGCACCACATAGTCCTCCATACAGTATAATGAGTCACATATATTGCTTCATACAGAATAATGAGCCTCATATAGTGCTCTATGCAGAATAATGGCCTCATATAATGCTCCATGCAGAATATAGGAGCCCATATAATGCTTCATACAGAATAAAGGACCCCATGTATCGTATTTTATAAGACGCACCTGATTATAATACACACCTAGATTTTAGAGAGGAAAATAAGAAAAAAATATTTTGAGCCAAACAGTGTGCAAAAACCTTTAATAAAATACAAAAATATCAGGTATACACACTCTTATGGGAGATCTGTGGATGATGCTCTGTTATGGGGGATCTGTGGATGATGCTCTGTTAAGGGAATCTGCGGGTGACGCTCTGTTAGGTGGGATCTGCGGATGACTCTCTGTTATGGGGGATCTGTGAATTACAGTACAGTGCCTGCAGTACCATATATTGTGACTACTACCCCCCTTATGCTCAGGAACACACCAACTTACTGTATACATGGATGTATTCTGAAAGATGAGGGAGGTGGTAGTCACATTTGCAATATACACTTTGGCCACTACATTACAGTGTTATTTACACTAAATATGGCTAGAACCTCCATCATTCTTCAGAATATACCCATTGATACAGTATATTCTGAAGGATAATAGGGTTTGTTTGCTCACCTTTCCTAAAAGGATCTCGGACTTGTGAGTACCGTAGTTGCAGCATTAAAGAGTGTGCAAGGACAGATATGTGATTGGTGGAGGAAGCTCAGCAACAGTTCCTCCACCAATCACTATTCATCCCTGCAGAGGAGGAGGATCGCTTTTCTCCCTCCTCAGCTTTAGGGCTCCGTCTGCAGCGGAGCATTGCCTGGACCCTGCTGCCGGATGCAGCGCATGCGCAGATTGAGAGTTGAGCAAGCCGAGAGCTCCATCTGCGCCTGCTTTTCCTACAGACATCGTGTAAAGGCAGGCACGGATGGAGATCTCGGTTTTTCCTCCATCTGCGCCTAGTGAGAAGCTGGACCCTGGAAGAATGGCGGCCGCCATAGATGGCCGCCAAGCCACCGTTCGCCGCCAACCACCAACGCAGAACCACTGCACACCGCAGGACCACCACCGCACATTGCAGGACCACCACCACACCAAGACTCGCAGCATTGACCCTCGGTTAGAACAGTGTTTGGGTTATAAGACGCACCCTCATTTTCCCCTAATTTTGGGGATCATAAAAGTGCGTCTTATAATCGAAAAATACAGTAATGCTAGAGTATAATTGACCCCATATAATGCTCCATACAGAATAATGGGCTCCATATAATGCTCCATACAGAACAAAGGGCTCCATATGCATACAGAATAATGGGCCTCATGCTTCATACAGAATAATGGGCCCCATATAATTCTCCATACAGAATGGGCCCCGTATAATGCTCCATACAGAATGGGCCCCATACAATGCTCCATACATAATGGGCCATATAATGCTCCATACAGAATAGGTCCCATATAATGCCCCATACAGTATGGGCCCCATATATTGATCCATACATAAAAAAATACCTCTCTTTGCTGGCAGTAGTTCTGGGGATCATAAAAGTGCGTCTTATAATCCGAAAAAATATGGTAATACTCCATAAGTATAACTTACCCAATATAATGCTCCATACAGAATAATGGGCCCATATAATGCTCCATACAGAACAAAGGCTCCATATAATGATCCATACAGATAATGGCCCATATAATGCTCCATACAGAATACGTCCAATATAATGCCCCATACAGTATGGCCCATATATTGCTCCATACATAAAAATACCTCTCTTGCTGGCAGTAGTTCCGGACTCCTAACCGTCGCCATCTTCCGGCTCTCTGCACTGTGACTGCTCAGAGCAGAGGCGCACTGTAGTGACACCATTGCGCTTCTGCAGTGAGACATCACAGTTAGCAAATGAGAAAGACACCAGAGCTGTGAAGGAACAGGGAGAGGTAAGTATTGCAAGTGTCGAAGACCTAAGCAAGCAGGGGGCCCAATCATGGGCGCTGGCACCGGCTCCCGACTCACGGCTAAATTGCGTGCCAGTGTCCCCAACGGCGAGTGGGGCCCCGCTTGCTCTGGGCCTCAGCACTAGCCTAGGTGTGCCAGGTGGTGACGCCATCCCTTGGTGCATGGAGCGGGCCCACAGGGTAAGCTCGCCCTGTACCCAGCAGGTAATGGCTGTTTGTTGAGGCTCATTTATACACATGTGGTCAAAATTTTTGGCAGCCCTCGTTTAATGACAGAAAAACCCACAATGATGACAGAAATAACTTGAATCTGACAAAAGCAATAATAACTCAAAACTCTATGAAATGAACAATTAAAGTCAGACATTGCTTTTCAATTATGCTTCCACAGAATTAAAAAAAAATAAAACTCATGAAATAGGCCTGGACAGAAATGATGGTACCTTTGACTTAATATTTTGTTGCATAACCTTTTGAGGCAATCACTGCAATCAAACGATTCCTGTAACTGTCAATGAGACTTCTGCACCTCTCGACAGGTAATTTAGCCCACTCCTCAAGAGCAAACTGCTCCAGTTGTCTCATGTTTGAAGGTTGCCTTTTCCAGACGTCATGTTTCATCTCTTTCCAAAGATGCTCAATAGAATTTAAGTCAGGACTCATAGAAGGACACTTCAGACTAGTCCAATGTTTTCCTCTTAGCCATTCTTGGGTGTTTTTAGCTATGAGTTTTGGGTCATTATCCTATTGCAAGACCAATGACCTGCGACTGAGACCAAGCTTTCTGACACTGGGCAGCACATTTATCTCTAGAATCCCTTGATAGTCTAGAGATTTCATTGTACTCTGCACAGATTCTAGACACCCTGTGCCAGATACAGCAAAGAGCCCCAGAGCATAACAGAGCCTCCTCCATGTTTCCCAGTAGGGACAGTGTTCTTTTCTTGATATGCTTCAGTTTTCCGTTTGTGAACATAGAGCTGATGTGCCTTGTCAAAAAGTTCCATTTTTGTCTCATCTGTCCATAGGACAGTCTCCCAGAAGCTATGTGGCTTGCCAACATGTAGTTTGGCAAATTCCAGTCTGGCTTTTTTATGTTTTTTTTTCAACAATGATGTCCTCCTTGGTCGTCTCTCATGAAGTCCACTTTGGCTCATACGACGGATGGTGCGATCTGAAACTGATGTTCCATGAGCTTGAAGTTCACCTTTAATCTTTTTGAAAGTTTTTCTGGTCTCTTTTGTTACCATTCGATTATCTGTCTCTTTGATTTGTCATCAATTTTCCTCCTGTGGCCATGTCCAGGGAGGCTGGCTACATTCCCATGGAGCTTAAATTTCTGAATAATATGTGCAACTGTAGTCACAGGAACATCAGGCTGATTGGAGATGGTCTTAAGCCCCCGTCTCACATAGTGATTCGCTAGCGAGATCGCTGCTGAGTCACTAGTTTTGTGACGCAGCAGCGATCTCCCCAGCGATATCGCTGTGTGTGACATTCAGCGACGATCAGCCCCCCTGCCGGGTATCGCTGATCGTCGCTGAATGTCCTGGACATTTTTTTGATCGCTGGTCTCCCACTGGCAGGTACGCATCGCTGCGTGTGACAGGCGGGAGACCAGCGATCCGCTGGTAACCAAGGTACACATCGGGTTTCCAGGTGCGGGGCTGTGCCTGGAAACCCCTGTGTACCTTGGATACCAGTGCCCTGATGCAGGGAGCTGGTAACCAAGGTACACAGCGGGTTTCCAGGCACCGCGCAGCGCCTGGAAACCCGGTGTACCTTGGTTACCAGCTCCCTGCATCAGGGCGCTGGTATCCAACGTATACTGCGGGTAACTAAGCGATGTTAACCGCAGTGTCGCTGTGCTGATCGCTGCCTGTTTGGCAGCTCAGCAGCGATCAGTTAGCGATACACCAGTGATCCTGATCGTTGTCGGGATCGCTGGTGTATCGCTATGTGAGACCCGGGCTTTATAACTTTTACCTTTAACATGTTTGTCTATAATTTTCTTTCTAATCTCCTGAGACAACTCTTTCCTTCGCTTCCTCTGGTCCATGTTGAGTGTGATACACACCATGTCACCAAACAGCACAGTGAGTATCTGTAGCCCTCTATACAGGCCCACTCACTGATTACAAGATTGTAGACAACTGTGATGCTAATTAGTGGACACATCTTGATTTATCATGTCCCTTTTGTCACATTATTTTCAGGGGTACAATCATTTCTGTCCAGGCCTATTTCATGAGTTTTATTTTTTTTTTAAATTCTGTGGAAGCATGGTTGAAAAGCAATGTCTGACTTCCATTTGTTCATTTTCATAGACTTTTGATTTATTATTACTTTTATCAGGTTCATGTTATTTCTGTCACCATTGTGGGTTTTTCTGTCATTAAACGAAGGGTACCAACAATTTTGACCACGTGTGTACATAATTTTTCACAAACAAGCGTTTCATCAGTGATTTCCGTGAGAGTCTCCACTGAGTTTAATCAGAGGGTGGTCCGAGTAGCATCAGTCATTCTAGTATGTGAAAAAATAAAAGTTTCACCACCTCCTAACAGTCCATGAAAATGGGACCACAGCTGGATGGCATCCGTGTGCAGGCTCATTTTTTCACGGACCCGTAGACGTGCATTGCTGACTTTGATCTTGCACTTGGATCAATATCGGACACGTCTCTGTGATTTACCACGGACCATTCGTCTGTGAGTGGCTGACCCCATTCAATGTGATAGGTACCAGTGCTACTGTATTTGTGAAAAACACAGCTGTCTGAATGCGGCCTAATAGCCAGGACCTACCTCTTGCCGCCCAACACAGCGCCTTTGATGAAAAATAAAGAAAGTTATGGCTCTTTTTTATTTTATAACAAAGTTGATTGTTTTTAAGATACTAAAATAGTAAAAACCTCATAGTATGCAAGTTTGGTATCAGAGTTTTGCCCGGTCAGTTTTACGGGCACAATTCACCCCTCATTGGAGGGGTCAGACCCCCACAGATTCCAAAGGCAGGGTGGCCAGGAGTCCAGGACCCCCATCCCTGGGTAGTCCACCTTCTCTGTGCTGGCGCGGCCGGTCCTCTGTCCCCACGCACTGTCCGGCCCAATCTCCTGCTCCTGTGCTGACAATGGCAGAGGAGGGCACCGGCCAAAAAAGAAAAGCCCCAGTGTTGCCGCTTCCAAGCTTCATTCCATGCTCATATTTGGTGCTGGCTGCACAGGAATTTCCCGGCATCCTCCACACGCATGCCTGTCACCCTGGCTTGACATTAGAGACAGCACAAGGGGAGGGGAGAGAGGCAGCAAAGTAAAGGTGGAGGAGCCGACACGCAGCTATCCCGGGAGACAGCGAGCTGCTGCCGGCCGGCCGGGACACGTATGCGCCTCCTTCCGCTCTCCGTCCTCCTCACGGTCTGTATAGCAGGTAAGAGCATCCTATGTCCTCTCTCCTGCCCCTCACAAATGCGCGTCTTGCGTGGTGACTCAGCTCCTGTCTGCACTGAGGCCCTGGACGTAAATGGCCATGTATATAGGAGTGCAGGTGACTGCTGTGGGGAAGTTGTGCTGGGCACCAGTCAGCCATGGCACATTATGTGGAGAAGTTGTGCTGGGCACCAGTCAGCCATGGCACATTCTGTGAGAAGTTGTGCTGGGCATCAGTCAGCCATGGCACATTCTGTGGAGTAGTTGTGCTGGGCATCAGTCAGCTATGGCACATTCTGTGGAGAAGTTGTGCTGGGCATCAGTCAGCCATGGCACATTCTGTGGAGTAGTTGTGCTGGGCATCAGTCAGTCATGGCACATTCTGTGGGGAAGTTGTGCTGGGCATCAGTCAGCTATGGCACATTCTGTGGGAAGTTGTGCTGGGCATCAGTCAGCCATGGCACATTCTGTGGGGAAGTTGTGCTGGGCATCAGTCAGCTATGGCACATTCTGTGGGAAGTTGTGCTTGGGCATCAGTCAGCCATGGCACATTCTGTGGAGAAGTTGTGCTGGGCACCAGTCAAGCCATGGGCCACATTCTTTGGAGAAGTTGTGCTGGGCACCAGTCAGCCATGGCACATTCTGTGGAGAAGTTGTGCTGGGCACAGTCAGCATGGCACATTCTGTGGGAAGTTGTGCTGGGCATCAGTCAGCCATGGCACATTCTGTGGAGTAGTTGTGCTGGGCACAGTCAGCCATGGCACATTCTGTGGAGAAGTTGTGCTGGGCACAGTCAGTCATGGCACATTCTGTGGAGAAGTTGTGCTGGGCACCAGTCAGCATGGCACATTCTGTGGAGAAGTTGTGCTGGGCACCAGTCAGCCATGGCACATTCTGTGGAGAAGTTGTGCTGGGCACCAGTCAGCCATGTCACATTCTGTGGAGAAGTTGTGCTGGGCACCAGTCAGCCATGGCACATTCTGTGGAGAAGTTGTGCTGGGCACCAGTCAGTCATGGCATATTCTGTGGAGAAGTTGTGCTGGGCATCAGTCAGTCATGGCACATTCTGTGGAGAAGTTGTGCTGGGCATCAGTCAGTCATGGCACATTCTGTGGAGAAGTTGTGCTCGGCATCAGTCAGTCATGGCACATTCTGTGGAGAAGTTGTGCTGGGCACCAGTCAGCTTTGGCACATTATGTGGAGAAGTTGTGCTGGGCACCAGTCAGTCATGGCACATTCTGTGGAGAAGTTGTGCTGGGCATCAGTTAGTCATGGCACATTATGTGGAGAAGTTGTGCTGGGCATCAGTCAGTCATGGCACATTCTGTGGAGAAGTTGTGCTGGGCATCAGTCAGTCATGGCACATTCTGTGGAGAAGTTGTGCTGGGCACCAGTCAGCTTTGGCACATTTTGTGGAGAAGTTGTGCTGGGCACCAGTCAGTCATGGCACATTCTGTGGAAAGTTGTGCTGGGCACCAGTCAGCCTTGGCACATTATGTGGAAAGTTGTTCTGGGCACCAGTCAGCTTTGGCACATTATGTGGAGAAGTTGTGCTGGGCACCAGTCAGTCATGGCACATTTTGTGGAGAAGTTGTGCTGGGCACCAGTCAGCCATGGCACATTCTGTGGAGAAGTTGTACTGGGCACCAGTCAGCCATGGCATATTCTGTGGAGAAGTTGTGCTGGGCACCAGTCAGCCATGGCACATTCTGTGGAAAGTTGTGCTGGGCACCAGTCAGTCATGGCATATTCTGTGGAGAAGTTGTGCTGGGCACCAGTCAGCCTTGGCACATTATGTGGAAAGTTGTGCTGGGCACCAGTCAGTCATGGCATATTATGTGGAGAAGTTGTGCTGGGCACCAGTCAGCCTTGGCACATTTTGTGGAGAAGTTGTGCTGGTCACCAGTCAGCTTTGGCACATTATGTGCAGAAGTTGTGCTGGGCACCAGTCAGCCATGGCACATTATGTGGAGAAGTTGTGCTGGGCACCAGTCAGCCATGGCACATTCTGTGGAGAAGTTGTGCTGGGCACCAGTCAGTCATGGCACATTCTGTGGGGAAGTTGTGCTGGGCATCAGTCAGCCATGGCACATTCTGTGGAGTAGTTGTGCTGGGCACCAGTCAGCCATGGCACATTCTGTGGAGAAGTTGTGCTGGGCACCAGTCAGTCATGGCACATTCTGTGGAGAAGTTGTGCTGGGCATCAGTCAGCTATGGCACATTCTGTGGAGAAGTTGTGCTGGGCACCAGTCAGTCATGGCACATTCTGTGGGGAAGTTGTGCTGGGCATCAGTCAGCTATGGCACATTCTGTGGGGAAGTTGTGCTGGGCATCAGTCAGCCATGGCACATTCTGTGGAGTAGTTGTGCTGGGCACCAGTCAGCCATGGCACATTCTGTGGAGAAGTTGTGCTGGGCACCAGTCAGTCATGGCACATTCTGTGGAGAAGTTGTGCTGGGCACCAGTCAGCCATGGCACATTCTGTGGAGAAGTTGTGCTGGGCATCAGTCAGCTATGGCACATTCTGTGGGGAAGTTGTGCTGGGCATCAGTCAGCCATGGCACATTCTGTGGAGTAGTTGTGCTGGGCACCAGTCAGCCATGGCACATTCTGTGGAGAAGTTGTGCTGGGCACCAGTCAGTCATGGCACATTCTGTGGAGAAGTTGTGCTGGGCACCAGTCAGCCATGGCACATTCTGTGGAGAAGTTGTGCTGGGCACCAGTCAGCCATGGCACATTCTGTGGAGAAGTTGTGCTGGGCACCAGTCAGCCATGTCACATTCTGTGGAGAAGTTGTGCTGGGCACCAGTCAGTCATGGCACATTCTGTGGAGAAGTTGTGCTGGGCACCAGTCAGTCATGGCATATTCTGTGGAGAAGTTGTGCTGGGCATCAGTCAGTCATGGCACATTCTGTGGAGAAGTTGTGCTGGGCATCAGTCAGTCATGGCACATTCTGTGGAGAAGTTGTGCTGGGCATCAGTCAGTCATGGCACATTCTGTGGAGAAGTTGTGCTGGGCACCAGTCAGCTTTGGCACATTATGTGGAGAAGTTGTGCTGGGCACCAGTCAGTCATGGCACATTCTGTGGAGAAGTTGTGCTGGGCATCAGTTAGTCATGGCACATTATGTGGAGAAGTTGTGCTGGGCATCAGTCAGTCATGGCACATTCTGTGGAGAAGTTGTGCTGGGCATCAGTCAGTCATGGCACATTCTGTGGAGAAGTTGTGCTGGGCACCAGTCAGCTTTGGCACATTTTGTGGAGAAGTTGTGCTGGGCACCAGTCAGTCATGGCACATTCTGTGGAAAGTTGTGCTGGGCACCAGTCAGCCTTGGCACATTATGTGGAAAGTTGTTCTGGGCACCAGTCAGCTTTGGCACATTATGTGGAGAAGTTGTGCTGGGCACCAGTCAGTCATGGCACATTTTGTGGAGAAGTTGTGCTGGGCACCAGTCAGCCATGGCACATTCTGTGGAGAAGTTGTACTGGGCACCAGTCAGCCATGGCATATTCTGTGGAGAAGTTGTGCTGGGCACCAGTCAGCCATGGCACATTCTGTGGAGAAGTTGTGCTGGGCACCAGTCAGCCTTGGCACATTATGTGGAAAGTTGTGCTGGGCACCAGTCAGTCATGGCATATTATGTGGAGAAGTTGTGCTGGGCACCAGTCAGCCTTGGCACATTTTGTGGAGAACTTGTGCTGGTCACCAGTCAGCTTTGGCACATTATGTGCAGAAGTTGTGCTGGGCACCAGTCAGCCATGGCACATTATGTGGAGAAGTTGTGCTGGGCACCAGTCAGCCATGGCACATTCTGTGGAGAAGTTGTGCTGGGCACCAGTCAGTCATGGCACATTCTGTGGAGAAGTTGTGCTGGGCATCAGTCAGCTATGGCACATTCTGTGGGGAAGTTGTACTGGGCATCAGTCAGCCATGGCACATTCTGTGGAGTAGTTGTGCTGGGCACCAGTCAGCCATGGCACATTCTGTGGAGAAGTTGTGCTGGGCACCAGTCAGTCATGGCACATTCTGTGGAGAAGTTGTGCTGGGCACCAGTCAGCCATGGCACATTCTGTGGAGAAGTTGTGCTGGGCACCAGTCAGCCATGGCACATTCTGTGGAGAAGTTGTGCTGGGCACCAGTCAGTCATGGCACATTCTGTGGAGAAGTTGTGCTGGGCATCAGTCAGTCATGGCACATTCTGTGGAGAAGTTGTGCTGGGCATCAGTCAGTCATGGCACATTCTGTGGAGAAGTTGTGCTGGGCATCAGTCAGCCATGGCACATTCTGTGGAGAAGTTGTGCTTGGCACCAGTCAGCTTTGGCACATTATGTGGAGAAGTTGTGCTGGGCACCAGTCAGTCATGGCACATTCTGTGGAGAAGTTGTGCTGGGCACCAGTCAGTCATGGCACATTCTGTGGAGAAGTTGTGCTGGGCATCAGTCAGTCATGGCACATTATGTGGAAAAGTTGTGCTGGGCATCAGTCAGTCATGGCACATTCTGTGGAGAAGTTGTGCTGGGCATCAGTCAGTCATGGCACATTCTGTGGAGAAGTTGTGCTGGGCACCAGTCAGCTTTGGCACATTTTATGGAGAAGTTGTGCTGGGCACCAGTCAGTCATGGCACATTCTGTGGAAAGTTGTGTTGGGCACCAGTCAGCCTTGGCACATTATGTGGAAAGTTGTTCTGGGCACCAGTCAGCTTTGGCACATTATGTGGAGAAGTTGTGCTGGGCACCATTCAGCCTTGGCACATTATGTGGAAAGTTGTGCTGGGCACCAGTCAGTCATGGCACATTTTGTGAAGAAGTTGTGCTGGGCACCAGTCAGCCATGGCACATTCTGTGGAGAAGTTGTACTGGGCACCAGTCAGCCATGGCATATTCTGTGGAGAAGTTGTGCTGGGCACCAGTCAGCCATGGCACATTCTGTGGAGAAGTTGTGCTGGGCACCAGCCAGCCTTGGCACATTATGTGGAAAGTTGTGCTGGGCACCAGTCAGCCTTGGCACATTATGTGGAAAGTTGTGCTGGGCACCAGTCAGTCATGGCATATTATGTGGAGAAGTTGTGCTGGGCACCAGTCAGCCTTGGCACAGTTTGTGGAGAAGTTGTGCTGGTCACCAGTCAGCTTTGACACATTATGTGCAGAAGTTGTGCTGGGCACCAGTCAGCCATGGCACATTATGTGGAGAAATTGTGCTGGGCACCAGTCAGCCATTGCACATTATGTGGAGAAGTTGTGCTGGGCATCAGTCAGCCATAATACATTACACTCGCTCCGTTAATAATTCATGCCCTTCTGCTGCATTTTCTGTGCTATCTATCATATATTTCTTTATTATTGGAGCACATTTATTTAAAGAAGTTGTCCACTACTTAGATAACGCCTTTTTAATTGAAGTAGTCCCCCTTATGGAATAAAAAGAACAGAAACATTCTGTATCGGTGGCGTTCTAGCTTTGTCAGCACAGGACTCGTGTGACATCGTTATGTCTCATAAGCCCTGCAGCCGATCAGTGGCCGGTATTGGGCTTCTGCTTGTCTGACATATGTCCTAGGAAAAAGTGCTGCCTAATTGTCTTGTGAATCCCAGCAGACCTGACATCTCTGGGTTAGCACCAGTGCAGAAGCTGAGCACCTGTTCTTTTTATTTCACAGTGGGGAACAACTTCATTTAAAGACCAGGGTCACACTTGCGAGTGTGATGCAAGAAACTCGCGCAAGTCTCTCGTATCACACTCGCAAGTGTGACACCTGCCAATGAGGCGTTGTCCAGGTGGTAATTCTGACCAAACACCAGGATTATGCCAGGTTGTCATTTATCCTGCCCCATTTTAGTTCTCGCCCATCTATAATATAGAAATGTTATTTTACCATCTTACAAATTCCTTTTCACTCTGTCAGAAAGAACTGGCGTGACTAGTGGCTCTCCTGCTATAGGAAATTACACCTGTAGTTATCAGGCCCTGCTGAAAATTGTAGATTGTGGGAATTTCTGGATTCGATGCCTGTGGACTATAAGCTTAAGGGCTCATACTCACTGGGTGGAAAAAAAATCGGTCAGTTTTCAGGATGGTCCGATTATGTGCAATTGACATGCGATTTGCATGCGTTTTTTTATATAACCATCTTTTGCATTAGCGATTATCATGCCAAAATCGCATCAAATCGCAGCATGCTGCGATTTTTTTCTCACACCAATATCTGATGAGAAAAAAATCGCAAATGAAAACTGACCCATTGATTAACATTGGTCAGATTTGTATCCGATTTTTTTTCATCTGATTTTCATCCGAATTCGGCTCAAGTGAGTATGAGCCCTAAGGCTGGAGTCAGACGGCCGTAAAACTCGTGCAATAATCGCATCGCACTGCACGGACTGGCCTGACACCTCTCCTGACCTGAGCAAGACAGCGTGATGGATTACTATGCAGAGGTCAAGCTCAGGTCAGGAGATCTGACAGCCAGAACGAGTTTTACGATGCGATTCTCGATGCAGTGTGTCTCTGCCCTAAGGCCTCATACTCACTGGCTGGAAAAAAATCGGTCCGTTTTCTGCAGGAAAAAAACGGTACATTTGTTGTAAAAAGGCATGCGATTTTGATGCGATTTTAAATCGCACCATGTGTTTTCTGTCAGTTTTCCATCAGTTTTCTATCTGTATGCAATGCGATTTTAACATGAACTTTTACATAGAGCAGTTATCTCTATGTAAAAAGTCATGTAAAAATCACATTGTAACAAAAAAATTTTCACAAAAAGCAAATAATTATATATATAATATATATATATACATCTAATATATATATAATATATATATAGGTCATACACTTCTACATAGTATAATAGCCGCTAATTCATCCCTGGCATTACTGTAAAATCACACTGACAGCTTTAATAAAGAATAGAAACAATACATATACACACATAGAATAAATATATATATATATATATATATGTAATTGTGACATATATATACATATATTTATAGTTCCTAGACTTCTACATACTGTAATAGCCGTTAATTCAATTGCCGGCTTTTGTGAAATCACAGAAGCCGACATGAAATGATATATTGTTTCCACACAGTTAACCATGTCATTTCCTGTATTTTGATATATGGTTTGAACTTACAATTACATGAGTGTATTTGTGCAAAATTTCAGACATGTAGGGGTTAATTAAAGGTGTAAATTCGTTGAAAAAAAATGCGTGGGCTCCCGCTGTATTTTCTCCACCAGACAGACAAAGCAAGCGAGTGGGGGCAGATAATAACAGCCTAGGGAGGGTACATTTTTTTTGTGCCCCCCCTGGCTACTAACATCTGCCCCCAGACACCCCAGAAAGGGCAAATCTATAATTAGATTCGCCCTTTCTGGCACTTTGCCCGTCTATTCCCGTTGCCCTGTAGCGGTGGCGAATGGGTTAATAAGGCGTTAATGTCACCTTAGTATTGAAAGGTGACCTTAAGGCAGGTTAATAATTGAGAGCTGTCAATTAGACAACTATCAATTATTAATCCTATTGTATGATACAAAAATAAAACACACACAGTTTAATAAAAAAGAAGTTTAATGAAATAATCACACAGTTTTTGACCATATTTTATTTTCCTGCTAAAACCATTTCCTGTAATAAAAATAAAAAAAAAAAACAAAAATTATTCTTACCAATCCGATGTACAGTCAGGTCCCACGGTGTAATCCATCAGAAAGGGTTAACAGGTTAGAGCTCGCAGAGAGCTATAATGCTGTCTGCTGAGCTCTTACCCCCTGAATGAATAACTTACTCTCCAGTGAAAGGAGAGGAATAGATTCATGAATGAAGCTTAATTGATTTATTGCCACTTTCACTTCAGTGACCTGACCTAAGGTGAAAGTGGATACAATCAATTAAGCTTCATTCATTAATCACATCCTCTCCTGTCGGCAGGAGATAAGCTCATTCATTCAGGAGCTATCAGATGAGCACGCAGGATTACTTGCGCTGCTTATCTGATTGCTAGTTAACCCTTTGTGAAGGATTACATCGTGGGACGTGACAGATCGCCAGATAGGTAAGAATAATGTTGTTTTATTATTTTATATTTATTTTAGAAGAACAAGGGCTTCGCACGGATTAAGAGTGAAATAAAAGATGGTCAAAAATATGTGTTTTGATTTCATTAAAATTATTTATTCTTAAAGTGTGTTTGTGTTTTTTTATTTACTTCAATAGGATTAATAATTGATAGTTGTATAATAATTGACAGCTCTCAATTATTAACCTGCCTTAAGGTCACCTTTCAATACTAAGGTGACATTAACGCCTTATTAACCCATTCGCCACCGCTACAGGGCAATGGGAATAGATGGGCAAAGTGCCAGAAAGGGCGAATCTAATTATAGATTTGCCCTTTCTGGGGTGTCTGGGGGCAGATGTTAGTAGCCAGGGGGGGCACAAAAAAAAATGTACCCTCCCTAGGCTATTATTATCTGCCCCCACTCGCTTGCTTTGTCTGTCTGGTGGAGAAAATACAGCGGGAGCCCACGCATTTTTTTTCAACGAATTTACACCTTTAATTAACCCCTACATGTCTGAAATTTTGTACAAATACACTCATGTAATTGTAAGTTCAAACCATATATCAAAATACAGGAAATGACATGGTTAACTGTGTGGAAACAATGTATAATTTCATGTCGGCTTCTGTGATTTCACAAAAGCCGGCAATTGAATTAGCGGCTATTACAGTATGTAGAAGTGTAAGAACTATAAATATATATATATATGTATGTGTTACAACGACATGTATATATATATATATATATGTATTCTATGTGTATGTATCTACTGTTTTGTGAGCTGTCAGTGTGATTTTACAGTAGCCGGGATGAATTACCGGCTTTTCAAAGGAGACTGGTGCATATAAATCGGACAGCACTTGCATGGTGCGAGTGCTGTTCGTTTTTTAATCGCACCCATTGACTTGCATTGGCGATTTTCATCCCAAAATCGCATCAAATCGCAGCAAGCTGCGATTTTTTTCTCACACCAATATCTGATGAGAAAAAAATCGCTAATGAGAACTCACCCATTGACTAACATTGGTCAGATTTGCATCCGATTTTTTATCGTCTGATTTTCATCCGTTTTCGGCACCAGTGAGTATGAGGCCTAAGCGCAGATTTCGGGCTATGTTCACCCCACCTCACATAATCACAGGTCTTCATGGTGTTCAAGGTGACAGATGCACAGCCTGGATTTTCAGGCTTAATACAAGCACATAAGCACTCCCATATTACGCTTGTGTGAAGTCGGCCGATCCTAAACTACAGTTCACTACAGTGGGGAACAAAAAAAATTTCCTCTTTCAAGATGGCGCCAGTGGCGCCTGCACAGTAGGAACTATCGTCGATTGCTGCTATTGGCAGGCGCCGGCGACGCCATCTTGGAGGGGGAATTTTTTTTTTCTAACAAGATGGCGCTGCCGTGCTTGCGCAATAGCAGCTATCGGCAATTGCCGATAGCTGCAACTGCGCAGGCGCCATCTTGAAGGAGGACATTTTTTATTTCTCTAGCAAGATGGCTCCGTCAGCGCCTGCACACTAGTAGTTATTGGATCACCAATAGCTACTACTGTGCTGGCGCTATTTACAAACGGCTTTTTTTTTAGGAACTTCAGGATTACATCAAACAAATGTGTATATAATTTACTAGCTGAAGAGCCCGGCGCTGCCCGGACATAGTAACTAACTATGGTTAGTTATAACAAATTGTAATGATTATATCTATAAATATAAAGCTGAGTGTATAGCCCCGCCCACTCTGCATAGTAACATTCACTATAATATCCCACACAATCCTGTCAGCCAGAGCTACGAGACTACTACCCCTAATATCTCACATCGTCCCGTCAGCCAGAGCCACCGGACTACTAATATCCCACATCATCCCGTCAAAGCCTCCGGACAACTACCTCTAATATCCCACATCATCCCGTCAAAGCCACCGGACTACTACCCCTAATATCCCACATTATCCCATCAGCCATAGCCACCGGACAACTACCACTAATATCCCACATCATCCCGTCAGCCAGAGCCACCGGACTACTACCCCTAAAATCCCACATCATCCTGTCAGCCTGGCGTCAGAACCAGAGCGCAGAGTGGATTTGCCCTGACTTCCATACCGGGGATCCCTTTAAGAGGGGCCTGGGGTCAGAACCAGAGCGCTTAGTGGAATTGCCCTAACTTCCATACCAATGCTCCCTTTAAGAGGCCCTGGGGTAAGAACCACAGTGCTGAGTGGAACGGTCCTAACTTCCATACTGGGGATCCCTTTAAGAGAGGCCTGGGGTAAGTACCAAAGCGCAGAGTGGATTTGCCCTCCCTTCCATACCAATGATCCCTTTTAATAGAGGCCTGGGGTCAGTACCAGAGCATTTGAAGTCAATTGCCCTGACTTCCATACCGGGGATCCCTTTAAGAGAGCCTGGGGTCAGAATCAGAGCGCTGAGTGGAATGGCCCTAACTTTCATGCCGGGGATCCCTTTGAGAGAGGCCTGACATCAGAACCAAAGCGCTGGATGGATTTGCCCTGACTTCCATACCAATGATCCCTTTAAGAGAGGCCTGGAGTCAGAACCAGAGCGCTTAGTGGAATTGCCCTAACTTCCATACCAGGGATCCCTTTAAGAGAGGCCTGGGGTCAGTACCAAATTGCAGAGTGGATTTGCCCTCACTTCCGTACCGGGGATCCCTTTAAGAGGGGCCTGGGGGCAGAACCAGAGCGCTTAGTGGAATTGCCCTAACTTCCATAACTTGGATCCCTTTAAGAGAGGCCTGGGGTCAAACCACAGCGCAGGATGGATTTGCCCTGACTTCCATATCGGAGATCCCTTTAAGAGGGAAGATGTGCCTATGGGATGGAGGATGTGTGATGGGGATATGGGCACGGAAGCAGGTGATTCATTTCTGTCATGTGCTCTCTGCTTCTGTCGGGGGGGGGGGTGCAGACAATGGCTGGGAGCTTATGTTCCCAGGGATGCGAGATTTCTCCCACCTGGCCAGTGTCAGTGTTGTCGTGGAGTGAGAAAACTGTTGCTCACAGCAACCAATCACAGCTCAGCTTCTATTAAACAGCTCTGGTGAAATGAAAGATGCTTAGGGATTGGTTGCAAGGAAAACTGTTGCTCATAGCAACCAATCACAGCTCAGCTTCTTTTAAACAGCTCTGGTTAAATGTAAGATACTCTGTGATTGGTTGGTGATACACATATACACACATTCAATTTTATATATATAGGTTACATATGCAATCAAGCTGCAGTGTAGGTGCCACCGCCGGAGCCTACCTGCAGTAGGATGTTTTTTTTCAAGACATATATATATATTTATTATTTATTATTATACATTTATATAGAGCCATTTATTCCATGGCGCTTTACATGTGAAAAGGGGAAATATAGACAAGTTCAAATAAACATGTGCGAGACAAGGGACACACAAGTACAGAAGGAGAGAGGACCCTGCCCGCGAGGGCTCACAGTCTACAGGGATGGGTGAGGATACACTAGGAGAGGGTAGAGTTGGTTGTGCGGTGGTTCAGTAGACTGAGGATCATTGCAGGCTGTAGGCTTGTCGGAACAGGTGGGTCTTCAGGTTCTTCTTGAAGGTTTCCGTTGTTGGTGAGAGTCTGATGTGTTGCGGCAGAGCTCCAGAGTATGGGGGAAGCACGGGAGAAGTCTTGTATGCGGTTGTGGGAAGAAGAGATGAGGGGGGAGTAGAGAAGGAGATCTTGAGAGGATTGAAGGTTGTGTGTGGGTAGGTACCGGGAGACCATGTCACAGATGTATGGAGGAGATAGGTTGTGGTTATGGTTAGGGTTTTGAACTGGAGCCTCTGGGCAATAGGAAGCCAGTGAAGGGCCTGGCATAGGGGGGGAGGCTGGGGAATATGGGGAGACAGGTGGATTAGTCGGGCAGCAGAGTGTAGGATGGATTGGAGTGGTGCCAGAGTGCTAGAGGGGAGGCCAGAGAGTAGGAGGATGCAGTAGTCAAAGCGGGAGATGATAAGGGCGTGCACTAGTGTTTTTGTGGTTTCATGGTTGAGGAATGCGCGGATTCTCTCTCTCTCTCAGTCCGGTGGCTCTGGCTGATGGGATGATGTAGGATATTAGGGGTAGTAGTCCGATGACTCTGGCTGACGGGACGATGTAGGATATTAGGGGTAGTAGTCCGGTGGCTCTGGCTGACGGGATGATGTGGGATATTAGGGGTAGTAGTCCGGTGGCTCTGGCTGACGGGATGATGTGGGATATTAGGGGTAGTAGTCTGGTGGCTCTGGCTGATGGGATGATGTGGGATATTAGGGGGAGTAGTCCGGTGGCTCTGGCTGATGGGATGATGTGGGATATTAGGGGTAGTAGTCCAGTGGCTCTGACAGGATGATGTGGGATATTAGTAGTCCGGTGGCTCTGGCTGACGGGATGATGTGGGATATTAGGGGTAGTAGTCCGGTGGCTCTGGCTGACGGGACGATGTGGAATATTAGGGGTAGTAGTCCGGTGGCTTTGACAGGATGATGTGGGATATTAGGCCGGAGTCACACACAACCACAAAAAATCGGTCCGTTTTAGACGGTCGACAATCGGATCAAAATAAAAACATCACACATCCTTCTGGCATCCGATTTTCCTTCAAAGATGCGATTTAATCGCATGTGTGTGTACCTTGTAACATCCGATTTTCATCCGACTTGCGAGATTTTCTCGCAGGCTTGCAAAACTGACATATAATGGATCCAAAAGAATAGTATTTAAATGCCAAAAGAAAGAATAGATATATACACATAGAGCACATATATATTATATATATGTCATTATGACATATATATATACATATATTTATAATTCTTACACTTCTACATACTGTTATAGCCGCTAATTCAATTGCCGGCTTCAGTGAAATCACAGAAGCCGACATGAAATGATACATTGTTTCCACACATTTAACCATGTAATTTCATGTATTTTTATATAGTTTGAAACATACAATTACATGAGTATATGTGTGCTAAATTTCAGACATGTAGGGGTTAATTAAAGGTGTAAATTCGTTGAAAAAAATGCGTGGGCTCCCGCTGTATTTTCTCCACCAGACAGACAAAGCAAGCGAGTGGGGGCAGATAATAATAGCCTAGGGAGGGTACATTTTTTTTGTGCCCCCCCTGGCTACTAACATCTGCCCCCAGACACCCCAGAAAGGGCAAATCTATAATTAGATTTGCCCTTTCTGGCACTTTGCCCGTCTATTCCCATTGCCCTGTAGCGGTGGCGAATGGGTTAATAATTGGCGTTATTGTCACCTTAGTATTGAAAGGTGACCTTAAGGCAGGTTAATAATTGATAGCTGTCAATTAGACAACTATCAATTATTAATCCTATTGTATGAAAGAAAAATCAAACACACACAGTTTAATAAAAAATAAGTTTAATTAAATAATCACACAGTTTTTGACCATATTTTATTTTCCTGATAAAACCATTTCCTGTAATAAAAATAAAATAAAAAAGCAAAATTATACTTACCAATCCGATGTACAGTCAGGTCCCACGGTGTAATCCATCAGAAAGGGTTAACAGGTTACAGGTCGCAGAGAGCTAATAATGCTGTCTCAGACCTGTATTCCCCTGAATGAATAAGTTCCTCTCCCAGCGAAAGTAGAGGAATAGATTCATGAATGGAGCTTAATTGATTTATTGGCAATTTAACTTTAGTGACCTGACCTAAAGGGAAAGTGGACACAATCAATTAAGCTTCATTCATGAAACACATCCTCTCCTGTCGCCAGGAGAGGAACTTATTCATTCATGAGCTTTGAGCTGAGCATGCAGGATTACTTGCACAGCTTGGCTCAAAGCTAGTTAACCCTTTGTGAAGGATTACAGCGTGGGACGTGACAGATCAGCGGAATAGGTAAGAATAATGTTGTTTTATTTTTTTTAATTTATTTTAGGAGATCAATGGCTTCGCACGGATTAAGTGTAAAATAAAATATGGTCAAAAAAAGGTGTTTTTATTTCATTAAAATAATTTTTAATTAATGTGTCTGTGTTTTTTTAATTTACTACAATAGGATTAATAATTGATAGTTGTCTAATTGACAGCTCTCAATTATTAACCTACCTTAAGGTCACCTTTCAATACTAAGGTGACATTAAGGTGAGATTAACCCATTCGCCACCGCTACAGGGCAATGGGAATAGACGGGCAAAGTGCCAGAAAGGGCGAATCTAATTATAGATTTGCCCTTTCTGGGGTGTCTGGGGGCAGATGTTAGTAGCCAGGGGGGGCACAAAAAAAATGTACCCTCCCTAGGCTATTATTATCTGCCCCCACTCGCTTGCTTTGTCTGTCTGGTGGAGAAAATACAGCGGGAGCCCACGCATTTTTTTTCAACGAATTTACACCTTTAATTAACCCCTACATGTCTGAAATTTAGCACACATATACTCATGTAATTGTATGTTTCAAACATATATAAAAATACATGAAATTACATGGTTAAATGTGTGGAAACAATGTATCATTGCATGTCGGCTTCTGTGATTTCACTGAAGCCGGCAATTGAATTAGCGGCTATTACAGTATGTAGAAGTGTAACAACTATAAATATATGTATATATATATATGTCACAATGACATATATATATATATATATATATATATATATATATATATATATATGTGGATTCTATGTGTGGATATGTATTGATTCGATTCTTTATTAAAGCTGTCAGTGTGCTTTTACAGTATAGGCAGGGATGAATTGCCGGCTTTTCTAAAGGACACTGATGCGATTTAATCGCAAGTCACACAGTGTGGTCCGTTTGTAATCCGATTTTTCATCGCTCCCATAGACTTGCATTGGCGATTGTCGACCGACAATCGGTGACAATCGCAGCATGCTGCGATTGTACACGGACGTTTAAAACGGACCACAAAAAATCGGATACTGGGAGCTGCTCCATAGATTAACATAGGTCCGACTGCAATGCGATATTTCATCGTATTGCAGTCGTCCGATTTTGTCGCCAGTGTGACTCCGGCCTTAGTTGTACGGTGGCTCTGGCTGACTGGACGATGTGGGATATTAGAGGTAGTAGTCCAGTAGCTCTGGCTGACTGGACGATGTTAGATATTAGGGGTAGTAGTTCGGTGGCTCTGGCTGACGGGATTGTGTGGGATATTATAGTGAATGTTAGAATGCGAAATAGGCAGGGCTATACACTCAGCTTTATATATAGAGATATAATCATTATAATTTATTATAACTAACCGCAGTTAGTTACTATGCCCGGGCAGCGCCGGGCTCTTCAGCTAGTATATATATATATGTATATAATATTCGTTATGTAAACTAGGGGCAGATCAGTGAAGGATCAGTGACCTGTCAGAAGCCAGACTGGTGAATAGCTAATCAGAGCACCACATGAAGACTACTCCCCCCTCCCCCGCAGGCCGGTCCGGAGCAAAAGCATATCATTAACTCAAAACTGAAAATAAAGATTAAACTACAACCACAAGACGGATTTCATCAACAAAGGTATCATTTTAATCAGTATAACGGAGCCAACCTAACACTGTCTGTAGGTTACTGTGCACAATCCTTGCGACATGTTCCCTTTAACCCCTTTCTGCCATCAGACGTACTATTCCGTACATGTGCCCTGGGACTTAATTCCCTTTGACAGAATAGTACATCATACGCGATCAGCCGTTCTCACAGCTGACACCCGGCACTAACTGCCAGGAGCAGTCACGGACCGCTCCTGGCACTTTATCCCCTGGCACACTGCGATCAAAAATTATTTCAGCGTTTCGGTGGCATAGGAAAGCATCAGGCAGGGTGGGGGCTCCCTGCGTGCTTCCGTGAGACCCTCAGAGCAGCGCGATGTGATCGCGTTGTTCCGAGGGCCTTCTCCCTGCAGGCCTCCGGATCCAAGATGGCCGCGGGGTTCTTCCGTGTCCTTCAGGGAGGTGGCTTGTTGCTGATCTGACACAGTGCTCTGCAAACTGTCAGATCAGCGATCTGACACTAAATAGTGATGTCCCACCCTGGGACAAAGTAAAAATGTAAAAAAAAAAATGTGTAAAAATATTTTTTTTAAAAAATCCCTAAATAAATAAAAAAAAATATATAGTTCCCCAATAAACACATTATTACTATGTAAATAAAAAAACAATAAAAGTACACATTTAGTATTGCCGCGTCCGTAACGACCCGCCCTATAAAACTGTCCCACTAGTTAACCCCTTTAGTGAACCCCTTAAAAAAAAAACAAGGCGAAAAACCAATGCTTTATCATTATAACGCCGAACAAAAAGTGGAATAACACGCGATCAAAAAGACGGATATAAATAGGGTACCGCTGAAAATGTCATTTTGTCCGGCAAAAAACGAGCCATTCAGCATCATCAGCGAAAAATAAAAAAGTTATAGCTCGCAAAAATAATTATTTTTTATATAAAATTTTTTTATTGTATAAAAGCGCCAAAACATAAAAAAATGATATAAATGAGGTATCTCTGTAATCGTACAGACCCGAAGAATAAAACTGCTTTATCAATTTTACCACATGTGGAACGGTATAAACGCCCCCCCCAAAAGAAATTCATGAATTGCTGATTTTTGTTCATTCTTACCTCCCAAAAATCGTAATAAAAAGCGATCCAAAATGTCACGTGCCCAAAAATGGTGCCAATAAAAAGGTCTACTCGTCCCGCAAAAATAAGACCTCACATGACTCTGTGGGCTAAAATATGCAAAAATTATAGCTCTCAAAATGTGGTGATGGAAAAACTTTTTTTTGCAATAAAAAGCATCTTTTAGCGTGTGACAGCTGCCAATCATAAAAACCTGCTATAAATAGTAAATCAAAACCCCCTTTACCACCCCCGTAGTTAGGGAAAATAATAAAATGTAAAAAATGTATTTATTTCCATTTTCCGGTTAGGGTTGGGGCTAAAGTTAGAATTAGGGTTAGGGTTGGGATTAGAGTTAGGGGTTTGTTAGGGTTAGGTTTGTGGTTACGGTTATGGTTAAGGTTGGGACTAGGGTAAGGGGTGTGTTGGGGTTAGGGTTGGAGTTAGAATTGGGGGGTTTCCACTGTTTAGGCCCATCAGGGGCACTCCAAATGTGACATAATGCCCGCAGACCATTCCATCAAAGTCTGCAATCCAAAACGTCACTACTTCCCTTCCAACCCCCGACGTGTGCCAATACAGTAGTTTTTTCCCACATATGGGGTATCAACTTACTCGAGACAAATTGGACAACAACTTTTGGGGTCCAATTTCTCCTGTTACCCTTGTGAAAATAAAATATTGGGGGCGAAAAAATCATGTTTGTAAAAAAAAATGATTTTTTTGTTTTTACGGCTGTACGTTATAAACTTCTGTGAAGCCCTTGGGGGTTCAAAGTGCTCACACCACACATCTAGATAAGTTCTTTGGGCGGTCTATTTTCCAAAATGGGGTCACTTGTGGGGAGTTTCCACTGTTTAGGCACATCAGGGGCTCTCCAAATGCGACATGACACCCGCAGACCATTCCATCAAAGTCTGCAATCCAAGACGTCACTACTTACCTTCCGAGAGTTCTCCCACATATGGGGTATCAGCGCACTCAGGACAAATTGCACAACAACTTTTGGGGTCCAATTTCTCCTGTTACGCTTGTGAAAATAAAATATTGGGGGCGAAAAAAATCATTTTTGTAAAAAAAAAAATGATTTTTTTGTTTTTACGGCTGTACGTTATAAACTTCTGTGAAGCCCTTGGGGGTTCAAAGTGCTCACCACACATCTAGATAAGTTCTTTGGGCGGTCTATTTTCCAAAATGGGTCACTTGTGGGGAGTTTCCACTGTTTAGGCTCATCAGGGGCTCTCCAAATGCGACATGACACCCGCAGACCATTCCATCAAAGTCTGCAATCCAAGACGTCACTACTTACCTTCCGAGCCCCGACGTGTGCCCATATAGTAGTTTTCTCCCACATATGGGGTATCAGCGTACTCAGGACAAATTGCACAACAACTTTTGGGGTCCAATTTCTCCTGTTACGCTTGTGAAAATAAAAAATTGGGGACTAAAAGATCGTTTGTGGAAAAAATATGATTTTTTTATTTTTCATGCTCGGGCGTTTTAAACTTTAGTGAAATACCTGGGGATTCAAAGTTCTCACCACACATCTACAGTATATCAAAGAAATTTTACCATTAACGTGAAGTACAGTATGTCACGAGAAAACAGTTTCAGAATCGCCAACATCCGTTGAAGCGTTCCAGATTCATAACCTTATAAAGGGACAGTGGTCAGACTTGTGAAAATTGGCCTGGCCATTAACGTGCAAACCACCCTCGGGGGTAAAGGGGCTAAAAATGCCCGAGACTGAGGGGTGGAGTGTTCAGTCAGAGTGCCTATGTATACAAATATCAAAAGACTTACCTGCACATCCAAACAGAAAACAGGTGTGAACAGTTGCTTACTGAGAGTAGCGATCTCCATGTAACCAACAAATAAAGTAGTACTCTATAGCTCTATCGCATACAAACATTAGATATATGAAATTTGAATTGCATTACTGCTGTAGAAGATTTAAAATATTGCATGTTAGCTACTGTGTAATAGTCATATGATAGGGATGGGTTAAACGTGTAAGTATTAAATCTCTGTTGGAAATCAAGAATCTTCCCTTTATTGGTTGGTATCACTATCAGAGAGAACTAGTGACCTCCATACATAACACAATCCACTATTACAAGACCAATAATACCACATACAAGAAACAAATGCCACCACACCGTGACCAAATCACATATTACCACCACATAGTGACCAAATAATTCCACATACATGGAATAAATACCACCACACAATGACCAGATCACATATTACCACCACATAGTGACCGAATAATACTACATACTGGGGACAAATACCACCACACCATTGCCAGACCACATACTCTATTACCATCACACAGTGACTGAATAATACCACATACAGGGGATAAATACAGTATCACCATGATGAGACCACATATTACCACCTCACAGTGACTGAAGAATACCACATACAAGAGAGAAATACCATCACACCATGACCAGATCAGATATTACCACTAGAATGAGCGAATTTGTTCGGATTCGGTTCCAAATATGATCGGCATCAAATATTGTTTTTGCAATATTCATCGAAAACAGCCGATTGTCATTAGAGTCAATGAGAGTATAAATTACCGAACATGTTCTGAACCGATCATCAAACATACATGCGGTACGAATAGTATTTGAATATGGCATGAATATGTGAAAATCAGATTTGGGGACAAAAACCGAACAAATTTGCTCATCTCTAATTACCACCATATAGTGACCGCATACTAAAATACTGATCATTAATAAAAAAAACAATACTAATCGCACTAATATTACCACTGGTAACATTATACATAGGAGCTCTGTATATAGTTTCAGTGTACATGTAATGCAGTGATCACCAGTGACATTATACGCTCCGTACATTATAATGGCCCCATATATTGCTCCACACAGTGTAATGGGCCCCATATAATGTGCCATACATAAAAAAATCAAATGCTCAACTCTCCCATTCCCCGCAGGTCCTGTCTCCTCAGCATCTTCTGTGTCTATGCACTGAGTGCTCAGCACAGAGGGCGCGCTGTAGTGTCATCATCGTACCCTCTGCCTAGTCAGAAGACGTTGAAGACAAATCAGAATTAATCATCTTTCCCCCATCTCGCTCTACCCCTCCAACAGACCCATCCATCAATGTCAATGGGTGCTCACTTTCCCATGTCCCCAGTCCCAGTCACGCTTGATGCCTCGGGGTGATCCTCGACTTTGCCCTCTCTTTCAAGCCACATATTCAAGCCCTTGCCTCCTCCTGCCGACTCAAACTCAAAAATATTTCCCGGATCCGTGCATTCCTTGACCATGAAACCGTAAAAACACTAGTGCATGCCCTTATCATCTCCCGCCTCGACTAATGCAACCTCCTACTCTCTGGCTTCCCCTGTTGTAAACACTTTTAATCTGACTTTTGAGTTGGGGCTCCCTCTAGTGGTTGTTGCTGGTAATGAAGCTGCCCTGGCTAACAGAAGTCTCCCACCTGACGGGGATGATTGGAAATCAGGTGTTACTGACTGGGGAGATTTAAGTGAGCAGCCTTCCCATGATTCTTGCCTGTGATTGTTTTCTTCCTGAGTCATTTGGAAGTCTGCTTGCTCCCTGCTGTGTCCTGCATTTTTCAGATAAGTTATTTTGCTGCTTATTTCTGTGGCATTTGTATACCCTTTTGCTCTTCTCAGTTTTCTGCTCTGCTGGAGTTAGTTCAGCCAGGTCCTCTGCCGGGGCCTGTTCAGGAATCTGTTCTCATTTGCCACAGCTTATGCATTTCTAGTTCCCTATTATTTCAGTATCTGTTGTTTGCATCCAGTTCACACCAGAGTTCTGATTTAGTGGGGGAGAGGTCATGTGGCCTCAGTATTTTTGTATATTAGACATGTTGGAATTTTTCTTAGGGTTTTTGCAGGATTGCAGACAGTATCTTTTCTGTCCTGTTCTATCTAGACAGTTTGGGCCCCAGTGTTTGCTTACACTATTTTCTGTCTGTGTTTGTGCTTCATCTGACTCACCGACAATATATGTTTGGTGGCTATTTCTCTCTTTAGGCTTAGTTAACTCTTTGGCTGTGATGAGGCGTCTAGGTCATCGTAGGTACGTCCCACGGCTAATTCTAGTTGTGTTGTCAGTTCAGGGGTCTGCAATCCGCTAAGTCAGGGTTCCCCAACTCCAGTCTTCAAGGCCCACCAACAGATCATGTTTTCAGGATTTCCTTAGTATTGCTCAGGTGATAATTTCATCACCTGTGTAAGGAAATCCTGAAAACATGATCTGTTGGTGGGCCTTGAGGACTGGAGTTGGGGAACCCTGCGCTAAGTTACCAACCTCTCTGGGTGTCTGGTTACCTAGCCTATTTTTCCTGTTATCCTCCTCGGTTACCGAATAATAACACTCCCCTCTAGCATTCTGGCACCACTCCAATCCATCCTACAATCTGCTGCCCGACTAATCCACCTATCTCCCCGTTATTCCCCAGCATCTCCTCTATGCCAAACCCTTCACTGGTTTCCTATTGTCCAGAGGCTCCAGTTCAAAACCCTTACTCTGACTTACAAAGACATCCACAACCTGTTTCCTCCATGCATCTGTGACATTGTCTCCAGGAATTTACCTACACGCAACCTTCGATCCTCTCAAGATCTCCTTTACTCCCCTCTTATCTCTTCTTCACACAACTGCATACAAGACTTCTCTCGTGCTTCCCCCATGCTCTGGAACTCTACCCCAACACATCAGACTTTCCCCTACCACAGAAACCTTCAAAAAGAACCTGAAGACCCACCTCTTCCGACAAACCTACAACCTGCAGTGATCCTCAGTCTACTGAACTGCTGCACGACCAACTCTACCTTCTCCTAGTGTATCCTCACCTATCCCCTGTAGATTGTGAGCCCTCTCAGGCAGGGTCCTCTCTCCTTCTTTACTTGTGTGTGCCTTGTTTTGCTCATATTTATTGTACTCATCTATATTTGCCCCTTTCACATGTAAAGCGCCATGGAATAAATGGCGCTATAAAAATGTATGATAATAATAAGACACTGGAGCAGCTCAGCTGTTGGAAACGAGGAGAGGTATTGGGGGGGTGGGGCCCAGTGACTTCCCACTCTCTGGCCCCATAGCGTCCCCTTGTCTCCGATGTCCAGTGCCCCACGTGTGCTGGGTGGTGACACCAATCCTGCTTTTCTCGGCAGGTGAGGCTGAACCCTGCATGCGTGCGCCCCTGCCTGCGCTTTTAAAGGTCATGTGCCCCTAAAAATGGTATTTTTTTCCGTTCTTCTCTCTGTCGTGCCCACCTGGCATTTCACCGGTGTGCTGCCAGGCCAGTCCGACCCTATGCGTGGGTATAGATATACTGTATATTATGCTTCATATTTATCACCGTTGTGCATGCCGTTTGATATAGTCGGCACATTTCACCAGAAGTTTACTCCTTTATAGAGATGAGTAAACTTTTCAAGGTTTGGTTTAGTTCGATTTGCCGAACGAATAGACATTTGACGAACATGTTCGACGAATGTACCCGAACCCAATTCGATTCAATGGGAGGCCAAACCAAACGTGTACACAACACCTTAAGGGATGCCAAAAAGCTTCCCAAACAGCTAAAACCAGGGATAGACACCATGAAAACTGGCATTAATTGACCCACAGTATAAATTTGCAAATGACACAGCAGCAGTCATCTATTGGCCATGCATGAGATATCAGGGTCTGGCCCAGTTTTTACAGCTTGGAATTGAAGTTTCAATTAAGATGAGGTGGGTGAGGGACCGGTTTAAGCCTGCTGTGCTTGGAGCCCTGATACCTCATGCAACATCTTAAACGTGAATTTTGCCCTCAGGTGGCACAAATATCAGCTTGGTATACCGCAAATGATATAAAAATTTAAGGATAGTAACACAGGTAGTTGACTGAAAGTAATTTCAGGCCTTCTGGTCTGGGAACCTTACTGCTACAGGCAACACACATGAAGGAGACCCAGTTTGGAGTATGAACGTTTCCCAAAATTATTGAAACACACCAGTAAAATGTCATCAATTTCCCAGAGTAGAAATATTATATTTGCAGCTTTTTTAAAAACTTCATCTACTGTTCTACTCGACTCCTGTTGTGAATGTGTTAGAAATGAATTCTGAGCAGAAGCTCCCTCTGGTGGTTACAAACAGTACTGAACCATTCAATGAAGATTGGCAATCAGGAGTTACAGACTGGTCTTATATAAGGGAGGTTCCCTCCCATCATGGTTGCCGGTGATCAATTGTTCTTGTCTCAACTGTGGTTCCTGGTTCACTTGGAAGCTTGCTGAGTCTTGCCTCTTCTCCTGCTCTCAGATAAGATATTTTCTGTTTTTATTTTTGTGCTTGCTTTTTGCATTGTTCCCTGCACTTCTGTGGAGGTCAGCCAGGTCCCCTCCGGGGGCTTGTGCTCCTCTCAGTTTATCTGAGCCACTGTTATTTGTTCATTTGCCTTTTCCAGTTTTTTCAGTGGCTGCGGCTTAGTTTTGTTACACCAGAGAACTAATTTAGGTGGTAGAGGTCGTGTGATCTCAGGTGTTTTTGCAATTAGTAGAGTTGGTATTTTTTAGGGTTTTTTGGATTGCAGTAAGTGTCCTTCCTATCCTTTTTCTTTCTAGGCAGATTGGGCCCCAACGTTTGCTCTTACTATTTTCTGTCTGTGTTTGTATTTCCTCTTGTCTAACCGCCATTACATGTTTGGGGGCTTCCTATGTTCTTTGGGGATCTGCTCCGTGGCAGATAGCTTTCCTCTTTCTATCTTTAGGTGTAGTTAACCTCTCAGGCTGTGACGAGGCGTCTAGGACCAACATAGGAACGCTCCACGGCTGCCTTTAGTTGTGGTGGTTAGTCAGGGTACTGCAATCCAGTAGATTCCATCCTCTCTGGTGTATTGCCGTTTTTGCCTGCTCTCCTCAGCTACCAAATCATAACAGTATCACCGGCCCAAACTGAAAATGATATGGTACTCAACAGAAGGGAAAAATAGTAAAAGGAAAAAGAAAAAGGGAAGTTGTCAGAATTTTTTTTTTTTTTCTCTCTGTTTGTTGCATTTTTTCCCTCTTTTTCTCTGGGTGCTGAGGAGGAAATTTTTTTTTTCTCTCAATGGAGTTTGCACAGTTGTCTGGCCGTGTGGATCAGCTTGCCACTGAAGTTCGGAGTATTGCTACCTATCTTGCAGGGTTGCCAGTTGTGGAACCTAGGATCCCCATGCCAGATTTATTTTTGGGGGATCGAGCTAAATTTCTGAATTTCAAAAATAACTGTAAGTTGTTTTTTGCCTTAAAACCTAAGTCCTCAGGGAACGCAGCACAGCAGGTTCAAATTGTCATCTCTCTCCTGCGCGGCGATCCTCAGGATTGGGCTTTTTCCCTGACACCTGGGGACCCTGTTTTGAGTAATGTTGATGCATTTTTTCTGGCTCTGGGGTTATTGTACGATGAACCTAATGTCACTGATCAAGCTGAAAAAACCTTGTTGGCATTAAATCAGGGGCTTGAGGACGCTGAGTTGTACTGTCAGAAATTCCGAAAGTGGGCAGTCCTGACCCAATGGAATGACGATGCTTTGGCAGCCCTTTTTCGAAAGGGTCTGTCAGAGAATGTAAAAGATGTTATGGTGGGTTTCCCTGCTCCCTCTGGTCTCAATGATTCTATGTCATTAGCGATTCAAATTGACAGACGTTTGCGTGAGCGTAGAGGTATGCGTGGAATAGTGTTGCCTTGTGAACCAGCTTCTGAACCCATGCAGTGTGATAGAGTGGCTTCTGGGGCACAGCGTCATGAGTTTCGAAAACGCAATGGGTTATGTTTCTACTGTGGTGACGCCTCTCATGCTATTTCAGTCTGCCCTAAGCGGGGAAGACGTTTTGCACGCTCAGTTGTCTTGGGTAGTGTTCAGACTAAATTTCTGTTGACTGTTACCCTGATTTGCTCCCTGTCCACATTTTCTGCTCAGGCTTTTGTTGATTCGGGAGCAGCTATTAACCTGATGGATTTTGATTTTGCTAAACGTGGGTTTCCCTTGATACCCCTACGGAAGTCTATTCCCCTACTGGGGATTGATTCTACCCCTTTGGCTGAGAATAAACCCCCAGTTCTCTACTCAGGTGATAATGAGGGTTGAACCTGATCATCAGGAGAGTTGCAAATTTTTGGTGCTGTATAATCTGCATGACATTATTGTACTAGGTTTCCCTTGGTTACAGTCTCATAATCCTGTTTTGGATTGGAAATCTGTGTCTATAACCAGTTGGGGCTGCCAATGTGTTAATGCCAACACTCCTGTTTTTTCTGCCTCTCCCCAGGCTCAGGATGTTCCTGACTTTTTGACTGATTTTTCTGATGTGTTTAGCGAAAGTAAATCTGCATCCTTGCCCCCCCATAGGAGCTATGACTGCGCTATTGAATTAGTGCCTGGTAGTAAATTCCCTAAAGGTCGCCTTTTTAACTTGTCTGTACCTGAACATGACGCTATGCGGTCTTATATCAAGGAGTCATTGGAGAAGGGTCATATCAGACCATCCTCTTCACCCTTGGGTGCCGGTTTTTTCTTTGTGGCCAAAAAGGATGGTTCATTAAGGCCGTGTATTGATTATCGTCTCTTGAACAATATCACTGTGAAATATCAATATCCGTTACCCTTGATTTCTGACCTGTTTTCCAGGGTGAAAAGTGCTACTTGGTTTACCAAGCTTGACCTCAGGGGGGCGCATAACCTTATTCGCATTAAGCACGGGGATGAATGGAAGATGGCGTTTAATACCCCAGAGGGGCATTTTGAGTACCTAGTGATGCCCTTTGGGCTCACTAATGCTCCTTCCGTCTTCCAGTCCTTCATGAATGACATTTTCAGGGAATTTGTGGATAAATTCTGATTGTTTATTTGGATGATATCTTGATTTTTTCCAATGACTGGGACTCTCATGTGAAACATGTTCGTACTGTGTTCCAGATTTTGAGAGAGAATGCTCTGTATGTGAAGGGATCAAAGTGTCTTTTTGGCGTACAGAGTGTAACGGGTCTGGGAGGCGGAACCTCTGAGCTTTATTATACAAGGAGGCTTTCCTTGTAAAGGAGCGGGTGGCGCCGGGGAGACGGACAGGAAGTCACTGCAAGTGACGGGGGCAGTCTCTGGACAGACAGGTGGGAGGTCACAGCAAGTGACCGGGGCAGTCTCTGGATAGACAGGCGGGTAGTCACGGCAAGTGACCGGGGCAGTCTCTGGGTAGACAGGCAGGTTGTCACGGCAAGTGACCGGGGCAGTCTCTGGATAAACAGGCAGGTAGTCACGGCAAGTGACCGGGACAGTCTCTGGATAAACAGGCGGGTAGTCACGTCAAGTGACCGGGGCAGTCTCTGGGTAGACAGGCAGGTAGTCACGGCAAGTGACCGGGGCAGTCTCTGGATAAACAGGCAGGCAAGGGGCCGGGGCAGTCTCTGAATGGACAGGTATATACGACCTGAGACGGTGGAGCCTCCCGGTAGGCTAGCAGGCAGATGACAGATGAGCGCCCCCAAGTGAGCAGGCGAGAGTCTCTGGAATAGCCGATGGACACCGCGGGTGATGGCCGAACCTCCAGGTAGGCTTGCAGGCAGATGGCAGATGAGCGCCCCCAAGTGAGCAGGCGAGAGTCTCTGGAACAGCCGATGAACACCGCAGGTGATGGCCGAACCTCCAGGTAGGCTTGCAGGCAGATGGCAGATGAGCGCCCCCAAGTGAGCAGGCGAGAGTCTCTGGAATTGCCGATGGTCACCGCATGTGACGGCCGAACCCCCAGGCAGGCTTGCGGGCAGGTAGCAGACAGCAAACTGGCAGGAAACAGGCAGGTAACTGGAAACGGACCCTGAGTGCTGAAGCAGAGTAAACAGTGCAACAACAACAACATTGCTCGGGCACCTCCATTAAGGAGGAAGTACTTTATATAGGGTGGAGTCCTCCGGCATTGGCCGGGGACCTTTTTGAAAGATGCGCGCGGCCCCTTTAAGAGCGGGGGAGGGCGCGAGCGCGCGCCCTAAGTCCAGAAGCAGGGAAGGAGCGCGCGGCCCCAGCAGGGCGGAAGGAGGACGCTGAGCGCGGGTAAGGGGGGCGACGTCCCTGCCTGGCTGAGGACGCTGTCGCAGGGGAACAGCGTCCCTGCCTGGCAGAGGGCAGAGACGCCGACGCTACAGTACCCCCCCCTAGGCCCCCCCTCTTTAGGCCAGAAAGAAATTTAGCTAGGATGAGAGGGGCATGGATGTTTCCCGAGGCTCCCACGTTCTCTCCTCAGGACCAAACCCCTTCCATTCCACCAGAAAATAGGTCTTTCTTCCTACCCTTTTGGTGGCCAGAATGTTCTGTACCTCAAATTCGTCTTCAGCAGACACTGGAGCAGGAGGTGTACCTGTAGACTTGACAAAAGAGTTAAATACCACCGGTTTGAGGAGAGATACATGGAAGGAGTTAGGAATCCGCAAATTGGCCGGGAGTTTCAATTTATAGGACACCGGGTTGATCTGACTGATGATCTCAAAAGGACCGATGAACCGAGGACCCAACTTGTAGGAAGGAATCTTGAGCCGGACATACTTGGACGAAAGCCAGACCTTATCCCCAGGACGGAATTGAGGAGGATCCAAACGTCTTTTGTCAGCATGTTTCTTCATGCGCTCGGATGACAGAATGAGTGCGGACCGGGTACTCTCCCATATGGAGGAAAATTCGTTAACCAGAGATTCCGCAGCTGGATTGTCCACAGAGATGGAGACAGGAACAGGGATCCGGGGGTGTTGACCGAAGACTACAAAAAACGGAGATTTGGAGGAAGATTCGCTCTCGTGATTGTTATAAGAGAATTCGGCCCAAGGCAGGAGATCCACCCAGTCAGAATGGTGGGCATTAACGAAGTGCCGGAGATAACTGGTCAGATTCTGATTGATTCGCTCGACTTGTCCATTGGACTGCGGGTGGTAAGCGGAGGAGAAATCCAAGGTGACGTCTAGCAACTTACAAGTGGCTCTCCAGAAACGTGAGGTGAACTGTACCCCACGATCCGACACAATGTGACGAGGCAGACCATGAAGACGGAAGATGTGGCGGATAAAGTCTTTAGCCAACTCGGGTGCAGACGGAAGCCCTGGCAGGGGAATGAAGTGAGCCATCTTGGAAAATCGGTCAACGACCACCCAAATGACTGTACAACCGGCAGAGACGGGCAGATCTGTTATGAAGTCCATGGCTATATGCTGCCAGGGAGCAGTGGGTACAGGAAGCGGAAGAAGACGGCCGGCAGGCAGGTGTCTCGGAACTTCGTTGCGGGCACAGGAGACACAGGCAGAAACAAAGTCTATTACGTCCTTGTGCAGGGTAGGCCACCAGTAATGCCGAGTAATGAGCTGGAGGGTCTTTTTCTGACCAGCGTGGCCAGCTAGTTTAGACGAATGACCCCAGTGTAGGATTCTCTCCCGATCGGTTACCGATACGAACGTCTTGCCAGGAGGGGGACGATTTAGACTCACGGGAGCCACCCGCATCACTCTGGCGGGATCGATGATATGTTTAGGTTCCTCCTCGAGATCCGACACCAGGAAGGACCGGGACAAGGCGTCCGCCTTGATGTTTTTGTCGGCCGGGCGAAAATGTAAAAGAAAATCAAAGCGGGCAAAAAACAAGGACCACCGGGCTTGGCGAGGGTTAAGTCTCTGGGCATGCTGGAGGTAAGCCAGATTTTTGTGGTCAGTGTAAATGATTACCGGATGAAGAGCCCCCTCGAGTAGGTAACGCCACTCCTCCAATGCCAGCTTGATGGCCAATAACTCTCGGTCTCCTATGGAGTAATTGCGCTCAGAAGAGGAGAAGAGTTTGGAGAAGAAGCCGCAAGATACCATCCTCCCGGATGAAGATTTTTGAGTAAGTACCGCTCCGGCTCCAGAAGAGGAAGCGTCCACCTCCAGGAAGAACTGCTTGTTGCCGTCCGGGCGATGCAGCACTGGAGCGGAAGAGAAGGCCTGTTTTAAAGAAAGAAAGGCCTCCTCTGCTTCGGGCGTCCACTGTTTGGGATTAGCATCCTTGCGGGTGAGCGCGGAGATTGGAGCAGTCCGGGTAGAGAAGTGCGGTATGAAAAGACGGTAATAATTGGCGAATCCCAGGAACCGCTGAATGGCCTTCAACCCCTCCGGTCGGGGCCATTTCTCGATGGCAGACAGTTTCTCCGGATCCATTCGTAGGCCTGTCTGAGAAATGATGTAGCCCAAAAACGGAAGCGAGGTCTGCTCAAAGAGGCACTTCTCATATTTGGCGAAGAGGTGATTCTGCCTGAGCCTGAGCAGAACCTGACGAACATCCCTTCGGTGAGACTGGAGATCCGGAGAGAAGACCAAGATGTCGTCTAGGTACACCACAACGCAGGAGTAGAGAAGGTCCCGGAAGATGTCATTGACCAACTCCTGAAAGACTGCTGGAGCATTACAGAGACCAAAGGGCATAACCAAATACTCGTAGTGGCCGTCCCGGGTGTTGAATGCCGTCTTCCATTCATCTCCCCGACGGATACGGACCAGGTTATATGCCCCACGAAGATCCAGTTTGGTGAAGATTCTAGCCCCCCTAAGACGATCAAACAATTCTGGAATGAGCGGAAGAGGGTACTTATTCTTCACCGTGATCAAATTTAGGCCTCTGTAGTCAATACAGGGACGGAGAGAGCCGTCTTTCTTTTTTACAAAGAAGAAACCTGCTCCCGCTGGGGAGGTGGATTTCCGGATGAATCCCTTAGCCAAATTCTCCTCGATATATTCGGACATCGACCTGGTCTCAGCAGCGGACAATGGGTAAATACGCCCACGGGGAGGCGTAGTACCGGGTAGCAGGTCGATCGGGCAATCATACGGTCTGTGAGGGGGTAATGTCTCTGCTTCCTTTTTGTTAAAGACATCAGCGAAAGACCAATATGGAATCGGGAGCCCTGGTAGATTAGTTGGTGTAGGAGAAGGACGGACGGGATGAACAGGAACCAAACAAGTTTTATGACAGTCCGGTCCCCAGCGAAGGATCTCTCCAGTCTGCCAGTCGAGCACGGGTGCATGCTTTTGGAGCCAAGGCAGACCTAGTAAGAAAGCGTGTGAGAGTCCAGGCAGAACATGAAACGAGATGCTCTCAGAATGCAGCATTCCTACCTGCAGGGTTATGGCTTCAGTGATAAGTTGGATGGGACGTGGTAGGAGACCCCCATCCACCGCAGCAACAGATACTGGTTCAACCAGAGGTTTGGTAGGAATGCGATATTTTTCTACTAGAGCCTGTGAAACAAGATTCCCGGCTGCTCCAGAATCAAGTTGGGCTAGTTCGAAATAACGGTTCTCACCGAGGAGAATTGAGACTGACAACAGCAGAGATGAAGAGGATTTATTTTTGTCTAGGTGGACCTCTCCGAGCGAACCTAGACACAGGCGTTTCCCGACCTCTCTGGGCAGGTACGGATCCAGTGCTCCTTACTGCCACAGTAGAAGCAACTCCCCTCGGTACGGCGTGAGTCCTGACGGGCTTTGACCATCTTGGTCTGGTCGATTTGCATAGGCTCAGAAGAGTGTACCTGAGGAGAAACGGAAGGAGTTACAGGTCTCTGAAACGTAGGAGCTAGACGTGGAAACCTCCTCTCACGGGTGACCTCTTTGGCCCGCTCCTGGAACCGTAGGTCAATCCGGGTGGCAAGAGTTATTAGGTCATCGAGACTGGTAGGTAGGTCCCGACCGCGAGTTCATCTTTAATACGACCGGACAGACCCTCCCAGAAAACAGATACCAGAGCGTCGTTATCCCAGGCCAGCTCCGAGGCAAGGGTACGGAACCGTATGGCATATTGGCCCACGGTGAGACTTCCCTGACGGAGGCGTAGCAGAGATGACGCGGATGAGGTCTTCCGTCCGGGTTCGTCGAAGACCTTCCGGAAAGCCGCGAGAAAGGCAGACAAGTCGGACACCAGGGGGTCTCCTCTCTCCCAAAGAGGATTTAGCCAGGCCAGGGCCTCCCCGGTGAGATGAGACATAATGAAGGCAATTTTGGCCCGGTCGGAGTTAAACTGGTGGGACAGGAGTTCAAAGTGCAGGGTGCACTGATTAATGAAGCCCCGAGCCTGAGCAGGGTCGCCTCCGAAGCGAGGAGGTACAGAAAGCCGGGGTCCGGGACAGGAAACCACGGAATGGGTGGAGAGCGGAGCTGCCGGATTGCGGGTCATGGCACCAGCGGTAGTTGCTGGTGGAGCAGCCAGAGTGTCCAGGCGAGAATTGACATTCCGCAGGTGACCCAGGATGGACTGCTGTTGGGACCTCTGACGGGACAGTTCATGACACAGGTCCGAGAGCGAGGGAGCTTGGGTGCCACCGGGTTCCATGGCCCGAGCAAACTGTAACGGGTCTGGGAGGCGGAACCTCTGAGCTTTATTATACAAGGAGGCTTTCCTTGTAAAGGAGCGGGTGGCGCCCGGGGAGACGGACAGGAAGTCACTGCAAGTGACGGGGGCAGTCTCTGGACAGACAGGTGGGAGGTCACAGCAAGTGACCGGGGCAGTCTCTGGATAGACAGGCGGGTAGTCACGGCAAGTGACCGGGGCAGTCTCTGGGTAGACAGGCAGGTTGTCACGGCAAGTGACCGGGGCAGTCTCTGGATAAACAGGCGGGTAGTCACGGCAAGTGACCGGGGCAGTCTCTGGATAAACAGGCGGGTAGTCACGGCAAGTGACCGGGGCAGTCTCTGGGTAGACAGGCAGGTAGTCACGGCAAGTGACCGGGGCAGTCTCTGGATAAACAGGCAGGCAAGGGGCCGGGGCAGTCTCTGAATGGACAGGTATATACGACCTGAGACGGTGGAGCCTCCCGGTAGGCTAGCAGGCAGATGACAGATGAGCGCCCCCAAGTGAGCAGGCGAGAGTCTCTGGAATAGCCGATGGACACCGCGGGTGATGGCCGAACCTCCAGGTAGGCTTGCAGGCAGATGGCAGATGAGCGCCCCCAAGTGAGCAGGCGAGAGTCTCTGGAACAGCCGATGAACACCGCAGGTGATGGCCGAACCTCCAGGTAGGCTTGCAGGCAGATGGCAGATGAGCGCCCCCAAGTGAGCAGGCGAGAGTCTCTGGAATTGCCGATGGTCACCGCATGTGACGGCCGAACCTCCAGGCAGGCTTGCGGGCAGGTAGCAGACAGCAAACTGGCAGGAAACAGGCAGGTAACTGGAAACGGACCCTGAGGGCTGAAGCAGAGTAAACAGTGCAACAACAACAACATTGCTCGGGCACCTCCATTAAGGAGGAAGTACTTTATATAGGGTGGAGTCCTCCGGCATTGGCCGGGACCTTTTTGAAAGATGCGCGCGGCCCCTTTAAGAGCGGGGGAGGGCGCGGGCGCGCGCCCTAAGTCCAGAAGCAGGGAAGGAGCGCGCGGCCCCAGCAGGGCGGAAGGAGGACGCTGAGCGCGGGTAAGGGGGGCGACGTCCCTGCCTGGCAGAGGACGCTGTCGCAGGGGAACAGCGTCCCTGCCTGGCAGAGGGCAGAGACGCCGACGCTACACAGAGGATCTCATTTCTGGGATTCATTTTGTCCCCATCTGTTATTGAGATGGACACGGTCAAGGTTCAGGCCATCTGTGATTGGGTCCAACCTACTTCATTGAAGGCTCTTCAGAGATTCTTGGGTTTTGCCAATTTTTATCGTAAATTTATTGGTAATTTCTCTGTTATTGTTAAACCATTGACTGATTTGACCAAAAAGGGTTCTGATGTGGTGAATTGGCCTCCTGAGGCAGTCTCTGCGTTTAAGGAACTTAAGCAGAGATTCACTTCTGCTCCTGTTCTACGGCAGCCTGATGTTTTCTCTGCCATTTCAGGTGGGGGTTGATGCCTCTGAAATTGGGGCAGGTGCCTTTTTGTCCCAAAGAGATCCAGAGACCTCTAAAAGTAACCCTTGTGCCTTTTTCTCCAACTGAACGTAATTATGACGTGGGTAATCGGAGTTGTTGGCCATGAAGTGGGCTTTTGAAGAGTGGAGACATTGGCTGGAGGAGCCAAACATCAGGTGGTGGTCCTCACGGACCATAAGAATCTGGTTTATCTGGAATCAGCCAAGCGACTTAATCCTAGACAGGCCAGGTGGGCCTTGTTTTTCACACGTTTTAATTTTGTGGTTTCCTTTCTTCCTGGCACTAAGAATGTTAAGGCGGATGCCCTCTCGAGGAGTTTCCTTGCGGACTCTCCTGAGTTATCTGATCCTGCTGTTATTTTGAAAGAGGGTGTAGTTCTTTCCGCCATCTCCCCCAATTTGAGACTGGCTCTGAAAGGGTGTCAGGAGGATAAACCCGAGCGCTGCCCTATTGGGAAATTGTTTGTCCCAGACCGGTGGAAAAAGAGTGTGATGTCTGAGATTCATTGTTCCGCGTTGGCCGGTCATCGCAGAATTTTTGGTACCAGAGACTTGGTTAGTCGGTCCTTTTGGTGGCCTACCTTGTCTCGTGACGTCAGGGAATTTGTGCAGTCCTGCGGGACTTGCTCTCGCTCTAGTGGTTTGTTGATGCCATTGCCTGTGCCCAAGAGACCATGGACCCATATCTCTATGGATTTCATTTCCGACCTCCCTGTTTCTCAGAGAATGACCGTTATCTGGGTGATTTGTGATAGGTTTTCCAAAATGATACATCTTGTGCCATTACCTAAGTTGCCTTCCTCCTCCGAATTGGTGCCTTTGTTCCTTCAGCACGTGGTTCGGTTGCACGGCATTCCTGAGAACATTGTGTCTGACAGAGGAGTCCAGTTTGTTTCCAGATTTTGGAGGACTTTTTGTTCTAAACTTGGTGTTCAATTGTCTTTCTCCTCGGCTTTTCATCCTCAGACCAATGGACAAACTGAGAGAACAAACCAGACATTGGAGACTTATCTGAGATGCTTTGTGTCTGCTGATCAAGATGACTGGGTCTCTTTTTTGCCTTTGGCTGAGTTTGCTCTTAATAATAGGGCTAGCTCTGCCACTTTGATGTCTCCATTTTTCTGCAATTTTGGGTTTCACCCTCGATTTTCTTCGGGACAGACGGAGACTTCTGTCTGTCCTGGTGTTGACTCTGTTGTGGAGCGTATGCAGCAGATTTGGGACCAGGTAGTGGAGAGGTTGTCCCTCTCTCAGGAGAGGGCCCAGCGGTTTGCCAACCGGCATAGGACTGATGGTCCTCGTTTGAAGTGGGGGACTTGGTCTGGTTGTCCTCAAGAAATATCCCTATGAGAGTTGCATCTCCTAAGTTTAAGCCTAGGTTCATTGGACCTTATAAGATCATGGAGATTCTTAATCCTGTTTCCTTTTGTTTACTTCTTCCAGGGACATTTAAGATCCATAACGTGTTTCACAAGTCCTTATTGAAGAGGTTTGTCGAGCCAGTGGTTCCTATGGCTGCGCCTCCTGACCCTGTTTTGGTTGAGGGCAATCTGGAGTATGTGGTTGAGAAAATATTGGATTCTCGTTTTTCTAGACGGAAACTCCAGTATTTGGTTAAGTGGAGAGGTTATGGTCAGGAGGACAATTCTTGGGTGTTTGCTTCGGACATCCATGCTAGGAGACTGATCCATGCGTATCACAGAGCTCATCCTGACCGCCCTGGTTGCCCAAATGAGGGTTCGGTGACCCCTCCTCAAGGGGGGGTACAGTTGTGAATGTGTTAGAAATGAATTCTGAGCAGAAGCTCCCTCTGGTGGTTACAAACAGTACTGAACCATTCAATGAAGATTGGCAATCAGGAGTTACAGACTGGTCTTATATAAGGGAGGTTCCCTCCCATCATGGTTGCCGGTGATCAATTGTTCTTGTCTCAACTGTGGTTCCTGGTTCACTTGGAAGCTTGCTGAGTCTTGCCTCTTCTCCTGCTCTCAGATAAGATATTTTCTGTTTTTATTTTTGTGCTTGCTTTTTGCATTGTTCCCTGCACTTCTGTGGAGGTCAGCCAGGTCCCCTCCGGGGGCTTGTGCTCCTCTCAGTTTATCTGAGCCACTGTTATTTGTTCATTTGCCTTTTCCAGTTTTTTCAGTGGCTGCGGCTTAGTTTTGTTACACCAGAGAACTAATTTAGGTGGTAGAGGTCGTGTGATCTCAGGTGTTTTTGCAATTAGTAGAGTTGGTATTTTTTAGGGTTTTTTGGATTGCAGTAAGTGTCCTTCCTATCCTTTTTCTTTCTAGGCAGATTGGGCCCCAACGTTTGCTCTTACTATTTTCTGTCTGTGTCTGTATTTTCCTCTTGTCTAACCGCCATTACATGTTTGGGGGCTTCCTATGTTCTTTGGGGATCTGCTCCGGGGCAGATAGCTTTCCTCTTTCTATCTTTAGGTGTAGTTAACCTCTCAGGCTGTGACGAGGCGTCTAGGACCAACGTAGGAACGCTCCACGGCTGCCTTTAGTTGTGGTGGTTAGTCAGGGTACTGCAATCCAGTAGATTCCAACCTCTCTGGTGTATTGCCGTTTTTGCCTGCTCTCCTCAGCTACCAAATCATAACAGACTCCCTTTCTTTGGCAGCCGCACAGTGGTATTATTATTTATTGTGAAAAGGGTATACATAATAAAAACAAGTACAATAATATTAAACAATACAAGTGGATTAGTTGGACACCAAAGTGTAGGATCGATTGGATTTGTGGGATAGTGTCAGAAAGGAGGCCACAGAGCAGGAGATTGCAGTAGTCATGGCAAGAAATGAGGAGGACAAGCACTAGTCTTTTTGCAGATTGATGGTTGAAGAATCTGCAGATTCAGAAGATATTTTTGAGTTGGAGTCTGCAGGAAAGAGAAAGAAATGGCCGGAGCAAAGCCTCCCCCCCCTCCTCCAGGAGGCGTGGGCGGAGGCCAACATGACGGGGGGGTTGGAAGGGTTAGTTGGGGGGAGGAGTATTTAGATTAAGGGGTCTATATAGGGAGGTGTTTAGAGGCCTCAGGTCAGTTTCCAGCCTTTAGAAAAACAGTTACCATGTCCGACGTGGAGAGAGCTCTGGAGCTGCTGAGGGAGACTGCTTTATCGCAGCCTCCAGGGTGGTTAGAGGCCCAGGTCGCAGGTATTGCTCCTGGTACCTCCAGGCAGTCAGCCCCATCTCCGGTTAGGGAGCGGCGGTCGAGAAGGGTGAGGCCCCCTGAGCGGCTGTCCCCAGATGTAGCTCCCAGGGCCTCGCGTCGGCGTAGGAGCCCCTCTAGGGACCCTCCAGGCCGGGCGCCACAATGTTTCCGGGCTAGCAGGCCCCGGCCTGGGAGGAATCCGGTTGCTCGGCGGGGCCCTGCGGCGGTGCCTAGGCCTCTGCCTTGCGCTAGCGGGGGGGCGGAGCCAGCACGCGCTAGACAGCAGAGACATACGCGATCTGCGGTGGGCCGCGGCAGCGATATCGTTGCTGTGCGGCCTGCCTCTCCCTGCGGTACAGAGGCGATCGTTGGTGGCGCAGCGGCCTGCGTTCAGGCAGGGCCGATGACTTCATCCCCCACTGATAGTGGGGTAGCAGGTATGTTGGCAGGCTCCGGTAGCGGGAGGCCTATGGTGCGGCCTGGCTCACCACGCAGGTCACGATTAATTAATGACAGGGCAGCGGCCTGCTCGGCGGCAGGGCCGGTACAGTCTTTCCTCACAGCCAGTAAAGCACCAGGTTTTTCGAGGGGTCGCCCGAGTGGGTGGCCTGCTCTCACCGCCGGTAGCACGATGACTAGCCCATTAATCGGCGCGACAGCGGCCTGCGGCGCAGCAGGCCGAGACCATTGACCCCGCTACAGGGTGGCGGGAGAAGTCATCCTGGTATTATTGAGGGATCACGGGGGGCCATCGCTGTGCAGGCCCTTGGTGCGACTGGGGCTAGGGACGTGGCAACCCAGGTAGCGGAGGCATTTGGGACTCAGCGGGCGGGATCCTCTCTGGAGTTTGGGCCTTCTACGCCAGTCGTTTTAGAGGGGAGTCCTAGTCATCAGCAACAGCGCCAGGACGGAGTGGAGGCATCCGAGGATCCAGGTTTTGCGGCTGGAGGGCTCACAGCACCCTCGCAGCCCGGTGAGTACACTTCTTTGTCTGGCGTTTATCACCCAATTTTGTCTGCTACACAGTGCTGGGGGGGTCAGGTGGGCGATTATCAGGGCAGTGGGGGTTCTGCGTTGAGTGGGGAAGTGACTGGGGGCGTTAGGGACATGTTGGTGGGCGTGCGGGACTTGTTGTTACGTTTGGAACGGGGTTTGGGTGGTTCATCTCCGTTGGCTGCATGGGTTGGGTCGCAGGTTAGTGGGCATACCGGGCCGAGTGGGTCAGAGTTGGCGGGACCTGTGGCCGAGCCGGTGTCGGTATCAGTGCAAACTGAGAAGGAGAAGGTGTGTTGCGTGCATTTAGATGATAGGGCGCACGGGGAGGTATACGTATGTTTTGAAGGCTCATTGGGGGCGCATTTGAAGAAGGAAGTTAGAGAGCGCATTTGGAAGGACGAATATGTGGAGATTTTCTCGTTGTTGCCTCTTGGGTAATTTAACTTGGACAAGAGTAAAAAAGAGGACAGTAAAAAAGAGGAGGAGGAAAAACGCAGGTGGCGCCTGATTCCCCAAACGTTTGTTAATTGGCAACAAGCTTTCGCCATTTTGGCAAGTGTCATTGGGGAAAAGGCTCCGGATAATTGTTCGGCCCTATTTTGCTATTTGGATGCCATAGGTGAAGCTTACAGGGTGTATGGCGGGCAAGCTTGGCTTAGGTATGATGAACAATTCCGGCAGAGGAAGGCAGTTCGTCCTGCTATTCGTTGGGATCAAAAAGATATTGGTCTGTGGATGCGGGTCATAGCGCAAAACAAGTTTAGCCATTCCTTTCATGGGGGGGCTGGGAGCACCAGCCAGAGTAATAACACCTCCGGCACAGCCGGTGGCAACGGGCAAGGACAGGCAGGAGGGCATAAGTCGGGGGTATGCTGGCAATTTAATGACGGCCAGTGCAAGTTCGGGGCGAGTTGTAAATTCAAACATCTCTGCTCCACCTGCAATGGCGCCTCTCACGGTGCATCCAAGTGTTTTAGGAAAGGAAAAGGAAAATTTGGAAGTGGTAATTCGCAAGGGGGAGACTCCGGTGAAACTGGAAAGGATGGTCCCTTATCTAAATAGATATGGGGACCGGGAAAAAGCGGCATTGTTGTACTCGGGTTTTAAGGACGGTTTTGTCATTCCCCATCCACCATTTGATATTCCGCGAGTTCTGAGAAACCTGCAGTCGGCGTTGTTACATCCCACAGTTGTTTCGGATAAGCTGGCAAAGGAAGTTTCGTTGGGTAGAATGGCTGGCCCGTTTATGTCCCCCCCCTTTTCTGATTTGGTTGTCTCCCCTTTAGGAGTCGTTCCAAAAAAGGAGCCGAATAAGTTTCGACTTATCCAACACTTGTCATACCCGCGGGGCAGGTCAGTGAATGATGGCATTGATCCTGAGATTTGTTCTGTGGTTTACTGCTCGTTTGATGAGGCGGCGCGGTGGGTGAGAAAGAGCGGGCGAGGGGCCCTTTTGGCCAAGACAGACATTGAGTCTGCGTTTCGCTTGTTGCCGGTGCACCCTGATAGCATAAAGCTTCTGGGTTGCTATTGGGATGGTGTGTTTTTTGTTGACAGGTGCTTACCCATGGGGTGTTCCTTATCTTGTGCGTATTTTGAAGCTTTCAGTTCTTTCCTTGAATGGGTGGTATGTGACGTTTCGGGTTTTGATTCGGTTATTCATTATTTGGACGACTTCTTGTGTGTTGGGCCAGCGGATTCATGGCAGTGTTCTAGGATTTTAAAAGCAGTTCAGTGGGTGGCTGAGCGGTTTGGAGTCCCGTTGGCGCCTGACAAGACGGAGGGTCCAAGTACGTGTCTGTGTTTTCTAGGGATCGTTATTGACACCGTTGAATGGGAGTTCAGGCTTCCTGAGGACAAGCTATCGGCTTTGAGAGCGGAGGTGGTCAAAGCGCGTCGATTAAAAAAACTGTCATTGCGTGATCTTCAGTCGTTGTTGGGGAAGCTGAACTTTGCTTGTCGGGTGATGCCGATGGGGCGAGTTTTTTCACGTAGGCTGGCAAGCGCTACTTCAGGTGTTCGAGCCCCTCATCATTTTATCAGGTTGTCCGCGGAGCTTAAGGCGGACCTGTCAGTTTGGGAATCTTTTCTGGAGGGGTACAATGGCCGCTCCTTGGTAATGGCTGAGGTTGTTGACAATGATGCTTTGGACTTGTTTACTGATGCGGCTGGCGGGATTGGTTTTGGGGCTTATTTCAAGGGACAATTGTGAGCATCTCATTGGCCCAGAGAATGGGTGGAGGTGGGCTTGGTACGCAACATAACATTGTTGGAGATCTTCCCGATCCTCGTGGCTGTACATTTGTGGGGCGTGATTTTCGTAATCAACGGGTGCGCTTTAATTGCGATAATATGGGAGTGGTATGCGCGATTAATGGTCTCACCGATCGTCCCCCCCTGTGGTTCGGGTGTTGCAGGAATTGGTGTTGGTATGTTTGTCCTTGAATGCTCATGTTACAGCGACTCATGTTCCTGGTGTGAAGAACGAAATTGCTGATTCTCTTTCTCGTTCACAGTGGATCGTTTCCGGTCATTGGCGCCAGAAGCAGAGGTAGTGGGTCTAACGTGTCCGGAGGAGCTATGGAAGGTGGCTTTCGGGCCGCAGGGTCGTTGATCAGGTCTTCGTTAGCCCCCAAAACTTGGGAGGCGTATCAGGCGGTTTGGCGGGTGTGGGAAGGGGTTTTCGCAGCCGGTGCAAGCATTGGCATCGGACACGATTGGGAACGAATTTTGTTGTCATGGTTGGGACAGGGTGCGATGGAGGGATGGTCTTGCGCGAAGGTATCGGGGGTTTTGGCCGCTTTATCTTTCGGTTTTCGTTTACGCGGAATTCAGGATTTTACAAAAACATTTTTGGTAGGCAGGCAGCAAAAGGTTTTCTTTGTGTAAAAAGTCGGGGTGATACCAGGCGACCGATTTCATTTAGTTTGTTAGAACAGTTGGGCCTCGCGTTAGAATCAACGTGTTCCTCGAATTTTGAAGTGGCGTTGTTTCGCTTAGCTTTTTCATTCACATTTTTTGGGGCCTTGCGGGTGGGTGAGCTGGTTTCACCGAGCAAACATGTTGTAGGTGGGTTATTGGCGGGGGATGTCGTGTTGATGTCGCAGGGTGTTGAGCTTTGGCTGCGGAGGTCTAAGACAGATCAGGTTGGTAAGGGTCGACGGGTGGTTTTGTGTTGTGTGCAGGGCTCTTTAATGTGCCCGGTTCAATGTTTTCAGCGTTTTCGGGAGTTTTGGCCTAGCCTGGAAGGTTCGTTGTTGTGTGATGAGGATGGGGGTAGTTTGTCTCGGTATCAATTTAGTGCCATTTTTAAGAAGTCTATTCGGATATTGGGCCTGGATGATTCTCGTTTTTCTCCTCATTCTTTCCGAATCGGGGCAGCGACGGAGGCAGCGGCAGGGGGTTTGAGTCCGGCGTCCATTCCACGTATTGGCGGTTGGAAGTCAGGTCGGTATCGGAGTTACATCAGGCCTTAGTTTCGTCAAGTGGCTGGAGGGAGGTGACTGGGGGAGCAGTGTTATGTCTCCGGGTACTCCGGTATTTTGTATTTTAGCCTTGTTTTTCTCTTTTCAGGTATCGGGCCTTTGCTTGTGTGGATTTTTGGCCATTCCTTCGTTTACTGGGGAGCGTTGCGAGCTGACGTCAGGAACGAAGGTCGACAACTGGGTTTTCCCAGGAGCATGGCTGTGGTGCGGTGGATTGGTTTTAGAGGAATGGAATGGAATGGAGAAGGAAATACATGGTTGTGTTTTGATGGACCGTGCTCCTGACATTTTAGTTCTCCATGTTGGGGGCAATGATTTGGCTGTTCGACCTTCCCGGGAATTAGTAAAGGACATTAAGCAGGATTGTTTGCGTTTGTGGTTATTATATGCAGGAATTACTATTGTATGGTCTGAAATTGTTCCACGCAAGCGATGGCGTACGATGAGGTCCTTGGTAAAAGTCAACAAGGCCAGGATAAAAGTGAATAGAGCGGTTTCTTCCTTTATTATTAGGAATGGGGGAGTGTCAGTGCGGCATTTCGATCTGGAGAAGGGCGAGGGCGATTTTTGATTGGCGGACGGGGTCCACCTAAATGGGGTGGGTTCTGATATTTGGGCGCTCGGCCTTCAGGAGGGTATAGAAAAGGCCATGGCATTGCGGTTTGGGGGGGTCTCGGGCCATTGAGGTGTTCAATGGGCCCTCGTTGTGGCGGTTCGGGATGGGGGGGAGTCCTTGAAGTCGGTTGGAAATTGGTTTTGGAGACTCTGGTAGGGTCTCCTCCGTCTGGAGTTACGTTGATGGTGATCTGGTGAGATGTGGACGGGGAGTTCTGGCAGGAGTGGGCGGATCCCGAGGAGCTGGGTGAGCAACCTATCATGGTGTGTTGGTGCTCCTGAGCCAGTGGGGTAACGGCTGGGAGCAAGATGATGGGTTTTGTTCACAGCAATTTTGGGTTAATTCACCAAGATCTTGTGGCTTCAAGGACTCCTCCTCAATGTTCAAGTATTGTAAAGCTATGTTATCATTTGGTATTTTTGTTAATGTTTGTGTATTTAATAAAAGGCTGCTGTGGCCATTACAATTCAAAATAATTTGGGCTTTGTGTATTTGTGAGCGGCGTATTGGGGTGGGTTATTTTACTGGTTGGGTGGTATATGTGATAGGTTATATTAGACTCCCCGCAGGTAAGCGACTTGACAATACCAACATCAAGAACTTGGATCTCAGATTTGAAGGAGAGATCAGAGTCAAGCCATTGATTTTGACGGATAGCTCAGTTGGGGGGGGTGAATGAGAAGATGGAAAGATGATGAATTCAGTTTTATCCATGTTAAGTTTTAGAAACCTAGCAGAGAAGAAACATGAAATAGAGGTCTGACATTGTGGGATTCTTACAAGTTAGGAGGTGATATCAGGTCCAAAGAGGTACATTTGTGTGTCATTAGCATAGAGGTAATACTGAAAGCTGTGAGACTCCATGAGCTGTCCCAGGCCAAAGATGTAGATGAAGTAGAGCAGGAGTCCTAAAACTGAACCTTGGGGGGCACTGACAGAAAAGGGGCAAGATGAGAAGATGGTGTGTGAATGGGAGACACT
>JARQOD010000004.1:218668815-218948494 GCA_033576555.1 Oophaga sylvatica
GTTTGCTCATTCTATTTTCTGTCTGTGTCCGTGCTTTCTTCTTGTCTAACCGCCATTACATGTTTGGGGGCTTCCTATTTTCTTTGGGGATCTGCTCCGGGGCAGATAGCTTTCATCTTTCTGCCTTTAGGTGTAGTTATCTCTCAGGCTGTGACGAGGCGTCTAGGATCACCGTAGGAACGCTCCACGGCAACCTCTAGTTGTGTGGTTAGTTCAGGTTACTGCAATCCAATAGGTTCCAGCCTCTCTGGTGTATTACCGCTTTTGCTATTTTTTGCTATTTCTCCTCAGTTACCGAAACATAACAGAAGTGGTCATCAGTCATCGGACACCGAACATCTGACAACGATCTAAAAAGGAACCCAAGCGGTCTGGTGCAAGCCCCGCCGGATTGAACTAGAGCCGGCCGGGGATTGCACCGAATAACAAGCTGAGCACAGAGTAACAGAAACTCAGCACACACCGGACTCCTCCTTCCAAGATGAACCCAGGTCATATAGCAAGAATCACAGTCACTGGGCACAGGGTTCAGGACACAGAAGGACTTCTGGAACATAACACAGAGGACACAGTTCAGACATGCGGGTAGACCACAGGAGAACCGGCAGGACATCGGAACATCAGGAACACGGACTCAGGAACACGGACTCAGGAACATCAGAACACTGGCATCGGACTCTGGACATCTGGCAACGATCTTCAGGCTCCGGACCTCAGGCAGGGAAGGATAGGATCCGGACATCTGGAAGTGGTCATCGGACATCGGACATCAGGCCGTGGTCATCAAGCATCGGACATCAGGCCGTGCTCATCAGGCATCGGACATCAGGCCGTGGTCATCAGGCTCTGGACAAGATGACACAGTCCTCGGACTCCGGACATCTGGCAACGATCGGCAGGCTCCGGACATCAGGCAGGGAAGGATAGGATCCGGACATCTGGAAGTGGTCATCGGACATCGGACATCAGGCCGTGGTCATCATGCATCGGACACCGAACATCTGGCAATGATCTAAAAAGGAACCCAAGCGGTCTGGTGCAAGCCCCGCCGGAGTGAACTAGAGCCGGCCGGGGATTGCACCGAATAACAATAACAAGCTGAGCACAGAGTAACAGAAACTCAGGACACACCGGACTTCTCCTTCCAAGATGAACCCAGGTCATATAGCAAGAATCACAGACACTGGGCACAGGGTTCAGGACACAGAAGGACTTCAGGAACATAACACAGAGGACACAGTTCAGACATGCAGGTACAGGAACCGATCCAGGATCAAGGTTTCAGAAAAAAGACACAACAGGAACAGGCCTGGATATGCAGCCTCCAGGAAGGCGATCTGGGTATTCTGCCCCCAGAGCTGGCAGAAACACAAGACAGGACAAAGGGTATCAGCTCTCCCAGAGCTGATCACACTCAGAGCAGGAGCTGAACACACAAACACACATGGCTAGGTTCAGGAACTCAATGCAAAGCTCTGGCAACGCCCCACAGGGCAGGGGAACTTTATATATGAGCTGCCTCACAGCGATAGGCTGGAGCAGCAATTCTAGTGCACACCCATTCCTCATAAAAGCAAGGAAGGTGTGGCCCGCGCACTCTATGCAAAGTCAGCCACAAATCAGCACAGCAAGGACACCTGGCAATGGCTGCAGCCAAACACACGTAGTAAGTCATGCACCACTGCAGAGGACCTTGCAACCTACCGGTAGCTTCCACAGCCGTAGCCAGGGACCACACATACAGGTGGTCATGCAGCGCAGCGGAGACACTCACGCATGTACGGCTACGCAGCAGAGCTGGGAACTGAGCAGCATCCATACAGGTAACAGACAACAGTATCCCAGCTTCTAAGGGGGAAAGGAGCAAAAGGGTTAAAGCAAAGACATGCAAAGTACTTAATAGCTGTTTAATGTTGTGAGAAAGGCTTGTTTTGCTGCAGTGAGAAATTGCGCAGCATTTTGACAACTTCTCTTACTGGACTACTCGACTTTCTTTGGCAGCCGCACAGGGGTATGCCTTGTAGATGAGGGACAGAATGTGATCCAGTCAATGGCAAGCTCTGCATCAAGTGACCTCTCCTACTCATCTTCCACCTTAACATCACACACACAGTACAGCCCCCATAAATGGTACCCCAATTACCCTTGTTTTCCCCCTCGTCACAACTCTCCAACCGCCCAGATGACTGTGGGTTTTGTCCTGAGGAAGAGATCCTGCATGACCTTGAAACGCGTTGACTATTAACCTGTTTTGAAATAAAGCTTTGAAGAATATCGCCTACCATCCATTTTTATCAGCAGCGCATATAAACCCGGTCACTATTATCCTCTGCCTTTGGACCCGTGTCCTGCAGCAGCTGATTCATGCTTTTCACATATTGCTTAGTTGCAACAAAACAAGGTGAGCATACCTCTTCCTGGTGCACCCCATGTTTTTAACCAATTAAAACCCTATTTGCGTCTTTTTTTTGCTCTCCAGATTTTCTACTTCTGTTTAGAGCTGTTTGCACATTCTATTCCATGGGCATCACATTTCTGCTTTAAACATTCACAGAGTCAAGAGGAGGAAAGCATCTGCGCCGATTGGCAAAATTTTTTGCAGTTGGATCCGGGGCTGGACGAAGTATGATCCGAGGAGAATTCAGACCCTCGTCACCAGACATTAACCCCTGGGGGTAGAGGTGATCCTGATGAGACTCAGATACCTGAGGTGCACGTGGATTGTACGGTTCTATCAGGGCAGGTATAGGAGTATGGTGATTCTCAGGACGAGGAATGGGAGAACAGAGAGGATGATGATTAGGCTGTAGATCCTATTTGGTGTGAACCCAGAGGCATGCAGCTGAGTAGCTCTTCAGAGTAGGTGGAGGAGGAGGAAGTTGAGTAGGTTAAGTTGCGGCTTCCCACACAGACAGTGAGTGATGCAACCACAACAAGCAAGGGTTGGCTAGCCTGTCCCTTTTTTGAGACCACAAAGAATGACTCAACTCACGTTATCTGCCAACTTTGTAAAAAAAAAATACTGAGTAGAGGCAAAAAATTTAATCATTGTACATGCATGAACTGGAACATGTGCGATCAACATGTGTCAGTCTGGGAATCTCACTGCCCTAAAATGAGGACTAGCTGGTCTCTCCAACCACCAGCTGCCCCATTAACCATATCTGCTGCTTCTTTTTCCTCCGTCAAAAGTGGCAAGTGTTCTTGCACAATTCTCCGTTCACGGAAGCTACACTTGTTTACAGTCATGGTGAGTGAGAGCCCGTCAGCTGTTACGGAAGTGGACATGCCTGCTGTTTTTTCTTATTCAAAATTTTTAATGTTTTATAATACACAACAAAAGCAAACATATCAGCAGGTTCAAATGAACACACCATATGGCATAGTAACTACTCAAATAGAGAATTGTTTAGTAACATGAAAACAAACAGCTCCACACGGTATTAACAGTAGTTTGCAAAAGACAGTTGACAACCTGTTAAACTAAATAACAAGAAGGAGAAAAGAGAAGAAATGTTTATAGGGACCATGAGGATAAATCACTAATGCTGATGGAGTTTGAACTATGATACCAGCATACCAAATATCGTAAAAGGATAAGGTGTCAATTATCTTAGCATATTTTGGTAAATCGATGAGGATAAGAAGGATTCCCAATTAAATCATTTTGCAGCCCCTTTGTTGTCTGCTTCTTGTGTATGGGCTATCAGGGATTCCATCCAGTGAACTCTAGCCACCTCCCTAAACCATGCCTCTAACGAAGGCGGATCTAAGGACTTCCACTGTCATGGAATTACCACCTTAGTAGCCTGAAGAAGGTGCCTCAATAACGATTTCTTAACTGCATGCTTAGGCAAGGGAAACATAAATAGTAAAATTGCTTCCGGGCTTTTAGGGATTGACACCCCCGTCATTTCTTAAGTCGCATTTATACGATTGTTCACCGGATCACTATCTAATAGCTTATAGATATCGGAGATTGCATGTGCAGGATTAGTGCGAGAAATACATAGGGATTATGCTTGCTGTTTTTTACTGATCTCAGATGCCGAGCACATCACATCTTTCTCAATTCACCATAACATCCGCACCTGCACCTCAGTCACAGTCCAGCAGTTTGTCTTGTTCACCGTATTCTACCCTTTGTCTGCATAGCAGCCAGCCCTTGTTTGAGCACTTGTGTTCACGTAAAAGATTGTTTTCTCCTACACGTGAGCTAAGAGCTGGAACATCATCATCTTCAATCTACTAATAATAATCTATTCTATTATTTCTAAATACTGTTTTTTGGTGATTACTTTGTATCTCGGTTCATACTGCACCCACACACAAATGATACACCATTTGAAAGGTAAACTTGCCCCCTTCAGCAAGAAAATAGCCAAACAAACCACACATCCACGATTTGATCACAAAATACATTTTAAACATTAATTGTCATAAACCTGCAGTTAGGAAAAATGACCTGCTGGTGGCACCACACCACCCCAAAGCACACTACCACAAAGCTGCTTACAGACATTACGAACCAAACTGCTTGCCCAGCCTATTTCAGCCAAATTAGAGGATTGCACACTTCACTGCAGGTGAGTTACATATGCAAGCACATTTGTAAAAATGCACTGCCAATTGAATTGCACACTAGCTCTGTTCATACTCCACCCACACAAAGAAATGATACACCATTTGAAAGGTGAAATGACCTGCAGGTGGCAGCACACTACCACAAAGCTGCTTACAGAAATCACAAACAAATCCAAACATTTGCCTTGGGGTCTTTCAGATTGCCCAAGTGCTTGCCCAGCCTATTTCAGGCACATTGGAGGATTGCACACTTCACTGCAGGTGAGTCACATATGCAAACACATTTGTAAACATGCACTGCTTTTTCTGTGATTACTTCGCCCCACACACACAAATGGTAAGTCACATATGCAAACACATTTGGTATCATGCACTGCTTTTTCGCTGATTACTTCACCCCAGACACAAATGATACACCATTTGAAAGGTAAACTTGCCCCCTTCAGCAAGAAAGGAGCCAAACAAACCAGACATTCACAATTTTTTGCTAAATACAGTTTAAACATTCATTTGCATAAACCTGCAGAAAGATACAATGACCTGCAGGTGGCACCTCAACCAGAAGAAATTTTTTGGCCTCTACTTATCAAACCAATTTATTGTATTACCAATCTACATATATAAATACCTATCTGTGTTCATCATCTCATGAAATACATTTACATTTGACCAGCTTGCCTTTTTCTGAAATTGCCTGTGCCACCGTCGACTAATGTGCGAAAATTTTGCACGGGCCAAGCTAGTAACCTTTATTTATATAGCACAAACATATTCCGCAGAGCTTTACAAGTCAGCAGTTCATATAAAACAGTCATAAATTACAAAGTTAACGATAATCTAACAATTAAAGCCAAAATAATGTCTACCCTGCTCATAAGAGCTTACAATTTACAATGAGGTGGGGCGACACACAAAGTACAGGTGCTTATTTACAATGATCCAACCATCTTGCGGAAATGGATAGATAAAGGCTGCATGAGGTAGTCACCAGCGAATGGTTGTAGTGTTTTTGGGTGCAGTTGACTTTGATGGCGAATTATATTAAAAGGAGTAGAGAATAGGCTATATATAAAAAGGACTTTGATTACGGAACTTGATAGGCCGCCCTAAACAGATGTGTTTTTAGGGAGTGTCTAAAAATGTGTAAATTGTGGTTAGTCCTAATTTCTTGGGTTAGAAAGGGGAAGAGGTGAGTTATCGAGGTAGGAGATTGAACAGAGCCGGACAAAGACCAGATCAGGGATCTTTGTGTGTCTCAAAGGTTAAAAGTTGTGAGAGGTCATGAGAAGTGAATAGAGATAGAAGCTGGGATGCAGTTTGGGAAGTGGGGCTGCTGAAGTTTCCTAGGATAAGGGTTGGCAATTCTGAGGACATGAAGTGTGGCAGCAAGGCAGAAAAGTCAAGGAAGTGGGTGGGTGAGCCTGGGGGACAGTATATGACCACTACTCTGAGGGAGAGGAGATGGAATCCCTGATGGTGTGAACCTCAAAAGATGGGTGGCATCTAATGGTCCTGTATTTATTTATTTTCTTAAAAACAGGATTGGTGGTAGCGAGGAGTGTGGGGTTATCGTGGAATTAGCAGTGATTGTACGGCGGTATATACACATTCCACGCGTTGTAATCTGGAGGTGTGTATGCAGTGCGCTCACTGTTAGTTTTCCGATAACTAATTATTGGTAACAGCCTGCGGCCTCCTCAGTTGATCGTCGCCCAATCGTGTAATTGTCTGGACGATTGAAGCAAGTTGAGAGTTCTTCGCTCCAAAGATCACAGCGGGTGGTTCTGCTTGACTCCCGGCCTGTGATCGTTGTGATAATTGGATGGCCAATCAAATCTGTTGGCCACTGAAATTCAGCCTTTCCGCCTTGTGGATACAGAAGGTTTACGAAAGCTGATGACTGTCGCAGTCCCCCAGAACCAGTTGCCCAGTCGCCATTACTTCTCTAAGAAAGACGTGCCTGTGCTACACCTGCATGTTGCAGACATCACATGTTCATTGAAAGAATCTATGATAGGATGCATTTCAACACTAACACCTGGACGAGCAAGCAAGGACAAGGGTGTTACATCACGCCGACTTGGCACTGGGTGACTCTGGTGGTTATGGGAGCAGGCGGGGAAGGAGCTGCTCCACAAGTCTTGGAATCCCTAAGGGTTGCAGGCCACTTGGGGATGAAGGATTAAACCACCTCACACTATAAGAAGGAGAACTAAGCTACTGGACAACAGGGCTTGAAGAAATAAACTATAGTAAACTACTAAAGTTGGATAACTAAACCACTATACACCATAAGATGGAGAACTAAACTACTAGACAACAGGGCTTGGAAAACTAAACTACTAAACACCTAGTTTTGGAGATTCAATTTAGATTCAGAAATGTGAACTCGTGGCTGGAGAAAAACTGGTAGCACTAAATATTTATATACCGTATATACTTGAGTATAAGCCGACGCGAGTATAAGCCGACCCACTAATTTTGCCACAAAAAAATGGGAAAACTTATTGACTCGAGTATAAGCCTAGGGTGGAAACTGCAGCAGCTACTGGTAAATTTCAAAAATAAAAATAGATGCCAATAAAAGCAAAATTAATTGAGACATCAGTAGGTTAAATGTTTTTGAATTTCCATATTTAATCAGGAGCCCCATATAATGCTCCATACAGTTCATGATGGCCCCATAAGATGCTCCATACAAAATATGCCCCATATATTGCTGCACAAAGATTAATAATGGCCCCATAAGATGCTCCATAGATTATGCCCCATATGCTGCTCCATAAAGGTTATGGCCCCATAAGATGCTCCATAGAATGGGCCCCATATGCTGCTCCATAAAGGTTATGGCACCATAAGATGCCCCATAGAATAGGCCCTATATGCTGCTGCTGCGAATAAAAAAAAAAAAAGACATACCCACCTTTCGTCGCTGGGGGCCAGGTGCCGGTGTTACCGCTGGCTCAGGCCCCCGGCACCTGCGATATTCACCTGTCCCCGTTCCACCACCGTGCGCCGCTGTGTCTTCCGGGTCCTCTGGCTGTGAATGTTCTGACCTGAACGTCACAGCCAGAGGACGCAGATGACAGCGGTGCGCAGCGGTGGAACGGGGACAGGTGGATATAGCATGGCTCCCCCTGTCCTCCCCGTTTTACTCACCACCTCCTGGCGCATCTCTGCAGCCCCTGCTTCTCCCATTGTCTTCGGCGCCGCAGCTCTTCCTTAAGCGGTCACGTGGTACTGCTAATTAAAGTAATGAATATGCGCATATTCATGACTTTAATGAGCGGTACCACGTGACCGCTGAACACAGGCGCCAGAAACCATGGGAGAAGCAGGGCTGCAGAGACCGTGCCAGGAGGGGGTGAGTATATGCGACAGCCACGCTCCCCCTCCCCTGCCGACCCCCTGGTATATGACTCGAGTATAAGCCGAGAGGGGCACTTTCAGCCCTAAAAAATGGGCTGAAAATCTCGGCTTATACTCGAGTATATACGTTACTTAAATGTGGCCTTGTTTCAGGAACATGATATTAGCACAAGCAATTTGTATTTTCAAATGTGGACTCATGCATGGCAAAAATATTAACCCCTTCATGACCCAGCCTATTTTGACCTAAATGACCTGGCCATTTTTTGCAATTCTGACCAGTGTCCCTTTATGAGGTAATAACTCAGGAACGCTTCAATGGATCCTAGCGATTCTGAGATTGTTTTTTTTGTGACATATTGGGCTTCATGTTAGTGGTAAATTTAGGTCGATAATTTTTGCGTTTATTTGTGAAAAAAATGGAACTTTGGCCAAAATTTTGAAAATTTTGCAATTTTCAAATTTTGAATTTTTATTCTGTTAAACCAGAGAGTTATGTGACACAAAATAGTTAATAAATAACATTTCCCACATGTCTACTTTACATCAGCACAATTTTGGGAACAACATTTTTTTTTGTTAGGAAGTTATAAGGGTTAAAAGTTGACCAGCGATTTCTCATTTTTACAGCAAAATTTACAAAACCATTTTTTTTAGGGACCACCTCACATTTGAAGTCACTTTGAGGGGTCTATATGGCAGAAAATACCCAAAAGTGACACCATTATAAAAACTGCACCCCTCAAGCTACTCAAAACTACACTCAAGAAGATTATTAACCCTTCAGGTGCTTCACAGGAACTAAAGCAACGTGAAAGGAAAAAATGGACATTTTAATTTTTCCAACAAAATTTTTCTTTTAGCATCAATTTTTTCATTTTTGCATGGGCAACAGGATAAAATGGACCCTAAAATTTGTTGGGCAATTTCTCCTGAGTACACAGATACCTCATATGTGGTCATAAACCACTGTTTGGGCGCACGGCAGGGCTCAGAAGGGAAGGAGCGCCATTTGACTTTTTGAATAGAAAATATGCTGGAATATTTAGCGGTTGCCATGTCGCATTTGGAGAGTCCCTGTGTGCCTAAACATTGGAGCTCCCCACAAAGTGACCCCATTTTGGAAACTAGACCCCCCAAGGAACTTATGTAGATGCAGAGTGAGCACTTTGAACCCCCAGGTGCTTCACAAATTGATCCGTAAAAAAAGGAAAGTACTTTTTTTTCACAAAAATTTTCTTTTAGCCTCAGTTTTTTCATTTTCACATGGGCAACAGGATAAAATGGATCCTAAAATTTGTTGGGCAATTTCTCCTGAGTACACAGATACCTCATATGTGGTCATAAACCACTGTTTGGGCGCACGGCAGGGCTCAGAAGGGAAGGAGCGCCATTTGACTTTTTGAATGGAAAATATGCTGGAATATTTAGCGGTTGCCATGTCGCATTTGGAGAGTCCCTGTGTGCCTAAACATTGGAGCTCCCCCATAAGTGACCCCATTTTGGAAACTAGACCCCTCAAGGAACTTATCTAGATGCAGAGTGAGCACTTTGAACCCCCAGGTGCTTCACAAATTGATCCGTAAAAAAAAGAAAGTACTTTTTTTTCACAAAAATTTTCTTTTAGCCTCAGTTTTTTCATTTTCACATGGGCAACAGGATAAAATGGATCCTAAAATTTGTTGGGCAATTTCTCCTGAGTACACAGATACCTCATATGTGGTCATAAACCACTGTTTGGGCGCACGGCAGGGCTCAGAAGGGAAGGAGCGCCATTTGACTTTGGTCCCTGTGTGCCGAAACATTGGAGCTCCCCCACAAGTGACCCCATTTTGGAAACTAGACCCCCCAAGGAACTTATCTAGATGCAGAGTGAGCACTTTGAACCCCAAGTGCTTCACAAATTGATCCGTAAAAAAAAGAAAGTACTTTTTTTTTCACAAAAATGTTCTTTTAGCCTCAGTTTTTTCATTTTCACATGGGCAACAGTATAAATTGGATCCTAAAATTTGTTGGGCAATTTCTCCTGAGTACACAGATACCTCATATGTGGTCATAAACCACTGTTTGGGCGCACGGCAGGGCTCAGAAGGGAAGGAGCGCCATTTGACTTTTTGAATGGAAAATTAGCTCCAGTCGTTAGCGGACACCATGTCATGTTTGGAGAGCCCCTGTATGCCTAAACTTTGGAGCTCCCCCACAAATGACCCCATTTTGGAAACTAGACCCCCTAAGAAACTTATGCAGATGCACAGTGAGCACTTTGAACCCCAGGTGCTTCACAAAAGTTTATAACGCAGAGCCGTGAAAATAAAAAATCATTTTTTTTTCTCAAAAAATGATTATTTAGCCCATATTTTTTATTTTCACAATGGTTACAGGAGAAATTGGACCCCAAAAGTTGTTGTCTAATTTGTCCTAGGTACGCTAGTACTTCACATGTGGGGGAGAACCACTGTTTGGGCACACGTCAGGGCTTGGAAGGGATGTAGTGACGCTTTGAAATGTCGACTTGATGGAATGGTCTGCGGGCGGGCAGAGCCCCTGATGTGCCTAAACAGTAGAAACCCCCCACAAGTGACCACATTTTGTAAACTAGACCCCTCAAGGAACTTAACTAGATGTGTGGTGAGCACTTTGAACCCCACGTGCTTCACAGAAGTTTGTAATGCAGAGCCGTGAAAATAAAAAATCATTTTTTTCCTCAAAAACTGATTTTTTTAACCCGCAATTTTTTATTTTCACAAGGGTAACAGGAGAAATTGGACCACAAAAGTTGTTGTACAGTTTGTCCTGAGTACACTGGTACCCCATATGTGGGGGGGAACCACTGTTTTGGCGCATGGGAGACACGCAGAGAAGGTGCGCATTTCGAATGCGATTGTGGATGTTCGTGGCGTCATGTTGCGTTGCTAGACCCCGATGTGCTAACAGTAGGAAACCCCCACAAGTGACACCGATTGTGGATACTAGAAACCCCCCAAGGAAGCTTATCTAGATGGTGCTCGGAGCACTTTGAACCCTCAGGGCACAACAGAAGTTTAACTGGGCCATAGGAAAAAAAAAAATCATATTTTTTCCACTAACATGATTCTTTTTTAGTCCACATTGTTTATTTTCCAAAGGTAACAGAGAAAATTAGACTCAAAGTGTTGTCGCATGTGTCCTGAGTCACGCTGATTTTCCATATGTGGAGAAAACACTGTATGGGCAGACTTCGGGGCCGGGAAGGGAGAGTAGTGACGTTTGAAATGCCGACCTTGATAGGAATGTTATGCGCGGTGCGGTCATTTTACGGTTGCAGAGTCCCGATGTGCCTAAACAGTATAAACTCCCACAAGTGACCCCATTTTGGAAACTAGACCCCGCAAGGAACTTATCTAGATGTGTGGTGAGCACTTTGAACCCCCAAGTTCTTCACAGAAGTTTATAACGCAGAGCCGTGAAAATAAAAAATCATTTTTTTTCCACAAAAATAACTTTTTTAGTCCCCAATTTTTTTTTCCCAACAGTAACAGGAGAAATTAGACCCCCAAAGTTGTTGTGCAATTTTTCCCGAGTACGCTGATACCCCATATGTGGGGGTAAACCACTGTTTGGGCACGCGTCGGGGCTTGGAATAAAGGGAGCACTGTTTGACTTTTTGAACGCAAAATTTGCAGGAATCAATGTTGGCGCCATGTCGCGTATGGAGACCCCCTGATGTACCTAAATAGTGGAAACCCCTCAATTCTAACTCCAACCCTAACCCCAACACACCCCTAACCCCAACCCTAACCCCTACACACCCCTAACCCTAATACAAACCCTAACCATAACCTAACCCCAACACACCCCTAACCCTAATCCCAACTCTAACCATAAACCTAACCACAAGCCTAACCCTAATCCCAACCCTAACCCCAAAACACCCCTAACGCTTATCCCAACCCTAACCCTAATCCCAACCCTAACCCTAATTCCAACCCTAACCCTAATTCCAACCCTAACCCTAATTCCAACCCTTACCCTAGTTCTAACCCTAACCCTAGTTCTAACCCTAAGGCTGGGTTCATATTGCGTTTTACCAGCCCGTTCAACACGTAGCGTTGACGGGCTGGTAACGGTATAGCATAACGCGATCGCGTTATGCTATACCCGCTAGTGCAGAGGAATCAGCGATGATTCATCTATGCTAGCGGTGATGGAGCCCAGACGCTGCAGCCTGCGTCCAAGGCTCCGTCACTGAATGACGACACGTCGCGAACGCATGCCGCTTCATGGCATGCGTTGCGATGCGCACACAAATGGGGTGAATGGCAGCGTTAACGGACTGCGTTACACCGCGTTATACCGTGGTGAAACGCAGTCCATCTAACGGACTGCCATAATGCAATATGAACCCAGCCTGACCCTAAGGCCCCGTGCACACGTTGCGGATTCACTTGCGGATTTTTCTAAAATCCGCAGGTAAAACGACCTGCCTTTTACCTGCGTATTTAGCGCGGATTTGCTGCGGTTTTTCTCTGCGGTTTACGCCTTAATGGAATGGTGTAACGCTGCGGAATCCGCCAAAGATTGACTGCTGCGATTTAAACCGCAGCAAATCTGCGCTGAAACGCAGCATGTGCACAGCATTTTTTTTAACCATTTATTGATTGTACTGAAACATGGTTTGTGGATCTGCTTGAATCCCAGCGCAGCGAATCAGCTGCGATCAGCAGCGAATCAGAGCGTGAATAAAGCACGAAATCCCTGCGACAGAGCGATAATCAGCGCGGTATCAGCAGCGAAATCAGCTGCGAAATATGGACAGCACGAAATCAGCTGCGGTCAGCAGCGAAATCCGCTGCTGATCCGCAGCTGATTTCGCTGCTGATCGGCTGATTTCGCTGCTGATCTGCTGCTGATTTCGCTGCTGATTCGCTGCTGATTTCGCTGCTGATTTCGCTGCTGATCCACAGCGAAATCAGCAGCGAATCAGCAGCGAAATCAGCAGCGGATCAGCAGCGAAATCAGCTGCGGATCAGCAGCGAAATCAGCTGCGGATCAGCAGTGAAATCCGCTGCGGATCAGCAGCGAAATCCGCTGCGGATCAGCAGCGAAATCCGCTGCGGATCAGCAGTGAAATCAGCTGCGGATCCGCAGCAAAATCCGCAACGTGTGCACAGGGCCTAATAGGAAAAAAAAAAATTCTTTATTATTTGTCCCTACCTATGACGGGGGTTCACTTACTTTTTTTTATTTTGATCACTGTGACAGTTTATCACAGTGATCAAAATAAATTTTTTGACTATGTAGGGCGCACTGCGCTGCGCCCGCCATTTTCCAAGATGGCGGCGCCCATGAAGAATCCCGGGCAGCCGCCGGGAAGGATCCAGGGACATCGGTGGACCGGGAAAGGTGAGTATGGGGGTCGGAAGTGAGGGGGGGATTGGAAGGTGGGGGCAGCGGAGGCCAGGACGAGGGGTGCTTTTAGTGACGGCGGTGACCGACCGCTGCCATCTTTCGGTGGCGGCGGCCGATCGCCGCCGTGAATCCGTGTGGGGGTGTCAGGGCTCGGTGTCCAGCCATGGCAGATGCTATTGCAGCATCGGCCATGGCTGGATTGTAATATTTCACCAATTATATTGGTGAAATATTACAGATTGCTCTGATTGGCTGTTTCACTTTTAACAGCCAATCAGAGCGATCGTGGCCACGGGGGGGTTAAGCCAACCCCCCTGTGGTGAAGCACAAAGGGTCCTGTGCCGGCGGGTCGGGTGACCTTTCAGTGACCCCGGTCACCCGACCCGCAGGGACGTGATCCTTTCATGACGCCACATAGGCGTCATGGGTCGGATTGGCACTGATTTTCATGACGCCTACGTGGCGTCATGGGTCGGGAAGGGGTTAACAGCACAAAATATTTTTCTGGAGAAATGTTTGCTTACTTCTGAACCACAGTATTGCCACAAAGAATTTACATTTTGAAATGTGGACTCCTGCCTAGGTCAAATTATTATCAGCACAGCATATTAGTCTGCCAAAATGTGGCATTGTTTCAGGACAATAGTATTAGCACAAGAAATTTATATTTTCAAATATGGACTTCTGATTTGCCACTGATACACAGTTTTTTTTCACACAAACAATTTGGAGTAGGTAATTGGGCCTCCCATCATGCCACATCATCCCACTGCAGCCTCCCATCATCCCACATCATCCCACTGCAGCCTCCCATCATCCCACATCATCCCACTGCAGCCACCCATCATCCCGGTATCCCACTGCAGCCTCCCATCATCCCAGTATCCCACTGCAGCCTCCCATCATCCCGGTATCCCACTGCAGCCTCCCATTATCACAGTATCCCACTGCAGCCTCCCATGTGTGTACCGTACACACTCACACACCCATACACAGACACACACTTTCACTTTCTTACTGGTTTCCTCCGCGGTGCTGCTTTCAGTGCTTTGGTGGTGCAGGAGCTCTGGGCCAATCAGAGCGCCGGAGCCCTGGGCCAATCAGAGCGCCGGAGCCCTGGGCCAATCAGAGAGCAGGAGCCCTGGGCCAATCACAGCCAAGGAACAATCAGAGGCTATGGATGACGTCAGGTGGCCCATGGTTCCTGCGCTGTGATTGGCGCAGGGTTCATGGGAGGAGATCAGCACACAGCTCCGAGGCTGTGATTAACTCCTGCGAAGAGCGCGGCTGCAGTGGCGGGACCGGAGGGCACTGGACAGCGGGGACAGCGGGAGCGAGACACAGCTGCATGCCCCATGCACTGAACAAGGTATGCCTTATTTTCGGGGGGGGGGTGCCTTATATTAACAGGCACAGTGCTCCCCCTAGCATACCTTACTTTCAGGGGGCGCCTATTTTCGGGGAAACAGTGTATTTGGGCCTCGTGGCTGCACCCCAATATTAGGCCCAATGATTTTTACTTTGGAAATCTTGCCTTGTGATTTGCCACTGAAACACAATTTTAGCACAAACGATTTGGAGTAGCAAATGGGGATTCCGGAGATGCCACATAGATTTTGCACAATCTACTTCGTTGCTGGAAGATCGATTTCACACAGGACAGGATTCTATCTATTTCACTGACAAGGTTCACTTTCAGCACCAGCTCTAGCGCAGGAGCGACTTCTCTGCACTGTGATACTGAGCAAATGATACCAGCTTTTAATATGGCCAGGGACATGTAACTTCGGCAGCCAATCACAGTAGACCTTGTGCCATGACATTGTGGATGGTTTCTACACCCTGCATTTTTGGTGGAATGAACACACATAAAGTTAAGGAGGGAAAAAAAGCGTGCCTCTCCTGTGATCTCTTCAGACACTCTTCTAACCTCCCACACCCCCTGCCCTCATCAAACACGTCCCCCCGCTCATCATACAGCACCACTATGCTAGCCAATGTAATACAAAAGCATTAGTTAAAATTCGATGATTTACTGAACTGTGACCGACTTTTGCCGACTTTGAGTAAAAATGCTTGTGAAAGCAAACGCGGATCCGAATTTGAGATTGGCGAACGTTTTCCAAACACATGCGCTCATCTCTATTCCTTATTACAAAAAATGGCAAAAGTTATGCCATAAGTAAGGCATAATAGCAATAGTAAATGTGGGCCATAATTTTTGGGGGTGATGTTTTGTATGAAAAAAATATTCATGATGTTTTTAGCATTTTCAACCTCATTTTCTCCAAACATTTCTTACTGTCATTTTTTCTTGTAACACTTCTCGTTTTTAAATCGTAGAAAAAATCATATGAGAAAAATGCCACATCTAAAGTAAGCTGAATTTTGGGAAACAAAAAGCACAAAAAATTCCCCAAACACCCACCTTTCTCCCTGAAAGAAAAAACAAACAACAAACAGTTGTTTTGCTTTGATTTTTATAATTATTATAATGGACTTTAAAGCAAGCCTCATTATGAATATACATTTCTGATATATACAGTAATCAATATATCTAATGTCCTCTGTCCCAAAATCGATGCCCCATACATCTCCAAAATGGAAGAGGCATGGGAAGAACTGTGGAAAGTCTCAACCAAACCTCCCTGCCATAGGATTGACACAGCACCTGATATCCAGAGGAAGCGAGCACAGCAATACAATCATACAATCTAGTCTAAGGCATGAGACTGATGTTTGAACAAATCTGACCAAAGCACATAGATAAAGTGTGTCATATTAAAAGTACAGCAATGTGTATCAAAGTAACAATCAAATATGACAATGTTTATTAAATCCAATTTTACAGACCAAAGGAAACATCCATATAAGTTAAAACCAGCTAATAAAATTACATAAATCCAAAGTATGACAGACAAAATCACTGTCCATCTCACACCAGTGGAAAGTCGGGAGAATAATAGTTTAGACTTTTCACAGTGCTCCTTACGCCTGTGTATCAGCCATCATGGAGAAGAGAATGGGGCACTGATCTCAGAAAGGAGGACAGAGTGAAGCACAATAGGTGTTGTGGACTATACATTAGTAATAGGCACGGTTTAAAGTAATGTTGTTAAAAACCCCACATAAATGCAGTAGAATGCCAAAAAACACTGATTTTTGCAGTACAACTAATGACATCTGCTATACTGTATTTTCATCGGAAGATCACGGCAGATCCAGAGGTCTGTAGTGTTTATCTCCTAGGGTACGTTTCCACGTACCGTAATGTGTGCGCTTTGGATGGAGCGGAAGCCCTGCCCCCATCTATACACGCGGTGATTCCAGATGTGTTCGTTGAAGACATCCGGAATCGCCGTATCATGTACATAGAACTCTGTTATTTACCTTGCGGTGACTGAGTGTCGCCACAAGGTAAATAGACATGCTGCGGTCTAAAAAGACGCGCAGCATGTCCGGTTTCATGGGTGTGTCACCCGCGTAATCGGACGCATAGTAGAGATGGGATTTCATAAAATCCCCTCCACTATGCTGGAACATCTGGCCGCTGCGGATTAAATGCTGCGGTAGAACGCAGCGTTCAATCCGCAGCTAATACTGATGGTTTCCTGACCGTGGAAACGTACCCCTATAACTCCACTCCTGCCCTTTTCCCACAAGGCTCACAATTCGTCTAGACTCAGAACAGAGTGTACAGTAAAGCTGTTTGTCCCTGTTGCTGCCAGTGGGGCAGATTTTAAATAAATTTATGACTCCCTTAAAAAGGTCTGGTTTTTATGTATTTTTAATGTTTTTTTCATTATCCCCACCACATCCATGATTTTACGTAATAAGATTGCAGTTTTCATCAGTTTGAAACAGTATTTTGTGTGTTGTTACATTTTATCCACGCTGAGTATGATTTCTATTAATTGTTTTCAGTTATTAATGCATCACTGCGGATAAACCTATTTAATATGACTGTATGTTTAATTCTTGAATACAGTGGTGGGCAGTCATTTACAATTGTCTCTATTACATTGCTGTATATTGTAACAAAGGCATATTCTTAATTACATTTCCTGTGGCCAAATTAATTTTTGTAATTAGAATTTCTATGTAAAACATTCATACAGTTTGTACCTTATATGTAAGGACCAAGTGAGAATAGCCTTTAGCATTTAAAGGGAATCTGTCACCCCATTTTAGTCATATCAGCTAAAGATATGACTGAATAGTGCGTCCCATAGGCAAGCTATCGGTATGTAGCTTATATCCAGATACCCCCGTTTTGATAGCAAAATACCTTTGTAAAGTTGGGATTCTTTTCTGTAAATCAGGGCGGTCCGGAGGGCGGCATTTTCTCTCTGCCCCCCCACCCCCGCTCCTCTGCATCTCTTACGTATGGCCATCTGTGAATGGCACAGACGGCATTCTGCTTCCCGCGATTGCGCTTTTCAAATTACCCCCCGCGCATGCGCAGTGTGCTTTAGTGGGCAAAGCATAAAATCATTACAGCGCATGCGCAAATGTTTCCTTGCCCCGGAAATGACTGCTTGCCTTGGACGACTTTCGGGGCAAGGAAAGTGAATGACAATAGTTGCCCATGCGCTGTAATGATTTTATGCTTTGCCCACTAAAGCACACTGCGCATGCGCGGGGGTAATTTGAAAAGCGCAATCGCGGGAAGCAGAACGCCGTCTGTGCGATTCACAGACGACCATACACAAGAGATGCAGAGGAGCGGGGGTGGCGGGGCAGAGAGAAAACGCCGCCCTCCGGACCACCCTGATTTACAGAAAAGAATCCGAACTTTACAAAGGTATTTTGCTATCAAAACAGGGGTATCTGGATATAAGCTACATACCGATAGCTTGCTTATGGGACTCACTATTCAGTCATATCTTTAGCTGATATGGCTAAAATGGGGTGACAGGTTCCCTTTAATCTTCTGCTGGGATGTTTATTGCCCACCACTGCTGTAAAATAAGTCATGACCATCTTGTCTCCTGTATTGTTTGTATCATTCGTCATGCTGATATTAATCTTTCTTTTTCTCCCATTCAGCTGTTGTCCCTGTTCTTTGCCCCTTCGTTTTGTTGGTGAGGATATCACAGTGATGTCTGCATTCAACCTGCTCCATTTGGTGACAAAGAGCCAGCCAGTGGCCCTGCGGGCCTGTGGGCTTCCCTCAGGTTGACTGGTTGCTACTTGTTGTGTGATGCATATTGGGAGCCCTTAACAACTCAAACTCTGCTGCAGTAAAGAACCAGTTAAAATTAGTATAATAAAATTGGGAAATACATTACATATAAATTACACATGACTTTTTAAAAACTAACCTAAGGCTATAGTAATACATTTTATTGTTACAGTAGTTGTAAAAGTAAATGTTACCTTATATACAGGTGTTCTCACAAAATTAGAATATCATCAAAAAGTTAATTTATTTCAGTTCTTCAATACAAAAAGTGAAACTCATATAAAGTCATTACAAATAGAGTGATCTATCTTAAGTGTTTATTTCTGTTAACCCCTTCCCGACCCATGACGCCTACGTAGGCGTCATGAAAACCTGTGCCTTCCCGACCCATGACGCCTATGTAGGTGTCATGGTATAAATCCCATTCCTGCAGGTCGGGTGACCGAGGTCACTGAAAGGTCACCGACCCGAAGGCACAAGACCCTTTGTGTGTCACCACAGGGGGGGGTGGCTTAACCCCCCTTGGCTACGATCGCTCTGATTGGCTGTAATATTTCACAAATGAAATATTGCCATGGCTGGAGACCGAGATCCCACCCCCACACCGAGTGACGGCGGCGATCGGCCGCCACCACCAATTGATGGCGGCGATCGGTCGCCACCGTCACTATCTGCTCCCCTCCAGTCCGCCCCACCCCCGCCTTCCGATCCTCCACCCTCACCTCTCCCGGGACCTGCGATGTCCCTGTGGCCGTCCCGGAGTCCCTCCAGGATATTTCATGGGCGCCACCAACTTGGAAAATGGCGGGCGCATGCGCAGTGCGCCCGCCGGCAGATTCCATTCATTTATTTTGATCACTGTGATAAACTCTCACAGTGATCAAAATAAAAAAAAAGTAAATAAACGCCCCCTTTATCACCCCCATAGGTAATAAAACAAAGAAAATATTTTTTATTTTTCCATTAGGGTTAGGGTTAGAACTAGGGTTAGGGTTGGAACTAGGGTTAGAATTAGGATTAGGGTTAGAATTAGGGTTAGGAGTTGGAATTAGCGTTAGGGTTGGAACTAGGGTTAGGGTTGGAATTAGGGTTAGGGTTGGGATTAGGGTTAGGCTTGTGGTTAGGGTTAGAGTTGGGATTAGGGTTAGGGGTGTGTTGGGGTTAGGGTTGGGATTTGGGTTAGGCTTGTGGTTAGGGTTATGGTTAGGGTTGGGATTAGGGTTAAGGGTGTGTTGGGGTTGGGATTAGGGTTAGGGGTGTGTTGGGGTTAGGGTTGTGGTTAGGGGTGTGTTGCGGTTAGGGTTGGAGTTAGAATTGAGGGGTTTCCACTATTTAGGCATATCAGGGGGTCTCCAAACGCGACACCATTTATTCCAGTCAATTTTGCGTTCAAAAAGTCAAACAGTGTGTAACGGGTCTGGGAGGCGGAACCTCTGAGCTTTATTATACAAGGAGGCTTTCCTTGTAAAGGAGCGGGTGGCGCCCGGGGAGACGGATAGGAAGTCACTGCAAGTGACGGGGGCAGTCTCTGGATAGACAGGCGGGTAGTCACGGCAAGTGACCGGGGCAGTCTCTGGTTAGACAGGCGGGTAGTCACGGCAAGTGACCGGGGCAGTCTCTGGTTAGACAGGCAGGAAGTCTCGGCAAGTGACCGGGGCAGTCTCTGGGTAGACAGGCAGGAAGTCACGGCAAGTGACCGGGGCAGTCTCTGGTTAGACAGGCAGGAAGTCACGGCAAGTGACCGGGGCAGTCTCTGGTTAGACAGGCAGGAAGTCACAGCAAGTGACCGGGGCAGTCTCTGGTTAGACAGGCAGGAAGTCACAGCAAGTGACCGGGGCAGTCTCTGGTTAGACAGGCAGGAAGTCACAGCAAGTGACGGGGCAGTCTCTGGTTGACAGGCAGGAAGTCACAGCAAGTGACCGGGGCAGTCTCTGGATAAACAGGCAGGCAAGGAGCCGGGGCAGTCTTTGACTGGACAGGTATATACCACCTGAGACGGTGGAGCCTCCCGGTAGGCTAGCGGGCAGATGACAGATGAGCGCCCCCAAGTGAGCAGGCGAGAGTCTCTGGAACAGCCGATGAACACCGCAGGTGATGGCCGAACCTTCAGGTGGGCTTGCAGTCAGATGGCAGATGAGCGCCCCCAAGTGAGCAGGCGAGAGTCTCTGGAATTGCCGATGGTCACCGCATGTGACGGCCGAACCTCCAGGCAGGCTTGCAGGCAGGTAGCAGACAGCAAACTGGCAGGAAACAGGCAGGTAACTGGTAACGGACCCTGAGGGCTGAAGCAGAGTAAACAGTGCAACAACAACATTGCTCGGGCACCTCCATAAAGGAGGAAGTACTTTATATAGGGTGGAGTCCTCCGGCATTGGCCGGGGACCCTTTTGAAAGATGCGCGCGGCCCCTTTAAGAGCGGGGGAGGGCGCGGACGCGCGCCCTAAGTCCAGCAGCAGGGAAGGAGCGCACGGCCCCAGCAGGGCGGAAGGAGGACGCTGAGCGCGGGTAAGGGGGGCGACGTCCCTGCCTGGCAGAGGACGCTGTCGCAGGGGAACAGCGTCCCTGCCTGGCAGAAGGCAGGGACGCCGATGCTACAGTACCCCCCTTAGGCCCCCCCCCTTTTTAGGCCAGAAAGAAATTTAGCTAGGATGAGAGGGGCATGGATGTTCTCCCGAGGCTCCCACGTTCTCTCCTCAGGACCAAACCCTTCCAATCCACCAGAAAATAGGTCTTTCTTCCTACCCTTTTTGTGGCCAGAATGTTCTCTACCTCAAATTCGTCTTCAGCAGACACTGGAGCAGGAGGTGTACCTGTAGATTTGACAAAAGAGTTAAGTACCACCGGTTTGAGGAGAGATACATGGAAGGAGTTAGGAATCCGCAAATTGGCCGGGAGTTTCAATTTATAGGACACCGGGTTGATCTGACTGATGATCTCAAAAGGACCGATGAACCGAGGACCTAACTTGTAGGAAGGAATCTTGAGCCGGACATACTTGGACGAAAGCCAGACCTTATCCCCAGGACGGAATTGAGGAGGATCCAAACGTCTTTTGTCCGCATATTTCTTCATGCGCTCGGATGACAGAATGAGTGCGGACCGGGTACTCTCCCATATGGAGGAAAATTCGTTAACCAGAGATTCCGCAGCTGGATTGTCCACAGAGATGGAGACAGGAACAGGAATCCGGGGGTGTTGACCGAAGACTACAAAAAACGGAGATTTGGAGGAAGATTCGCTCTCGTGATTGTTATAAGAGAATTCGGCCCAAGGCAGGAGATCCACCCAGTCAGAATGGTGAGCATTAACGAAGTGCCGGAGATAACTGGTCAGATTCTGATTGATTCGCTCGACTTGTCCATTGGACTGCGGGTGGTAAGCGGAGGAGAAATCCAAGGTGACGTCTAGCAACTTACAAGTGGCTCTCCAGAATCGTGAGGTGAACTGTACCCCACGATCCGACACAATGTGACGAGGCAGACCATGAAGACGGAAGATGTGGCGGATAAAGTCTTTAGCCAACTCGGGTGCAGACGGAAGCCCTGGCAGGGGAATGAAGTGAGCCATCTTGGAAAATCGGTCAACAACCACCAAAATGACCGTACAACCGGCAGAGACGGGCAGATCTGTTATGAAGTCCATGGCTATATGCTGCCAGGGAGCAGCGGGTACAGGAAGCGGAAGAAGACGGCCGGCAGGCAGGTGTCTCGGAACTTTGTTGCGGGCACAGGAGACACAGGCAGAAACAAAGTCTATTACGTCTTTGTGCAGGGTAGGCCACCAGTAATGCCGAGTAATGAGCTGGAGGGTCTTTTTCTGACCAGCGTGGCCAGCTAGTTTAGACGAATGACCCCAGTGTAGGATTCTCTCCCGATCGGTTACTGATACGAACGTCTTGCCAGGAGGGAGACGATTTAGACTCACGGGAGCCACCCGCATCACTCTGGCGGGATCGATGATATGTTTAGGTTCCTCCTCGAGATCCGACACCAGGAAGGACCGGGACAAGGCGTCCGCCTTGATGTTCTTGTCGGCCGGACGAAAATGTAAAAGAAAATCAAAGCGGGCAAAAAACAAGGACCACCGGGCTTGGCGAGGGTTAAGTCTCTGGGCATGCTGGAGGTAAGCCAGATTTTTGTGGTCAGTGTAAATGATTACCGGATGAAGAGCCCCTCGAGTAGGTAGCGCCACTCCTCCAATGCCAGCTTGATGGCCAATAACTCTCGGTCTCCTATGGAGTAATTGCGCTCAGAAGAGGAGAAGAGTTTGGAGAAGAAGCCGCAAGATACCATCCTCCCGGATGAAGATTTTTGAGTAAGTACCGCTCCGGCTCCAGAAGAGGAAGCATCCACCTCCAGGAAGAACTGCTTGTTGCCGTCCGGGCGATGCAGCACTGGAGCGGAAGAGAAGGCCTGTTTTAAAGAAAGAAAGGCCTCCTCTGCTTCGGGCGTCCACTGTTTGGGATTAGCATCCTTGCGGGTGAGCGCGGAGATTGGAGCAGTCCGGGAAGAGAAGTGTGGTATGAAGAGTCGGTAATAATTGGCGAATCCCAGGAACCGCTGAATGGCCTTCAACCCCTCCGGTCGGGGCCATTTCTCGATGGCAGACAGTTTCTCCGGATCCATTCGTAGGCCTGTCTGAGAAATGATGTAGCCCAAAAACGGAAGCGAGGTCTGCTCAAAGAGGCACTTCTCATATTTGACGAAGAGGTGATTCTGCCTGAGCCTGAGCAGAACCTGACGAACATCCCTCCGGTGAGACTGGAGATCCGGAGAGAAGACCAAGATGTCGTCTAGGTACACCACAACGCAGGAGTAGAGAAGGTCCCGGAAGATGTCATTGACCAACTCCTGAAAGACTGCTGGAGCATTACAGAGACCAAAGGGCATAACCAAATACTCGTAGTGGCCGTCCCGGGTATTGAATGCCGTCTTCCATTCATCTCCCCGACGGATATGGACCAGGTTATATGCCCCACGGAGATCCAGTTTGGTGAAGATTCTAGCCCCCTCAGACGATCAAACAATTCTGGAATGAGCGGAAGAGGGTACTTATTCTTCACCGTGATCAAATTTAGGCCTCTGTAGTCAATACAGGGACGGAGAGAGCCGTCTTTCTTTTTTACGAAGAAGAAACCTGCTCCCGCTGGGGAGGTGGATTTCCGGATGAATCCCTTACCCAAATTCTCCTCGATATATTCGGACATTGACCTGGTCTCAGCAGCGGACAATGGGTAAATACGCCCACGGGGAGGCGTAGTACCGGGTTGCAGGTCGATAGGGCAATCATACGGTCTGTGCGGAGGTAATGTCTCTGCTTCCTTTTTATTAAAGACATCAGCGAAAGACCAATATGGAATCGGGAGCCCTGGTAGATTAGTTGGTGTAGGAGAAGGACGGACGGAATGAACAGGAACCAAGCAAGTTTTATGACAGTCTTGTCCCCAGCGAAGAATCTCTCCAGTCTGCCAGTCGAGCACGGGTGCATGCTTTTGGAGCCAAGGCAGACCTAGTAAGAAAGCATGTGAGAGTCCAGGCAGAACATGAAACGAGATGCTCTCAGAATGCAGCATTCCTACCTGCAGGGTTATGGCTTCAGTGATAAGTTGGATGGGACGTGGCAGGAGACCTCCATCCACAGCAGCAACAGATACTGGTTCAACCAGAAGTTTGGTAGGAATGCGATATTTCTCTACTAGAGCCTGTGAAACAAGATTCCCGGCTGCTCCAGAATCAAGTTGGGCAAGTTCGAAATAACGGTTCTCACCGAGGAGAATTGAGACTGACAACAGCAGAGATGAAGAGGATTTATTTTTGTCTAGGTGGACCTCTCCGAGCGAACCTAGACACAGGCGTTTCCCGACCTCTCTGGGCAGGTACGGATCCAGTGCTCCTTACTGCCACAGTAGAAGCAACTCCTCTCGGTACGGCGTGAGTCCTGACGGGCTTTGACCATCTTGGTCTGGTCGACTTGCATAGGCTCAGAAGAGTGTACCTGAGGAGAAACGGAAGGAGTTACAGGTCTCTGAAAAGAAGGGGCAAGACGGGGAAACCTTCTCTCACGGGTAGCCTCTTTAGCGCGCTCCTGGAACCGCAAATCAATTAGATTGGCGAGATTTATTAGGTCATCGAGAGAGGTTGGAATGTCCCGACCAGCAAGTTCATCTTTAATGCGGCCGGACAGACCCTCCCAGAAGACAGAGATCAGAGCGTCATTATCCCAAGCTAGCTCCGAGGCAAGGGTACGGAACCGTATGGCATATTGCCCCACGGTGAGACCTCCCTGACGGAGACGCAGCAGAGAAGATGCAGAGGAGGTCTTCCGTCCGGGTTCATCGAATACCTTCCAGAAGGCTGAGAGAAAAGCAGACAGGTCAGACACCAGAGGGTCCTCTCTCTCCCAAAGAGGATTTATCCAGGCCAGGGCCTCTCCTGGGACATGATGAAGGCAATTTTGGCCTGGTCGGAGTTAAACTGGTGTGCCAGGAGTTCGAAATGCAGGGTGCATTGGTTAACGAAACCCCGAACCAGAGCAGGGTCGCCTCCAAACCGAGGAGGAGCTGAAAGTCGAGGTCCAGGAACAGAAACCACGGAATTGGTAAGCAGCGGAACTGCCGGATTGCGAGTCATGGCGCCCGCGGTTGTTGCTGGTAAAGTAGTCAGAGTGTCCAGGCGGGAATTAACATTCCGCAGGTGACCCAGGATGGACTCCTGTTGAGACCTCTGACGAGACAGTTCATGACACAGGTCAGAGAGCGAAGGGGTTTGGGTGCCACCGGGTTCCATGGCCCGAGCAAACTGTAACGGGTCTGGGAGGCGGAACCTCTGAGCTTTATTATACAAGGAGGCTTTCCTTGTAAAGGAGCGGGTGGCGCCCGGGGAGACGGATAGGAAGTCACTGCAAGTGACGGGGGCAGTCTCTGGATAGACAGGCGGGTAGTCACGGCAAGTGACCGGGGCAGTCTCTGGTTAGACAGGCGGGTAGTCACAGCAAGTGACCGGGGCAGTCTCTGGTTAGACAGGCAGGAAGTCACAGCAAGTGACCGGGGAAGTCTCTGGATATACAGGCAGGCAAGGAGCCTGGGCAGTCTTTGACTAGACAGGTATATACGACCTGAGACGGTGGAGCCTCCCGGTAGGCTAGCGGGCAGATGACAGATGAGCGCCCCCAAGTGAGCAGGCGAGAGTCTCTGGAACAGCCGATGAACACCGCAGGTGATGGCCGAACCTTCAGGTAGGCTTGCAGTCAGATGGCAGATGAGCGCCCCCAAGTGAGCAGGCGAGAGTCTCTGGAATTGCTGATGGTCACCGCATGTGACGGCCGAACCTCCAGGCAGGCTTGCAGGCAGGTAGCAGACAGCAAACTGGCAGGAAACAGGCAGGTAATGTAAGGTTCTGTGTACATGTTCCTGAAACTCAGTTTGTTCGTCAGCCATTTTACTTTCTGTCTTGCTGCAGCTATCTTGCCCTCAGTCAATATGGAGTTTCCAGCTTGCATGTTCCCACCCTGATTCTCTCCTTTTGCTTCTTAAGCAGCCACAGCTGAGCAATCAGTGCTTCAGAATCTAGCCTGCAGTGAACCTGTGCCCTGACTCCTGAAGCCTTGGACCTTGTACTCCAGCTATTCCTACTGAGGAACTCTGAAGCACTTGTGGACTCTGAACCCTGCTCTTTGAAAGACCCACGTTTGCATGGACTTACGGTAACAGAGAAGAAGATCCTGAACCTGTTGTGGAGAGTGATTGCTGAGCTTAGATTACTCTGGCCTGCTGTGTCTCCTGCTTCTGTGTCTGCAAACTGTGTGACTATTTTTGCCAACTTGTATGAAGTAATACAAGACTTTCTATATCAAACCTGTGTCTCATGTATTTTCATCGCACCCAAGCACAAGACGCTATATGAACTGTACTATACACATTACAAGATTCTGAAGCCAAACGTTAGTGTCTGCTGGGTCTGGAAAGGCTGTGTCTGCTGTAACTGTGGATATCGGATGTCCGGTTGTACTTTCTGTGATGACAGTGGTTGTGACTTCTCACAACCATTCCAGGTGAGCAATTCCCTTAAGTTTTTTTTTCTGCAGTGTTACCACAGGTAAACACTATTGTTTTTTTTTTCTTTTCTCTTTTTCGTCTGCTGTAACTGTGGATATCAGATGTCCGGTTGAACTTTCTGTGATGACAGTGGTTGTGACTTCTCACAACCATTCCAGGTGAGCAGTTCCCTTAATTTTTTTTTCTCTGCAGTGTTACCACAGGTAAACACTATTGTTTTTTTTTTTCTTCTCCTCTCCTTCCAGTACTCCTGTTTTAAAAGATCTGGAAAATGGAGGCCCGCATAAAGGAACTTTGCGGAGTGACTGATAATATCCTTGCAGATTTGCAGAATATAAAGACCCGTTTTGCAAGCCTACAGGACCTCACTAATCACAATTTGCAAGTGTTTGGACAGACTGCCCAGGATTTGCGAGCCAGCATTGAGGCTCTAGAGGAGCGAGTCCAGGCTCCTGCCGTAGCCCCGAGTTCTGGGTTTCCCCAAGTTGCCCCCTTTTCGTTTTGGCGGTGAACGTGAGAAATTCAGGGGATTTATTAATCAATGCAATTTTTTTTTCTGCACATGCTTCACAATTTCCCACTGAACGATCTAAGGTGCTTACTATAATTATGTTGCTTACCAACAAGGCTTTGATGTGGGCAAACCCTCTGATTGAGACGGAGGATGATTGTTTGAATCACCTTGATGCTTTTATTTCAGCCATGGGGCAGGTGTTTGATGACCCAATCGAGGTGCAACAGCTGAAGCAGCCATGTAAGCTTTGCGCCAAGGTAAGCACTCGGTAGCTGAATATGCCTTGGATTTCAGGAGATGGGCCCTTGATACCACCTGGGACAGTTCCGCCAAAAAATCTATTTTCGAAAGGGGTTATCTCCACTGATTAAGGATGAACTTGCTCGTGCCGACCCTCCCACTGCGTTAGGTGACTTTATTAACTACTGCATCCGTATTGATACTCGTCTGACTGAACGCAGGCAAGAGAGATGGTTCGAAAGCAATCGCACTAACCTTTTCCTACCTTCCTCTCCAGCTAAGGAACCTTTGAGTAGGATTACACGGGAACCTGAACCTGAACCCATGCAGGTAGACTCTTTACAACGACGGGTTAGTGATGCACGCAAGGAACATCGTTTTAAGGAGAATCTATGTTTCTATTGTGGTAAGTCAGGGCACTTCATTATAAACTGCCCCAGCCATTCTCGTAAGACTACTGCAGCACTCATTCACTGTGAGTGTTGCGAGAGGGGATCTGTCAGGTCCGAGCCTCAGGCTCCAGAGAGATCTGCAGCAACAGATCTTGATTTCTCGGACTTAAACTCCGTTACCTCTGAGGACGTTGACTGTGTAAACGCTGCCATATTTCAAGTTTCCTCAGCGGTGTCCCAGCTGAGTTGTAAGAAAAACAATTCTCATTGCTTTCTTTCCATCAAACTCTGGGTTGACTCAGCTTGGGTGTCTAGCTCTGCTATGATCGACTCAGGGGCAAGTGGAAATTTTATGGATGTCTCCTTTGCTCTGAAACAGGGGATACGTTCAGTGAAGAAGGCTACTCCAGTACAGATGGAAACTGTGGATGGCTCCCTGCTGACCTCTGGACCAGTGGATCAGGAAACAGAGCCTTTGAGGGTTCTCATGGGTAAAGATCATCAAGAGAAACTGTCCTTTATGCTTATCTCTTCTCCCCACTTTCCCATTATTCTAGGGCTACCATGGCTGCAGGCTCAGAATCCTACCATTAACTGGGAGACCAAGGAATTACACTTTCCAGAGAAACAGATGAGTCCAAAAGTTTCAGCTTGCTCTGTTCCTAAAGGAACCATGTCAGTCCCTGAACTACCAGCTGTATACCAGGACTATGTGGATTTATGTGACAAGAAGAACGCTGACCAGCTTCCTCCTCACCGTCCATATGATTGTCCAATTGAATTATTGCCTGGAGCAGAGATACCTTTTGGTAAGATCTACCCCTGGCGGGGCCCGAGCTAAAGGCTTTAAAGGATTACATAGACGAAAATCTATCCAAGGGCTTCATACGCCCCTCTTCATCTCCTGCAGGTGCACCCATCTTCTTTGTAAAGAAGAAAGATGGATCTCTGAGACCCTGCGTAGATTATAGGGAACTCAATAAGGTTACTATTAGAAACCGTTATCCATTGCCTTTAATCCCTGAGTTATTGGAGAGAGTGCGACATGCCAAAATTTTCTCTAAACTAGATCTTCGTAGGGCCTATAACTTAGTCCGTATTAGACCTGGGGATGAATGGAAGACTGCATTCAGGTCATGCTATGGACACTTTGAATATCTAGTTATGCCTTTTGGTCTGAGTACCGCCCCAGCCACTTTCCAACACTTGGTGAATGACATCTTCAGGGATCTCCTAGATACATTCGTGGTGATTTATTTGGATGATATTCTAATTTTTTCTAACTCCACAGAGGAACATCATGGACATGTGAGAATGGTCTTGGAACGTCTAAGACAAAATCATCTTTACATCAAACTTGAAAAGTGTGAATTCCATAGGACCGAAATTCAATTTCTGGGGTATGTACTGTCTACACAAGGAATTAGTATGGATGGAAGCAAAACCCAAGCCATCAAGGATTGGCCAAGTCCTAGAAATGTGAAGGAGGTACAGCGCTTCATCGGGTTTGCCAACTTCTATAGACTTTCATTAGGAATTTCTCTGAGGTAGTGTCACCTATCACCCAACTTACCCGGAAAGAGTCTAGGTTCTCCTGGACTCCCCAAGCCCAGGAAGCATTTTCCCGTCTAAAAGATAAATTTACCACTGCACCTATCCTAGTACATCCCAACCCCGAGCTTGCCTTCATAATAGAGGTGGATGCTTCAGACTGTGCCGTTGGAGCTATACTCTCTCAGAGAACAGGTGAGAAGAATGTCTTGCATCCCTGTGCCTTCTTTTCCCAGCAGTTGTCTTCGGCTGAGAGGAACTACGATGTGGGCAATAGAGAGTTGTTGGCCATTATTGCCGCCTTCAAAGAATGGAGACACCTTCTTCAGGGAGCTGCACAGCAAATAGTCGTCCTGACAGACCATCGTAACCTTGAATTTATCAGGTCGGCTAAGTGCCTGACTCCTCGCCAGGCTCGCTGGAATCTTTTCTTAAACCAATTTAATTTTATCATTTCTTATAGACCAGGATCGCGCAATGGAAAGGCTGATGCACTCTCTAGGATTTACTCAGCAGAGACACGTCCAATTACTCCTCCTAAGACTATTCTTCCTGACTCTAGATTCCTAGGAGTAATTCATAATCAAGACCTACTTAAGGACATCAAGGAAGCATACCATGCGGATTCCTTTTTGGCACAACCCCCAAGGGACGTAAGTCTTATCTTTAAGAATGGTGTGTGGATTCAGGGACAACGCCTGTATATTCCTGAAACAGTCAGATTGAGAGTATTGCAACTCATTCACGATTCCAAGATAGAAACGCCTTTACCAGCAGTGGCTGAAAGAATCACGTCTTTACAGAAGAATATGGATCTTCTAAAGGAGAATCTGGAATCGGCTCAGGAAAGGTACAAGAAAGCAGCAGATAAATTTCGTAAACCTGCACCAGCTTTCAAGGTAGGAGACTTGGTCTGGCTGTCAACCAGAAATCTTAAGTTAAGGATTCCATCGTCTAAGTTGGGACATAAGTACATTGGACCCTATAAAATCAGTAAAATTATAAGTGCCGTTGCTTGTCGTCTTCAACTGCCCAGAACTATGAGAATCCACCCTGTCTTTCATGTATCCCTACTAAAGGCTGCGACACCCAATACGTTTCCTGGACGTTCTTCTCCTTGCCCTGACCCAGTGCTAGTCGATGGTCAGGAAGAATTTGTGGTGGAAAGGATTTTAGATTCCAGGTTGTATAGAAATCAGTTACAATATCTGATTAAATGGCAGGGCTACCCAGTGGAGGACAACTCATGGGAACCAGTCAATAACGTTAATGCTCCTCGCTTGCTCCGTCAGTTTCATCAGAGGTACCCACACAAGCCTGGTCTGAGGTCATCCGGAGGTTGTCCCTAAGGGGGGAGTAATGTAAGGTTCTGTGTACATGTTCCTGAAACTCAGTTTGTTCGTCAGCCATTTTACTTTCTGTCTTGCTGCAGCTATCTTGCCCTCAGTCAATATGGAGTTTCCAGCTTGCATGTTCCCGCCCTGATTCTCTCCTTTTGCTTCTTAAGCAGCCACAGCTGAGCAATCAGTGCTTCAGAATCTAGCCTGCAGTGAACCTGTGCCCTGACTCCTGAAGCCTTGGACCTTGTACTCCAGCTATTCCTACTGAGGAACTCTGAAGCACTTGTGGACTCTGAACCCTGCTCTTTGAAAGACCCACGTTTGCATGGACTTACGGTAACAGAGAAGAAGATCCTGAACCTGTTGTGGAGAGTGATTGCTGAGCTTAGATTACTCTGGCCTGCTGTGTCTCCTGCTTCTGTGTCTGCAAACTGTGTGACTATTTTTGCCAACTTGTATGAAGTAATACAAGACTTTCTATATCAAACCTGTGTCTCATGTATTTTCATCGCACCCAAGCACAAGACGCTATATGAACTGTACTATACACATTACAGGTAACTGGTAACGGACCCTGAGGGCTGAAGCAGAGTAAACAGTGCAACAACAACATTGCTCGGGCACCTCCATAAAGGAGGAAGTACTTTATATAGGGTGGAGTCCTCCGGCATTGGCCGGGGACCTTTTTGAAAGATGCGCGCGGCCCCTTTAAGAGCGGGGGAGGGCGCGGGCGCGCGCCCTAAGTCCAGCAGCAGGGAAGGAGCGCGCGGCCTCAGCAGGGCGGAAGGAGGACGCTGAGCGCGGGTAAGGGGGGCGACGTCCCTGCCTGGCAGAGGACGCTGTCGCAGGGGAACAGCGTCCCTGCCTGGCAAAAGGCAGGGACGCCGATGCTACACAGTGCTCCCTCCATTCCATGCCCCGACGTGTGCCCAAACAGTGGTTTACCCCACATATGGGGTATCAGCGTACTCAGGAAAAATTGCACAACAACTTTGGGGGTCCAATTTCTTCTGTTACCTTTGGGAAAATAAAAAAATTGGGGAGTAAAAAAATTATTTTTGTGGAAAAAAATGATTTTTATTTTCACGGCTCTGCGTTATAAACTTCTGTGAAGAACTTGGGGGTTCAAAGTGCTCACCACACATCTAGATGAGTTCCTTGGGGGATCTAGTTTCCAAAATGGGGTCACTTGTGGGGGGTTTCTACTGTTTAGGCACATCATGGGCTCCGCAAACGTAACATGACGCCCGCAGACCATTCCATCAAGTCGGCATTTCAAAACGTCATTACATACCTTCCGAGCCCCGATGTGTGCCCAAACAGTAGTTTTCTACCACATATGGGATATCAGCGTACTCAGGACAAACTGGACAACAACTTTTGGGGTCTAATTTTTCCTGTTACCCTTGAGAAAATAAAAAAATTGGGGCCTAAAAGATCATGTTTGTGGAAAAAATGTGATTTTTTTTATTTTCATGCCTAGGCGTTATAACCTTCTGTGAAGCCCTTGGGGGTTCAAAGTGCCCACCACACATCTAGATAAGTTCCTTGGGGGGGTCTAGTTTCCAAAATGGGGTCACTTGTGGGGAGTTTCTACTGTTTAGGCACATCAGGGGCTCTGCAAACGTAACATGACGCCCGCAGACTATTCCATCAAAGTCGGCATTTCAAAACGTCACTACGTCCCTTCCGAACCCCGACGGGTGCCCGAACAGTGGTTCCCCCCCACATATGGGGTATCAGCGTACTCAGGACAAACTGTACAACAACTTTTGGGGTCCAATTTCTCCTGTTACCCTTGTGAAAATAAAAAATTGCGGGCTAAAAAATCATTTTTTGAGAAAAAAAGATTGTTTATTTTCACGTCTCTGCATTATAAACTTCTGTGAAGCACGTGGGGATACAAAGTGCTCACCACACATCTAGATAAGTTCCTTGGGGGGGTCTAGTTTCCAAAATGGGGTCACATGTGGGGGGTTTTTACTGTTTAAGGCACATCAGGGGCTCTGCATACGTAACAAGATGCCCGCAGACCATTCCATCAAGTCGGCATTTCAAAGCGTCACTACATCCCTTCCGAGCCCTGATGTGTGCCGGGCTAAAAATCATTTTTTGAGGAAATAAAATTATTTTTTATTTTCACGGCTCTTCGTTATAAACTTCTGTGAAGCACCTGGGGGTTCAAAGTGCTCACTATGCATCTAGATAAGTTCCTTAGGGGGTCTAGTTTCCAAAATGGGGTCATTTGTGGGGGAGCTCCAAAGTTTAGGCACACAGGTGCTCTCCAAACACGACATGGTGTCCGCTAACGATTGGAGCTAATTTTCCATTCAAAAAGTCAAATGGCGCTCCTTCCCTTCTGAGCCCTGCCGTGCACCCAAAGAGTGGTTTCCCACCACATATGGGGTACCAGTGTGCTCAGGAAAAACTGGACAACAACTTTTGGGGTTCAATTTATCCTGTTACCCTTGGTAAAATAAAAAATAGCGGGCTAAAAAATCATTTTTGAGGAAAAAAAAGATTTTTTTATTTTCACTGCTCTGCGTTTATAAACTTCTGTGAAGCACTTGGGGGTTCAAAGTGCTCACTACACATCTAGATAAGCTCCTTGGGGGGTCTAGTTTCCAAAATGGGGTCACTTGTGAGGGGTTTCTACTGTTTAGGCACATCAGGGGCACTGCAAACGCAACTTGACGCCCGCAGAACATTCCATAAAGTCTGCATTCCAAAATGGCGCTCCTTCCCTTCTGAGCTCTCCCATGCACCAAAACAGTAGTTCCCCCCCACATATGGGGTACCAGCGTACTCAGGACAAACTGGACAACAACGTTTGGCATCCAATTTATCCTGTTACCCTTGTGAAAATAAAAAATAGCGGGCTAAAAAATAATTTTTGAGGAATAAAATGATTTTTTTTTATTTTCACTGCTCTGCGTTATAAACTTCTGTGAAGCACTTGGGGATTCAGAGTGCTCACAACACATCTAGATAAGTTCCTTAAGGGGTCTAGTTTCCAAAATGGTGTCACTTGTGGGGGTTTTTCACTGTTTTGTCACACAGGGGCTCTCCAAATGCGTCATGGTGTCCGCTAACGATTGGAGCTAATTTTCCATTCAAAAAGTCAAATGGCGCTCCTTCCCTTCTGGGCCCTGCCATGCGCCCAAACAGTGGTTTATGACCACATATGAGGTATCAGTGTACTCAGGAGAAATTGCCCAACAAATTTTAGGATCCATTTTATCCTGTTGCCCATGTGAAAATGAAAAAACTGAGGCTAAAAGAAAGTTTTTGTGAAAAAAAGGAATTTTTTTTTTTTACGGATCAATTTGTGAAGCACCTGAGGGTTCAAAGTGCTCACTATTCATCTAGATAAGTTCCTTGGGGGTCTAGTTTCCAAAATGGGGTCACTTGTGGGGGACCTCCAATGTTTAGGCACACATGGACTCTCCAAATGCGACATGGCAACCGCTTAATATTCCAGCATATTTTCCATTCAAAAAGTCAAATGGCGCTCCTTCCCTTCTGAGCTTTGCCGTGCACCCAAACAGTGGTTTATGACCACATATGAGATTTTGGTGTACTCAGGAGAAATTGACCAACAAAGTTTAGGATCCATTTTATTCTGTTGCCCTTGTAAAAATTAAAAAATTGATGAGAAAAAGAAAATTTTTGTTGGAAAAATTAAAATGTCCATTTTTTCCTTCCACGTTGCTTTAGTTCCTGTGAAGTACCTGAAGGGTTAATAATCTTCTTGAATGTAGTTTTGAGTAGCTTGAGGGGTGCAGTTTTTAGAATGGTGTCACTTTTGGGTATTTTCTGCCATATAGACCCCTCAAAGTGACTTCAAATGTGCGGTGGTCCTTAGAAAAAATGGTTTTGTAAATTTTGTTGTAAAAATGAGAAATCGCTGGTCAACTTTTAACCCTTATAACTTCCTAACAAAATAAAATTTTGTTTCCAAAATTGTGCTGATGTAAAGTAGATATGTGGGAAATGTTATTTATTAACTATTTTGTATCACATACCGTATTTTTCGGACTATAAGACGCACTGGACTATAAGACGCACCCAGGTTTTAGAGGTGGAAAATAGGGAAAAATATATTTGAAGCAAAAAATGTGGTAAAATATTTAATAACATAAATAACATACTATTATATGTGGTGTTTTTATATATAATAGTATGTTATTATGTTGGAAGCTACGGGTAGGAGATGGTGCTGCGGGACCAGAGTGGTGTCTGTAAAGTACTATGTGAAGACGCTGGAGGGTGAGTATAAGGCCAGTGTCACACATGCGAGAAACTCGCACGATGTCGTGTGAGTCTCTCGCATGAACACCCAGCACTGCCGCCGGCACTCAGACTGGAGCGTGCGGCTGCATAGAAATACATGCAGCATAGAAATACATGCAGCCGCTTGCTCCGGTCCGAGTGCCGGTGGCAGTGCTGGGTGTTCATGCGAGAGACTCACACGAAATCGTGCAAATTTCTCGCATGTGTGACCCCGGCCTGTGAATGGGTGCATAGGGCTTCTATTTAAAGCCACACTCCAGCACTGAAAAATAACACTGGAGTGCTGCTTTAAGATCCCATGGGAGAACTATAACTCCCAGCATGTCCTGCAGATCCTATGACATGCTGGGAGTTATAGTCCACCACAGGAGTGGCAGAGTGCTTTTTTATGTGCTGTCATTACTAACCTTTTAATTAATTCTCTGTTGTACAGTGTGTCTGAAGGACCTGTGATAACATCATGAAGAGGCAGGGCTTTGTGTGGTCATGTGATGCTCCAGCCCACCCTCTTCATGACCTCATCACAGGTCCTCCACAGGAGCATTCAGCATCGCATCAGCACAGCCCCCAGGCTGTCAGGTATGTGATGCCTCCTGCTGCACTCTGCTCCTGTCGCCTCCTTCTCCTTCCCACACATCTCCCGGCTGCTGCAGGAATCAGGCGCTGGGGAACCATGTGGCTCTGTCATTTGCTGCTCCCCGCTCACTGCTCAGCTGATAGGTGGGCGGGGAAGCGGCTAATTAATATTCACTGCACTTAAGTATCGGGACCAGTGGTTTCCCCAGCGCTGGATTCCTGCAGCGGAGGGGATATTTTCCTGCCTCCTGCGATCTCACTCTACCGCTGCCCCTTACTCCCCTCCCCACATGTTACATTCCGACCATAAGATGCACCCACACTTTCCTCCCAAATTTGGAGGAAAAAAAGTGCGTCTTGTGGTCCGAAAAATACGGTAACTCTCTGGTTTAACAGAATAAAATTCAAAATTTGAAAATTGCAACATTTTCGCCAAATTTCCATTTTTTTCACAAATAAACGTAAAAATTATCGACCTAAATTTACCACTAACATGCAGCCCAATATGTCACGAAAGAACAGTCTCAGAATCGCTAGGATCCGTTGAAGCGTTCCTGAGTTATTACCTCAAAAAGGGACACTCATCAGAATTGTTAAAAATGGCCAGGTCATTAAGGTCAAAATAGTCTTGGTCATGAAGGGGTTAATGTTGATGATTATGGCTTATAGCCAATAAAAACCCAAAAGTCATTATCTCAGTAAATTAGAATACTTTGTAACACCAGCTTGAAAAATTATTTTAAAATCTGAAATGTTGGCCTACTGAAATGTATGTTCAGTAAATGCACTGATTGCTTGGTCGGGGCTCCTTTTGCATCAATTACTGCATCAATGTGGCGTGGCATGGAGATGATCAGCCTGTGGCACTGCTGAGGTGTTATGGAAGCCCAGGTTGCTTTGACAGCAGCCTTCAGTTCGTCTGCATTGTTGGGTCTGGTGTCTCTCATCTTCCTCTTGACAATACCCCATAGATTCTCTATGGGGTTAAGGTCAGGTGAGTTTGCTGCCAATCAAGCACAGTGATACTGTTGTTTTTAAACCAGGTATTGGTACTTTTGGCAGTGTGGACACTTGCCAAATCCTGCTGGAGAATGAAATTTCCATCTCCAAAAAGCTTGTTGGCAGAGGGAAGCATTAAGTGCTCTAAAATTTCTTGGTAGACTGCTGCGCTGACTTTGGTCTTGATAAAACACAGTGGACCTACACCAGCAGATGACATGGCTCCCCTAACCATCACTGATTGTGGAAACTTCACACTAGACCTCAAGCAGCTTGGATTGTGGCCTCTCCACTCTTCCTCCAGACTCTGGGACCTTGATTTCCAAATGAAATGCAAAATTTACTTTCCTTATGGAGTGTGTCAATGACTGCTTTGTGGACATCTGTTAAGTCAGCAATCTTCCCTATGATTGTGGAGCCTACGGAAACAGACTTAGGAGCCCTTTTAAATGCTTAAGCCCGGGTCTCACATAGCGATACACCAGCGATCCCGACAACGATCAGGATCGCTGGTGTGTCGCTACATGATCGCTGCTGAGCTGTCAAACAGGCAGCTCAGGCAGCAATCAGGAAAGCGACACTGCGGGTAACATCGCTTAGTTACCCGCAGTGTACGTTGGATACCAGCGCCCTGATGCAGGGAGCTGGTAACCAAGGTACACGTCGGGTTTCCAGGCGCTGCGTGGTGCCTGGAAACCCGCTGTGTACCTTGGTTACCAGCTCCCTGCATCAGGGCGCTGGTATCCAAGGTACACAGCGGGTTTCCAGGCACAGCCCCGCGCCTGGAAACCCGCTGTGTACCTTGGTTACCAGCGAATCGCTGGTCTCCCGCCTGTCACACGCAGCGATGCGTGCTGGCCAGCGGGAGACCAACGATCAAAAAAATGTCCAGGACATTCAGCGACGATCAGGGGGCTGATCGTCGCTGAATGTCACACACAGCGATATCGCTGGGGAGATCGCTGTTGCGTCACAAAACTAGTGACTCAGCAGCGATCTCGCTAGCGAGATCGCTGTGTGAGACGGGGGCTTTAGGAAACCTTTTTTGTTTTTTGTTAATTATTCTAATTGACTGAGATAATGACTTTTGGGTTTTCATTGGCTGTAAGCCATAATCATCAACATTAACAGAAATAAACACGTGAAATAGATCACTCTGTAATGACTCTATATAATATATGTTTCACTTTTTGTATTGAAGAACTGAAATAAATTAACTTTTTGATGATATTCTAATTTTGTGAGAAGCACCTGTATATGAACATCATTTATATTCCTGCTGACAGGACTTTCTTTACCACTAAAAGGAGTCTGACAACAGCTCTGCCCCCTTTTGTACTGCTTTAGTAAGAATATAAAAATTAAAGAGTAACTGTTGTTTAATTTTGTATTTCATAAAGTCATAGTATACATGGAAATAAGCAACTTTCTAACATTTTATCAGATATATTTGCTTCTTTCTCCTCCTACATTGATCCTTCACTCTCAAGTTATGGCTAAAATCTATATTCAGTGAAGACAGATTTTCCCATTAGTGAGATAGGAGATTGCAGATGGTGCTTTTAAATTTTTATGGAGAGGAGTGGAAGAGCTGTAGGCAGACACAGACATGGTAATGCAAGTTTTCTTGAAACAGTACAGTAGTTACAGTTCTCCATAGAATTTCATTCTCCATAGAATTTCCACCAACCATCATCTCTTTTCTCAGTAATGGGAATATCTGCGTTCGCTGAAGGCAGACTATACCAGTGAATTGACAATTTTGAGAATGTATGGAGAAAGCATATTTTTCTACTTATATATATTAGATAATTTCTTATTTTCACGTTCTATTCATTTCTAAATAAATATATATATATATATATATATATTATATATATATATATATATATTTATGTTCTGGTTGCTGTTCATGCCTCTCTTCCTCTCCTATTTAGCATTGTCAGCAGGTTTCAATCAGCTGACAAAGTTTGTGCTGCACTAAACAACTTGTTTGCCGGTTGGCAGTCATGCAATAGCCTGTTTACACAGGGAAAGTGAACTTCAGATGCACACAATAATCTGTAAGGCTATGTTTCCTCGAGTATTTGATGAGTTTTTAATGTTTCAGATTGTTTGCACCATTTCTGCACCTATTAAGTAAAATAGGTTACTTGTGTTTTTTTGAATATCTGCAACATCAAAAACTCACCCTAATGCTTATGGTGGGAACATAGCCTAATAGGTTGTTCAGTGTGCTTAGGCTGGCATTGTTCTCGCCAGCTCAGGCAATGTTCACACAGGATGATGTGCTGTTGAGAACTATGAAATTTTGTTCAAACCAAAAATCATTTAAACTAATTGAACAAGTGTTTTCCTTATTTGTCAGGTGATTTTCAGGCTGTTTAATCTGCACTATTATCGTGAAAGAATTGTTTCTAGGAACACTCGTTCATGATAATCATGCAATATAAATGCACCTTTGCTTAGTATTGGGAACGTTTTTTTTTTTTTTTTTAGAAAAGTAATTATTTGGCTGCAATATCACATACCTTGAACTGTTATGAATGTGCTAGAGATGGTTTCTGAGCAGAGGCTCCCTCTGGTGATTACAGACAGTACTGAACCTTTCAGCGAGGAATGGCAATCTGGGTTCACTGACTGGTCTGATATAAGGGAGGTTCCCTCCCATGATGGTTGCCGGTGATCAATTGTTCTTGTCTCAATTGTGGTTCCTGGTTCATTTGGAAGCTTGCTGTGTCTTGCCTGCATCTTCTGCTATCAGATAAGATATTTTCTGCTTTTATTTTTTGTGCTTGCTTTTTGCATTGTTCCCTGCACTTCTGTGGAGGTCAGCCAGGTCCCCTCTGGGGGGCTTGTGCTCCTCTCAGTTTATCTGGAGCCACTGTTTGTTCATTTGCTTTTTCCTGTTTTTTCAGTGGCTGCGGCTTAGTTTTGTTACACCAGAGAACTGATTTAGGTGGTAGAGGTCGTGTGTTGATTATCGTCTCTTGAATAAGAGCACTGTGAAGTATCAATATCCGTTACCTTGATTTTTGACCTGTTTTCCAGGGTGAAAAGTGCTAGTTGGTTTACCAAGCTTGACCTCAGGGGGGCGTATAACCTTATTCGCATTATGCACGGGGATGAATTGAAGACGGCGTTTAATAGCCCAGAGGGGCATTTTGAGTACCTAGTGATGCCCTTTGGGCTCACTAATGCTCCTTCCGTCTTCCAATCCTTCATGAATGATATTTTCAGGGATTTTGTGGATAAATTTCTGATTGTTTATTTGGATGATATTGTAATGTATGGTGTACAGTTCATATAGCGTCTTGTGCTTGGGTGCGATGAAAATACATGAGACACAGGTTTGATATAGAAAGTCTTGTATTACTTCATACAAGTTGGCAAAAATAGTCACACAGTTTGCAGACACAGAAGCAGGAGACACAGCAGGCCAGAGTAATCTAAGCTCAGCAATCACTCTCCACAACAGGTTCAGGATCTTCTTCTCTGTTACCGTAAGTCCATGCAAACGTGGGTCTTTCAAAGAGCAGGGTTCAGAGTCCACAAGTGCTTCAGAGTTCCTCAGTAGGAATAGCTGGAGTACAAGGTCCAAGGCTTTAGGAGTCAGGTCACAGGTTCACTGCAGGCTAGATTCTGAAGCACTGATTGCTCAGCTGTGGCTGCTTAAGAAGCAAAAGGAGAGAATCAGGGTGGGAACATGCAAGCTGGAAACTCCATTTTGACTGAGGGCAAGATAGCTGCAGCAAGACAGAAAGTAAAATGGCTGACGAACAAACTGAGTTTCAGGAACATGTACACAGAACCTTACATTACTCCCCCCTTAGGGACAACCTCCGGATGACCTCAGGCCAGGCTTGTGTGGGTACCTCTGATGAAACTGACGGAGCAAGCGAGGAGCATTAACGTTATTGACTGGTTCCCATGAGTTGTCCTCCACTGGGTAGCCCTGCCATTTAATCAGATATTGTAACTGATTTCTATACAACCTGGAATCTAAAATCCTTTCCACCACAAATTCTTCCTGACCATCGACTAGCACTGGGTCAGGGCAAGGAGAAGAACGTCCAGGAAACGTATTGGGTGTTGCAGCCTTTAGTAGGGATACATGAAAGACAGGGTGAATTCTCATAGTTCTGGGCAGTTGAAGACGACAAGCAACGGCACTTATAATTTTACTGATTTTATAGGGTCCAATGTACTTATGTCCCAACTTAGATGATGGAATTCTTAACTTAAGATTTCTGGTTGACAGCCAGACCAAGTCTCCTACCTTGAAAGCTGGTGCAGGTTTACGAAATTTATCTGCTGCTTTCTTGTACCTTTCCTGAGCCGATTCCAGATTCTCCTTTAGAAGATCCATATTCTTCTGTAAAGACGTGATTCTTTCAGCCACTGCTGGTAAAGGCGTTTCTATGGGAAATCGTGGTAGAATGTTAGGATGATAACCTAGATTAGAGTAAAAAGGAGACTGCTTAGTGGAGGCACTCTGAGAGTTGTTATACGAGAACTCAGCTAATGGAAGTAGATCCACCCAATCATCCTGTAGGTGGCAGATAAAGCAGCGGAGATACTGCTCCAGGGTTTGATTGGTTCGTTCGGTCTGTCCATTAGTCTGGGGATGAAAAGCAGAAGAAAGGTTTACTTTAATGTCCAATGCTGCACAGAAATTTTGCCAAAACCTAGAAGTGAATTGCACCCCTCGATCCGAAATAACCTCATCCGGTACTCCATGTAAGCGAAACACATCTTTAATCATCAAATCTGATGTCTGTTTTGCAGTGGGTAAGCCGACACAAGGGATAAAATGAGCTGCCTTTGTTAGACGGTCAACCACCACTAGAATGGTGTTCTTCCCTTGAGAGGTTGGTAACTCCACAATGAAGTCCATAGAAATGGATCCCCACGGGCGGGATGGGGTGGGAAGAGGCTGTAACAGACCAGTTGGTGAGGAGCGAGGTGTTTTGCATCTTGCACAGACTTCACATGAAGTGACATAGTTTAAAACATCCTTCCTGCAAGTGGGCCACCAAAAGAAACGAGAGAGAAATTCCTGTGTCTTTAGAATTCCTCTATGCCCAGCTATCTTGGAATCGTGAATGAGTTGCAATACTCTCAATCTGACTGTTTCAGGAATATACAGGCGTTGTCCCTGAATCCACACACCATTCTTAAAGACAAGACTTACGTCCCTTGGGGGTTGTGCCAAAAAGGAATCCGCATGGTATGCTTCCTTGATGTCCTTAAGTAGGTCTTGATTATGAATTACTCCTAGGAATCTAGAGTCAGGAAGAATAGTCTTAGGAGGAGTAATTGGACGTGTCTCTGCTGAGTAAATCCTAGAGAGTGCATCAGCCTTTCCATTGCGCGATCCTGGTCTATAAGAAATGATAAAATTAAATTGGTTTAAGAAAAGATTCCAGCGAGCCTGGCGAGGAGTCAGGCACTTAGCCGACCTGATAAACTCAAGGTTACGATGATCTGTCAGGACGACTATTTGCTGTGCAGTCCCTGAAGAAGGTGTCTCCATTCTTTGAAGGCGGCAATAATGGCCAATAACTCTCTATTGCCCACATCGTAGTTCCTCTCAGCCGAAGACAACTGCTGGGAAAAGAAGGCACAGGGATGCAAGACATTCTTCTCACCTGTTCTCTGAGAGAGTAGAGCTCCAACGGCACAGTCTGAAGCATCCACCTCTATTATGAAGGCAAGCTCGGGGTTGGGATGTACTAGGATAGGTGCAGTGGTAAATTTATCTTTTAGACGGGAAATGCTTCCTGGGCTTGGGGAGTCCAGGAGAACCTAGACTCTTTCCGGGTAAGTTGGGTGATAGGTGACACTACCTCAGAGAAATTTCTAATGAAACGTCTATAGAAGTTGGCAAACCCGATGAAGCGCTGTACCTCCTTCACCCTTCACATTTCTAGGACTTGGCCAATCCTTGATGGCTTGGGTTTTGCTTCCATCCATACTAATTCCTTGTGTAGACAGTACATACCCCAGAAATTGAATTTCGGTCCTATGGAATTCACACTTTTCAAGTTTGATGTAAAGATGATTTTGTCTTAGACGTTCCAAGACCATTCTCACATGTCCATGATGTTCCTCTGTGGAGTTAGAAAAAATTAGATTATCATCCAAATAAATTACCACGAATGTATCTAGGAGATCCTGAAGATGTCATTCACCAAGTGTTGGAAAGTGGCTGGGGCGGTACTCAGACCAAAAGGCATAACTAGATATTCAAAGTGTCCATAGCGTGACCTGAATGCAGTCTTCCATTCATCCCCAGGTCTAATACGGACTAAGTTATAGGCCCCACGAAGATCTAGTTTAGAGAAAATTTTGGCATGTCGCACTCTCTCCAATAACTCAGGGATTAAAGGCAATGGATAACGGTTTCTAATAGTAACCTTATTGAGTTCCCTATAGTCTACGCATGGTCTCAGAGATCCATCTTTCTTCTTTACAAAGAAGATGGGTGCACCTGCAGGAGATGAAGAGGGGCGTATGAAGCCCTTGGCTAGATTTTCGTCTATGTAATCCTTTAAAGCCTTTAGCTCGGGCCCCGCCAGGGGGTAGATCTTACCAAAAGGTATCTCTGCTCCAGGCAATAATTCAATTGGACAATCATATGGACGGTGAGGAGGAAGCTGGTCAGCGTTCTTCTTGTCACATAAATCCACATAGTCCTGGTATACAGCTGGTAGTTCAGGGACTGACATGGTTCCTTTAGGAACAGAGCAAGCTGAAACTTTTGGACTCATCTGTTTCTCTGGAAAGTGTAATTCCTTGGTCTCCCAGTTAATGGTAGGATTCTGAGCCTGCAGCCATGGTAGCCCTAGAATAATGGGAAAGTGGGGAGAAGAGATAAGCATAAAGGACAGTTTCTCTTGATGATCTTTACCCATAAGAACCCTCAAAGGCTCTGTTTCCTGATCCACTGGTCCAGAGGTCAGCAGGGAGCCATCCACAGTTTCCATCTGTACTGGAGTAGCCTTCTTCACTGAACGTATCCCCTGTTTCAGAGCAAAGGAGACATCCATAAAATTTCCACTTGCCCCTGAGTCGATCATAGCAGAGCTAGACACCCAAGCTGAGTCAACCCAGAGTTTGATGGAAAGAAAGCAATGAGAATTGTTTTTCTTACAACTCAGCTGGGACACCGCTGAGGAAACTTGAAAAATGGCAGCGTTTACACAGTCAACGTCCTCAGAGGTAACGGAGTTTAAGTCCGAGAAATCAAGATCTGTTGTTGCAGATCTCTCTGGAGCCTGAGGCTCGGACCTGACAGATCCCCTCTCGCAACACTCACAGTGAATGAGTGCTGCAGTAGTCTTACGAGAACGGCTGGGGCAGTTTATAATGAAGTGCCCTGACTTACCACAATAGAAACATAGATTCTCCTTAAAACGATGTTCCTTGCGTGCATCACTAACCCGTCGTTGTAAAGAGTCTACCTGCATGGGTTCAGGTTCAGGTTCCCGTGTAATCCTACTCAAAGGTTCCTTAGCTGGAGAGGAAGGTAGGAAAAGGTTAGTGCGATTGCTTTCGAACCATCTCTCTTGCCTGCGTTCAGTCAGACGAGTATCAATACGGATGCAGTAGTTAATAAAGTCACCTAACGCAGTGGGAGGGTCGGCACGAGCAAGTTCATCCTTAATCAGTGGAGATAACCCTTTCGAAAAATAGATTTTTTGGCGGAACTGTCCCAGGTGGTATCAAGGGCCCATCTCCTGAAATCCAAGGCATATTCAGCTACCGAGTGCTTACCTTGGCGCAAAGCTAACATGGCTGCTTCAGCTGTTGCACCTCGATTGGGGTCATCAAACACCTGCCCCATGGCTGAAATAAAAGCATCAAGGTGATTCAAACAATCATCCTCCGTCTCAATCAGAGGGTTTGCCCACATCAAAGCCTTGTTGGTAAGCAACATAATTATAGTAAGCACCTTAGATCGTTCAGTCGGAAATTGTGAAGCATGTGCAGAAAAAAAAAAGATTGCATTGATTAATAAATCCCCTGAATTTCTCACGTTCACCGCCAAAACGAAAAGGGGGCAACTTGGGAATCCCAGAACTCGGGGCTACGGCAGGAGCCTGGACTCGCTCTTCTAGAACCTCAATCCTGGCTCGCAAATCCTGGGCAGTCTGTCCAAACACTTGCAAATTGTGATTAGTGAGGTCCTGTAGGCTTGAAAAACGGGTCTTTATATTCTGCAAATCTGCAAGGATATTATCAGTCACTCCGCAAAGTTCCTTTATGCGGGCCTCCATTTTCCAGATCTTTTAAGACAGGAGTACTGGAAGAAGAGGAGAGGAGAAAAAAAAAAAACAATAGTGTTTACCTGTGGTAACACTGCAGAGAGAAAAAAAATTAAGGGAACTGCTCACCTGGAATGGTTGTGAGAAGTCACAACCACTATCATCACAGAAAGTTCACCCGGACATCTGATATCCACAGTTACAGCAGACAAAACAGAGAAAAGAGAAAAAAAAAAAACAATAGTGTTTACCTGTGGTAACACTGCAGAAAAAAAAACACTTAAGGGAATTGCTCACCTGGAATGGTTTGAGAAGTCACAACCACTGTCATCACAGAAAGTACAACCGGACATCCGATATCCACAGTTACAGCAGACACAGCCTTTCCAGACCCAGCAGACACTAACGTTTTGTCTTCAGAATCTTGTAATGTATGGTGTACAGTTCATATAGCGTCTTGTGCTTGGGTGCGATGAAAATACATGAGACACAGGTTTGATATAGAAAGTCTTGTATTACTTCATACAAGTTGGCAAAAATAGTCACACAGTTTGCAGACACAGAAGCAGGAGACACAGCAGGCCAGAGTAATCTAAGCTCAGCAATCACTCTCCACAACAGGTTCAGGATCTTCTTCTCTGTTACCGTAAGTCCATGCAAACGTGGGTCTTTCAAAGAGCAGGGTTCAGAGTCCACAAGTGCTTCAGAGTTCCTCAGTAGGAATAGCTGGAGTACAAGGTCCAAGGCTTTAGGAGTCAGGTCACAGGTTCACTGCAGGCTAGATTCTGAAGCACTGATTGCTCAGCTGTGGCTGCTTAAGAAGCAAAAGGAGAGAATCAGGGCGGGAACATGCAAGCTGGAAACTCCATTTTGACTGAGGGCAAGATAGCTGCAGCAAGACAGAAAGTAAAATGGCTGACGAACAAACTGAGTTTCAGGAACATGTACACAGAACCTTACAGATATCTTGATTTTTTCCAATGACTGGGACTCTCATGTGAAACATGTTCGGACTGTGTTCCAGATTTTGAGAGAGATTGCACTGTATGTGAAGGGATCAAAGTGTCTTTTTGGCGTACAGAAAGTCTCATTTCTGGGATTCATTTTGTCTCCGTCTGTTATTGAAATGGACCCGGTCAAGGTTCAGGCCATCTGTGATTGGGTCCAACCTACTTCATTAAAGGCTCTTCAGAGATTTTTGGGTTTTGACAATTTTTATCGTAAATTTATTGGTAATTTCTCCGGTATTGTTAAACCATTGACTGATTTGACCAAAAAGGGTTCTGATGTGGTGAATTGGCCTCCTGAGGCAGTCTCTGCGTTTCAGGAACTTAAGCAGAGATTCACTTCTGCTCCTGTTCTACGGCAGCCTGATGTTTCTCTACCATTTCAGGTGGAGGTTGATGCCTCTGAAATTGGGGCAGGTGCCGTTTTGTCCCAAAAGAGATCCAGAGACCTCTAAGAGTAACCCTTGTGCCTTTTTCTCTTGAAATTTTCTCCAACTGAACGTAATTATGACGTGGGTAATCGGGAGTTATTGGCCATGAAGTGGGCCTTTGAAGAGTGGAGACATTGGCTGGAAGGAGCCAAACATCAGGTGGTGGTCCTCACGGTCCATAAGAATCTGGTTTATCTGGAATCAGCCAAGCGACTTAATCCTAGACAGGCCAGGTGGGCCTTGTTTTTCACACGTTTTAATTTTGTGGTTTCTTTTCTTCCTGGCACTAAGAATGTTAAGGCGGATGCCCTCTCGAGGAGTTTCTTTGCGGACTCTCCTGAGTTATCTGATCCTACTGTTATTTTGAAAGAGGGTGTAGTTCTTTCCGCCATCTCGCCCAATTTGAGACTGGCTCTGGAAGGGTGTCAGGAGGATAAACCTGAGCGCTGCCCTATTGGGAAATTGTTTGTCCCAGACCAGTGGAAGAAGAGTGTGATGTCTGAGATTCATTGTTCCGCGTTGGCTGGTCATCCCGGTATTTTTGGTACCAGAGACTTGGTGAGTCGGTCCTTTTGGTGGCCTACTTTGTCTCGTGACGTCAGGGAATTTGTGCAGTCCTGTGGGACTTGCTCTCGCTCCAAGCCTTGCTCTCGCTCAACTGGATTGTTAATGCCATTACCTGTGCCCAAGAGGCCATGGACCCATATCTCTATGGATTTTATTTCCGACCTCCCTGTTTCTCAGAGAATGACCGTTATCTGGGTAATCTGTGATAGGTTTTCCAAGATGATACATCTTGTGCCATTACCTAAGTTACCTTCCTCCTCCGAATTGGTGCCTTTGTTTCTTCAGCACGTGGTTCGGTTACATGGCATTCCGGAGAACATTGTGTCTGACAGAGGAGTCCAGTTTGTTTCCAGATTTTGGAGGACATTTTGTTCTAAACTTGGTGTTCAGTTGTCTTTCTCCTCTGCTTTTCATCCTCAGACCAATGAACAAACCGAGAGAACAAACCAGACCTTGGAGACTTATTTGAGATGTTTTGTGTCTGCTGATCAAGATGACTGGGTCTCTTTTTTGCCTTTGGCTGAGTTTGCTCTTAATAATAGGGCTAGCCCTGCCACCTTGATGTCTCCATTTTTCTGCAATTTTGAGTTTCACCCTCGATTTTCTTCGGGACAGGCGGAGGCTTCTTTCTGTCCGGGGGTTGACTCTGTTGTGGAGCGAATGCAGCAGATTTGGGACCAGGTAGTGGAGAGGTTGTCTCTCTCTCAGGAGAAGGCCCAATGGTTTGCCAACCGGCATAGGACTGATGGTCCTTGGTTTAAAGTGGGGGACTTGGTTTGGTTGTCCTCAAGAAATATCCCTATGAAGGTTGCATCTCCAAAATTTAAGCCAAGGTTCACTGGACCTTATAAGATCGTGAAGATTATTAATCCTGTTTCCTTCCGTTTGCTTCTTCCAGGGACATTTAAGATCCATAACGTGTTCCACAATTCCTTATTGAAGAGGTTTGTCGAGCCAGTGGTTCCTATGGCTGCGCCTCCTGACCCTGTTTTGGTTGAGGGCAATCTGGAGTATGTGGTTGAGAAAATATTGGATTCTCGTTTTTCTAGACGGAAACTCCAGTATTTGGTTAAGTGGAGAGGTTATGGTCAGGAGGACAATTCTTGGGTGTTTGCTTCGGACATCCATGCTAGGTGACTGATCCGTGCGTCTCACCGAGCTCATCCTGATCGGCCTGGTTGCACAAGTGAGGGTTCGGTGACCCCTCCTCAAGGGGGGGTACTGTTATGAATGTGCTAGAGATGGTTTCTGAGCAGAGGCTCCCTCTGGTGGTTACAGACAGTACTGAAGCTTTCAGCAAGGAATGGCAATCTGGGTTCACTGACTGGTCTGATATAAGGGAGGTTCCCTCCCATGATGGTTGCCGGTGATCAATTGTTCTTGTCTCAATTGTGGTTCCTAGTTTATTTGGAAGCTTGCTGTGTCTTGCCTGCATCTTCTGCTATCAGATAAGATATTTTATGCTTTTATTTTTTGTGCTTGCTTTTTGCATTGTTCCCTGCACTTCTGTGGAGGTCAGCCAGGTCCCCTCCGGGGGGCTTGTGCTCCTCTCAGTTTATCTGGAGCCACTGTTGTTTGTTCATTTGCTTTTTCCTGTTTTTTCAGTGGCTGCGGCTTAGTTTTGTTACACCAGAGAACTGATTTAGGTGGTAGAGGTTGTGTGATCTCAGGTGTTTTTGCAATCAGTAAAGTTGGATTTTTTTAGGGGCTTTTTTTGGATTGCAGTGAGTATCCTTTCCTGTACTTTTCTGTCTAGACAGATTGGGCCCCCGCGTTTGCTCAATCTATTTTCTGTCTGTGTCCGTGCTTCCTCTTGTCTAACCGCCATTACATGTTTGGGGGCTTCCTATTTTCTTTGGGGATCTGCTCCGGGGCAGATAGCTTTCATCTTTCTGCCTTTAGGTGTAGTTATCTCTCAGAACGTGACGAGGCGTCTAGGATCAACGTAGGAACGCTCCACGGCTACCTCTAGTTGTGTGGTTAGTTCAGGTTACTGCAATCCAATAGGTTCCAGCCTCTCTAGTGTATTGCCGTTTTTGCTTACTCTCCTCAGCTACCAAAACATAACATTGACCAATGTCAAAAGAGCACTGTTACTTAGAATTTGGCAAATCTGATAGTATTAAAAATCTTAAATTTTGGAAGAGTCAAATTGTAACAACCTTTCACCATGATCTACGTAGACCTTTTTATACTGCATATACTGCACAAAAAGTGCTGGTGGTGGAGCACTTTTTAGAATTCTCAAATCCTCATCATGACGAGGACCAATAGTCCGAAACACCTTGTCTGCAAATGGAGATTCTGATTTGGCTTTTATCCTAAGTCATATTACAAGACTCGTTAAAGGGTTGATTGTGACTTGTAGGATCGCTACTTCCAATAGGTGGCACTATAGAGTACAAGTCCTCTTTGTTTGAAGAGGCAATTTGCATATCATCATTAAATGGGCACAGATAAGTTGTCAGTGTGTTTCTCCAGGAGCTTTGTGGGGTTCTCTAGTTGCCAGCATTGCCCTATTAGCTTTTCTTCCTTTTAAACTAGGCTGTATTTCAATGGTCGGCTTTGCTATGTAGACTCCAACATGTTAGAATTTAGGTTTTGTTTGACTTAACCTCCGTCATGAATTATTGTCATTTTCGGAGTGGTCCAGAAAGCTGAGATTTTTATAGTTTTTGTCCTCACCCTGGGAAGCTTCTTTATCTGCTATGTTGCAAGCAGATCTGATATAAATGAATTTAGGTGATCTTCTATGTTAAGTAAATAATGGCTTTCTTCGCTTTTTTAATACTGTAGATTCACTTTTTTGTTAGTAAGGGAAATAAATTCAATAGTGGACTATTACCTTCCATGTCAGATTTTTAGTTGCAGAATAGTGAGGCTGCAAACAGCAGTGAAAATTACAGTCTTCCTTGGTATTAAATAATTTGCCTTTGCTTTGCCTCATATCTTTTATAATTTGCTTTGCCTCTTATATCTATGACATATCTTCAAGATATGTCATCAATATAAGATCGATTGGGCTTCGACTCCCATCACCCCACCAATGTCACCACTGTACAGCAGCTGCAGTATCCCATCATAAATAATAATGTTTTCCTCACTATGTGGCCATATATGTATGCCCTATAAAACGTTACACATCTTATTGAGAAGGGAATTGGTAACACCTAATTGTTACAACAGCATTATTTAGTTTGTTTGTTTTTTCTTTTGCGAAAGCACATATTTACTAAAACAGTTGACAAGGAGGGCTGATGGGTCCTCCAACATTGTTGTAGATCATGAGCTGCTTTCCAGTAGATGGCAGTATATACTTATTTTTGCACATACATTTTGACCTACACCATGGTGGGTAATTGTATGTATGTATTGTGCACAACGCCAGTAAACTAAGAGTTAATGTGTCACACACACAAAGTTTGCTCACAAATAGACTATTTCCTGAGATATCACAGACCTGTTCCAGCATTAGAAACAATGAAAATGGCTTAGCAGATCTTTAATGCATTCCAGATATCAGAATAAAGCAAGGAATTCCTGCAGCTATGCTGAACCACAAAAACATGGGATGTACTGGAAATACCCCATTTGTGATTCTATAAAACATATTTCTTTATAAATAATTAGAAGTCACGCTTAGAGTTTGTAAGACATAACGTTTCATTTCTTATTTCTTCCTGTATGTCTCTAAATCTATTGAATAGTGCTTCTACTGACGTCTTCAGGTACATTTGCTGCAGCAGACCACCAGGCTTTGGAGACCTATTATAAAGAGTTATTTACTTATTTCTGTTTGTTAGGGGCTCTCACATACCATGTGTTTTTTCTGCTTTCACATTGATTGTTGCCTGCATCACCTGTACTTTGCATGTATAGTTGTTATTTGCAGTGAGTGTGCGTGTGCTATCGGTCGTAAGCATAGGATGTAAAAACGCTCACAGTGTCCACAGGTGTAAAAGGATCTTCATTTGATCATTACTGAGTGCCTTATGTTATCTGTGGTCATAAAAGAATGATATGTTAAAAGAAAACTTAAATTTACTGCTGCTAATGTGCTGATGCTTCAAGGACTGCATTATAAAATTCCATTAACAGAGCTGTGATATACAGGGTGGAGTAATCTGGCGATAATGACACTAAAGACACAAATAAGTGTTCCCCTGCTACATAGATCTGACTAGACACAATTCACATACCTATTGGTGAGCAACCTAAGAAATGCTGCCCAAGTAAAAGAAAATAACACATAAAGTACTGGTTTCCATTTCCATGGTGCTCCACATGAGAAGGGGTTACATACAAATTACAGATATCACTTACAGTAAGCAAATTAACAATGACAGACTGATACAGAGAGGAGAGGACCCTGCCCTTTCGGGCTTACATTCTACAGGATGGTGGGGAAGGAGACAGTAGGTTGGGGGGTTGTAGCAGTTCTGGTGTTGGTGATTCGGCAGCTCCGGTAGTGGTGAGGAGGCAGCGGGGTCATTGCAGGCTGTAAGCTTTAATGAAGAGGTGGGTTTTCAGGTTCCGTCTGAAGGATCCGAATGTGGTTGATAGTCAGACGCGTTGGGGCAGAGAATTCCAGAGGATGGGGGATATTCCGGAGAAGTCTTGGAGGCGGTTGAGTGAGGAGTGAATAAGTGTGGAGGAGAGAAGGATGTCTTGGGAGGACCAGAGATTACGTGAGGGAAGATATCAGGAGATTAGTTCAGAGATATATGGAAGAGACAGGTTATAGATGGCCTTATAGGTCAATATTAGTAATTTGAACTGGATACGCTGAGGGAATGGGAGCCAGTAAAGAGATATTCAGAGGGGAGAAGCGGAGGAGTAGCAAGGAGAGAGATGAATTAGTCGGGCAGCAGAGTTAAGGATGGACTTTGGTGGTGCCCCAAACTATCAAGGAACCTCCACTGCTTCACTGTTGCCTTCAGACAATCATTATTGAATAGATTCCTAGCATTTTGCCAAATAAACTGCCTTATGTTATAACTAATGAAATAACAGGCTTACGTCCCTTCAAAATTTGAAGATTTCCAGCAGTGCCATCAGTTCAGAACTGACATCAACCAATGGGAACCAGTTACATTCATTGACTGTTCAGCAATGGTTGTCCAGAAGTGAAATTCATGGAAGAATTGCAGCCAACAACCATAACTTTGACATGGAAACAATGCCAAATGACTCAACTGTAAAAAATAGAAACTGGGGTGCAGTGAAAACATTATGACTCATCAGAACAAAGCACCTACTGCCATTTTTCTACATTCCAGTTTCTATTTTTTACAGTTGAGTCAATTAGCCTTGTTTCCATATTGATGCCAGTTCTCAACTGATGGCACTGCTGGATATCTTCGGATTTTGAAGGGAAGTAAGCATGATGTGTTTTTCATCTGCTGCACTAAGTTTCCATGGCCAACCATTATGCCTACAGTTCTCAATCTTCCCATTTTTTGGTCAGCATCCTCATTGTTGAGAATTACAGGCAGATGCATCATGCAAGAAAATGTACTCTGCAGCAGGAAAACAACCCCAAACATACAGCCAATGTAATTTAGAACGATCTTCAGCGTACAGAAAAGCAAGGAGTCCTCAAAGTAATAATATGGCTTTCACACAGATCTCAACATCATAAAGTCTGTGGGATTGCATAAAGAGTCAAAAGGATTTACACAGGCCTATTTCCACAGAAGACCCATGGCTAGTTCCCCAAGATATTTGGGGAACTTCTCTGCCCTTTTCCTTCAAAAATCATTATACAAGTGCATTTTGAAGAATAGATGCATTCATGCAGGTGGTCAAACCAAATATTAATTTGTTTAAAATTTCTACTTTGTTCATTAACTTTGCATTATGTTAAAGGGAACCTGCCATTGAATTTCAAGTATCTAAACTGTCAGTATGTAAACTGTCGCCAGTGCGTTGTTAGTGATGCAATGTGCTTCACTAACAAGTTTTTTTCATTAAAAATAACACGGTAATGATGTCCAAAAAGCACTTTATATAGTTAGATCATACCTGCTCATTTAGTCATAGGGCTGTGCTTCATTTTCTGTTCAGTACTGAAGGATAATCGTGCGCACAACTGTAGGGAGGTGACCGAGTAGGTTCCCACACCGTAACATAATAAAGATAACTCGGCACTCAACTTAAGTGTACTTTGCGTAGAGAATTTTAATATCCACAGTAGTAACAAAAAGAAACGTTTCGGTCCTATATCACGGACCTTCATCAGTCACTACAATAACAGAGAAGGTGACATAACAGCCAAAAAGAAAAAAATACATAATGACAAATAAAGTATGCACAAATAAGCTTGGTCAAGCATGGAAAAATAGGCATTAATTAAATTGCTGTGAGGTTTAAGGAGCATTCCTAGAGCAGAGGTGAATGAGAGGTATCAGCAAATGAGTAAATATACACATACCAGGCACTACTGCATAGAGGTAAATCCACAGGGAAAGAAGAACTGGACATGACTGTTGAATGATATAAGGAAATGAGCAACGTGGTAATGAACCCAAATACAAAGCAAGAGAAATAAATAGAGTGGCACATACCCAGCAATTGAGAGATGTTATGAACGGCTAGGAAGGGCACAAAAGGCCTCTATGACGCCGATAACCTAAAAGATATATGTGCAAAATAAGGAGGTTGTAGTGGTGGAGCGTTGTGATGGTGTCATGGCTCTGATGTGACTGACCTGTAAAGCAGAGCCCAGCAGTGATGTCTCTATGCGGGACGCGGCATCCACCGCTAGTCCAGGCATAGCGTTAGCAGGAAGGAGCGTGTTAAAGAGAGGAAGAGGCGAGAGATGTGGGAGTAAAGGTGCCAGTCAGAGAAGGGAGCGTCAGACCGGAAGTGAGGTGGCCGGATGTTGATGACCGTGTGTTCCACCGCTGAGAAAATGCGTTCCATGAGAGCGCTAGGGGCCAGAGAGAGTCCTATAGATAGAATGAGTGAGAAAGGGAGGCATGCTGAATGAAGGAGGCGTGGAGCATAGCCATCAGGACGGAGTGCTCAGCTTACTAGGACTAATACAGGCGGCTCTAGAAGAAATGAAAGAGAAACATGTTACTATGGAAACACAGTGATATTTGCCTGTATTAGTCCTAATAAGCTGAGCAATAGTTAAAAAACAAAAAGTTGTCAGAAAATTATTTTTTTTTTTTGGTTACATTTTTTCCCTCTTTTTTTCTCTTGGGGCTGAGGAGGAATTTTTTCCCCAATGGAGGTCAAGCATTTGTCCGATCGTGTGGAGCAGCTTGCTGCTGAAGTTCGGAGTATTGCTATCTATCTTGCTGGGTTGCCTGTTGTGGAACCTAGGATCCCCCTGCCGGATTTATTTTTGGGGGATCGGTCTAATTTTTTGAATTGTAAAAATAACTGTAAGTTGTTTTTTGCTTTGAAGCCTAAGTCCTCAGGGAAGGTAGCGCAGCAGGTTCAAATTGTCATCTCCCTGTTGCGCGGCGACCCTCAGGATTGGGCCTTTTCCCTGACACCTGGGGATCTTAAATGATGTTGATGTGTTTTTTCAGGCTCTAGTGTTGTACGATGAACCTAATGTTACTGATCAACCTGAAAAAACCTTGTTGGCATTGAATCAAGGTCAAGAAGCCGCAGAGCTGTATTGTCAGAAATTCCGAAAGTGGGCAGTCCTTACTAAATGGAATGATGATGCTCTGGCAGCTCTTTTTCTGAAGGGTCTGGCAGAGACTGTAAAGGATGTTATGGTGGGATTCCCTGTCCCCTCTGGTCTCAATGACTCTATTCAAGTTGACAGACGTTTGCGCGAGCGTAGAAATATGCATGAGATTGTGATGCCTTGCGGGCCAGCCCCTGAGCCTATGCAGTGTGATGGAGTGACTTCTGGGGCACAGCGTTATGAGTTTTGAAAGCGTAATAAATTGTGCTACTATTGTGATGCTTTTCATGCTATTTCCGTCTGCCCAAACGGGGAACACGTTTTGGGTAGTGTTCAGACTAAATTTCTGTTGACTGTTACCTTGATTTGCTCCATGTCCACATTTTCAGCTCAGGCTTTTGTTGATTCAGGAGCAGCTATAAACCTGATGTTTCTCTACCATTTCAGGTGGAGGTTCATACTTCTGAGATTGGTGCAGGAGCCGTTTTATCCCAAAGGGATCCGGAGACTTCTAAGAGTAACCCTTGTGCCTTTTTCTCTCGAAAATTTTCCCCAGCGGAACGTAATTATGATGTGGGAAATCGGGAGTTATTGGCTATGAAGTGGGCTTTTGAAGAGTGGAGACATTGGATGGAAGGAGCCAAACATCAGGTGGTGGTCCTCACGGATCACAAGAACCTGGTTTATCTTGAATCAGCCAAGCGACTTAATCCTAGACAGGCCAGGTGGGCCTTGTTTTTCACACTTTTTAACTTTGTGGTTTCTTTTCTCCCGGGCACTAAAAATGTTAAGGCGGATGCCCTCTCGAGGAGTTTCTTTGCGGATTCTCCTGAGGTAACTGAGCCTGTTGTTATTCTGAAGGAGGGTGTGGTTCTTTCCGCTATCTCACCCAATTTGAGACTGGCCCTGGAGCAATTTCAGGAGGATAAACCTGAACGCTGCCCTGTTGGGAAATTGTTTGTCCCTGACCAGTGGAGGAAGAATGTGATGTCTGAGATTCATTGCTCCACGTTGACTGGCCATCCTGGTATTTTTGGTACCAGAGATTTGGTGAGTCGGTCCTTTTGGTGGCCCACTTTGTCTCGTGACATCAGGGACTTTGTGCAGTCCTGTGGAACTTGTTCTCGGTCCAAACCTTGCTCTCGCTCTAGTGGTTTGTTAATGCCATTGCCTGTGCCCAAGAGGCCATGGACCCATATCTCTATGGATTTTATTTCCGACCTCCCTGCGCTCAGAGAATGACCGTTATTTGGGTAATCTATGATAGGTTTTCCAAGATGATACATCTTGTGCCACTACCTAAGTTGCCATCCTCCTCCGAGTTGGTGCCCTTATTTTTTCAATAGCTGGTTCGGTTACACGGCATTCCAGAAAACATTGTGTCTGACAGAGGAGTCCAGTTTGTTTCCAGATTTTTTTACTGTGGTTTGATTTTCCTTGTTTTTTGCTGCCTTGCTTTTTGAGTTCAGCCGATTCCCCATTGGGGGGCTTGGGCTTGTCTCCGTTCTCTTTTTGTATTTGTTCATTTGCTCAGTTCTTGTGATATTTTACTGCTGGGTAGCTGCGTGTTCACACCAGCGATCTGATATAGGTGGTCGAGACCTTGTGGTCTCAGTATTTTTGGATTCAGAAGTGTTGGAGTTTTTCCTACGGTTTTTCTGGGTTGCAGACAGTATTCTCTCCTGTGCTGTCCTTTCTAGACAGTTTTGGGCCCCAGTGTTTGCTCACTCTATTTTGTGTCTGTGTTCGTGTTTTCATCTTGTCTAACCGCCATTATATGTTTGGGGGCTTCCTATTCTTTTGGGGCTCTACTCCAGGGCAGTTAGCTTTCCTCTTTCCATCTTTTCAGGGATAGCTAATCTCTCCGGCTGTGACAAGGCATCTAGGGCACCGTAGGAATGTCCCACGGCTGCTTCTAGTTGTGCTGTTAGTTTAGGGGTCTGCAACCTATTAGTTTCCAACCTCTCTGGTGTTTGGCTGCCTATTTGGGTTCATTACCACGTTGCTCATTTCCTTATATCATTGAACAGTCATGTCCAGTTCTTCTTTCCTGTGGATTTACCTCCATACAGTAGTGCCTGGTATGTGTATATTTACTCATTTGCTGATATCTCTCATTCACCTCTGCTCTAGGAATGCTCCTTAAACTTCACAGCAATTTAATTAATGCCTATTTTTCCATGCTTGACCAAGCTTATTTGTACATACTTTATTTGTCATGTAATTTTTTCTTTTTGGCTGTTATGTCACCTTCTCTGTTATTGTAGTGACTGATGAAGGTCCGTGATGTAGGACCGAAACGTTTCCTTTTTGTTACTACTGTGGATATTAAAATTCTCTACGCAAAATACACTTAAGTTGAGTGCCGAGTTATCTTTATTATATGTTACGGTGTGGGAACCTACTCGGTCACCCCCCTACGGTTTTGCGTACGATTATCCTTCAATACTGTATACCCATACGTGAAGCATGCCATCTTGGTCATGTCACTCTCTGCTTTTACATTTTCTTATAATGCTGATGAGACATCGAGCATCCTAGCTCAGACCACCCTTTCAAGCGACTTCCTAAAGGCTCCCCCAAGGGAGACCCGTGGACGTAACTTAGAAAGAGAACTTCGTCACCGCACAAATCTAGAACTACACTGTGCCACCCTTACTGAGTATATACAAGTTCATAGATTTCCACGGGGCTTACGTGTTCCCCCTTCGTCCCACCCTCTTTTCTGAATCTTCTGAATATTGTCAAAAATATGAACAAATCCTTAATAAGTGCTCTTTCGACCTCATGCTTTTAACCGTAGAACATCTGCAGAAGGCCATTACTACCAGCGCAGAACAAGTACAATCCATAGAGGCACAATTGTCCTCCACTGGTACACCTGAGGAAGTCTCTTTACTCAAGTCCCAGATAAATAACAACATTGCTCACCACAGAAAGGACATAGAGGATCGTAAGCGACACAAATTTGCCCGAGACTAGGAGGACTACGATCTCGACCGCATCTACAAGTGGCGAGATAGACCTTCTTCATGGCGCACTTCCTCACGACCAGGACAGAGATCTTCGACCGACACTTCCACCTCCGGCTCAGAGCAGGACCGAGGTGGCCCTTCTTCTGCTCCTACTTCTTTTTTAGGCCCACGAAGATGACAATCACGACGAAGAGGACCAGACAGGGGCACAGACCGAAGGGGCAATCAGAATCAAATACGGACAACCCGCTCCCAGGTATGTGCCCACTCGTCATCAACATTTCATCGAGGACTTTAAGTATCGCAGAACATTATGTCCTACAAAAAGGACTTTCTTTCTGCCCCTCATATAAATATAGAACATTTGATCTTGAAATGGACCTCCAACGGTTTTTCCGTTCTCTCAGACTTCGTGTTCATTTTTCTAGACCTTTGGCCATTACACCAACACAAACCACTGAAGAACCAGGACGCCTCTCGGTCACTACTCTAGGCCTTAGATTCAAGAGCCTATTTAGACCACCACCTGGTTCTAATGCCCTTGAAACTTTTATTGATTTCATCTATTCCTCTTTCCAGAGTCTAAAAACGGACATGGAAAAAGGCAAATTACACTACGCACACAATCTTACGGCAACTGATCACCATGCCCTCAGATCCTTACAGGACGATAAAAACATTATCATTAAGCCTGCTGATAAAGGGGGCGCCATCGTCGTTATGGATCGCTCCTACTACACTACTAAGGCCCTCCGACAACTTGATGACACTACCATTTATCAAAAATTATCTTGTGATCCCTCCAATAACATAAGAGATCATATAATAGACACACTTAAACAGCATTGTGGCTTAGGTACCCTGGACAAAAAAAACCTATGATTTTCTCATTTTCACAACCCGGTTATTCCCCGTTATTCCAGTCTTCTATATACTCCCAAAGTTCATAAGAATCTCCAACAACCCCCGGGCAGACCCATTGTAGCTGCCTCCGACTCAATTCTTTCATCACTGGCCATTTATCTGGAGAAAATTCTCACTCCTCTAATTAAAACTAGTAGATCTTTTTGTTCTGGATACCGGGCCCTTCTTGGACATGATCCACTCTATTGACCCTGGTAATTCTTTACTAGTTACCATTGACATCAAGGACCTCAATACCTCATGAAAATGGTATACGGTCTGTCCAACGCCTTCTGGATGACTATTGTACTCACGCAGAATTACTTTATGTTACAAGATTACTTTTTTCTGCAGATACGTGGGACCGCGATGGGCTCGAACGTAGCACCCCCCTATGCAGATTGCTACATGGCCCACTTTGAGGAGACAATGATTTACACCTGCTCCCTATTTAAAGATAACGTCATCACTTTGGAAACTTTACAGAGATGACGTCTTCTGCATATGGGGGGGTACGTTCGAGTCCCTATCAACCTTTCAGCAATTTTTGAACCACTCTTGGCCCGGACTCAGCTTCACCATTTCTCACGACTCTTCTAGGATTAATTTCCTGGATACAGTTGTTATTAAGGATACTAGAGGCTGTTTATCCACTGATCTATATGTCAAACCAACTGACCGTAATAGCCTACTCCATTTTAACCCCTTCACCCCCAAGGATGGTTTGCACGTTAATGACCGGGCCAATTTTTACAATTCTGACCACTGTCTCTTTATGAGGTTATAACTCTGGAACGCTTCAACGGATCTTCGCGATTCTGAGATTGTTTTCTCGTGACATATTGTACTTTATGTTAGTGGTAAAATTTCTTCCATATAACTTGCGTTTCTTTATGAAAAAAACGCAAATATGGTGAAAATTTTGAAAATTTAGCAATTTTCAAACTTTGAATTTTTATTCCCTTAAAACAGAGAAATATGTCACAGAAAATAGTTAACAGATAGCATTTCCCACATGTCTACTTTACATCAGCACAATTTTGGAACCAAAATTTTTTTTGTTACGAAGTTATAAGGGTTAAAAGTTGACCAGAGATTTCTCATTTTTACATCAAAATGTACAAAGCCATTTTTTTTAGGGACCACCTCATATTTGAAGTCACTTTGAGGGGTCTATATAGCAGAAAATACCCAAAAGTGACACCATTGTAAAAACTACACCCCTCAAGGTACTCAAAACCACATTCAAAAAGTTTATTAACCCTTCAGGTGCTTCACAGGAGCTGAAGCAACGTGGAAGGAAAAAATGAACATTTTACTTTTTAGTCACAAAAACTATCTTTTACAAACATTTTTTTTATATTTACAAGGGAAAAAGGAGAAAATGGACCGATAAAGTTGTTGTGCAATTTCTCCTGGGTACGCCGATACCCCATATGTGAGGGAAAACCACTGTTTGGGCGCACGGCAGGGCTCGGAATGGAAGGAGCGCAGTTTGACTTTTCCAAACCAAAATTGGCTGGAATTGAGAACGGACGCCATGTCGCGTTTGGAGAGGCCCTGATATGCCTAAACAGTGGAAACCCCCACATGTGACCCAATTTTGGAAACTAGACCCCCTAAGGAACTTATCTAGATGTGTGGTGAGCACTTTGAACCCCAAGTGCTTCACGCAAGTTTATAATGTAGAGTCGTGAAAAAAAAAAATCATATTTTTTCAACAAGCATGATGTTTTAGTCCCCAATTTTTTATTTTCCCAAGGGTAAGAGGAGAAATTGGACCACAAAAGTTGTTGTCCAACTTGTCCTGAGTACGCTGATACCCCATATGTGGGGGAGAACCAATATTTGGGCGCACGGCAGGGCTCGAAAGGGAAGGAGCGCCGTTTGACTTTTCCAAACCAAAATTGTCTGGAATTGCGAACGAACGCCATGTCGCGTTTGGAGGGCCCCTGATGTGCCTAAACAGTGGAAACCCCCCACATGTGACCCCATTTTGGAATCTAGACCCCCTAAGGAACTTATCTAGATGTGTGGTGAGCACTTTGAACCCCCAAGTGCTTCACGCAAGTTTGTAATGTAGAGCCGTGAAGAAAAAAAATCATATTTTTTCCACAAGCATGATGTTTTAGTCCCCAATTTTTTATTTTCCCAAGGGTAAGAGGAGAAATTGGACCACAAAAGTTGTTGTCCAACTTGTCCTGAGTACGCTGATACCCCATATGTGGGGGGGAACCACTGTTTGGGCGCACGGCAGGGCTCGAAAGGGAAGGAGCGCCGTTTGACTTTTCCAAACCAAAATTGGCTGGAATTGCGAACGAACGCCATGTCGCGTTTGGAGGGCCCCTGATGTGCCTAAACAGTGAAAAACCCCCACATGTGACCCCATTTTGGAAACTAGACCCCCTAAGGAACTTATCTAGATGTGTGGTGAGCACTTTGAACCCCAAGTGCTTCACGCAAGTTTGTAATGTAGAGCCGTGAAGAAAAAAATCATATTTTTTCCACAAGCATGATGTTTTAGTCCCCAATTTTTTATTTTCCCAAGGGTAAGAGGAGAAATTGGACCACAAAAGTTGTTGTCCAACTTGTCCTGAGTACGCTGATACCCCATATGTGGGGGGGGAACCACTGTTTGGGCGCACGGCAGGGCTCGAAAGGGAAGGAGCGCCGTTTGACTTTTCCAAACCAAAATTGGCTGGAATTGCGAACGAACGCCATGTCGCGTTTGGAGGGCCCTGACGTGCCTAAACAGTGGAAACCCCCCACATGTGACCCCATTTTGGAAACTAGACCCCCTAAGGAACTTATCTAGATGTGTGGTGAGCACTTTGAACCCCCAAGTGCTTCACGCAAGTTTGTAATGTAGAGCCGTGAAGAAAAAAAATCATATTTTTTCCACAAGCATGATGTTTTAGTCCCCAATTTTTTATTTTCCCAAGGGTAAGAGGAGAAATTGGACCACAAAAGTTGTTGTCCAACTTGTCCTGAGTACGCTGATACCCCATATGTTGGGGGGAACCACTGTTTGGGCGCACGGCAGGGCTCGAAAGGGAAGGAGCGCCGTTTGACTTTTCCAAACCAAAATTGGCTGGAATTGCGAACGAACGCCATGTCGCGTTTGGAGGGCCCCTGATGTGCCTAAACAGTGGAAACCCCCACAATGTGACCCCATTTTGGAAACTAGACCCCCTAAGGAACTTATCTAGATGTGTGGTGAGCACTTTGAACCCCCAAGTGCTTCACGCAAGTTTGTAATGTAGAGCCGTGAAGAAAAAAAATCATTTTTTCCACAAGCATGATGTTTTAGTCCCCAATTTTTTATTTTCCCAAGGGTAAGAGGAGAAATTGGACCACAAAAGTTGTTGTCCAACTTGTCCTGAGTACGCTGATACCCCATATGTGGGGGGGAACCACTGTTTGGGCGCACGGCAGGGCTCGAAAGGGAAGGAGCGCCGTTTGACTTTTCCAAACCAAAATTGGCTGGAATTGCGAACGAACGCCATGTCGCGTTTGGAGGGCCCCTGACGTGCCTAAACAGTGGAAACCCCCCACATGTGACCCCATTTTGGAAACTAGACCCCCTAAGGAACTTATCTAGATGTGTGGTGAGCACTTTGAACCCCCAAGTGCTTCACGCAAGTTTGTAATGTAGAGCCGTGAAGAAAAAAAATCATATTTTTTCCACAAGCATGATGTTTTAGTCCCCAATTTTTTATTTTCCCAAGGGTAAGAGGAGAAATTGGACCACAAAAGTTGTTGTCCAACTTGTCCTGAGTACGCTGATACCCCATATGTTGGGGGGAACCACTGTTTGGGCGCACGGCAGGGCTCGAAAGGGAAGGAGCGCCGTTTGACTTTTCCAAACCAAAATTGGCTGGAATTGCGAACGAACGCCATGTCGCGTTTGGAGGGCCCCTGATGTGCCTAAACAGTGGAAACCCCCCACATGTGACCCCATTTTGGAAACTAGACCCCTAAGGAACTTATCTAGATGTGTGGTGAGCACTTTGAACCCCCAAGTGCTTCACAAGTTTTAATGTAGAGCGTGAAGAAAAAAAATCATTTTTTCCACAAGCATGATGTTTTAGTCCCCAATTTTTTATTTTCCCAAGGGTAAGACGAGAAATTGGACCACAAAAGTTGTTGTCCAACTTTGTCCTGAGTACGCTGATACCCCATATGTGGGGGGAACCACTGTTTGGGCGCACGGCAGGGCTCGAAAGGGAAGGAGCGCCGTTTGACTTTTCCAAACCAAAATTGCTGGAATTGCGAACGAACGCCATGTCGCGTTGGAGGGCCTCTGATGTGCCTAAACAGTGGAAACCCCCCACATGTGACCCCATTTTGGAAACTAGACCCCTAAGGAACTTATCTAGATGTGTGGTGAGCACTTTGAACCCCAAGTGCTTCACGCAAGTTTGTAATGTAGAGCCTGTGAAAAAAAAAATCATATTTTTTCCACAAGCATGATGTTTTAGTCCCCAATTTTTTATTTTCCCAAGGGTAAAGGAGAAATTGGACCACAAAAGTTGTTGTCTAACTTGTCCTGAGTACGCTGATACCCCATATGTTGGGGGGAACCACTGTTTGGGCGCACGGCAGGGCTCGAAAGGGAAGGAGCGCGTTTGACTTTTCCAAACCAAAATTGGCTGGAATTGCGAACGAATGCCATGTCGCGTTTGGAGGGCCCCTGATGTGCCTAAACAGTGGAAACCCCCCACATGTGACCCCATTTTGGAAACTAGACCCCTAAGGAACTTATCTAGATGTGTGGTGAGCACTTTGAACCCCCAAGTGTTTCACTAAAGTTTATAATGCCCTGGTGTGAAAAAAAAAAAATTTTTTTTTCCCACAAAAGTGATTTTTTTAGTCCCCAATTTTTTATTTTCCCAAGGGTAACAGGAGAAATTGGACCCCAAAAGTTGTTGTCCAATTTGTCCTGAGTACGCTTATACCCCATATGTTGGGGGGAACCACTGTTTGGGCGCACGGCAGGGCTCGGAAGGGAAGTAGTGACGTTTTGGAATGCAGACTTTGATGGAATGGTCTGCGGGCGTCATGTTCCGTTAGCAGAGCCCCTGATGTGCCTAAACAGTGGAAACCCCCCACAAGTGACCCCATTTTGGAAACTAGACCCCCTAAGGAACTTATCTAGGTGTGTGGTGAGCACTTTGAACCCCCAAGTGTTTCACTAAAGTTTATAATGCCCTGGCGTGAAAAAAAAAATATTTTTTTTTTCCCACAAAAGTGATTTTTTTAGTCCCCAATTTTTTATTTTCCCAAGGGTAACAGGAGAAATTGGACCCCAAAAGTTGTTGTCCAATTTGTCCTGAGAACGCTGGTACCCCACATGTGGGAAAAAACTGTTTAGGCACACGTCGGGACTCGGAAGGGAAGTAGTGACGTTTTGGAATGCAGACTTTGATGGAATGGTCTGCGGGCGTCATGTTCCATTTGCAGAGCCCTGATGTGCCTAAACAGGAAAAAAAACCCACAAGTGACATAATTTTAGAAATTAGACCCCAAGAAGCTTCTCTAGATGTGCCCCCCTTCTGGAACTAATCTTTCCTGTAAAGTAAATTAGTAGTGCATGGAGGTGTGGTACAATTTGAAGCAATCCTTCATACACAGGCCAGGTTTTTCGGGGCAGGTGTCGCACTGATAAATGGTGTCCTTGCGTATTCCCCTTTTGTAACACACTCGGCACCTTTTTTGCGACTTACCTTTTTTTGCAGTTTGCGGGACCTCCCCAGGAAAATGCTGGCCTGGTACAATACGAGCACCTTCAGTTCCGGAAGTACTGGGGCCCTCTCCTTCCTGAGCGCCAAACATCAGGGCCTTGATCACTACCTCCTGGAACTGAAGGTACGACGTATTGGTATGGCGTGCACATCGTGACAGCAGGAAAGCGTTGAGCATTGCCATTTGGATGATGTGCACGGACAGCTTCTTGTACCACACCTTGGCCTTTCTCAAAGCACTGTATGGTTGGAGGAGTTGATCAGAGAGATCAACACCCCCCATGTATTTGTTGTACCCTAGTACACAGTCCGGTTTGCGGACCTGTGTAGAAGTACCCCGTACAGTGCTGAGGGCACTGCCATCACCGTGTATGGTGGTCAAGAGAAGGACATCCCTCTTGTCCTTGTACTTGACCACCAGAAGGTGGTCACTACATTGGGCTCTGCTCTCACCCTTTCTGAGCATCTGCCCTAGCAGCGTCTTCGGGAGGCCCCTCTGATTTTTGCGGACGGTACCGCAGGCTGCGGTACCACGCGCAAAGAGGGATTTGTGGAGTGGGATGCTGGTATAAAAGTTATCGGTGTAGAGGTGATAACCTTTATCCAGCAGTGGGTGAACCAAATCCCACACAATTTTCCCACTCACTCCCAGGACAGGAGGACACTCAGGGGGTTCAATCCTGGTGTCCTTTCCTTCGTAAACTCTAAAACGGTGAGTGTACCCTGAGGTACTCTCACACAGTTTGTAGAGTTTGATTCCGTACCTTGCCCTCTTGTTGGGCAGGTACTGACGGAATCCGAGCCGTCCCTTAAAATGAACCAAGGACTCATCCACGCAAATGTCCCTTTTGGGCACGTACACTTCAGCAAACTTTTTGTTGAAGTGTTCGATGACCGACCGAACTTTGAACAGACGGTCAAAGTTGGGGTCATCTCGTGCGGGACACTGTGCATTATCGTTATAATGCAAGAATTTCTGGATGGCCTCAAAACGCGTCCGGGCCATGACCATTCGGAACACAGGAGCGTTATATAAAATATCAACACTCCAATATTGCCGAAGTTCTGGCTTTTTCAGGATCCCCGTGTGAAGGACCAGGCCCCAAAAACTGCATCAATTCAACTGCGTCTACAGGAGACCAGTTAGAATATGATGAACGGGGGTTTTGCTCCAAAAATTGACGAGCGTACAAATTTGTTTGCTCCACCATGTGGTTAATAAAATCCTCAGAGAAAAAGACTTTGAAAAAGTCTATTTCTGTGAGGCCAGTGGTGTCAAACCTGATTCCTGATTCTGCCACAAAATCAGGAATCAGTGGCTCGTAATTTTCGGGGGGCGAGGTCCACACGGGATCCGCAGTGGGTTGCGCTGGTTCGGCTTCGGCTTCATCTTCGTCTTCTGGAATGGCGGCAGATGCCTCATCTTCTGTCCTGGGGCGTCTGCGTGGTGGTTCCGCAGGACCCGAGGAGGAAGATGAGGAGGGGGAAGAGGAAGAGGAGGATGAAGAGGAATCTGAAAAATAAAGAAATGTGGGATCCTCTCCCTCGCTATCAGTGTCGGAGGCAAGAAAAGCGTATGCCTCCTCCAATGAATAGCGCTGTTGGGACGAACGGGACGGGTGGGACATTTTTTTTGTAAATGTGGTGCTTGGGTGTACTTTATTAATAACTGTGTATGTGTGGGGGGGGGATAGTGCTTGGTGTAAACTATGCTGAAAAGAAAAATCTAAAGAAAAAAAAAATGGGGAGAAAAAAATGCCTGTGAAAAGAAAAGTCTAAAACAGCAGGCCCTAGCTCTGATAAGTGAACTGCGTCACTTATCAAAGTTCGGCGGCTGCTAGATGTGGCGCAAGGAGGGGGTGAAAAAAAAAAAAAAGGGAAAACAGCCGGCACGAGATCTGATAAGTGAACTGCGTCACTTATCAAAATTCGGCGGCTGCGAAATGTGGAAACGGAGGCGGCGCAAAGGCGGGTGAAAAAAAAAAAAAGAAAAGGAAAACAGCCGGTGCGAGCTCTGATAAGTGAACTGTGTCACTTGTCAAAGTTCGGCGGCTGCTAGATGTGGCGCAAAGGGAGTGGCGCAGGGAGGGGGTGAAAAAAAAAACAGGAAAACAGCCGGCACGAGATCTGATAAGTGAACTGAGTCACTTATCAAAATTCGGCGGCTGCTAGATGTGGAAACGGAGGCGGCGCAAAGGCGGGTGAAAAAAAAAAAAAAGGAAAACAGCCGGCGCGAGCTCTGATGAGTGAACTGTGTCACTTGTCAAAGTTCGGCGGCTGCTAAATGTGGAAACGGAGGCGGCGCAAAGGCGGGTGAAAAAAGAAAAAGGAAAAAAAAAAAAAGAAAAGGAAAACAGCCGGTGTGAGCTCTGATAAGTGAACTGTGTCGCTTGTCAAAGTTCGGCGGCTGCTAGATGTGGCGCAAAGGGAGTGGCGCAGGGAGGGGGTGAAAAAAAAAACCAGGAAAACAGCCGGCACGAGATCTGATAAGTGAACTGAGTCACTTATCAAAATTCGGCGGCTGCTAGATGTGGAAACGGATGCGGCGCAAAGGCGGGTGAAAAAAAAAAAGGAAAAAAAAAAAAAAGGAAAACAGCCGGCGCGAGCTCTGATAAGTGAACTGTGTCACTTGTCAAAGTTCGGCGGCTGCTAAATGTGGAAACGGAGGCGGCGCAAAGGCGGGTGAAAAAAGAAAAATGAGAAAAAAAAGAAAAGGAAAACAGCCGGTGCGAGCTCTGATAAGTGAACTGTGTCACTTGTCAAAGTTGGCGGCTGCTAGATGTGGCGCAAAGGGAGTGGCGCAGGGAGGGGGTGAAAAAAAACCAGGAAAACAGCCGGCACGAGATCTGATAAGTGAACTGAGTCACTTATCAAAATTCAGCGGCTGCTAGATGTGGAAACGGAGGCGGCGCAAAGGCGGGTGAGAAAAAAAAAAAAAAAAGGAAAACAGCCGGCGCGAGCTCTGATAAGTGAACTGCGTCACTTATCAAAGTTCGCCGGCTGCAGGGTGTGCGCACGGAGGTGGCGCAAAGGGGGCTGAGAGCACGAGTGTTGATCGGTGAAATGCGTCACCAATCAACGCTCGGCGGCTGGGTGTGCGCACTGAGGCGGCGCAAAGGGGGGGTGAAAAAAAGGAAACCCGCCGGACGCGAGCTCTGATAAGTGAACTGCGTCACTTATCAAAGTTCGCCGGCTGCAGGGTGTGCGCACGGAGGTGGCGCAAAGGGGGCTGAGAGCACGAGTGTTGATCGGTGAACAGCGTCACCAATCAACGCTCGGCGGCTGGGTGTGCGCACGGAGGCGGCGCAAAGGGGGTAGAGGGGGTAAAAGAGGGGGAAGGGGGATGGGGAGGGAGGAAGAGAGGGATCAACACTTAGGCCGGTGTCACACACAACCACAAAAAATCGGTCCGTTTTAGACGGTCGACAATCGGATCAAAATAAAAACATCACACATCCTTCTGGCATCCGATTTTCCTTCAAAGATGCGATTTAATCGCATGTGTGTGTACCTTGTAACATCCGATTTTCATCCGACTTGCGAGATTTTCTCGCAGGCTTGCAAAACTGACATATAATGGATCCAAAAGAATAGTATTTAAATGCCAAAAGAAAGAATAGATATATACACATAGAACACATATATATATATATATGTATATGTCATTGTGACATATATATATACATATATTTATAATTCTTACACTTCTACATACTGTTATAGCCGCTAATTCAATTGCCGGCTTCAGTGAAATCACAGAAGCCGACATGAAATGATACATTGTTTCCACACATTTAACCATGTAATTTCATGTATTTTTATATATGTTTGAAACATACAATTACATGAGTATATGTGTGCTAAATTTCAGACATGTAGGGGTTAATTAAAGGTGTAAATTCGTTGAAAAAAAATGCGTGGGCTCCCGCTGTATTTTCTCCACCAGACAGACAAAGCAAAGCGAGTGGGGGCAGATAATAATAGCCTAGGGAGGGTACATTTTTTTTGTGCCCCCCTGGCTACTAACATCTGCCCCCAGACACCCCAGAAAGGGCAAATCTATAATTAGATTCCCCTTTCTGGCACTTTGCCCGTCTATTCCCATTGCCCTGTAGCGGTGGCGAATGGGTTAATAAGGGGTTAAAATGACCTTGCAATTGAAAGGTCACTTTAAGCCAGGTTAATAATTGATAGCTGTCAATTAGACAACTATCAATTATTAATCCTATTGTATGAAAGAAAAATCAAACACACACAGTTTAATAAAAAATAAGTTTAATGAAATAATCACACAGTTTTTGACCATATTTTATTTTCCTGCTAAAACCATTTCCTGTAATAAAAATAAAATAAAAAAGCAAAATTATACTTACCAATCCGATGTACAGTCAGGTTCCATGGTGTAATCCATCAGAAAGGGTTAACAGGTTACAGGTCGCAGAGAGCTAATAATGCTGTCTCAGACCTGTATTCCCCTGAATGAATAAGTTCCTCTACCACAGAAAGTAGAGGAATAGATTCATGAATGGAGCTTAATTGATTTATTGGCAATTTAACTGTAGTGACCTGACCTAAAGGGAAAGTGGACACAATCAATTAAGCTTCATTCATGAAACACATCCTCTCCTGTCACCAGGAGAGGAACTTATTCATTCATGAGCTTTGAGCTGAGCATGCAGGATTACTTGCACTGCTTGGCTCAAAGCTAGTTAACCCTTTGTGAAGGATTACAGCGTGGGACGTGACAGATCAGCGGAATAGTAAGAATAATGTTGTTTTATTTCTTTTTCTTTATTTTAGGAGATCAATGGCTTCGCACGGATTAAGTGTAAAATAAAATATGGTCAAAAAAATGTGTTTTTATTTCATTAAAATTATTTATTCTTAAAGTGTGTGTGTTTTTTTATTTACTTCAATAGGATTAATAATTGATAGTTGTCTAATTGACAGCTATCAATCATTAACCTGCCTTAAGGTCACCTTTCAATTGCAAGGTGACAGTAAGGTGAGATTAACCCATTCGCCACCGCTACAGGGCAATGGGAATAGACGGGCAAAGTGCCAGAAAGGGCGAATCTAATTATAGATTTGCCCTTTCTGGGGTGTCTGGGGGCAGATGTTAGTAGCCAGGGGGGGCACAAAAAAATGCACCCTCCCTGGGCTATTATTATCTGCCCCCACTCGCTTTGCATTGTCTGTCTGGTGGAGAAAATACAGCGGGAGCCCACGCATTTTTTTTCAACGAAATTACACCTTTAATTAACCCCTACATGTCTGAAAATTTGCACAAATACACTCATGTAATTGTATGTTTCAAACATATATAAAAATACATGAAATTACATGGTTAAATGTGTGGAAACAATGTATCATTTCATGTCGGCTTCTGTGATTTCACAAAACCCGGCAATTGAATTAGCGGCTATTACAGTATGTAGAAGTCTAGGAACTATAAATATATGTATATATACATGTCACAATGACATGTATATATATATATATGTGTTCTATGTGTATATATCTATTCTTTCTAGTCTTTATTAAAGCTGTCAGTGTGATTTTACAGTATAGCCGGGGATGAATTGCCGGCTTTTCTAAAGGACACCGATGCGATTTCATCGCAAGTCACACATGCGGTCCGTTTGTAATCAGATTTTTCATCGCTCCCATAGACTTGCATTGGCGATTGTCGACCGACAATCGGTGACAATCGCAGCATGCTGCGATTGCAGACGGACGTTGAAAACGGACCACAAAAAAACGGCTACTGGGAGCTGCTCCATAGATTAACATACGGCAGACTGCAATGCGATTTTTCATCGCATTGCAATCGTCCGATTTTGTCGCCAGTGTGACGCCGGCCTTACGGTTGTAGTCTCTCTTCTTTTTTCTATCTTCTTTTCTTCTTTCTTCTTTTCTTCTTTCTTCTTTTCTTCTTTCTTCTTTTCTTCTGTCTTCTGCACTACAAGGCCCAGCACAGGAGAGATCTGTTGTATGACCGCTCTGCAGGAATCCTCAGCAAGTGTGAGGACCCCTGCAGAACGGTCACTCACAGGTCAGAGCCAGGTGAGACAGGTCACAGAGCAGTCAATTCGCTTCTGTGACCTGTGATTGGTGGTATCCATCATAACAAGATCCCACCAATCAGAGCTCTCCTGGTTACCCTGGCAACCTGCCCAGGATCGGAGCTCACAGCTCCGATCCTAGGCAGGTCACAGCCAGGGCAGCAGCCAGGTCACCTGCAGGGCACAGCGCGGTCACACAGCGATCAGACCGCTGCTGTGCCCTGTGATTGGCGCGATCGACGATGTCATCGATCGCACCAATCAGCTCCTGCAGGCCCTGCTGGGCCTGTCCTGAGCCTCCACAGCAGGATCGGTGCTTTTACAGCAACGATCCAGCCAGGATCGGTGCTATTACAGCACCGATCCGGCAGGTCAGCAGCAAGGCACAGCGCTCCTGCGCCGCGTCTGTGCCTTGCGATTGGCGCGATCGACGATAACATTGATCGCGCCAATCAGCTCCTGCAGGCCCTGCTAGGCCTGTCCAACGTTCCGGCCTAGGATCGGTGCTTTTATAGCACCGATCCAGCAGGAACCGGCAGGGCACAGCGCGGTAATACCGCTTCTGTGCCCTGCGATTGGTGCGATCGATATGATCGGCGATCGCACCAATCCGGGGGGGTCTGCATAGTGCTAGACCCAGGCCTAGGATCGAGTACATCGGTACTCGATCCTAGCCTGGGATCTCACTGTTTCAGCCCATCTGATTGGCTGAAACAGTGAGAAAGGCTGCGATTGGCTGTTCAGAATTGAACAGCCAATCACGGCGATCGGGAGGCCGGAGAGGGGAGGACGCAGCCCGGGATGCCGACGTCATCTTCCTAGAGGTAAGATGGCGTCGGAATTTTAATGCGATCACCGCGACTTAAGTCGCGATGTCGTATTAAAGGGCATGACGTACTATTCCGTCCATGGGAATTAGGTCCAGGGTCACATGGACGGAATAGTACGTCTGATGGCAGAGAGGGGTTAATAGTTTCCATCTGGCCGCCATGAAAAAATCTATCCCGACATCCCAATTTCATCGGGTCAAAAAAATTGTCTCTGACCAGACCACCCAAGAGGTTCGCCTAACTGAGATGAACTCCAAATTTCGAGAAAGGGGTTATCCGCAAAGGGTTCTGGACCATTCTAAGACAACAAATACTCACACGAAACGACACTGGGGGCAGGATTGCTTTTGTACATTATTATCCCTATGCGTACATTTTACATAAGTCGATTCGCCAACATTGGCCCCTCCTCCAAGAAGCACATCCAGATATTAAAGAATTCACCAGCCATTTCTTCCGTGTTTTCGCCGTGCACCTAATTTGAGGGACTCCTTAATTAGAGCTGATTTAGGCCCCAGCAAATCCAGAACTACACAACAATTCCTCAAAAGACCCAAACTGGGTACTTTTCCATGCCTAGGATGTACCCAATGCAACAATGTACTTAAGGGCGAGACCATCCACCATCCCTATACGGGCAAAACATTCAAAGTCCGTGGCTTTTTCACGTGTGACACCGCCTTTGTGATCTATGTGATAAAGTGTCCTTGTGGGCTATTGTACGTTGGCGAAATAAGTCAACCAATCAAACATTGCATCTCAAAACATAAATCAACCATAAGATGCAAAAATACACTACTTCCTATTCCATACCATTTTCTCACCACTGGACAAGCAATAGCCCAATTGAAATTCCAAATCCTGGAACAGGTACCTCAGCCGCGACGGGGCGGTGACCGCATACGACAATTAAAACGGCGAGAGCCATACTGGATACACACTCTGGATACTCTATCACCTAAGGGCCTTAACCGCGAATATGACCTACTAGCCTTCATGTAATCCCTTATCCTTCATCAATCCCCCTTTTAAAGACACATTCTACATACCCTCACCGACTAATATAAACTATTCATTCAAAATATTTATCTCATGATATGTGGCACTATCACCTTTTCCTTTCTTGTGATTTTCGTATGCGTGGCATCCAACGTCAGTATTCTGACCTGCCTTTTTCAAATATGTTGCATTATGTATATTAATCACCATATATGTGCCTTTTAAGATATTCCATGTATACCCATCATAATCCTGGTTTATTATACACAACAACAATTTTGTTATGTCTGATACAAGTATTCTGACCAGTTTTTATTTTAATTTTATTTTCAAATGTACTGCATTATGTATGAGATATCAACCACCATATATGTGTTATCTAAGATATTCTACACATACCCATCATGATTTTGTTTGGGTTCATTATATACAAAGATGCTCTTGTTATGTCTGATATAAACATGCCCTATAGTGCAAATATCACTGTGTTTCCATATTAACATGTTTCTCTTTCATTTCTTCAAGAGCCGCCTGTATTAGTCCTAATAAGCTGAGCACTCCGTCCTGATGGCTATAGTCCACGCCTCCTTCACGCCTCCCTTTCTCACTCATTTCATCTATAGTACTCTCTCTAGCCCCTAGCGCTCTCATGGAACGCATTTTCTCAGCGGTGGAACACACGGCCATCAATATCCGGCCACCTCACTTCCGGTCTGACGCTCCCTTCTCTGACTGGCACCTTTACTCCCACATCTCTCGCCTCTTCCTCTCTTAAACACACTCCTTCCTGCTAACGCTATGCCTGGACTAGCGGTGGATGCCGCGTCCCGCATAGAGACATCACTGCTGGGCTCTGCTTTACAGGTCAGTCACATCAGCGCCATGACACCGTCACAACGCTCCACCACTACAACCTCCTTATTTTGCACATATACCTTAGGTTATCGGCGTCATAGAGGCCTTTTGTGGCCTTCCTAGCCGTTCATAACATCACTCAATTGCTGGGTATGTGCCACTCTATTTATTTCTCTTGTTTGTATTTGGGTTCATTACCACGTTGCTCATTTCCTTATATCATTCAACAGTCGTGTCCAGTTCTTCTTTCCCCTCTGTGGATTTACCTCTATGCAGTAGTGCCTGGTATGTGTATATTTACTCATTTGCTGATACCTCTGATTCACCTCTGCTCTAGGAATGCTCCTTAATCTCACAGCAATTTAATTAATGCCTATTTTTCCATGCTTGACCAAGCTTATTTGTACATGCTTTATTTGTCATTATGTAATTTTTTATTTTTGGCTGTTATGTCACCTCTGGTATAGTTGTGACTAATCAAGGTCCATGATGTAGGACCGAAACATTTCCTTTTTGTTACTACTGTGGATATTAAAATTCTCTACGCAAAATACACTTAAGTTGAGTGCCGAGTTATCTTTATTATCATTTTCTGTTCAGTCACGGGCGTCGCTATCCACTCAATTTGACTGATTTCCCTTGTTGCACCAAAGTCGCTGGAATACCGCTCTTGTGCAGTGTGGCCCTTGGAGCCGCTTTTACGCAGTGTTGCGCAGGTAGCCACGCTTTTGCAGTGTGTAACGTGGAACTGGCCACGCTCAACACTGCGCAAGCGCTGCCAGCTCCCTGCTTGACACTGCGCAAGGGTGCCTCCAAACGCCACACTTCGCAAGCATGGGATTCTAGTGACATCGACACAACTATGGAATTAACCCCTTTACACACAAGGGTGGTTTGCACGTTAATGACCAGGCCAATTTTTACAATTCTGACCTCTGGTTATAACTCTGGAATGCTTCAACGGATCTTGGCGAGTCTGAGAATGTTTTCTTATGACATATTGTACTTTATGTTAGTGGTAAAATTTATTCGATATAACTTGCGTCTATTTATGAAAAAAAATAAAAAATTTGGCGAAAATGTTGAAAATTTTGCAATTTTCAAACTTATAATTTTTGTGCCCTTAAAACAAAGAAATATGTCACACAAAATAGTTACTAAATAACATTTCCCACATGTCTACTTTACATCAGCACAATTTTGGAAACAACATTTTATGTTAGGAAGTTATAAGGGTTAAAAGTTGACCAGCGATTTTTCATTTTTACAACACCATTTTTTTAGGGCCCACATCACATTTGAAGTCACTTTGAGGGGTCTATATGATAAAAAAATACCCAAAAGTAAAACCATTCTAAAAACTGCACCCCTCAAGGTGCTCAAAACCACATTCAAGAAGTTTATTAACACTTCAGGTGCTTCACAGGAATTTTTGGACTTTTTAAAAAAATGAACATTTAACTTTTTTTCACAAAATATTTACTTCAGATGCAATTTTTTTTATTTTACCAAGGGTAGCAGGAGAAATTGGACCGCAAAAGTTGTTGTGCAATTTGTTCTGAGTACGCTGATACCCCATATGTGGGGGGGGAACCACTGTTTGGGCGCACGGCAGGGCTCAGAAGGGAAGGAGCGCTGTTTGACTTTTTCAAACCAAAATTGGCTGGAATTGAGATCAGACGCCATGTTGCATTTGAAGGGGCCTCTGATATGCCTAAACAGTGGAAACCCCCCACAAGTGACACTATTTTGGAAGGTAGACCACCTACGGAACTTATCTAGATGTGTGGGAAGAACTTTGAACCCCCAAGTGCTTCACAGAAGTTTATAACGCACAGCCATAAATGTAAGAAAATCTTATTTTTTTCCACAAATATGATATTTTCGCCCCCAATTTTTTATTTTTCCAAGGGTAACAGAAGAAATTGGACCCCAAGAGTTATTGTGCAATTTGTCCTGAGTACGCTGATACCCCATATGTGGGGGTAAACCTCTGTTTGGACGCATGGCAGAGCTCGGAAAAGAAGGAGCACCGTTTGACATTTTCAACACAGAATTGGCTTGAATTGAGATCAGACGCCATGTCACGTTTGGAGAGCCCCTGATGTGCCTAAACAGTGGAAACCCCCCAATTCTAACTCCAACCCTAACCCCAACACACCCCTAATCCCAACCCTAACCCCAGCACACCCCTAATCCCAACCATAACCCTAACCACAAACCTAACCCTAACACATCCCTAACCTTAATCCCTAACCCTAATGGGAAAATTGAAATAAATACATTTTTTTAATTTTACTGTTTTTCCCTAACTAAGGGGGTGATAAAGGGGGTTTGATTTACAATTTATAGCGGGTTTTTATATCGGGTTTTTATGATTGGCAGCTGTCACACGCTAAAAGATGCTTTTTATTGCAAAAAATAGTTTTTACATCACCACATTTTGAGAGATATAATTTTTCCATAATTTGGCCCACAGAGTCATTTGAGGTCTTAATTTTTGCGGGACGAGTTGACGTTTTTATTGATACCATTTTTGGGCACATGACATTTTTTGATCGCTAGGTTCTTCAAAGTAGCCACCTTTTGCTTTGATTACTGTTTTTTTTTTAAACCAATTATTTTTATTTAGGTTTCAAAAATTAACAGCAAACAGTTATCAATATACATATAACAATTCACATAACGTGTAGTAATACAGTCAAAACCCTCTCCCCTCTCCCCCCTCCCGCCAATACTCCTTATGCCGGGCATACCTGGGAACATTGACAATCATATTACCGCCATCCATGCGGACCATATTTTCCCAAAAGTTCTCTCTCCATGCCTCCGCCTGTAAATGCTTTCCTCTAAATGCATTACCGTACGTGTCTGAGCAATAAATTCCCTCCTAGTGGGGGGTTCCGAATCTGTCCACTTTCGTGCTATTAATTTGCGTGCCACATATAGCAATCGCGCTATCGCCACTTTGTAATGTTCCGAGACAGGTATACCATCCACCTCCCCCAAAACACACAGCACCGGGTTTCTGTCAATTGTACATGTATAAGCCCTCTCAATTTTGTTAATAACGACCAACCAATAAGCCGCCAGCCGTGGGCACGACCATAGCATGTGCAACAATCCGGCCTGGTCCATGCCACACCTAGGGCAATTGGAATCTCCCCTCAAGCCCGCCTTGTACAGAAGCAACGGTGTTTTGTATGTCCTATGTATTATGTATAATTGGGAGAGCCGTGCCTGCTCGCTTAGAGAGACCTTCGGGACATATTCTAGAATCGCCTCCCATTGTTCTGTCGTGAGGGTACCCACCTCCTTTTCCCATTTACTCTTTGCAATGAGGTGATTTCCCCCAGATAGGAGTGCAGTAGGTCATGATATAAGCTCGATATGACTCCCCTCGTCCCTCCCTTCATACACACAAAGTCTAGTACAATGTCACCCTGAACCGTCATAGCTCCCAATCCACACTGTGCCCTCCAAGCATGTCGAAGCCTATAGTATTGAAATCCCCATACCAAAGGCAAATCAAATTCCTCTCTCAATTTCTCAAAGGTCTTCAGGTCCGTTCCACTCTGCAGCTGGCACACATATCTCACTCCTTGCGCCTTCCAATTGCCCATTTGACACAGCTTATTAAGTTCCGGCAGATGTTCATTGCCCAACACCGGTGAGTATCTAGTCAGCCCGTCCACCCCCTGATCTTTTTAATAGTGTCCCATACCTTCTGAGTCAAGCCTAAGGTAGGATATATTGCTCCCAATTTCTTAAAGGTACCATCCTCTAACGCCTGGACCAGTGGGCGTCTCCCCGACACATGTTCCAGCACCCGGCAAGCTGCCCCTCCACAATCGGGCTCTCTCCATCCCCTGACATGCTGGCCCTGTACTGCCAAAAAATAGACCCAGGGATTGGGTGCGGTCAATCCTCCCTCCTCCTTCCCATTTTGCAGCGTTTCCAATTTAATCCTTGCCTGCCTCTTGCCCCATATCAAGGATCTGAAGATAGAATCAATACCCTGAAACCGTTTCTTTGGTAGCCATATCGGTGAGTTGTGCAAAACGTACATTAATTGTGGCATAAGGACCATCTTAATCAGGTTAGTTCTACCCGTCACCGTCAAAGCCAATCGGCACCATGCGCCTATTTTCTTTTTAAATTTCTCTAGCAGGGGAACTAAATTCAGATCCGTGAATCGTGTCAATGGAAGCGCCACCCATATCCCAAGGTATTTAAATTGTGAAACCAGCCGGAGCTGCTTCCCCTCTCATCTATCTCCTCCGCTTTTATTGGTCTATCTACAGCCATGACATAAGACTTGTGCCAGTTTATCTCCAGTCCCGAAATGCTCCCAAAGTGTTTAATTACATCCATGGTGCCACCCCAATGTCTCTCCTGCACTTTCCAGAAATAACAGGATGTCATCGGCATACAGTGATATTTTTTCTTCCAGCCTCCCAAATTTAAATCCGACCACTCCTCTCTCAGCTCTTATTTTGGCCGCCAGGGGCTCCACAGCCACCGCAAACAATAGCGGGGACAGCGGGCACCCCTGCCTTGTGCCCCTATGTAGGTCAAACATCCCGGACCGTTCACCATTCACCTTAACTACCGCCCTTGGGGATGAGTACAGTAACTTCACCCAGGCCATGAACGCGGGGCCAAATCCCATTATTTCCATGATTTTCCATAAATATTTCCATTCCACACTGTCAAATGCTTTTCTAGCGTCCAATGACATCACTATTCTCCCGCCCCCATTATCAGCAGGCAGCTGCATATTAAGAAATAATCTTCTCAAGTTAACAGCCGTGGAGCGGTTGGGCATAAAGCCCGACTGGTCCTCGTGAATAACAGTATGCGCAACCCCGGTGAGCCGGGTGGACAGGATCTTAGCGAGTATTTTGACATCCGTTGTCAACAACGATATGGGCCTATACGACTCCGCATCCATGGGGTCTTTCCCCTCCTTTGGTAGAACCACTATCACCGCTTCCTCCATTGATCTCAGTAGCGCCCCCTTCACCAAAGCCTCCTCAAACACATTTTTCAGTTTAGGGGCCAGCAGCTCCACCAGCTCCCTGTACACCTCCCCAGGTAGACCATCAGCACCCGGTGATTTGTTATTGGGCATAGACAGAATTGCACATTCCACCTCCTCCACACTCACAGGTTCATCCAACCTTAACCTATCTTCCTCAGACAATTTAGACAGTGAGATGCCCTCCAAGAATTCCTCTACGGCCCTCTCCGTGTCCCGTACTCTTGAATTGTATAGTGCCATGTAATATTCCTTGAAGACCTCCAATATATCCTTTGTGTCTGTCAGAGTCGTCCCCGTTTGGTCTCTCAACCTGTACACCCTGGAAGATTCCCTCTGTGCCGCAGATATCACCGCCAACAAGTGACCCACTCTCTCTCCTTCCTCAAAGAATTGGGCTTGCTGAAATGCCCTTTTCCTCTCAGCTTGCATCATGTGCAGTTTATTAACTGCCTCCTGTGCCAATTTTAGTCTATTGTGAGCTGCACTCGTTGGCGTCAAAATCATGTCTGCCTCTGCCCTTGTCAAGTCATCCTTTATTTGTTGATCTGCCAATTTAGTTTTGGTCTTACACCGTGAGATCTCACCTATAAAAAGTCCCCTCATAAATGCCTTCATAGCCTCCCACACCACTGTGGTCTCCGCACTCCCCTCATTCACTTGGAAGAAGTGCTCTAGTTCTTTGGTTATTCCGCCCATATCCACCACTTTAAGCCACGTCTGGTGAAGACGCCAACCTCCCCTCTGTCCCTGAACAGATCCCACTAGAAGCGTGACAACCATAGGACTATGATCCGATAGAGTCCTCTGTAGGTATTCCACCTCCCAACCATCCCATCCATAGCAGTATCCCAAAAGCCAGGTCTATCCTTGACAGTGTTCCGTATGTAGCCGAGTGGCACGAGAAGATCCTCTTACCCTCATTTCATACTCTCCACAGATCCACCAGCCCCAGCTCCCCCACGTAGGTGCCAAATGCAGTCATTCCGTCCCGTCCCGCTTCCATACCTGCCGGACGTACTTTATCCCAGTAATCATTCATGGTGTTGTTAACATCTCCCATAATCAACATCGGAGCCTCCCCCCATCTGGCCGTCAAGTCCAATACTGCTTGAAGTGCCTTTTTAGAATAAGGTGGAGGGATATATATAAAGCCACTAAAATCATTTTGTGTCCATACAATCTGCATGCAATCCATACATACTGCCCTTCACTGTCTACTTGCACTGCCAGCTCTTCATAATGTGCGTTTTTATGTATTAGGACTGGCACCCCCCTGGAGTACGAGGAATAAGTAGAATGATATGTCTTTAACATCCACCCTCTCGACAGCCAGTGCCTAGTATCTCCAGTGAGATGGGTCTCCTGTAAGCACGCAATCATAGGATCACAAGATCTGATGTGATTCAGAATTGCTGCCCTCTTAATCCTGTCAGATATACCACGTACATTCCAACTTAAAATCCGAACAGTACGGTTACTCATTGTGCATCAGAAAAAACAATCCACCATCATCAAGTAACATCTTCCCATTTTGTTCCCCAGCATACCAGGTCAAACAGCATAAGCAACCCCATTTTCCCGCAACTCCAACCCATCCACCTCCCCCACCCCCTCCCCCCACCCTTCTCTTGTCACTCTCTTCCCAATGTGAGAGTGGGAGCTCAAAGAACCTGAGCAACATCGTAGTATACCGCATAACCACATGCGCCGTGTCCTCCTCCAGCACTGGCAGTCCCTCCATCACATAATCAATAGTATGCTTAGTCCCGAACCATTAATCAAACAAATTAACTATAAAACTATAAAACGTAGATCCCAGCGGGGGTTTCTCCCCCTCCTCCGCGGTTTCACAGAGCAATGCAGAGCCGCAACCCTGTCCAGTGGTCAGAATAGCAGGGTCGTGTATTCACCGTACCGAGTCCACAGCTTCTCTCAATTTGCTCCGGTTCCGTTCCAACCACGAAGCGGCCTCTACCGGTGACGGGAAAAAATTGACCTTTCCAAAGGCTTCCACTCTTAATTTGGCAGGATAAATTGTAGAATATTTCACATTCAAAGAGCGGAGCTGTTTCTTCACTTCACCATACCGTAGCCGCAGCTTTTGCACCTCAGCCGAGTAATCCGGGTATATTTCAATGCGTTTGCCCTCCAGGGTAAGATCTGTCAATTTTCTGGCCTTACGTAAGATAGTGTCCCGGTCTCTGCAGTTCAGGATTCTGGCTAACATCGTACGAGGGCTCTCTCCAGGCACTGGGGGTCTCATGGGCACTCGATGGGCACGCTCCACAGCAAACACCCTCGACAGGATATTAGACCCAAACTTTCCCAGCAGCCAGGTTTCAACAAAGGTCGTGGGGTCAGCACCCTCAGCTCTTTCAGGGATGCCCACAATACGCAGATTGTTCCTGCGTGACCGGTTTTCCAGGTCATCGTTTTTAATAGCCACTACCGCGATCCTCTGAATGTGCTGTTGTTGCGTCTTTTGCAATGAGGTTAAATGATCTTCTGTTGCACCAACTCTGCCCTCCACCTCAGTCAATCTGGCTGTAACTTTCTGCATAGAAGCCTCAATGCCTCTCATATCGGTTTTTAGACCATTCACCTGCTTTGTCAGAGCAGTTAAGGCAGTCTTGCAGCATAAGACAGCCTGGAATACATCTCGCAGAGTCGGCTCTGCCTCATCTGAACTTTCAGCTGCCAGCACAGTATCACCATCCCCCTCCTCCTGCTGTTCATTATGTAGCGCAGGCATCTCCTCACCATCTTCCTCCTCATCTCCATGCTTCTCACTACCTTCACTTCCTTCTTCATCTGCCTCCATGCCCCTCGCATACCTGTGCAGCCGCGCTGAAGCCTCCAGCCTCCGTGCATAGGCTGTGTTCCTCCTTCCCGCCTCTTCCTCTGTCTCGGTGCCATCTTGGGCTGAGGCATTGCTGCAGGCCCCGGCATCCTTCTGCCTTTTGCGGCCCATGTTGGTCTCTCTGAGTCTGGCAGAAGCTCGCCTCTGACTCCCGGGACCCTCAGACAGCAGTTCCTGATAAGGGATTTGGCTGATTCGGGCTCTGTGCAGGATAATTGAAGCTAGTGGTGGTGGAGAAACACTGCCACCCGACCTCTCACATCAAGAGCTAGGCCACGCCCAGCTTTGATTACTGTTTGCACGCAGAAAAGGTGAACAGATGGACTCTACATGCCTGGTTCCCACCGTGAAGCTTGGAGGAGGTGGTGTGATGGTGTGGGGGTGCTTTACTGGTGACACTGTTGGGGATTTATTCAAAACTGAAGGCATACTAAACCAGAATGGCTACCACAGCATCTTACAGCAGCATGCTATTCCATCCGGTTTGCATTTAGTTGGACCATCATTTATTTTTCAACAGGGCAATGACCCCAAACACACCTCCTTGCTGTGTAAGAGCTATTTGACCAAGAAGGAGAGTGTTGGGTTTCTATGCCAGATGACCTGGCCTCCACAGTCACCAGACCTGAACCCAATCAAGATGGTTTGGGGTGAGCTGGACCGCTCACTGCTTCAATTTTGAATAATCCCCAACAGTGTCACCAGCAAAGCACCCCCACACCATCACACCACCTCATCCATGCTTCACGGTGGGAACTAGGCATGTAGAGTCCATCCATTCACCTTTTCTGCGTGCAAAGCAGTAATCAAAGCAAAAGGTGGCTACTTTGAAGAACCTAGAATATAAGACATATTTTCAGTTGTTTCACACTTTTTTGTACAGTGTAATGTATAATTCCACATGTGTTAATTCATAGTTTTGATGCCTTCAGCGTGATTCTACAATTTTCATAGTCATGAAAATACAGAAGAATCTTTGAATGAGAAGATGTGTCCAAACTTTTGGTCTGTACTGTATGCGACACAGATCTGTAATGCTCTCACATTGTGTAATAATGTGGTTTCAAGCCAGTGGCTCAGGAAAGCCCATATCATGAACTGAAGTATGAAACTTTCATATAAATATTAGTTAAGCATGGCATACACAGTGTGGTAGTATGGTCATCCAATTAAATATGCAAATTGCCTCTCCAGAAAGGAAGAGTACTTGAACTCTAGTGCCACCTGCTGGACTAGAGTTCATGTCCTCTACCTTTCTGAAAAAGAAATTGAAGACATCATTAATCCTGACCAAATCTCCACCATTTGCTGAAATGGGGCCCCTAACTTGCAATGAACCTGTTTCCTACAGCTGTACTGCTTTCCAGCGATTCATGAACAAACTGCCTTCTGTTAACCCGTTAGTGACCGAGCCAATTTTGACCTTAATGACTAAGCCAATTTTTACAATACTGACCACTGTCACTTTATGAGGTTATAACTCTGGAACACTTCAACGGATTCCACTGATTCTGAGAATATTTTTTCGTGACATATTGTACTTCATGTTAGTGGTAAAATTTCTTTGATTTGACTTGCGTCTATTTATGAAAAAAACGTAAATTTGGCAAAAATTTTGAAAATTTTGCAATTTTCAAACTTAATTTTTGTGCCCTGAAATCAGGGAATTGTGTCATGCAAAATAGTTAATAAATTACATTTCCCAGATGTCAACTTTGCATCAGCACAATTTTGGAAACTTACCGCATATACTCATGTATAAGCCGACCCGTGTATAAGCCGACCCCCCTAATTTTGCCACAAAAAACTGGGAATATTTATTGACTTGCGTATAAGCCTAGGGTGAAAAATGATTATGCCCCCATATGATGCTCCACAGATTATGCCCCCATATGATGCAGATTATGCCCCCATATGCTGCACAGATTATGCCCCCATATGCTGCACAGATTATGCCCCCATATGCTGCAGATTATGCCCCCATATGGTGCATGGATTATTGCCCCCATATGCTGCACAGATTATTGCCCCCATATGCTGCACAGATTATGCCCCCATATGCTGCACAGATTATTGCCCCAATATGCTGCAGATTATGCCCCCATATTCTGCAGATTATGCCCCCATATGCTGCACAGATTATGCCCCATATGCTGCACAGATTATTGCCCCATATGCTGCACAGATTATGCCCCATATGCTGCACAGATTATTGCCCCATATGCTGCACAGATTATTCCCCATATGCTGCACAGATTATGCCCATATGATGCACAAATTATGCCCCCATATGCTGCACAGATTATGCCCCCATATTCTGCACAGATTATGCCCCCATATGCTGCACAGATTATTGCCCCCATATGCTGCACAGATTATGCCCCATATGCTGCACAGATTATTGCCCCATATGCTGCACAGATTATTGCCCCATATGCTGCACAGATTATTGCCCCCATATGCTGCACAGATTATGCCCCCATATGCTGCAGATTATGCCCCCATATGCTGCACAGATTATGCCCCCATATGCTCCAGATTATGCCCCATAGTATAAGTCCCTTATGCTGCCGCGCTGCTGCTGCAAAAAAAACTGACATACCTCGTCGCTGGGGGACAGGTGCCGATGTCACGCTCGCTCAGGACCCTGGCACCTGAAATATTTACCTGTCACCGCTGCTCCCTCTTCCGGGTCCTCGGCAGTAAATGACAGGCAGAGGGCGCGGCGTGCACTAACTACGTCATCGCGCCCTCTGCCTGAACATTCACAGCCAGAGGAGTCGGACGAGGAAGCAGCACAGCGTTGGACCGGGACAGGTAAATATCGCTATACTCACCCCTCCGCCGGCGCGTCTCTTCAGCCTCTACTCTTCTCCCGGCAGTCTCCGCAGCTCTCCCTTCCTACAGCGGTCACGTGGTACCGCTCATTAAAGTCATGAATATGTGCATATTCATGACTTTAATGAGTGGTATCATGTGACCGCTGCAGGAAGGAGCCGGAGATCATGGGAGAGATCGCGCCGGCGGAGGGGTGAGTATGATCCGACACCCCCGCTCCCCCGCCGACCACCGTATATGACTCGCGTATAAGCCGAGAGGGGGACTTTCAACCCTAAAAAAAGGGCTGAAAATCTCGGCTTATACACGAGTATATACGGTAATTTACTTTTCTTAGGATTTCTTAGCGATTTCTCATTTTTCCAACAAAATTTAAAAACATTTTTTTTCAGGGACCACCTCACATTTGAAGTCAGTTTGGGGGTCAATATGACAGAAAATACTAAAAAATGACACCATTCTAAAAACTGGACCCCTCAAGGTGCTCAAAACCACATTCAAGAAGTTTATTAACCCTTCAGGTGCTTCACGAGAACTACAGCAATATAGAAGGAAAAAATTAACATTTTACTTTTTTCACAAAAAGTTTACTTTTGACCCAAACTTTTTTTTTATTTTCACAAGGGTATCAGGATAAAATGGACCACAAAATTTGTTGTGCAATTTCTCCTGAGTGCGCTGATATACTTCGTATGTGGGGGAAAGCCACTGTTTGGGCGCATAGCAGGGCTGAGAAGGGAGGGAGCACCATTTGACTTTTTGAAAGCAAACTTGGCTGAAATCAATGGCAGGCGCCATGTTGCGTTTGGAGATCCTCTGATGTACCTAAACAGTGGAAACCCTCATTTCTATCTCCAACCCTAACACAGCCTGAACCCTAACCCCAACCCAACCCTAACCCCAACAGACCCCTAACACTAATCCCAACCCTAACCACAACCATAACCTCAACACCACTCTAATCCCAACACCACAACCGTAACCCCAACACAACCGAAACCCCCAACCCTAACCCTAGACCCAAACCCAACCTTGACCCTAGCTGCAAAGAATGGAAAAAATATATTTTTTTATTTTATTATTTTTACCTAACTAAGGGTGTGACAAAGGGTTTGATTTACTATTTTTCTTTTATTTTGATCACTGTGATAGGGTCTATCACAGTGATCAAAATGAACCAATAGGAAAAATCTCCTATTGTTGTTGGGTTCCGGACGGCAGATCTCGGCAGGCGCACTGCGCATGCTCCCTCCTTTTTCTTCCAGGAAGATGACACTTAGGGCCAGAGGGTCCGGGGATGGCAGAGGTATCGGGAGGGCTCGGGGGACCCCATTTCTCTCTCCTCTGGTATGCTAGATCATATCAGAGGAGAAAGAAATTCATTGCAAATATGACCTTTTTTTTTTGCGATCGCTGTTACTTGGTGAATAATGGTGATCACGAGACTGGGGACGGTAAAAACCGACCCGAATGATTTTCTCTGGGGTCTCAGCAATCCCCGGTAGCTGAGACCCCGGAGATTTTCTAACGGTGTGGTTTGTTATACACTTATTTCTCAGGGCTGTTAAGAAGTGGCGCTGAGGAATAAGGCCCCTTAACTGCTGCCATTAAAAGGCATATCGACGGTCGTTAATGGGTTAAGACGAAATATTTGAAATTTTTACTCATTTAGACCAGAGCACCTGCTGCCATTGTTCTCCACCACAATTCCTACATTTTCATGCATAGTTGAAGTTATGAACACCACTTTTGCCAAACTTCTCTGAACAGCACATGGGTATATCTGGCTCTCACTTGTTGCCACCAGTTCTGAGCTGATGACAATGCTGGGCATCTTAGAAATTTTAAGGGATGTAAGCATGATGTGTCTTTTATATGCTGCATTAATGCATTAATTTTCCTTGGCTGACCACTGCACCTACTGTCCTCAATGTTGCCATTTCTTAGTGTTCTCAATTCTGAGAACTACAGGCAGAGAATTATCCATCATGCAATACCATCAAGGAGACATCTGATTGGCTCCAAATTTAATCTCCAGCAGGACAATGACCTCAATCATTTAGACACTTTCATTAAGAAGCACCTTCAGTGTAAAAAAATAGCAAGGAGTCCTGGAAGTTATCATATCATCCCCACAGAGCCCTGATGTAAACATCAGAAAGTCTGTCTGGAATTACATGAAGAGACAGAAGGATTTATATACGGCAAGTCTACAATCACAGAACATCTGTGGTCAGTTTTCCAAAATGTTTAGAGAAACCTCTTTGCCGAGTTCCTTCAAATACTATATGCAAGTTTTCCAAGAAGAATTTAAGGTTTGATGCTGTTTTAACCCCTTTGCAACATGCGCCGTACTAGTACGGCGCATATCACTTCTCTCCCTTTGATGTGGGCTCTGGCGGTGAGCCCACATCTTTCCCGGTACATGTCAGCTGTTTTGAACAGCTGACATGTGCCCGGAACAGCCGCCGGTGGAATCGCGATCCACCCCTGGCTATTAACCTGTTAAATATCGCTATCAAACTCTGACAGCAGCATTTAACGTGCACTACCGGCCATCGGTGACCCCCGTCAAGTGATCACGGGTCACCAGTGGGTTGGCATGATAACCAGAGGTCTCTTAGAGACCTCTATGGTTGTCACTGCCGGCTTGCTGTGCGTGCCACCCGGTGGTTGGCGCTCATACCAAGTGAGTAATTCTGCTATATACATACAATCTGATCACCGCCTGTATGTAGCAGAGCCGATCGGGTTATGGCAGCTTCTAGTCTCCCTAGGAGACTATTGAAGCATGCCAAAAGTTAAAAAAAACTTTTTAAAAATGTAAAAAAAATAAAAGTTCAAATCACCCCCCTTTCGCCCCATTCAAAATAAAACAATAAAAAAATCAAACATACACATATTTGGTATCACCGCGTTCAGAATTGCCCGATCTATCAATAAAAAAAAGGATTAACCTGATCGCTAAACGGCGTAGCGAGAAAAAAAATCAAAATGCCAGAATTACGTTTTTTTTGGTCGCTGCAACATTTCATTAAAATGCAATAACAGGCGATGAAAGGATCGTATGTTAACCAAAATGGTATCAATAAAAACGTCAGCTCAGCGCGTAAAAAATAAGCCCTCACCCAACCCGAGATCACGAAAAATGGGGGCATTACGGGTATCGGAAAATGGCACAATTTTTTTTTTTTTTTTAACAAACTTTGGAATTTTTTTCACCACTTAAATAAAAAATAATCTAGACATGTTTGGTGTCTATGAACTCGTAATCACCTGGAGAATCATAATGGCAGGTCAGTTTTAGCATTTAATGAACAAATGATAAATGTTGGTGAAATAACTGTTTAGGATTCACTTTTACAGTGAGAATTTTGAATATATTCTTAAAGAGGACTTTTACATATTGCAAAGGCCATGTCATAGTGATTGCAAAGCTCAATAATATGTTTTTATGTTTTTATCTCGTTTGTGGAAATATAATCTTGGAAAGTTTAGATTGTAATATATTAAGTCCAAGGGAAGCATTACCAGAGAGAAACAGAACATACCCCAAAAGGTCAGAAGACTATGCTTTCTCTTGTGAGATGTAATTATAGAACTGTGTTCTCTTAACCTAGTGTGTAGCATACAGCAGAGCTGCATGTGATTGATTACAAACACCTCTTGTAGCTTTCATCTCTTCAGTCACTGTGGAGTGGGAAAGATACTTTACAGCTGAGCTTGATTAAAAACACCTTTCCTATCCTCCATCTTATGGCAGTCAGTGTTGTGTGAGGGGGTACTACAGAGCTGAGTGTGATTACAAACACCTCTGCACCTCTCCTCTCACAACACTGTCAATTCTGCCCTTCCCCCCACACTGACTAGTGCGAAATAAAAGCTATAGTAGGTGTTTGTAATCACATTTAGCTTTGTTGCATTTACCTCCCCCCCCCACACTGACTGTTATGAGATAAAAGCTTCATGAGGTATTTGTAATCACACTTCGCTCTACTATATTTTACATAGTAACTGAAAGCAGAGCTGTCTATAAGGCCGGGGTCACACTTGCGAGTGCAATGCGAGAAACTCGCGCAGGTCTCTCGCATCAATACCCGGCACTGCCGCCAGCACTCGAACCGCAGCGTTCAGCTGTATAGAAATACATGCAGCCGCACACTCCGGTCCCGAGTGCCAGCGACAGTGTCAGGTATTGATGTGAGAGACCTGCGCGAGTTTCTCGCATTGCACTCGCAAGTGTGACCCCGGCCTAATTACATTTCTCAGGAGTGAAAGAATGTTTTTCCATGTTTCTGGATTCATGTTTCTTTTTTAGACAAATTTTGATCACCTCTTTTTACCATAACTATATGAGCTAATATCTCCACAAAAAAAGATAGCAAAATAAAAAATACATTTTATTCAGCTTTGCAGCCCAACTTCTACAGTATGGACTGTTATGATTTGGTAGCCAAGGAGGACAGCAGCAAAAATAGACCAGGCAACCAGACACCTAGAGAGGTTGGTAACTAGCGAATTGCAGACCCCTAAACTGACAGCACAACTAGAAGCAGCTGTGGGACGTGCCTGCAGTGCCCTAGACGCGTCGACACTGCCGGAGAGCTAACTAAGCCTAAAGAGAGAAAGGGGAAGGCTAACTGCCCCGGAATAGAGCCCCAAAGGAATAGGTAGCCCCCAAACATATATTGGCGGTGAGACAAGATGAAATACAAACACAGGCAGAAAATAGAGTAAGCAAATGCTGGGGCCCAAAAGGTCTAGATAGAACAGGACAGAATACTGTCTGCAATCCAGCAAAAACTCTTAAGAAAAATTCCAACACGTCTGATATACAAATATACTGAGACCACACGATCTCGCCCCCGCTAGATCAGAACTCTGGGGTGAACTGGTAGCAAACCAGCAGACACTGAAATAACAGGGAACTGAAAATACATAAACAGAGGCAAATGAGAAACAGAGACCAGCGCAGGCCCCGCAGGGGAACCTGGCTGTAAAACTCCAGAAGGGCAGAAAACAGACAAAAATCACTTGCTCACTTAGATCTCCCCAGTCAGTAACACCTGATTGCCATTCATTGCCCCCAGCTGATAGACTTGTGTTAGCCATAGCAGCTTCATTACTATCAGCAGCCACCAGGGGGAGTCCAAACTCAGAAGTCAGATCCAGAGCGTTCACAACAATGGACAGTTTAATATGCTGACATTGCTAAAAAGTCCTCTTTAAATTAGTATTGTTGAATACATTAGTGTAACATAAATACTGTTGCTAAATAAGATTAATAATAATAATTAGTTATAATTCACTGTGTTTAAATATCAGTAATCACTCAACAGTGGTTACTATTGGCGACTGCTGCCACCATTGAGCAAATGAAGACTGGAACCTATTCATTAGAGCTGTATTAGAAAATACAAATGGTAGTGCTTCCCTATCTAATCAATCATGACCAAATCGGATTTATTTCCGGTCGTCAGGCGCCAGACAGAACTCGCAGAATTTTAAATATTATAAACATGATAAGATCCTCAAGAAATCAGGAGATATATATATAACTCACAAACATATAATTCTAAAAAATATAAAAAAAATTTTTTAATATGTAAAAATTAATACTAGAATATATATGTGACTATATCACCTGAACCTTGGATGGCAGACCATCGGAAATAAGTAGAAACAACCCAGGATGTGGAAGGGAATACCGCAGTGGCAGGGAAAGAAAAAAGAAGACCAGAAACACGATGCCAATAGTGAATTAATTGCCTTTATTTATCAAATGGCTCAAAATATAAAACCATGTATATTTAAAATGTATATACCGTAATTAAAAATAGAGACATACACAAAGCTGATACAGATATAAATCCACACTCGCGTGCATATCAATTTAACCATATACAGAAAGCGTTTATAATATTATCCATATATATGCAGCGGGGAAGCAGGGCTCAAATAATATAACCAGGAAAAAGGTCCACAAAAAATAATAAAACTAAATAATGCAGTATAACAGTGCCATGTGTAATAAATTGGCAGCTAATAAATAAGGCCCAACAAAATATGAATAGTGCACACAAAAAATTGATTAGATAGGATTCACTAATATAGTGAACCAACAGAGATACGTGAAATACATGTGATACTCACGAAAAACCCCACACCAATGGAACTAAAAATTGAGGACCACAATACCTGGGAGCCAAAGAACAGCACGGTATGTCTCTGAGAACGCGCCCCAACGCGCGTTTCGGAAATAAATTCCTTCGTTACCTTTAAAATTAATAAAAATATTTGAAAAGAAAATACAAATGGTAAAAAAAAATCTTTGTGTTCTAATATTTATTACTGGCTACAGAAAATACAATTTCTAAATTCATTTTGAATATAGTATTAGGTATCATTTTTGTATTGTGTAAAGTACAGACATTTAGTTTCAGTGTTGTTAACCTGAAAATTCTAAAACCATGACCAACTTGGTATACAACATGTGCACTGTAAAATAATGCTTCAAGCAAAAGGTGAAATAATCCCTTCTCATCATTTCTTATCAAACATACATTTACATTAGGGAAGAAACAAAGAATGTTTTGTGTTTCTTGTGTTACATGAGTGTGGCATGGTTCCAAGCACAGTCTTGTACGCTTGAGTAATTACTCTCTAAAGCCAAGGTTACCTGATAAATGTCAGTACATTCTCCAGATAAAATATGTTATTACAGGCTCTAGGGCTAAATTTGCTTTGAAATGAGGAAAAAAATACATTTACTTTCATGGGAGGATTTGGTTAACCTAAAAACACCTTAAAAATGAAAACAAAAGCTTGGAGAGAAATGCTGTATGTACCTGATTTCTTTGCCTCAACCCAGAAACTCCCATTCATGGCAGTTTGACTGGCTGCTTAGGAATATATTAAGTTACACCGTTGAAGATGTATTCTGAATGAAAAACTCGGCTAGTACATTTGACATTGCTTTCTTGGAAAAGATTTAATGTTCATGCTGTGTGCCAAAAAAAGGCTAAGTTTTGAAATGATCTTGACCAGTATTTGCTCTCTGATATGTGTAGAATGTTATTTACAACCTAGATAATACTTCATTTATTTTGTGTATAACCATATAAAGAAACGTGTTTCTTATTATTTGCATTTTTTAATGGAATATGGTCATGTATAAATATCTATTTTGTGTTCTCTTCTAAAGAGAATCTGTCATCTTCATTATGCTGTTGTCTCTGAAGACAACAGTAGTGACATACATGTTTATTTTAGTGGTTTGTCGCTAAATTCAGTAGTTTTGTAGTATGAATTGAACTCTTTAATACTTTTAGAGCGCTGCCGTAGAAGTGGCACACTTATTTATATCCAGCCAATCCCTGCCTACCCTCTGATTGAAAATTTTCCCTTTAGGGCATAGGAAAGATGTGTATCTTCGTACCGTGTTAGCCAGTAGATAGAAAAATATTTAGACTTGAGAGTCCTCAGTGGTTGATACCTTTTAATGGCTAACTGAAAAGATGGTAACAAATTGCCTTTAGGGCAGGGTTTCCAAAACTTTTTTGCGTTGGGCCACCCCTACCAAATAAGTTTTTCGAATTACTAAAAACGTAATGGATCATATTTATATAAAGTGTCCCAGTGGATTCTGGCACACACTTTCATAAATTTTGTCTAAAAGTAAAGAATTGGTGTACTTTGGGCAAAAAATGTTTTTTTCTTTTGTAAGATTTGCTTCAAAATTTGTATTGTTTGTCAAAATCAATAGTTTAAATGAGCCAGAAACTTTGGGGAAAAAAGTGAACAAGGCTCATAAAATTTACTTATTCAGATGATGAAAAAATTGAAACCAAATTTTCCAAACATCTCAGTTTATACAGTATCAAGTTTGAGCACCACAAGCAGAAATACACACACTTAACACACCACAGCATGCTATTAATGAGGCTAATTATGACTGCCTGAGGAATGCCCTGCCATAGTGAAAAATATTTAGAGTTGAGAGTCCTCAGTGGGTGATACCTTTTAATGGCTAACTGAAAAGATGGTAACAAATTGCAAGCTTTCGAGACTACTCAGGTCTCTTCATCAGGCAAAGACTGAAACAAAAACTGAAGAATCACATATTTATACACCACACAGCACAGAAATAATGCAATAGGTAAGACAAGTGATGTGAAGTTTGTTTTAGTCTTTGCCTGATGAAGAGACCTGAGTAGTCTGGAAAGCTTGCAATTTGTTACCATCTTTTCAGTTAGCCATTAAAAGGTATCAACCACTGAGGATTCTCAATTCTAAATATTTTTCTATCTACTGGCTAACACGGTACGAAGATATACATCTTTCCTATATCTGCCATAGTGAATGCACTTAAGCACACAAATCATCTAGATCTATTGCCTGCTGGCAGCTCTTTTTGCGATGGTAGCACATTTAGTCTATACAGACTGCTCAAAGTAGCACAAGCAACATGTGTCCTGGCGTGGTCATGTTGAAAAACAGCTCATGGACCATTTCTATGTTCCCTTTGGTAAGCTTCTCATTGATGTTGCCCGCAAGATATGCAGACCAACCTACAGCTATCATGGCATTCAAACAAAAGTGGAACTCATAGTTAAAGAGGGTAGACCTTCATTTCCATCTCGTTATGCACCATGATAGTATTTAGATCAATGGCGTAAGTTCAGTGGAGCACCTTTAGCTGGACATCTGGCTCGTAGCCTAATGTAGTCCTACTCCTGGTACTATGGTGTTGGGTAGTATAATGTACGGTAGTCATATTCCTCTAGTTGTCATCACAGGTGCACTATCAGCTCAGACAACTAATAATAACCTCATTCATGGCATACCAAGATGTGTGTATTTATTTCTATGTTTTGCTCATCCTTGATACTGAACGAATTGAGATATTTTGAATTTTTTCCCATGTTTTCATCATTTCTATATCATTTACATGTCTGTCAATCCTGCAATATTTTTATTTTTACTTCCTTCTTAGTGTTCCAATTTCAATGTTGAATGAATATATATACAGTATTGAAAATAAATATTTGATACAGTGCTGATTTTGCAAGTTTTCCCAACTACAAAGAATGGAGAGGACTATAATTTTTATTGTAGGCACATTTCAATTTTGAGAGAATCTAAAATAAAAAATCCATAAAATCACTTTGTATGATTTTCACATAATTAATTTGCATTTTATTACATGAAATAAGTATTTCATACATTAGAAAAACAGAACTGAATATTTAGGACAGAAACCTTTGTTTGCAATTACAGAGGTCAGACATTTTCTGTAGTTCTTGACCAAGTTTGCACACACTGCAGCAGGGATTTTGGCCCTCTGCCTCCCTCCTGAATGCTGTGATCGCTCTCGATCGCAGAATTTAGGGGGTGAACAGCCAGGGACTGTGCTGACACCACTCCTGTCTGTTAGTTAAGCTCTGCCACTGACAGAGCTGAGCTGCTGCACTGATCGGGTAGTAGGTGCTGATATTTTGGCATCTCCTGCGTGATCATGCTGTGATCATTCAGTCAGATTGACTGACCAATCACAGCAATCTGGGTGCGGGGACCGATGGCATGAGTCCCCACACCTCTTCTTATGCCTCTCACGAAGTGACAGTTTAAATGCATGACGGACATAGCCCGTCCTGGTGTGGGAACTGACATCCTGCCATGACGGGCTATGTCCGTCAGTGGACGTTAAGGGGTTAAGTACATAAAAATGTAAAGTTTGAAAATTGCCAAATTTTCTAACTTTTTGTCAAATTTTCGATATTTTCATAAATATTTACAAATCATATCAACCAAATTTTACCACTAGCATGAAGAACAATACGTCACAAAATACAGTCTCAGAATCACTGGGATTCGTTGATGCGTTCAGAGTTTTTACCACATAAAGTGACAGTGGTCAGATTTAAAAAATTTGGCCTGGTCATGAATGTCAAAATTAGCTCTGTCACTAAGGCGTTAAATGATACACTAATCACATGATATGCATCACACAGGACACATCATAATATCTCATGTAGTCAAACCCAATGTTCTGTACAGAACAATTCCAGGGCCACGTGTCACGTTAGCTTTATGACTGTAACCATGTGTCATAATTATAAGCATTCAATTTAATTTTTCTCCTGATCAGTACTGGTGGATTCCTATAATAAAACTATAGTAAGAAAAGAGCTAGAACTCTATAGAGGACCTTGACTGCACAGCTCTCAGTGCAACGGATTAAATTCATAATAATTTCCATGTAACTTCTGACCACTGCAGGTTTTCACAAGTGGCATATATGAATATAAGGTGTTTTACAAAGATATAGGCTAAAAGAGAACACCACAAAGGCTGCATTTCACATATCTACATCATTACTAATTTGGTATAAATGTGACTCATCTGCCAAGAATTGCTTGTTTAGAAGTAGTGAAGTCACCTCATTTCTCCAGTATACTATTTTCGTGCCCTCATAACAGAGCTTTAGATCTGAGTGTGCTGCAAGCCATTTTGTGATAATAAATCACGACTAGCCAGTAAGGTATGTACAACTTCCCTTCTGACTACAGTGGCAGCAAAGCATAAAATAAAAACAATCAATGAAAGACAGAGGAATGTAAACAAAAGCTCCATCACTTGTAACAAATAAAAACAGATCCTGCAGATACGTGTTTACGTTCCTTGAGACATATTTAGTCTTACGTTTGATTTGTTGCTGTCTTGACCTTAGACGGATTTAGGCTTTTCTTGTGAGCTTAAGTATCTTTAAGACCTGTTTTGCTCAGTGGCAGAACTGTAAATGTTCTACCTTAAATAAATACACTAGTTCTGCTCTACATTTCAGGGTACAGAGTATATTTATAGATAATTTTTTATGTAGTATTGAAAACAAAAGCATATTTAATTTTACCTTTTAATTTACCTTTTTAATTAGCAGTACATTTATTAACGTTGTGCTTCAAACCTTGTATACTAATTTGTGCTACTATTGTTCTGTCAAACTAGCTTGTGTTATATGTGTACACTTGGCATTTGTTACCATATGGAAGAAATATAAATAGGAAAGTGTTTGCTTAACCCTTTCGCAACCATATCAATTTAATTTAAAGGTTGTCCCTGTTCATAATACTTTTTCCTGCCAGATCAGTTTGTTGTAAAAAAAAAAAGCTGACATTTTCTTACAATTAAGTACTGGACTAAGTGGTTTCTCAACACTACAGCAGTGCCATACATGTGGATGTGAACTGCATTTTGGGCACACTGTTCGAAATACAGTAGCCACTTACATTGTTTAGTGGCAACTGTCGAGAACTGCACTTTCATGAATTTGAGATAAAACGCAATACTTGGCACTAAGCAATGTACATGGCTGCTGTGTTCTGTTCTTTACATCGATTAGTTCGGCAGAATATAGGCAGAGGGGGATGATGAAGTCTGATCTGAGCATGCCTGCTCATACTGCTTTCACTCACTGAGAGGTAGCCTCGCCACCACCAATGACGTGCACTACTCCGTTTGTCCAATTCCAGTTCCAGACCAGAATAGCAGAGCCAAAATCACAACAGAAGAATAGATGACTCAAATAGAGATTTCTTACAGGGGCAGGGCAGGTAATAGAAGTATATTAGAAAACTCATAGTTAGGAAGAGTTAGGACATATGAAGGGGGTGAAATTAGTAGTGAAAAACCTCTTTATGTTTAGTATTACAATAGTTGTACTGACCTGAAAAATCATATTTTAGTTCATTTTTACCTCACAATCAACACCACAAACCCCCCCCCAAACAATGGCGGCGTTGTAATTTTTTCACTATTTCAGCTCACCATATTTTTTTCCATTTTTCAGTACATTATGATATAAACTGAATGCCGTAATTCTAAATTACAACTTGTCCAGCCAGAAGCAAGACTTCATTCGATGTGTCAGTGGAAAAATAGATGTATACTGACAACTATGGCTCTCTGAAGAAGGGGAGGAAAGGTCAATATGTAAAATTTACCGTTCATGAAGGGGCTAACTCTTTTCCTGTGAATGTGTCACACATGCCTTTGTAGGGTGGCAGCTCAGTAGCCATGGGTATGTATGATATGCCGTGGTTATTCATAGCAATATTTCTGTTTGGATCGCCGCTACAGCAGAGAGATTCTCAGCTTTACAATTGGACAGGAGTCGCAGCTCCGGTCTCGATCCAGCCCAGATATCAGGAGTTTAAATGAGAGTTGTGAATGTGAGATTAATCTAAGCTTTAGGCCAACTTCACCCATCCGTATAAAACCAGTACCGGAAAAAAACTATCGGTGTCATCAGTGTTTTGGATCAGTGTGCTATCAGTGTGTCATTCGTGTTTTTAAGGTATGGATAAAGAAAGGATGAAATTACAAAGCTTTCCCTATACTTTGCAATGTTAAACATGTACAGTACACAAATGCCACATGGATACCATTTGTGTGCTGTACGTTTTTTTCACGAACCCATAGACTTCTATTTGCGCTTGTCCACGGGCTGCTAGAAAAAACGGACATGCCTCTGTGTGGTTCACATGGTGAAAATACGAACATGTGAAGATCACCATATGTTATAATGGGTGCGTGTGATTATGATATCCGTGAAAAAATGGATGCGACATGTACCGTAAACACATACATGTGAAGGGGGCCTTAACATAAGTCCTGGATCACTGCTGTAGCTGTGATCCTGACTGAGATACTGACTGTTAAAATAACCCCTCTTCTGACTTCAGCCAGTGTGTAGGAGGAAAGAGAAAGGAGTTGACAGGCTGTAGGAATAATAAAGATTAATTGTGATTCTCCTGTCTAGGGCTGGGACAAGGTATTTCGGTGACCTAGACAGGTAAAGTCAATGGTGTCCTCCCCCCCGATGAACCCTCAGCCACAAAGCAAAGGAATTGGTCAGAGACTAAAGGGTATGCCACACTAAACAATATCGCTAACGGGATCGCTAAAAAACGTCACTATTTAGCGATCCCGTTAGCGATATTGTTCAGTGCGGCAGCTTCAGCGACGAGCTTCCTGCTGTGATCTCGCTCGTCGCTGGAATCGCTCCGGACCCTATTTCATCGCTGGCGCTCCCGCTGGGTAAGTATCTAATCGCTGTGTGGCACCTTTTCTTAGCGATTTAGCGGTACTTTTGTACCGCTAAAGTCGTTAAGAAGATCGCTAACGGCGATAGCGTCGTTAACTATATCGCTAAATGTGGCCGCATTTAGCGATATAGAAACAATCCCGCTAGCGATCTCATTAGTATGCAACGCTAACGAGATCGCTAGCGGGATAGCTTAGTGTGGCAGTACCTTAAGGTAACAGGAACCCCATCCCCCTCCAGTGGATCAGATAACAAGCTCTAAGGACCACTTACACTAAAATTGTTAACTTTTTCGCAAAAAAATACCAGCAAAATTAAAAATTTGGTAATTTGTGTTGTATTCTTGTACTGATAGTAGTTTTGGTTACATTCATGTAGTAATGGTTGTTCTGATGCTGTATTCATCACCAGAACCATCATCAGTACAAAAATAGGAAACCAAAATCATAAGTACATAAATAGAACACTAGAGCCATCAATAGTTCATAAATAAGACACCAGAACCATCATCAGTGTAACGGACAGGGTGGTGGAACCAACCCGATCCAAGGAGGGATGAGAGAGACAGGACCAGGTGCTACACCAGGATCAACCTTGGGTAGATGGCAGCTGACCCCCAAGGGAGGGGGTTGTTATCAGTCATTATCAGACTGTGGACCCTACAGGAATCATAGTACTGATGAGATTCAGGCAGGATCACAAATAAGCTTTTTATGTTCCGGTACCTTATACAGTGGGGACACAAGTATTTAGTCAGCCACCAATTGTGCAAGTTCTCCCACTTAAAAAGATGAGAGAGGCCTGTAATTGACATCATAGGTAGACCACAACTATGAAAGTCAAAATGAGAAAACATCCAGAAAATCACCTTGTCTGATTTGGCAAGATTTATTCTGCAAATTATGTTGGAAAATACCATATATACTCGTGTATAAGCCGACCCGTGTATAAGCCGACCCCCCTAATTTTGCCACAAAAAACTGGGAAAACTTTATTGACTCGCGTATAAGCCTAGGGTAAAAAATGATTATGCCCCCATATGCTCCATAGATTAGGCCCCCATAAACTGCACAGATTATGCCCCCGTATGATCCACAGATTATGCCCCCATATGCTGCACAGATTATGCCCCCATATGCTGCACAGATTATGCCCATATGCTCCCCTGATTATGCCCCCATATGCTCCCCTGATTATGCCCCCATATGCTCCAGATTATGCCCCCATATGCTCCAGATTATGCCCCCATATGCTCCAAATTATGCCCCCATTGCTCCACAGATTATGCCCCATATGCTGCAGATTATGCCCCATATGCTCCAGATTATGCCCCCATATGCTGCAGGTTATGCCCCATATGCTGCAGATTATGCCCCATATGCTGCAGATTATGCCCCCATATGTTCCACAGATTATGCCCCATATGCTCCAGATTATGCCCCATATACTCCAGATTATGCCCCATAGTATATACGTCCCTTATGCTGCTGCAAAAAAAATGACATACTCACCTCTCGTCGCTGGGGGCCAGGTGCCGGTGTCCTGAGCAGGCGGTGACACCGGCGCGCTATGGGGGACAGGTGCCGGTGTCACCGCTCGCTCAGGACCCCGGCACCTGAGATATTTACCCATCCCCGGTCCACCACTGCGCGCTGGTCCTCCTTCCATGTCCTCGGCAGTGAATGATCAGGCAGAGGGCGTGGCGCTCACTAATGACGTCATCGCGCTCTCTGCCTGATCATAACAGCAAGAGGATGCGAGGACACAGAGGGAGCAGCAGTGGCACGGGGACAGGTAAATATCGCTATACTTACCCCACCGCCGGCGCGGTCTCTGCAGTCTCTCCTCTTCTCCCGGCGGTCTCCGGCAGCTCTTCCTACAGCGGTCACGTGAGACTGCTCATTAAAGTCATGAATATGTGCATATTCATGATTTTAATGAGCGGTACTATGTGACCGCTGTAGGAAGAGCTGCCGGAGATCGTGGGAGAAGAGGAGAGGCTGCAGAGACCGCGCCGGCGGAGGGGTGAGTATGATTCGACACCCCCGCTCCCCCTCCCCCGCCTACCTTCCCGTATATGACCCGCGTATAAGCCGAGAGGGGGACTTTCAGCCCTAAAAATTGGGCTGAAAATCTTGGCTTATACACGAGTATATACGGTAAGTATTTGGTCACCTAAAAACATGCAAGATTTCTGGCTATCACAGACCTGTAACTTCTTCTTTATGAGGCTCCTCTGTCCTTCCCTCATTACCTGTAGTAATGGCACCTGTTTGAACTTGTTATCAGTATAAAAGACACCTGTCCACAGCCTCAAACAGTCACACTCCAAACTCCACTATGGTGAAGACCAAAGAGCTGTCAAAGGACACCAGAAACAAAATTGTAGCCCTGCACCAGGCTGGGAAGACTGAATTTGCAATAGGCTAACAGCTTGGTGTGATGAAATCAACAGTAGGAGCAATAATAAGGTAATGGAAGACATACAAGACCACTGATAAGCTCCCTCGATTTGGGGCTCCACTGTCATGGGTGTGTCGCTGCGAAGATCGTCGCGATTGCACACACTGACTTCTCACAGCTGAGTTTCTGCTGCTGGGTGTTTTTCGGCAGTGAGAGGGTTATATCTCCTTCTCTCTGTGCTGGACAAGACCAGCCTCGCTCAGCTGCAATTAATGTTGCGATAATTGGTTTCCTTCAAATACCTGCCTGTCTGCTAGGGAAGTGTCGGTGAAAGCATTCATGCAGACCAGCAGAGCGGATCATATTGAGAAGTCTAAAGCTAAGAGTACCTGTTGTGGTTTTCTCCTCTCCTCGCTTTATTATTTATCTCCTTACCCGTTGGTGTTCCCTCTGTAGTGGTAGTTTTGTATGCAAGGTGTCTTTTGTTTTACCCCTTGTACTGTCTCGTTCGTCTTATACTGTGTGTAGGCAGTTACCTTCCCGTTTCCCTGTGGTGGTAATCAGGGTCCTTCTCAGGACTAGATTACAGTGGTCAGGGATTCACAGGAGATAGGGTTACGCTGGCGGCCTGGACCTCTGTACCATCAACAGTACCTCCAGGTAGAGGGATTAGTCAGGACCCCAGCTTAGGGTCAGCATAGACCCCGGTCCTCCTGTATGCAGAGACAGCGTGACATTAGACCCCGGTCCTCCTGTATGCAGAGACAGCGTGACATTTTCACCGACCATAAAGATTTTCTCCAGTCGCCATGGATCCAGTAGTCAGTCTAGCTCGGCAGTTGCAGAGTTTGTCCATGGAGCTGGCGGACGTTAAGTCCAAGGTTTTGTACCCCCGGAGCAGGCCGGACCTGAACCTAAAGTAGCTCTCCCTGACAGATTCCCTGGGGGGCGGGACAAGTTTTTTGCTTTCCGGGAGGCATGTAAATTATACTTTCGGCTGCGACCTCGGTCATCTGGGAGTGAAGAACAAAGGGTGGGGATTGTCATCTCGCTCCTACAAGGAGACCCCCAATCATGGGCGTTCGCTCTCCCCCCGGGCTCCCCAGCTCTCCAGTCAGTGGATAGGTTTTTTGCAGCTCTGGGTCTTGTATATGATGACCCGGATCGGGTCTCCCTTGCTGAATCTAAGTTACGTAGGATCCAGCAGGGAGATCGTCCGGTGGAGGAATTCTGTTCGGAGTTCCGTAGGTGGGCGACGGACACCCAGTGGAATGACCCGGCTCTTAGGAGCCAGTTTTGTCAAGGTTTATCTGACAAATTAAAGGATGTGCTGGCACAGTATGACCCTCCCACGTCACTGGAAGCAGCTATGGCCCTTGCTATTCGTATTGACAGACGTCTTCGGGAGAGGTGCGGGGTAACTTCGCCCCCTGTGATGACTCCACCTTCCTCAAGGGTCCCTTATACGGAGGTTCCCCTGGTCACTCCAGAGGAGCCTATGCAATTAGGAGGGACATCATTCCGGGGGAGGGGATCGGTTTGGGCGCCACAAAACAAGAAGTTGTTTCTTCTGTGGGAAAAAGGGACATTTTATTAGGGGGTGTCCATCCCGTCCTTTGCAGAGTGAGAAGTCGCCGGAAAACTATTGATCCCAGATTGTGTGGTGGATGGCAATCTGGGAGTAAGTATTTCGTCCCTAAATTCGTCTCAGTTTCTCGCACCGGCGGAGGTGGTGGTGGGTGCGAGAACTGAGAGGATATCTGTTCTTCTGGATAGTGGGGCCGGGGCTAATCTGGTGGATGCTCGCTTTGCCCGGGTTCAAGGTATGCGATTGAGTGTGTTGGCTAAACCCGTCCCCATATTCCCGATCGATGCCAGACCTCTCGGTCAGGGAAGTTTTTTGCAAGCAGTGCATAACATAGATCTTCAAGTGGGGGCGTTACATAAAGAACTGTTGTCTTGTTATGTGTTGGAGGGTCTTCCTACTCCTATAGTGCTGGGCCTTCCTTGGTTAACTAAGCATAACCAGGTTATTAATTGGCAATCCAGAGAGATAAGCCAATGGAGTGAATTCTGTAATAAAAACTGCATGAATACGGTCATTGGTGCGGTCGCTCCTAGGGCCTTACCCCCATTTCTGGTGGACTTTGAGGATGTATTCTCGGAGAAAGGGTGTCAAGAACTACCTCCTCATCGCGAATATGACTGTTCTGTTAACTTGCTCCCTGGGGCCAAATTACTGAAATCTAGGTTGTATAACCTTTCTGGTCCTGAGAGACAGGCCATGAAGGATTATATTTCAGAGAGTCTGGCTAAGGGGCATATTAGACCTTCATCTTCCCCGGTGGCCGCGGGGTTCTTCTTTGTGAAGAAAAAAGATGGAGGCCTACGCCCTTGCCTGGATTTCCGTGAGCTTAATCGGATTACGGTCCGAGATCCGTATCCGCTCCCACTTATTCCCGATCTCTTCAATCAGATCGTGGGTGCCAAATGGTTCTTTAAGTTGGATCTCAGGGGGGCGTACAATCTGATTAGGATGAAGGAGGGGGATGAGTGGAAGACGGCGTTTAACACTCCGGAGGGGCATTATGAGAACCTTGTCATGCCATTTGGTCTGAGTATTGCCCCGGCGGTGTTTCAACACTTTGTAAATGACATCTTTCGCCACCTAATGGGACAGTTTGTGGTCATATATCTGGATGATATCTTAATTTACTCGCCGGATCTTGTGTCTCATCAGGAGCATGTTAGGCAGGTGTTACAGATCTTGCGGGATAATAAACTGTACGCCAAATGGGAGAAGTGTGAGTTCGCCGTACAGGAACTTCAGTTTTTAGGATTCCTGGTGTCAGCATCCGGTTTTCGTATGGACCCTGGGAAAGTGCGGGCAGTTCTTGAGTGGGATCTGCCAGAGGATCTTAAGGCATTACAACGTTTCTTGGGGTTTGCTAACTACTACCGGAAATTCATTCGTAATTTTTCTTCCATAGTTAAACCTCTCACAGACATGACTAAAAAAGGGACGGATTTTTCAAAGTGATCTGACAAGGCTTGTCAAGCGTTTTCTTCTTTGAAAAAATGTTTTGCTTCAGCACCCATACTTATTCAGCCTGATGCGTCACAGCCGTTCATTGTTGAGGTGGACGCTTCCGAGGTAGGGGTGGGAGCAGTATTGTCACAAGGTTCGTCCCCTGGTAAATGGCATCCGTGCGCCTTCTTCTCTAAAAAATTGTCGTCCGCGGAGAGGAATTATGATGTCGGCAATAGGGAACTCTTGGCCATTAAGTTAGCTTTTGAGGAGTGGCGTCATTTTTTGGAGGGGGCAGTCCACCCGGGCACCGTCATTACCGATCACAAAAACCTGCTATATTTAGAGTCCGCTAAACGTCTGAATCCCAGACAAGCTAGGTGGTCGTTGTTTTTTACCAGGTTTAATTTTGTCGTCACATATCGTCCTGGGTCAAAAAATGTTAAGGCGGATGCCTTATCTCGCTGTTTCCCAGGGGCTGGGAACACGGAGGACCCAGTTCCGGTCCTTCAGGAGGGGGTGGTGGTGTCGGCAGTATGCTCTGAGCTTGAGGAGGAGGTATTGGAGGCTCAGGGGGACGCCCCTGTAGGACCTCCAGGGAGACTGTTTGTTCCAAATCAGTTGCGACAAAAGGTGATCGAGGCACATCATAATTCAGCTTTGGCAGGACACCCAGGGAGTAAAGCAACTGAGGATCTCCTCTCGCGCCGGTTTTGGTGGCCTAACTTACATAGGGAGGTGGTAACTTTTGTCGCCTCCTGCGAGGTTTGTGCGCGCTCTAAGACCCCACATACCCGTCCGTCTGGGACCCTCTTACCTTTGAAGATCCCGGAGCGTCCGTGGACTCATTTGTCTATGGACTTCATTACGGACCTCCCGCCATCTTCGGGTAAAACAGTCATACTCGTTGTAGTGGACAGGTTCAGCAAGATGGCACATTTTATCGCTCTTCCTGCTCTTCCTAATGCTAAAACTCTTGCGCAGGTGTTTATTGGGGAGATTGTAAGACTTCACGGGGTACCCTCCGATGTGGTGTCGGATTGGGGGTCTCAGTTTGTGTCCAAATTCTGGAAAGCATTTTGTACACGGCCGGGGATGCAGTTGTCATTTTCATCGGCTTTTCACCCGCAGACCAATGGTCAGACAGAGCGTCTGAACCAGAGCTTGGAGACATATCTCCGGTGTTTTGTGTCAGAGAACCAGGAGGACTGGGCTTCTTTCTTGCCTCTGGCGGAGTTTGCTCTAAATAATAGGCGGAGCGAGTCCACTGGTAAGTCCCCGTTTTTTGGGGCATATGGTTTTCACCCCCAGTTTTGTACTTTCAATAGGGGGGGCTCTTCTGGGGTTCCTGAGGAGGAACGATTTTCGTCGTCACTTGCTTCAGTGTGGAGAGGAGTGCTGAATAATCTGAGTACTATGGGGAACCGTTACAAACGTATGGCTGATAGGAGGAGAGTGTCTGGTCCGGACCTAAGTGTGAACGATCTGGTATGGTTGTCTACCAAGAATATAAAACTTAAGGTTCCCTCCTGGAAACTGGGTCCCAGGTTCATCGGGCCATACAAGATCAGTTCTATAATTAATCCGGTTGCATTCCGTCTTGACCTCCCTCCCACATTTAAGATTCATAATGTGTTCCACAGATCGTTGCTTAAGAGGTATGTGACGCCGGTGATACCTTCACCTTTACCTCCTCCTCCTGTGGTGGTCAATGGTAACTTGGAGTTCCAGGTGTCGAGAGTCATCGATTCATGTCTGAATCGCCGGTCCCTTCAGTACCTTGTTCATTGGAGGGGGTATGGTCCTGAGGAGAGGACGTGGGTTCCTGCGTCGGATATTAACGCAGACCGACTGGTTCGGGCCTTCCACACTACTCACCCAGATAAACCCGGCCCTGAGGGTCCGGAGGCCCCTCGTAGAAGGGGGGGTACTGTCACGGGTGTGTCGCTGCGAAGATCGTCGCGATTGCACACACTGACTTCTCACAGCTGAGTTTCTGCTGCTGGGTGTTTTTCGGCAGTGAGAGGGTTAATTCTCCTTCTCTCTGTGCTGGACAAGACCAGCCTCGCTCAGCTGCAATTAATGTTGCGATAATTGGTTTCCTTCAAATACCTGCCTGTCTGCTAGGGAAGTGTCGGTGAAAGCATTCATGCAGAGCGGATCATATTGAGAAGTCTAAAGCTAAGAGTACCTGTTGTGGTTTTCTCCTCTCCTCGCTTTATTATTTACAGTTAGGTCCATAAATATTTGGACAGAGACAACATTTATCTAATTTTGGTTCTAGACATTACCACAATGAATTTGAAACAAAACAAATCAGATGCAGTTGAAGTTCAGACTTTCAGCTTTCATTTGAGGGTATCCACATTAAAATTGGATGAAGGGTTTAGGAGTTTCAGCTCCTTAACATGTGCCACCCTGTTTTTAAAGGGACCAAAAGTAATTGGACAAATGACTCCAAGGCTATTTCATGGACAGGTGTGGGCAATCCCTTTGTTATGTCATTCTCAATTAAGCAGATGAAAGGGCCGGAGTTGATTTGAGGTGTGGTGTTTGCATTTGGAAGGTTTTGCTGTGAAGGAAACATGCGGTCATAGGAGCTCTCCATGCAGGTGAAACAAGCCATCCTTAAGCTGCAAGAACAGAAAAAAAACCATCAAAGAAATTGCTACAACATTAGAAGTGGCAAAATCTACAATTTGGTACATCCTGAGAAAGAAAGAAAGAAAGAAGAAAGCACTGGTGAACTCATCAATCCAAAAAGACCTGGGAGCCCACGGAAGACAACAGTGGTGGATGATCGCCGCATACTTTCTTTGGTGAAGAAGAACCCGTTCACAACATCAACTGAAGTCCAGAACACTCTCAGTGAAGTAGGTGTATCTGTCTCTAAGTCAACAGTAAAGAGAAGACTCCATGAAAGTAAATACAAAGGGTTCACATCTAGATGCAAACCATTCATCAATTCCAAAAATAGACAGGCCAGAGTTAAATTTGCTGAAAAACACCTCCAGAAGCCAGCTCAGTTCTGGAAAAGTATTCTATGGACAGATGAGACAAAGATCAACCTGTACCAGAATGATGGGAAGCCAAAAGTTTGGAGAAGAAAGGGAACGGCACATGATCCAAGGCACACCACATCCTCTGTAAAACATGGTGGAGGCAACGTGATGGCATGGGCATGCATGGCTTTCAATGGCACTGGGTCACTTGTGTTTATTGATGACATAACAGCAGACAAGAGTAGCCGGATGAATTCTGAAGTGTACCGGGATATACTTTCAGCCCAGATTCAGCCAAATGCTGCAAACTTGATTGGACGGCGCTTCATAGTACAGATGGATAATGACCCCAAGCATACAGCCAAAGCTACACAGGAGTTCATGAGTGCAAAAAAGTGGAACATTCTTCAATGGCCAAGTCAATCACCAGATCTTAACCCAATTGAGCATGCATTTCACTTGCTCAAATCCAGACTTAAGAGGGAAAGACCCACAAAGAAGCAAGACCTGAAGGCTGCGGCTGTAAAGGCCTGGCAAAGCATTAAGAAGGAGGAAACCCAGCGTTTGGTGATGTCCATGGGTTCCAGACTTAAGGCAGTGATTGCCTCCAAAGGATTCGCCACAAAATATTGAAAATAAAAATATTTTGTTTGGGTTATGTTTATTTGTCCAATTACTTTTGACCTCCTAAAATGTGGAGTGTTTGTAAAGAAATGTGTACAATTCCTACATTTTCTAACACATATTTTTGTTCAACCCTTCAAATTAAACGTTACAATCTGCACTTGAATTCTGTTGTAGATGTTTCATTTCAAATCCAATGTGGTGGCATGCAGAGCCCAACTCGCGAAAATTGTGTCACTGTCCAAATATTTCTGGCCCTGACTGTATCTCCTTACCCGTTGGTGTTCCCTCTGTAGTGGTAGTTTTGTATGCAAGGTGTCTTTTGTTTTACCCCTTGTACTGTCTTGTTCGTCTTATACTGTGTGTAGGCAGTTACCTTCCCGTTTCCCTGTGGTGGTAATCAGGGTCCTTCTCAGGACTAGATTACAGTGGTCAGGGATTCACAGGAGATAGGGTTACGCTGGCGGCCTGGACCTCTGTACCATCAACAGTACCTCCAGGTAGAGGGATTAGTCAGGACCCCAGCTTAGGGTCAGCATAGACCCCGGTCCTCCTGTATGCAGAGACAGCGTGACATTAGACCCCGGTCCTCCTGTATGCAGAGACAGCGTGACATCCATGCAAGATCTCACCCCGTGGAGTCAAAATGATCACAAGAACAGTGAGCAAAAATCCCAGAATCACATGTGGGGACCTAGTGAATGACCTGCATAGAGCTGGGACCACTGTAACAAAGGCTACCATCAGTAACACTACGCCGCCAGTGACTCAGATCCTGCAGTGCCAGACGTATCCCCCTGCTTAAGCCAGTACATGTCCGGGCCCATCTGAAGTGAGTATTGGTAGAATGTCATATTGTCTGATGAAACCAAAATAGAACTGTTTGGTAGAAACAAAATTCGTCGTGTTTGGAGGAGACAGAATGCTAAGTTGCATCCAAAGAACACCATACCTATTGTGAAGCATGGTGGTGGCAACATCATGCTTTGGGGCTGTTTCTCTGCATAGGGACCAGGACGACTGATCCGTGTACATGAAAGAATGAATGGGGCCATGTATCGTGATGTTTTGAGTGCAAACCTCCTTCCATCAGCAAGGGCATTGAAGATGAAACGTGGATGGGTCCTACAGCATGATAATGATCCCAAGCACACTGCCAGGGCAACAAAAGAGTGGCTTCGTAAGAAGCATATGAAAGTCCTGAAGTGGCCTAGCCAGTCTCCAGATTTCAACCCCATAGAAAACCTTTGGAGGGATTTGAAAGTCCGTGTTGCCCAGCGACAGGCCCAAAACATCACTGCTCTAGAGGAGATATTCATGGAGGAATGGGCCAACATACCACCAACAGTGTGTGCCAACCTTGTGAAGACTTACAGAAAACGTTTGACCTCTGTCATTGCCAACAAATGATGTATAACAAAATATTGAGATGAACTTTTGTTAATGACCAAATACTTATTTTCCACCATAATTTGCTAAATAAATCTTGCCAAATCAGACAAGGTGATTTTCTGGATTTGTTTTCTCATTTTGACTCTCATTGTTGTGGTATACCTATGATGTCAGTTACAGGCCTCCCGCATCTTTTTAAGTGGGAGAACTTGCACAATTGGTGGCTGACTAAATACTTTTTTCCTCACTGTAGGTGACATCGTCTCTGATTGGAGTTCTTTCGTATTGTCTCTATCTTGTCCATACTCCATGATGACTTTTCATATCCACATCTCATCTCTGTAGAATTCCCTATTCTGCAGCACATCCGCACACCGTGCACATGAAAATAAGAGTGTCATTAAAATGCCCTCTACATAAAAACATCTCTCCATACTCTTTCCTAGATAAGTCTCCTATGGATATGGACTCTACACTCTCTGCCCTTATGAGCTACATCCGCCACACTGTCTGCCATGATGATCTATAATTACCACACAGTCCGCCATTATCATCTATAACCACCACACTGCCATTATCAGATATAATTGTGACACTGTCCACCCTTATGAACTACAGCCTATACTAAGGCTGTCTCTTCTCCTCTGCTTTTCCTTACACTCTCTATTTGTCCACATTGTCCCCCTGCCATGCTAAATTCTCTGAATACTGTGCCCCCAATTTCATGCTGCCCCCTCTCCATATCCATTCTGTGCCCCTTTTTCACACTATGTCCTCATACTGCTCACTACTACTGTACCCCCTCCTCACAATGTCCCCCTACACGGTATGATGGTCACCACAGACGCCTATATAGTATGATATCCACAACAGACCCCAATATACACTGATGTCCATCACAGCTCTTCATGCAGTATGATGCAATGTCTCACACTGCTCCCTGTGCCTGCGCCCTTGCTGTCACTGTGCTGAATGCTTGTGGCCGGAGGAAGGTGCTGGTTGGCTGCAGGCATTCAGATGGTATTTTTCACCCAAAGTGTGCCTCCTTGGGGAGGCAAGAGATAGCGTCCTAGACAGGTGTCTACCCTACGTAAAACTAGATTTTCTATGTATCACAAGAGCAAAGTATAACGAAAAAAGTGTTTACAAAATTACAAAAGCAGAAAACTATTGCAAAAACATTAATAGCCCTCTTGTCTTTTTCTGTCCTTTATTATTGGAAAACAAAAACACATATTTGATATCTTCGCTCCCTTAATAACCCGAACAATAAAAGCAACTTGTCACTGAATATCATTAAAAAAAAGCCAGAATTGCTGTTTTTTTTGTCATTTCACCTAAAAAAATTGAATAAAAAGCCGTCAAATAGACACTAGCTATATTATATCAATTAAAATTACAGGTTGTCCTGCAAAAACAAGTCCTCATACAACCCTGTCTCTGAAAAAAAAACATCAAACACAAATTTAAAATTTTTATTTTAATAAAATTTTATTATGCAAAAGTAACAAATATAAATAAGTTTAAATATATAAACTGTACATTTGTGGTATCACCTTGTTTGTTGTGGGCTATCCTAATGAGGTGGATTGAAGGCAACAACACAGTGGACAAGATTTGCTGGACAGCCAGGAATCAGCGTGGACCAGGAGAAATGTGTATGAAGCATGGTAGGCTGACATGCGGAGCAGGTTACACTTGAAGACATAGAGCCAGGAGTGTGGCTATACACAAATATTTTCAGCACACAGAAAGGTAACCGATGAGCTAAACCAGGAAGTAAATGGAATTAGATGATGAACAAGCAGAAGTTCGCTAAAAAAATGAATAGCCAACTAAGAGAAATAGATGTTGAGTTAAAATTCATAAATACACATGGTAACTTGCTGCAAAGTTTACTGGATATTCAGACTGACTGTCTAAATCAACCTTAAAGGGAACCTGTCAGCAGGATTGTGCTCAGTAACCTACAGACAGTGTCATGTCGGCACCGTTATACTGATTACAATGATACCTGGGTTGAAGAAATCCATCGTGTGGTTGTTTAATCATTATTTGCAGTTTTCAGTTAATGAGATTCTCGTGCTCTGGGGCGGGCCTGTTGAGGGGTCTTTATGTGGTGCTCTGCTTAGATATTTATCTGTATGGGCTTATGACAGGTCACAGGTCTCATATACTCCAAAATAGTACCAACTGATAAAAACTATTGGCTTTCAACAAATAAGTCCTTACATTGCTCTGTCAACACAAAAATAAAAAAGTTATGTCTCCCAGAATAAAACAACACAAAATATTTGTTTTATGCAAAGTATTTTTAATGTACAAATATTGGAAAACATAAAACAATATAAATTGGTATCTCATTAATCATTTTGACCCACAGAATAAATGTGTTTTTTATACTGCATATTTAACAACAAAAGAAAAAATGAAATTGTGAAGAAAAAAATATTTTTCACCTTTTTCTATCTGCCACACATTATTTTCTTGAAGACACTTTTGGGATCATAATGATCACTTAGCACAAAACTGAGGTTTGCAAATGCAATATAGTGACAAAAAAACATTCAGCAAAATTTAAGTTCCAAAAGGGGCTCCTTACTTTCTGAGCCATGCCATGCATGCACCCAAGCTGCAGTATTTCCATACCGAGGAGAAATTGTATGAAAAATGTGGGTTTTTCACTCTCCTTCTACTCCTTTGAAAATTAAAAAATTGCAGCTAAAATGTTGTTCTCATGCCATTTTTGCCCAGCTCCAGCAAAGTGGGCAGAGCTGGGATATGGGTGTGGCAACCAATGCTCATCAAAATCATGACGAGCAGCGGCATTTCCTACTCCAGAAATCTTACTCCAGCAGGGACTCAGGTGTACGTCATTCGTGTGGTGCTCCAGATTCACAAAGAGGCATACGTCTCTTCATGAATCAGAAACATATGACTCTTGCACATCTCATCAAGGTCAGTGTGAATAATGCCAGTCTTGATGTATTGGGCCCTGTGTAGATGACCACTTTCTTTACATATGTAGAACCTAGGTAGAGTAAGATATGATGTGCAGACTACTGTCACATTTTTGAACATAAACAGATTCATAAAAGTGTATATGCTTTTGATACTTGTGAAGTTGAGTAGATTTTATATGCACAATTCTATGAAATATATGTATTAATAAATTATTGAATGGCAGCAGCGATATATATCACTAAGAACTAGAGACGTTTGAAAGAACTATCCACAAAAATTAAAAATTCACAGAAAAATAATCTCATAAATTAATAATTTTTAATTACTTATCTAAAAAATATTATGATTTCATGTCACTTGTCCTACCTATTGCATTTTTTCTGTGCTATTTTGTGTATAAATATGTGATTCTTCAGATGTTGTATTAGTCTATGCCTGATGAAGAGACCTGAGTAGTCTCGAAAGCTTGCAATTTGTTACCATCTTTTCAGTTAGCCATTAAAAGGTATCAACCACTGAGGACTCTCAAGTCTAAATATTTTTCTATCTACTGGCTAACACGGTACGAAGATACACATCTTTCCTATTGATTTCAGTAGCCATTTACAGACAAATACAGACATGGACAAAATTGTTGGTACCCTTCCGGTAAAGTAAAATAACACAATGGTCACTGAAATAAATTGAAACCAATAGAAGTAATTTTCAATTTAAATTTACTGAATATCAACTAATGAAAATCAGACATTGCTTTTGACTTGTGGTCCAATAGAAAATAAAAAAAGTCATGAAAATGGCTTGGACAAAAATGATGGTACCCTTTTCTTAATATTTTATTGTTCAACCTATAGAGGTAATCCGTGCAAACAACTGATTCTGTAACTTTCAATGACCCATGAGACTTTTCCTGTCCACAGGTATTTTGGCCCATTCCTCGTAAGCAAACTGCTCCAGCTGTCTCAGGTATGAAGGGTATTTTCCGGACTGCATGTTTCAGCTCCTTCCACAGATGTTCAATAGGATTAAGATCGAGGCTCATCAGGGTGGATTTGATTTAAATCAAACTGATTTAAATCACGATTTAAATCACGATTTAAATCACTAGTCAGTAAGGCTTGATTTTAATCAGTGATTTAAATCAAAGTTTCTACCTAAACTAGTTCTTGCTACTTTAACATGCAAGTAGATGAAGATTTTTAGAATCACTTTTTATATTACTTTTTTCTCCCCAGTTTAATGGGTTAATCATTCATATTTGGACACCACTGTTCTGTTGTACTTAGGAAGGAGAAAAATAATCCTGACCTTAATAACAATTTAAATAGATTTATTCAACTGAAACAATAACAACATTACAGCATAAGTTATTTGCTTAAACAAACATCCATGTTTGTTAACTAATTTGGCTAAACAAAGTATATATATTTTAAGAAACTTAGCCCAGCCGACACATGAAAAACTTAAATACTACTGTCCCTGCTGTCCTCTGTAGCTCACTCGTCGTCATCTTCATCATCATCTTCTTTGTTCCTATTCATAATCTGGAAAAGAAAAACAAGCTTTCCTGCTTTATTGGGTCCCAACCGATTTCTCAATTTAGAATGAATGAGTCCAAAGGAAGAGAATATTCTTTCAACGCCTGCAGAAGAAGCTACTGCTGTTAAAAGTGAAATCATTACTTGAAAAGTCTCTAAATCCAAGCGCTTAAGTGACTTCCACCAGTTTACTGGTGTGACCTTCCTTAAAATATCTTCAGCAAACATATTTCTTGAATGGTTCCCCCTTAGCTCTGAAGTTTATTATAGTTGGCATTAAAGATGGATGATTGCTGGATACCCATGTCATAGCTAACTCCTCTTCCTCAGCACTTAGGTTTTGACCCTGATATTGGATATTGACAATATTTGCCAAAAAATGAGCTGGAGTCAGTGCTTGTCCCATTCGTTTGTTTACTGCTTGTAATTTAATTCTGTCCATGTGTAGTTCTGTTTTTAAGTGTTCACTCAGTTCCTTCCAAATTTCAACAGCATCCGCAATAAAACAGCTATTTTTCTGTATTTTGTTTAAAGCTTGAGAGATGGGTTTCAGGAAGCTCAGCATATGTTCAACATTTCTCTTAAGCCCAATGTTGAGGATTTTGGCCGTGACAGTGCCATCTATTTTATCTCGAATTTCTTCACAAAGTGTCATCAGAATAGGCCAGTTTTTGATATACTGCTCAAAACAGTCCACCACAGAGTTCCATCTAACATCTTGTGGGAGCGTTAGCTTGGTTCCACCCATCCTTTTCAGAGCTGCTGCAGCAAAATGATTATTACGGAAGTATTTAGCAATTTCAACAACATTAGCCTTTATTTCTGGAACACTTAAGTCTTTTGCTAAGAGGTGCAGCAAATGAGCACTGCAACCATATGTTATTATTAGCTTTGTATTCCCTCCCTGCTCTTCTAAATTTCTTCTCATCTTGGATACGTTTGCAGCATTGTCAGTGACCAAACTGCGTACTAGACATTTGAATTTTTGTTCACATGTTGTTATAGCTTTTACTGCCACTTCTTGTAAGTATTCTGCTGTGTGTGCATTTCCTGACGTATCAGTTGTTTGTGCAAGGAAGACTTTACCTTCTTCTGTTGTTATACAAGCACATACAATAGGATCATTGTGGACATTACTCCACCCATCAATACTTAGGTTAACAGTTTTACCCTCCAGAGCTGTTGCACATTGCTCCATTTCTCTGTCATACACTTGATCCAGCAGTTTCCCTGCAACATCAGCTCTGCTGGGTGGACTGTATCCTGGTCTCAGTGACTGAACCATATTAATGAAATGTGGGTTCTCAGTCAGACGGAAAGAAGAGTTCGTTGCATAAATAAACTGGGCAATTTTTTCATCAATCAACTCTTTTTCTAATCTGCTAGTTCTTATCACAAACCTATCTATGGTGGTTCCAGGAGGTAAAGGTTTTTTCTTCCTTTTGGGTGATGGTGATATGTGGCTGTGGGTGTCTGATTATGATGCTGCTGCTAATGAAGCACTATCCTGGATGGATAACTCTGAAACTGTAGAACAGGATGATGGTGATCTTGGAGGTGGATAGTTTCCAGAATCCATGAATTCCCCTAAACAAAAAAAGTCAATGCTGTTATTTTATTGTTTATACAATTTCTGCTTATTGTACACAACACAGCACTGCCCCAAAATGAATATTTGTTTTTCTTCATAACTGTACCAAAGACAGTAACATGCAGTACTAATAAGAAATATAATTTTTCTCACACATGACAGCTCAGTCTTTAGAAATAGGATTCAATAAAAGTGTTTACCAACCTGAAGATCCTGCCTGTTCAGAAGTGTTTCTTTGGTCATCTTCATCACCGCACTTCTCATGATGTTGCCTCATTCGCGCCACCAGGCCTTGCATCTCTTTGTTGCATCGTTTGCATTTTGCACGCATGCCTGCCTTACCGATAGGCGAAGGAGCTTCATTAAAATATTCCCAAACTGGGTCTCTTTTACGGCCTGCTGCCATTATAAGGAAAGAATGTAATAAACCTCAGATCGTACACACAAACAGATCCAGACTTGTCTGTCTGTGGCTATGCTGCAGTATTGTGCTCAAAGTTTCACTTTCATTTTCTTGTCTGCTTGCCCTTCCTCCTCCTCACACTTAGATTCACATTCTTCTTGTGTTGTGCAGATCTATTCCACTCCAAACAATCAGAAACATATTGTCTAACTTCTTGGACTTGGCACTGAAGGGGTTGATTCTGCATTCATATAGGTTTGTAGAACAATAGGATTAAGGTCTTTTTCTCAACTCTGTTCATGTTGTAACATTTTTGCCGTGAAGAAGAGGCTGGGACCTCTGCGGAGTCAAATTCAGTTTTGAGAACTGCGTAAGTAAAGCGAGCGTCTGTGATAATATAGGAGAGAAACTGCCCACTAATCCTACAGAAACCTCTGGAAGAGCATGGCATTGTGAATGTTACACATATACAGCCTTTATTCTACTGAGTTAAACAACTCAGCTTTATCTCATGATGGAAGAACCTTTGGATGGTAAAATATTTTCCTCAAAAAGCAGTTTATTGAAAAAAATCCAATTTAAATCAAAAAAATCCATTTAAATCAAAAAAAATCCGATTTTTTTTTAATTTTTTTTAAAAAATCATTGATTTTTATCCACCCTGAGGCTCATAGAAGACCACTTCAGAAATGCCCACTCTTTGCCATTCTCGTATATTTATAGCTGTTTGTTTTTGGTCTTTGTTCTTTTGGAAGACCCATGATTTGCAGCTCAGAACCAAGCTTACTGACACTGGACAGCACAGTTTGCTCCAGAATGCCTTGATAGTCTTGCGATTTCCTTGTCCCCTTCACAGATTCAAGACACCCTGTGCCAGATGCCGCAAAAGAGTCCCAAAACATAATCGAGCCTCCTCTTTCACAGTAGGTGCAAAATTCATTTATTTATATGCTTAATTATTGTGACTGGGAACATAGAGCTGATGTGACATATCAAAAAGCTCCAGTTTTGTGTTATCTGCCCAAAGGACATTCTCCTAGACTCTTTGAGGCTTGTTAATATGCATTTTGGCAAATTCCAATCTTGTTTTTTTATGATTTGCTTTCAATAGTAGTTTCCTTCTTGGTCGTCTTCCATGAAGTCTTTTATAGCCAAGACAGTGACAAATGGTGTGATCTGACACTGATGTAGCTTGACCTTTGAGTTCACCTCTATTCTCTTTGGAAGTTGTTCTGGGCTCTTTGGTTACCATTTGTATTATCCTTTTCTTCAATTTGTCATTAGTTTTCCTGTTGCGGCCATGTCCTGTGAAGTTTGCTATAGTCGTATAGAACTGAAACTTTTGCATAATATGTGCAACTATAGTAACAAGAAAAGCCTTTACCTTTAACATGATTGTCTTTCATTTTCTTTCCAGTTTCCTGAGACAACTCTCTCCTTAGTTTTATCTGTTACCATGTTCAGTGTGGTACACACCATGATGCCGAACAGAACAGTGACTACTTTTCACCTTTGAATAGGCAGACTGACTGATTACACATTTGTAGACACCTGTCATCCTAATTAGTGGACACACCTTAGTTTAACATGTCCCTTTAGTTAAATTATTTATCATCTTTTCTAGGGGTACCGCTGTTTTTGTCCATTTTCATTATTTTATTGTAATTCAAAAGCAGTGCCATTTTCATCAGTTGATATTCAGTAAATTTAAATTGAAAATTGCTTCTTTCAGTTTAAGGATATGTGCACACGTTGCGGATTCGTGTGCGGATTTTTTCGCACGGAATCTGCAGAATCTGCAGGCAAAATGACCTGCATTTTACCTGCGAATTCATTGCGGATTTACTGCGGATTTTTTGCGTTTTTTGTGCGGATTTGCCCTGTGTTTTTACAAGTGCGGATTCCTATAATGGAATAGGTGTAAAAACGCAGCGGAATCCGCACAAAGAATTGACATGCTGCGGAAAATAAACCGCTGCGTCTCCGCGTGGAATTTTCCGCAGCATGTGCACAGCGTTTTTTGTTTTGCATAGGATAACATGGTACTTTACATCCCTTGGAAAACTGCTGCAGAGACGAATCCACAACATGTGCACATACCCTCAAGTTTTTTCAGTTACCATTGTGAGTTTTTCTTATTTTACCAGTGTGTGGCTGAGCTTTTCTGACTAACAGACACAATGGACCATAAAGTAGTACAAAAACTTATAGATGCTTGGTGTAACGTGATTCGGAACCTACATGAATTAATAAAGATAATCTAAGAATTGGCATAATTCTGTTTGTAACGTGGACCCCTCACTGTTAATATACTTTGATTACTTACAATGTTGCCTAATGCTATACTAAGTTATTTGTGTTACACACACATTTCCTTTAACAGTTTGCAATACTTGCAATGGCTTATTAGTTTAAGAACTTAGTATAACCTGAAAATGAAAGCCTCCAAAGTTTGACAACTATAAATAAGCAATTGAGCTTTAAAAAGTCCAAACCTCACTTGCAATTAGTAAAACAATATTTATACTTTAGGTTGAAAAGACAGGATGTTGGGAAATTTAACTAATTTGGATAGTGACCTTTAAATGCACCAAAACCAAATAGTTTGTGGGCTACGACACAGGGCACATTCCAGAAAAATTTGTCAGAAACCAATTAATAATAGTTCTTAAAACCTGGTATCCTGGTATGAGTCTCAAGTACTAAAAACAAAATGATGCTTAAATATAATGAAAAGTAACTATGGCATTTAATTGTTATTAATGATAAAAATGATGCCTCTTTGGAATAGTCTATAAACTATATAGTGGTCCACCAGGCAATATGTGTAAAATGAATCAAACACATACAAAAGACATACAAAAATGATCTATATATATATAAATATTTACATGTAGGTTGATTACACTGTGTGTATATCATGTAAAACTTATTTTCTTTCATGATCAGTTAAAAAATGTAATGTGTTATTTTCAAATCTTAATAATGACCGAGTATGTAGAAAATAAAATAGAAAGAGAAAAATGGTAAAAGTTTGTAAATGTTAGGAAATTGCAACCCGAGACCATGTAATTTAAACCTGAAGTCCCTTTTTGTATACTAAATGACATACAGATGGCCAGCCTTCTTCTTGAAGCTTTGGGAACACAATTGGCCTTTTTATAGTTTCTCACACACACACTGGCCATGCCATATTTGTGTCAGGACTATTTATTTCTAATTGTATGTAGTTCACTTCTACTATTGATTATGGAACCTGGTACTTTGTCAAGATAGATTAACAAATATGCAAGACCACTTGAAAAACAAAAATAAGTTGAATGAGCTTGCCGTTACACTTGTAGTCGTTACTCCTGTTACAACATTCTTCTTTGTTTTTAGCACACATTATGTATTAAATCATATTTTGCTAGATCTTTTTACTATTAGGTCATTATAGTAGAATTCATTGTGTTTACATGAAGATGTTGTAATTCCCTGATATATTCCTGTTATAAGGATTGCTTCTTTAATAGGCCGGAAGGTCCACTTATACAGTTTCAGGCATTTTCTCTTCATGCATTTCCCTAATCTAATACTTTAGTTTATGTAAATTCACTTTCTCTATAATGGCTACACTGTCAAAATCAAATGATAGTACTACAGTATGACTCTATAGAGTGTAAAGCCATACATATGAGATAAAATGTCAGGTCATCCATCATATCCCACATACAGCTCTGGTAAAAATTAAGAGACCGCTGCAAAATTTTCAGTTTGTCTGATTTTGCTCTTTATAGGTATATTTTTGAGTAAAATGTAAATTGCTCTTTTATTCTATAAACTACTGACAACATGTCTCCAAATTTCCAAGCAATAAATTTTGTATTTATTTTAGGAAATGAGAAATGGTCAAAATAACAAAAAATGCAGTGCTTTCAGACCTCAAATAATACTAAGAAAACAAGTTCATAATCATTTAGAAACAACAATACTCAGTAAGAGTTCAGAAATCAATATTTTGTTGAATAACCATGATTTTTAATCACAGCTTTCATGCGTCTTGGCATGCTTTCCACCAGTATTTCACACTGCTTTTGGGTGACCTTATGCCACTCCTGGTAAAAAAAATTAAGCTGTTCTTCTTTGTTTGATGGCTTGTGAATATCCATATTCCTCTTGATTACATTCCAGAGGTTTTCAATGGGGTTCAGGTCTGGAGATTGGGCTGGCCATTACAGGGATTTGATGTGGTGGTCCTTCATCCACACATTGATTGACCTAGCTGTGTGGCATGGCGCATTGTCATGCTGGAAAAACCAGTCCAGTTGGGGAACATTGCCTGAGCAGAAGGAATCAACTGTTTTTCCAGGATAACCTTGTATGTGGCTTGATTCATACGTCCTTCGCAAAGATTAACCTGCCTAATTCCAACCTTGCTGAATCATCCCCAGATCATCACCGATCCTCCACCAAATTTCACAGTGGGTGCAAGACACTGCGGCTTGTATGCCTCTCCAGGTCTCCATCTAACCATTAGACGACCAAGTGTTGGGCAAACCTGAAAATTAGACTCATCAGAGAAGATTACCTTACTCCAGTCCTCTATGATCCAATCCTTATGGTCTTTGGCAAACTTCAGCCTGGCTCTCCTTTGCTTTTCATTGATGAAAGGTTTTTTTGTAGCTTTACATGACTTGAGCCCTGCCTCTAGGAGCCTGTTACGAACTGTTCTTGCCGTTTACTTCACCCCATCTGCCATTTGCCATTCCTTTTGTAGGTCATTTGAAGACATCCTGTGGTTACTGAGTGGCATTCGAAGAAGATGATGGTCATCCCGGTCAGTGGAGAGTCGTTTTCGCCCTCTGCCGGTCTGTAGCTTTGTTGTCCCAATGTCTGCTGCTTCACCTTGTTGTAATAGGCTGCCGTCTTATAAGTTTTAAGGATAGAGGCAACATGACGCTCACTGTATCCCTCTACTAGTAAAGCCAGAATTGAACCCTTCTTTTCCTAACTTAAGACTTTTCTTTTCAACTCCTTTTGGCATGGTTAAAAGTTATTTTTTCATTCCTATTACTTTTGGGATTTTACTAGCACTTGTTTTGCTATCCAGCTTGTCCTATTGCAAGAGGATTGTGAACACCACAGCAGTGTTTTTATACTTTCCTTCGTTAAATAAGATTTGGTTTAGGTGATCAACTAATCAGAGCAGATTAAGTAGAATGAGGTGTACGCTGGTTGGAATTCAACTGACACTGGAATGGAATGGTGTCAGATATGTAGAGAAGCTAATTTTTATAAACTGTGCAGTGGTCTCTTAATTTTTTGCCAGAGCTGTATGTATGACCAATTCAGAGGGTTCATACGTTTTCACTGCAGGTTGGGAGAAAACTACACCCAGACTCCTCTGACAGCATCTTATCTTCCCAGAGAACAAATTAATAGGAAATTGTTATTTTAACTGCTCAATCCTTAAGCTACATCCACACATCCTTATGAAATCCAAAACCCCAGTATGAATAACCCTTGGGGAATGAACAGATCCATTACAGTAAAAAGTAATTTTTATGAATCAATTAAAAGGACAAAATACATGAACAGCAATAAAAAAGCAGAGGTGCCTCACCAAGTAGACTGCCCAAACCACCAAAAAATAAAAGTCTGCAATTATATAAGTATATGTACCAAGAATAAGTGCTATACCATGCACATAAAAAGAGGGGTGACAAATAAAGGAAGGTATTAGGGGAATTAGGTGTAAACAGTTACGTAGGAATAACTAAAAGGCAAATTATTAAATAAGGCTGCGTTCACATTAGCGTCTGTGTGCGCAGCGTTGCGTACGCAATTGAAAATGCATGAAAAAACGAATGTCAACTCATCTTTTTCACGACGCATGTGCTTGACGTATGCGTCTAAAAACGCAGCGTTTGTATGCGTTTTTTCATGCGTTTGCGTTTTTTGATGCATGATTTCGAAACATAAAAAAAGGGGACAGATGGCATTCCAAGATAAGTACACCTCCAATGGCACTACAGTGAGCGTGTCTCATAGTATTTCTGTATATATACCCTTGCAGAGCTGAAATCCTCCCATTTTGCTCCTGTATCCTGCCTCAGCATGGATCTTAAAATGGACACCTTGTACCGCAATCTTGATTTGGATCTCGGCTTGTTTCTTGCTTTTGTTGCTGCTTGTGATGACGAACGGAAGAGAGAAAGACGGAGAAGACGGCGTCGGTGATTTTGGCAACACCCTATTGTGGAAGTATGTGAGAGCTTTGGAGCTTACCACTGTTTATTCAGGGAGCTAAATGAGAATCCGGACAAGTAGTACGAGTATACGAGGATGTGTAAAGACAGTTTCCGGTATTTGCTTCGGCGCGTTGAAGGAGCCATCACCAGGCAGGATACCCAGCTCCGGAGAGCGATTCCTGCAGAGGAACGTCTGCTGGTGACACTAAGGTACGTAATATTTCAAACGAAACGCCTATCATAATTATTGTTCCCCAATGTACTTTTGGATTTTTATTTATCTCGTTATTAGATTCCTTGCTACCGGAGAGTTCTTAACATCGCTCCATTTTCAGTTCCGGATTGGTATTTCAACACCGTCTGGGATTGTTGCGGACACCTGCCGGGCTTTATGGGACGTTCTTCATGAAGAATTTTTACCCCTACCCTCCATGGAATTATGGAAGGCCAAAGCAGAAAAATTCCAGGAACTTTGTGATTTTCCCAACTGTATTGGAGCTGTGGATGGGAAACATATCCATATTACCAAACCGGCTAAAACTGGTTCTCAGTACTTCAATTATAAGAAATATTTTTCAACAGTGTTCATGGCCATTGCAGGTGCGGACTGCAGCTTTGTGGCCGTGGACATTGGATCATTTCGACGTGCTAATGATTCAAGCACATTTAAAGACTCTGACATGGGCCAACGCTTATATCTTAATAATTTCAATTTCCCAGAGCCACAACCTCTTCCCAACACTGACGGACCTGCAATGCCGTTTGTTGTGGTTGGGGATGAGGCATTTCAGATGTGTGCAAACCTCCTGAAACCATACTCTAGTCGGGACTTGTACCATACTAAAAGGATCTTTAACTATAGACTGTCCAGGGCCCGAAGAACTGTGGAGTGCGCCTTTGGTATCCTTGTCTCAAAATGGCGCATTTTGCAAACCTAAATTGATCTTAAAATCAAGACAATGGATGAGGTTGTCAAGGCGTGTGTGGTTCTCCACAACTACATCATGGCTAAAGAGCGACCCAACGTGGAACTTGACGAAGCGGTTTCTAACCCATTGCCCGATTTCCAGCAACAGCCTGTGAGGACAACAATGGAAATTGGACAAATGAGGGATCGATTTGCCGCCTATTTTGTTTCTGATGTTGGCCGTTTGTCATGGCAGGATCAAATGGTTTAGGGTTTTTGTTATGTGATGTCATATTAATCCAATATTTTACTGTTTCATGCCAATTACTCCCCGTGCTGTTAATAAAACACCTATTACATTTATTTCTAGAATATGTATGTGGTTTCTTTATGTATGGCTACCCCCTCCCATCCTTGTATGCATGCCTACCCCTCCCACCCATCCTTGCATGTAGGCCTACCCCATCCACCCTTCTTTGTATGTATGCCTACCCCCTCCCACCCTTCCTTGTATGTATGCCTACCCCCTTCCATCCTTGTATGCATGCCTACCCCTCCACCCTTCCTTGTATGTATGCCTACCCCCTCCCATCCTTGTATGCATGCCTACCCCCTCCCATCATTGTATGCATGCCTACCCCCTTCCACCCATCATTGTATGTAGGCCTACCCCCTCCCACCCTTCCTTGTATGTATGCCTACCCCCTCCCACCCTTCCTTGTATGTATGCCTACCCCCTTCCATCCTTGTATGCATGCCTACCCCCTCCCATCCTTATACAGTATGTATGGCTTCCCCCTCCCAACCTTTTGTGTATAAGGCACAAGGTGTGTTGCTGGCGACGAAGTACTCAAAAAACAGTCATTGATTAATGACACCAAAACAACATTTATTAAACATTTAATACACATGAAAAAGGTGAAAAATTATGGGCAAAGGGGGATGGTAAATTTGGAGATCGGTTTGGGTTGGGCGAAGGGGAGGTGTCCAGTAAGCTTGATGGTAGATCCGGGATACTGCAGGTAGAGACATGTGGAGGTGAAACATGGGAAGGGAAAGACAAACTGGGAAGTGATGATGGAGGAGGTGATGTTGCAAGAGGTGATGGTGGAGACACATGTACAGTTCTCCTATGCCCTAGTGTCCGGTGGCTCCGATCTCTGCGGCATCTTGTCTGTGGCCTGTTGCTGGGTGTCGTCACTGTACTCGTCGTCTCGTGGGTGTGGTGGGCCGGCGTGGTGGTGGACGTCCTCGGCCGACCAGGACCCAGCGTCTGTGTGGTGTGGTGGGACGGCCTGGTGGACGTCCTCGCATGATCTGTACCCGGTGTCTGCTCGCTGTAGTGGGCCGGAAAGTGCTGGTGGACATACTCACAGGAGCAGGAATCGGCAGCGCTGTGTGTTGGCGGTCCTCTGCACTCGGCATCTTGTGGTGTTGGGCGGCTGGAGACAAAGTTGTGGCTGCACAATGATATGCAGCAGAACTCAGTATAGATAGACTTGACTGCTGTGGTAGTGTTGGAAAGGCATCTGCTGGTGGTGGCTACATGAACCGAGTCTGCTGCATAGCACTGACTTATGCAGCATTGCAGGCCTGCATCACAGCAAGCTGGAGTTCCGGCGTTAGGTTTTCCGACATGCCCTTCTCTATGGCACTAAAAAAATGTCTTGCCGGTCTCTGGAGCTCGGCGGCCATTGCGTCAAGGCGTCGGGTGACATTGGACAAACCATTTTCCACTGTGTCACCCAGCGTCTTGTAGCAATTCTGGAACACAGTGCTCAAATGTAAAAACTCGGGCATGAGTGGCCTGTCCCAAACCCGCTGCCGCTGGCGGGAAGAGCGAAAAATAGGAGCGGCAGAGGTCTGGGACAGGGGAAAACCGGATGGACCGGCTGCCGGTTCTCCAGACTGTGATGCAGGCATACTTTCCGCATCGCTGTGGGATGGCTGGGACGGGTCAGATGGCATGGCATGAGGGACTGCGCCAGATGCCGGTCCAGGTTGTACGGTGCTGCTATGGGTTCTGTGAAAAGAGGAAAATGAAAACATTAGTATCCCAAAAGTTCAATTTGTACATTCGCCAACTCCTGTGGAAAAGAAATATTCAGTTAAGGTTACACAACACAATGAAAAACAACATCAAAATACTTACACTCATCGTGCAAGGACAGGTCTCAGGAAGCTGAGGAGCCGATGGTACTTGTACTTCCTTGTCCTTGCACCAGCACCGCTTCTAACCTGGCCTTCCTGCCTGAGGTCACTATTAAAGCGGTCCTTCATGGAACGCCATCTAGTTTTGACTTTCTTCACTGTTAAAAGGAAAAAAAAATTGTTAAAATTTCACTTTTGGCCAGGATCACACAACCATGTGTGTGATGCAAGAAACTCGCAGGAGTTTATCACATCAAACACGGTTGTGTGATCCCGGCCTACTGTTTCACTGCTGCGTTGTTGCAATACTTACAAAAGTCCTTTTGACCCCTAGCTGAGGCATTGTCCCATCCATCCCACAGTGATTTGGCCACCTCGTTCCACAGCCACCGGGTAGCCACAGCATCCGAATGCAGGGGATCACGGGTGTCCCACAGTGGAACGCGCTCATGGACAGATGTGATGAGGAGGTCGTTGTTGACGTCCTCCTCGTCGTCCCATTGTGGAACCTAGAATTGAAAGAAAGACATTAATGTTTGAAAGATAAGAGTATAAAAATAAATAAATAAAAATACTTACACGCCGTGTTGCCACCACTGCTTGGCCCCGAGTTGCCTGCTCCTGCTAGTCATCAACACTTGAAGAGCTCTGTGAAGCAAACTAAAAAATTGGACACGTGTACAAGTAACAGTGACTATTGAAAGAACAATAGATAATATACTCACTTCACTGGGCTGTCCACTCTGTGAATTTTCATTGCTTGAAGGCATGATCCTCCTGTTCCTGTTGTATGAATTCTGCAGGATGAAATGCAAAAATAAAATTACACACTGCTAGGATAAACCAAAAATCCAAACATCCATTAGCTGGTATACTTAAATTGTCCAAAGGTGTTCTGTCCTGTCACAAAGGTGTTCTGTCTTCTCCAGAGTCTGTAGAATTGTGAAGTGGACCAATGCCACCCCCCTATACCTGTATTTATTTATCTTGGTCTGGGGGGTGGTCAGAAACATGTCTAGACTGTCCGGAGACTTTTTACCTCTAAAAGCGCATGCGCACGGTAGCGCTGTCGTGCGCATGTCGGTGCGCGCATATGCGCCCCCATAGACTCTAACGCGCCTGCGTCATTTTTTGAGAAATATCGACGCGAAAAAAAAGCACCATGTTGCGTTCTGGAGGAGACGTCGCACACACCCACACGACGCATGCGTCCGATAACGCAAAATAACGCATATATGCGCATGACCATGCGCCCCCGATTATAAAGATGGGGCGCATACGCTACTATACGCCGCAGACGCACTCACAGACGCTAATGTGAAAGCAGTCTAACTGCTGTCAATAGGAATAAATAAAGTGCCTAGTGCTGAGAAATCACAATGCCCTGGATCAATGATTCCTAACATTGCCTAAAGGTATCCCATTGATAGAGAATGTACGTTACAAGTTAGACCCCTTTCACACATCAGTTTTTTGCCATTGTCACAATCTGTCGGTTTTTTTGAAAAAACGGATCCGGCGACTGATGCCGCAGGATCCGTTTTTTTCTCATAGACTTGTATTAGCGATGGATTGCGACTGATGGCCTCTCATTTCCATCGAAAATTTTTGGTCCGTCGGCCGGACACAACACATAAAGCGTCTCCGTCGAAAAATCGGACAGCGACGGATTCGGTTTTGTTAACTGAGCATGCTCCTGACAGGTTAAAACACAAACAAAAGAATAGCTATATACACATAGAATATATATATATATATATATATATATATATATAATATACATGTCATTGAGACATATATATATACACTTCTCAAAAAAATAAAGGAACACTCAAAATAACACATCCTAGATCTAAATGAATGAAATATTCTCATTGAATACCTTGTTCTGTACAAAGTTGAATGTGCTGTCAACATAATCACACAAAAATCATCAATGGAAATCAAATTTTCGAACCAATGGAGGCCTGGATTTGGAGAGACCCCCAAAATCAAAGTGGAAACAAATCTAAATGAAAATCAAAACAAGACAAAATTAAAGTGGTAACAAGTCAAAATGATGCTCAGTATTGTGTGTGGCCTTCACGTGCCTGTATGACCTCCCTACAACACCTGGGCATGCTCCTGATGAGGTTGCATATGTTCTCCTGAGGGATCTCCTCCCAGACCTGGACTAAAGCATTCGTCAACTCCTGGACAGTCTGTGGTGCAATGTGACGTTGGTGGATGGAGCGAGAAATGCTGTCCCAGAGGTGCTCAATCGGATTCAGATCTGGGGAACGGGCATGCCGGTCCATAGCTTCAATGCTTTCATCTTGTAGGAACTGCTGACACACACTAGCCACATGAGGTCTGGCATTGTCATGCATTAGGAGGAACCCAGGGCCAACCGCACCAGCATATGGTCTCATAAGGGGTCTGAGGATCTCATCTCGGTACCTAATAGCAGTCAGGCTACCTCTGGCGAGCACATGGAGGGCTGTGTGGCCCTCGAAAGAAATGCCACCCCACACCATTACTGACCCACTGCCAAACCGGTCATGCTGAAGGATGTTGCAGGCAGCAGATCGTGCTACACGGCTCTCGAGACTCTGTCACGTCTGTCACATGTGCTGAGTGTGAACCTTGCTGCCTGCAACATCTTTCAGCATGACCGGTTTGGCAGTGGGTCAGTAATGGTGTGGGGTGGCATTTCTTTGAAGGGCCACACAGTCCTCCATGTGCTCGCCAGAGGTAGCCTAACTGCCATTAGGTATCGAGATGAGATCCTCAGACCCCTTGTGAGACCATATGCTGGTGCGGTTGGCCCTGGGTTCCTCCTAATGCATGACAATGCCAGACCTCATGTTGCTGGAGTGTGTCAGCAGTTCCTGCAAGATGAAGACATTGAAGCAATGGACTGGCCTGCCCTTTCCCCAGACCTGAATCCGATTGAGCACATCTGGGACAGCATGTCTCGCTCCATCCACCAACGTCACATTGCACCACAGACTGTCCAGGAGTTGACAGATGCTTTAGTCCAGGTCTGGGAGGAGATCCCTCAGGAGAACATCCGCAACCTCATCAGGATCATGCCCAGGCGTTGTAGGGAGGTGATACAGGCACATGGAGGCCACACACAATACTAAGCATCATTTTGACTTGTTTCCACTTTAATTTTGTCTTGTTTTGATTTTCATTTTGACTTGTTTCCACTTTGATTTTGGGGGTCTCTCCAAATCCAGGCCTCCATTGGTTCGAAAATTTGATCTCCATTAATGATTTTTGTGTGATTATGTTGACAGCACATTCAACTTTGTACACAACAAAGTATTCAATGAGAATATTTCATTCATTTAGATCTAGGATGTGTTATTTGAGTGTTCCCTTTATTTTTTTGAGCAGTGTATTTATAGTACATAGCATAATAGCCGCTAAATCAATTGCCAGCTTCAGTAAAATCATTGCCGAATATGACATGACACATTGTTTACATATAGTACACCATGTCATATCAAAACGATTTATTTATAAGTCAGTGTTTAATCAATTTAGTAGTTTGTGTTAGGAAAAATTTGGAACTCTAGGGGTTAAATTTAAGTCATTAAATTTAATCATACAATGTCATAGAACTAATGGAAGCGAGAAGAATTAGCTGGGTAGAATAGCAAAATGATCAATTGTAAGTACACAGAGCCATATAATATGAAGACTGCAATATATTAAAAGAATAAAAAAAAATGATGGGCGTGTCAGATCACTCAATCTTCATACATTCGTGGCAGGTAAAAAGTCATGTCACTTTTATGTAAAGAAACATGATTTTAGCAGTGTATAACCAAAATCACACCCATTCAAACAAATAAAAAACCAGCATAGGGAGGCAGCTAAAGTTTACTTTAGTGCTGTCCATTTTTCACCAACTAATGTTGAGAGAAGTTTAGGACACCCATCATTTTTTTTCTTATATGAGAAAACCTGATGAAACACTGATCATAAAAACTGACATTCTGACAAACACTGAAGAAAATCTGATCCAAAAAAATGATGTGTGATATGTGAATCCAGCCTAACAAAGGCAATGTTCACACGTTGCTTCTTGCTGCTTTTTTTCTGCAGCCAAAACCTGACCTCTTGGCAATAAAAAAAAATCTGCAGGCAAACTGCAGAATTTGTTGTTTTTTTTTGCTGCATTTTTTACGATCTTAAAGATTAGCTTTACTTCCACCATGCAAGCTTGAATAATGCAAGGTGTTAGGCCACTAATGCAAACATATGTGAATCCATAAAATTTTTTTAGAAAAAAGATCAATTTGATTAAATTAGTTAATGGAAAAAAATTATGCCTGAAAAATTTCTTTACTGTAAAAAGCAACTTTTATTTTGCATTAAAACATAGCAAACAAAATGCAACAAAAATGCAGCGTGTGAACATAGCCGAAAAGCAACAGATTTTTTGTTTATTCATATAAATAAGCAGCATAAAAATGATAATAATCATTGCTTTTGCTTAGTTTCATTGAAGACGATAACTAGATGGTAGTTAGATGCACGTATTCCTGTTTCGCAGAACTTACTGCAGTAAATTGGAAGCAGCTGTAAGGCTACGTTCTCATAATGAACTTTTGGTGAGTTTTTAATGTTGCAGATTCTGCACCTATTTGCTAAATTAGGTTATTTTCATTTTTTCATTGTTTTTTTTGGATTTTTGTGTTTTTTACACTGCGGTTTTAGTCTCTTGTTGGTATGTCATGTTTTAAAGGGAACCTGTCAGGCCCTCCATCCCCCAGAACTACCAGTGGTGTCTACATATATAAATTCCCTGCCACTGTATTACATGATGCACATAAACAGATCTTTAGAAAAAGTATTTCTAAAGTCCGTTTATGATATGTAAATGAGGAATTTGACTAGTTGATGGGGCATTAGTGTCCCTATACTAGTCGACCCACTTAGCATATTATCACACCCCTGTGGGCGTGATAACATAACTTACAAGTGCTGGTGTCATCACTAGCGCTATACTTACCTCGCGCATGTGTGTGGCATCTTTCCCTCGCTGCATTCATCCTCTGAAGCAGGGTATACTCATCCTGGCTTCAGAAAGAAGCACTGCGCAAAATCTGAAGTGCAGAGGACTTCCGATCATGCCCAGACTGCCTAACTGAGGCCGACCCGGCTTCAGAGGATGAATGCAGCGAAGGAAAAAGGCTGTACACATGCGCGAGGTAAGTATAGCGCTAGTGATGATGCCGACTCTTGTAAGTTATGTTATCACGCCCACAAGGGTGTGATAATATGCTAAGTGGGTCGACTACTCTGGTGACACTAATGTCCCTTTGACTAGTCAAAGTCCTCATTTACACACCATAACTGGACTTTACAAATACTTTTCAGTTTATGTGCATAATGTAACACAGAGGCTGTTGGAATTTATATATGCAGACACAACTGCTGGTAATTCTGGGGGCACGGGGGACTTGACAGATTCCTTTTAAATTAAGCTGCTTTGTTTTTGATACTTCTTGGTATATGGCATTGACAAAACTTTATTGATACAGTCATGTGCAGATTTCATGCGTTTTTAATGCTTTTCCGCAGGGAAATGCACTAAAAGTCGATATGTGATTATTACCTGCTCATTTGCCACATCTAATGCAATTCGATGGGGAAAATCAGCAAATAAAAACTTAGAGTACTCACAAGAGAAATTAACAAGTTGCAGATTTCAAACACAGCAGGTCAGTTTACAGTGCGTAAAAAAAACACAGTAACAATGAGATTTCTATAAATCATGTACAATTAGCTGTAACTGTAACGCATTGTGGTTTTTGTGCGTTGAAAATACACAGCATCAGAAAGTCATCATGGGAAATTAACTTTAAAGAACCTTTACCTTATCTGCTTGACATTTTTCTGTACAATTTGGTAAGTATACATTCTATGACATCTTTCCTGACACTAGGAGATGGAAGTAATGCAGTTTACTTAAAACAATAAGTTGTAAATCTTCCATTTAAACACTTATTTCAGATTTGTTGTTTTTTTGCTTCTCAGTATTGATTCCTTTCACCATTAGGTGTCAGCATTGCCTACAAATGCTTGCAGCTAAGTGAAGTCCAATGGCAGTGTCAAGTCAGCCCTTGTCGAGATGTAAATGAGCTACATAGCCAATATAAAATTTAATAAATATGGTTATGTGGCTTTATGACACTTTTCTCTAAGACTTAATGCACATGGCCATATTAATAATGCTCTCTTAGAAAACGATTTGCCTCTGTTGTACTTCTGTATGCCTTTTTCTGTCTTGTTACAGAAAAATATTTAGAATTGAGAGTCCTCAGTGGTTGATACCTTTTAATGGCTAAGGCCGGCGTCACACTGGCGAGTGTGATGCGAGTAAGTTGCACGACTTTCTCGCATCAACACCCGGCACAGCCGCCCGCTCTCGGACCCGAGTGTGCGGCTGCATAGAAATACATGCAGCCGCACACTCGGGTCCGAGAGCGGGCGGCCGTGCCGGGTGTTGATGCGAGAAAGTCGTGGGACTTACTCGCATCACACGCAAGTGTGACGCCGGCCTAACTGAAAAGATGGTAACAAATTGCAAGCTTTCGAGACTACTCAGGTCTCTTCATCAGGCTGGACTAATACAAATTAAGGGAGAAAATCTCTGCACATATAGTAAATAGAGTACTACAAAGATCCTGTTCTTATTGTTACATTTCTAATATGACAACTGCACGAGAGCTTTGTTATGGCTGTATAGTCAGCTGCAATAATACTTTTGGTTTCAACAGCCTGATTATTGCTCAGTTGCTAAATTCCTTTGACAAGGGACCATTCACAACAATAAACTGAGACAGAGGAAGTAAAAAAATGGTTGTGTTTTATTTTTGGAGAGGGATAACCTTTAGGCTATGTTCACACTGGGCGTTTTAGCTGCATTCTTTATGCTAATTTTCAGCTGCTTTTTACAGTACCAGTAAAGGCTATGAAATTTCAGAAATCTCATGCTCACACATTGGTTTTTATGTTATCGGTATTTTGTGCTTTGCATGGTGTTTTAGACATAGAGCATGTCACTTCTTTCAGCATTTTTTTAGTGTTTTTCACCCATTGACTTGAATGAGGGGTGAAAAAAATGCTGCAGAAATGCAGGTATATTTTGCAGCAGAAAAGTCAGGGACAGCAGGATGTGAACTCAGTCTGCTACCGCTGCTTCTAGATGGTAGGTTGCATGGTTGCATGATGTACCATACAGCCTGTCATCCAGCAGAGGCGTTTGCTAGCGCTGCTTAGTGTCTTACGCTGAACTCCTGCAACCTTCCTGATCGCACTGCAAGCTTGAGAACTTTCTCAGGCTCTCGATGACGTCAGACAGGTTATAGGTAGAGATTGGCGGACACCTAGATGTTTGGGTTCGGCTGGACAGTTAAAAAAAAGTTTGGGTTCGGGTACCAGAACAGTACCCGAACCCCATTCACTTGAATGGGGGGCCCGAACATCCATTGTTTCCCTTCCCACGCTGTCATGTGCATGACAAGGCGGCAAACACCGCTTCTGATCGGCAGTAAAATCATCACCGTCAGTCAGACAGCATGAGCGCACAGGTATAAAGTTTACTTCCGGTCACTGGTGTCAGCTGATGGGACTACCGCTCCCATGAGCCGGCGCCTGCAACCGCTAATAACAGTGAGAGCAGGCTTGGCTGATGAGAGTATTCATCAGCCGCTGCCTGCGCTGTAAATAAATATAATTTTAAAAAAACCTGCGTGGGTTCCCCTGTATTTTTTATAAGCAGACATACAAAACTCACATCTGGGGGCTGCAACGCTCAGCTGTCAGCTTCAGCAAGACTGGTCATCAAGAATAGAGAAGAATAGAGAGGTTCCCACTCCGTATTTTTTAATTATTTAAATAAATAATTAAAAAAAAATGTTCCCCCTTATTTTTGACAATCAGCCTTGCTAAAGCAGACAGCTGGGGGCTGGTATTCTCAGGCTGGTAAGGGGCCATGGATATCGCCCCCCAGCATAAAAATAGCAGCCCGCAGCCACCCAGAAAAGGCACATCTATTAAATGTGCCAATTCTGAACCATTATGAACCAGAATAGTGTTCTGAACCATTATCAACCTGTGCCAGGCAGGTTCATTATGCCACTAACCTGCACATTAACCCCATATCTGCAGATTAATAGCGTTTTATCACGTGACAGGTTCACTTTAATTCAAGCTGTTTTATGAACTTTACCTGCATGTGCATTATACACATTTCTAATAGTGACCAGTTTCTATATTTGTAATGCAATTTATAGTGCTGATATCCTCTTGTGGCTCATAAGAGGCTGATAAATTGTCCTTGAAGATGTAGAAGTAGAAGTGAGTTGGAGCTGGTTCACATTCATTTACTTATAACAACAATCATGAAAGGGTTCATACATATGATTGTTCATTTCCCCTTTCGGGCATACTTCATTGTTGGCAGTACATCCATTGCTTTCACAAGGGGATGTGCTGTTGGTCAGTGGTAGTTTTTAAGCTTATGTAAAAGATGTGTTCAAATTAAATTGAGTGTTTGTCATTTGATCACTGGGTCTTTTTTACTGAATAATGATTGGGGTGCCTCATGGAATGTCTCAGGCCCTTAAAGGGGTTGTGAAGCCTTAGGCTACAATTTTGTGAATCCTCACATCGCGTGCACTGCGCTCTGTGAGGGCTTTCTGGCGACGGGGGCGTGACTGCAAGTAGGTGGTTTGCATTCATGCAGACACGTGTTGACTAGACATTCTCAAGTGCATTGAGCGAGGCCAGACATGTTTAGTCAAAATGTGTCTGGAAGTATGCAAAGAATCCTCACAGCATGCAATGCACGAAAGGTGAGGATTCACAAGACTGCAGTTACATACAGTGACTGAAGACTTGTAGCCTAAAGGCCCCGTCACACATAACGAGATCGCTAGTGAGATCGTTGATACGTCACGGGTTTTGTGATGCAATAATGATTTCGCTAGCGATCTCATTACGTCTGACAGGTAGCAACGATCAGGCCCCTGCTGTGAGATCGCTGATCGTTACAAAGCTTCCTGGACCATTCCTGGGTCGTTGCGCTCCCGCTGGGCAGTGTGCATCGCTGTATTTAACACCTAACCAACGACCTCGTTAGTGATTCAGAACTGAGACACGTAGGCGTGCATAAATTCGACTTTTCCGCGCCCCTCGTCCCCGATTGGTGGTCGCTACAGCGTTCTCATTTCCCGCCGTGCATAAAGAAAGCAACAGAATAGCGATTCCATCTTTTGTTTCTGACCTCGTGCTGGTGTGTAGCCCTGGTGTGAAGGCACACGCAGTACTCTGGAGGATGTGTGGAGAGATAGCAGTTTAATGCTCAATGAACATTCATTCCAGCACACTTAGACACGCCCACAGGTATAAAGTCTAGTCACATGTATCAGCAGTCAGTTAGTCATTCAGTGTTCAGTCAGTCTAGCCTGGACTCGAAGGAGTCAGGAAGTGCAGTCTGTGCAGGAGGAGAGAGGAGTGAGTTGCAGATATACTTCAGTCTCCTGTCCCAAGGACAGTGAAGGTTCAGAGACGTGCTCCTGCCTAGAAGATTACTGAGAGTCTGGCAACAAGCTCAAGAAAGAAGTTAAGAAAGGGATTGACTTTTATAACCTTTGAAGTGAGGAATGCTTATGCTACAAGCGCGGACAAGGCGAAAGGCACAGTGGTAGAAATTCTGAGTGCTATAGGATTGGAGAAGTCCTGCACATTGTCACCGGTCACTGGGGACCGAAGCATCACTATAGCTTCACGCATAGTGGTAGAAAAACCAGAGGCTTACTGGACCTTAGGTCGCGGCAAGCAGCCCTTGGAGTGTCGGTACGTAACTGGGGTCAGGTGGAATAGGAACTTTGAGCTAGGCCAAGCATAGAAGAACCTAGTTTCATCACAGGAAGGCTCCGACCACAAAACTGACCGGGCAGTACAGCTTGGAAATAGCTGGAGTTTATAGAGGGAACTACGCTTTATGCTGGTTGGACTCATCTTTGTGAAAGTAAAGGAGGCCCCTAACTTGTCCAGCTGCTAACTCAAAACACATCCTCCATTGGATCAGCCCCTGGGACCTGCCTTACCATCTTACAAGTAAAAGGTATGGAAAGACGCTGACGGTGTGAGACTGAGTTATTTAATTGCATGCCTGCACAACCTCACCATAACTACCGACCTGAGGGAAGAGTCCCACCTGTAGGGGACCCGACATCTAGCTGCCTCACCATCCCCTCAGAGATCTACAGCAGCGCTGGTACAAATTACCAGAGACTACAGGTGGCGTCACGAACTGTAAATATATCTATCCCCTGTAAATATTCCCCCAACATACGCCAGACCGCCAGGGCCACAGACCGAGCCACCGCTACCTGTGACAAACCCCATAGACTTCCATGGGCTCGGCTCTGAGTACCCCATTGCCCTGGTAATCCACAATTGTGGTGGCGGGTCGATACAAATTTGGCGTCACGAACAGGATGCGAAACTCGCAAAATTGCGAGCCCTGTGTGCCTATGGAATTGTTTTTGTGAAAAAGAACTGTTTGCACTTTTGGCGCCAAAAATCGCCATCTTTGTCGCCATATTCGCGCCCTCAGGCGCTGGAGAAGAAGGTGGGCGTACCTTCGTGGGCGTGTACCCCCCTGTGGCGCGAAGAAAATGCCTGCCCTCTCAAAGTGCTATTACAATATGCGATCCTGCCCTACAGCAAAGGAGGTCCGCCTCCTCTTCACCTTCCCTGCGAAGAGGAGGAGACGCAAACCCCGCCTCCACGGAAGAGACCGGACGTCTCTGGAGGAAGATGAAGGAACGCGCTGGAACATCATGGAAGCAGGACGTGTGCAGCCGAGCAGGAAGCGGAGGAAGGCAGGCCCCGTTCCCCAGCCAAGCTGCCACCAGCACCGGAACCATCCGTGGTCCTGCACCTGCAGCAAGCATTGCTGGAAATTAAAGAAGAGAATGCACGACTGAAAAAGATGGTCCAGCACCAACCTGGATTTGAAGAGATCGAGAGACGCCGGCGTACCCAGGAGCAGCGGCGGCTGTGGGACGCGGTGTTCTCTCCCCTCGACGACCCCCTACGTCTGGAGTTACCAAAACTTCTGCTGCCTAAGGCAAAGGAGCAACCGGAGGCTGCCCCCGAAAGTACCGATCCTGATCCCACCGGTGAAGCGGTGGAGGCGAAGGAGGTTGAGGAGGTACCGCCAGTTCCGGAACGCCCGCCCGGCCAGGAGGCCGCAGCAGATGATCAATCCCCGGCAGGGACACCGGAGGGGTCCTGTCCGTCATTACCAGACGTTGACTGGGATGAGATGGCGCGCCTGGATGACGTCGCCTACGCCGCCCAGTGGGAACGTGAGTGGCAGCGTCGTGAGGAGAAACAGCAACGCCAGCAGGAGGAAGAGCGGGAAGCTCAGCGAAACCGACAACGGCAGCATGCAGAGCTGATCGCGGACAAGGAAAGTGTCCGTAGAGAAAAAGGTACTCTGAGGGAACCGCGGCGGCAGGGGTGTGTGACAGAGTTCCAGCTCCGAAAGGGCTGGGGCTTCATAAGAGAACCGGGCCTCTACCCAGGGGTCTTTGTCAGCAGACGTGACGTAGAATCCCACCTACCGCAAGGCCATCCCGGGAGGGACCTAATTAATGGAGACATTGTCACCTATACACGACACTGGGGTATGAAGGGATGGTATGCCCTTAATGTCACAATCGTCCGTGACCCCGTCCCCGACGCAGGTAACGTCACCATTACCGCAGCGTCCCCGTCTCCAGCTCACACAGCACCAGGCCGTGCCCCAGCATCGCCCCTGCAGGCTCCTCGCAAATGGAGGCAACACCTGTATACTCTTCACTAACTTGTTATCCTTCTACATCGCAACTTGCGACCCAGTTTCCATCGCAATCTATGACACGATCGATATCGCTAACTGTAACGCAAATTGAAACGCAATCGGTGTCTCGCAAGGAGAAAGTACCCGTTGCGCCCCTAGAGGTTCGCACGAGAACTGTGGCGACCCAGACCCTAATAGCAGGTCACGACTTGTTAGTCATGGGATCTAGGGACCATCGCATTGTTCCAGCCCCCGGGGTGGAAAATGTAGTTGAAATAATTAAACAGTAAAAGAAAAACCGGTAAGATCCAGACAGGGGTCTACCATATGTAATGTTGTAAAAAGTTTGAGAATGTTGCCAATTTTGCACTTTATTGCCAGAGATAATTTCTATGTTTTTCTATATTGAGTAGAATGCCCGGCTGGGTACCAAAGTAAGAAGTTGAAAAATTTAATGCATATTAGAAATGTATTCCTATCTGTGTCTTTTTCTTATCGTGTTTTACAATGGACTTCGAGGCTGAGGACTGAGCCAGCCCAAGAACTGATTTTGTATATAGTTGCACCTTGTGCATTATCTTGGTTTTACATAAAACCACCACAACTACCTCTGAATAATAAAACCCGTGTGGTGTGGCACTGAGTGAGGTCTGCATTCATATGTCCTGCAGCCCACCCAGGACCCACGTTGAAGGTTTGGTGCGGGTCCTTCACAAGAATCTTGCCGTTTATTGTATGAACATGTCTATTTAATATTTTGTATCTTTCTATATTTAATGTTTTGTTTGCAACGTTCAAGAAATCCTTACCTCCCGGATGGGACGAATTAATGTTTAATGTTAATGTTTAATGCATAAACAAAATTGTCTCTTTGTATTTCACAGCCCGGGAGTGCTGTCATTTACCATGGGGGAATGTGTAGCCCTGGTGTGAAGGCACACGCAGTACCCTGGAGGATGTGTGGAGAGATAGCAGTTTAATGCTCAATGAACATTCATTCCAGCACACTTAGACACGCCCACAGGTATAAAGTCTAGTCACATGTATCAGCAGTCAGTTAGTCATTCAGTGTTCAGTCAGTCTAGCCTGGACTCGAAGGAGTCAGGAAGTGCAGTCTGTGCAGGAGGAGAGAGGAGTGAGTTGCAGATATACTTCAGTCTCCTGTCCCAAGGACAGTGAAGGTTCAGAGACGTGCTCCTGCCTAGAAGATTACTGAGAGTCTGGCAACAAGCTCAAGAAAGAAGTTAAGAAAGGGATTGACTTTTATAACCTTTGAAGTGAGGAATGCTTATGCTACAAGCGCGGACAAGGCGAAAGGCACAGTGGTAGAAATTCTGAGTGCTATAGGATTGGAGAAGTCCTGCACATTGTCACCGGTCACTGGGGACCGAAGCATCACTATAGCTTCACGCATAGTGTGTCATGTGTGCATTGCCACGAAGATCGTCGCGGTTGCACATTCTGACTTCTCACAGCTGAGTTGCTGTTTCTTTGTGTTTGGCAGTTAGGGAGTTAATTCTGTCTGTGCTCAGTTCTGGGACTGGGTGCAGTTTCTCCCGGCTGCAATTAATTATTTGTTGATTGGTTTCCTTTAAATCTCTGGTTGTCTGTGTTGGGAGTTGCCAGTGAAATTCTTCATGCAGACCACAGATAGGATTGTATCTGTATAGACTTAAGTTAAAGAGCTCCTTAGTTGTTTTAAGCTCACCTTGCTTAGAGTTTAATATCCCAGATCATTTATGTTCCTTCTGTGTTTGAGTGTGTATGCAAGTCTGTGTTTTCTCCAGTCTGTCTAATATGTCTAATCTGTGTATTTAGCAGAGATCAGCCCATATTCCTTTGGTGGTAATCAGTATCCTTCTTAGGACTGATTACAGGGTTCAGGGACTGATAGGAGACAGGGTTAGGCTGGAGACTTGGACCTCTGAACCATTATCAGTACCTCCAAGGTGAGGGATTAGTTAGGACCCCAGTTTAGGGTCAGGTTAGACCCCGGTCCTCCTCTTTCCTGTGACAGTGTATCAAGTCCTCAAGATTAACCCTGAGTTCAACGGATATCGTGTCAGGTAAATCTATTCTATATTTACATGCTGATGTTGCTAATCTATATGTTGTATAGAGTGTTGTTCTTTTAAGAATAGTTTACTGACATTGTATACATATCATAAGACCGCGTGACATTTTCACTGGCCCATAAAATTATTCCCAGTTGCCATGGATCCAGTGGCCCAGCTGGCTCTGCAGTTGCAGGGATTGTCCATGGAGCTGACGGACTTTAAGTCCAAAGTTTTGTCTCCCTCGGAGCAAACCAGATTTGAACCTAAAGTAGCTCTCCCGGACAGGTTCACTGGTGGGCGAGACAAATTTTTTACCTTCAGGGAAGCATGTAAATTGTATTTTCGGCTTCGGCCTCGATCATCGGGGAGTGAGGAGCAGAGAGTGGGAATTGTTATCTCGCTCCTACAAGGGGACCCTCAATCCTGGGCCTTCTCCCTTCCTCCGGGATCCCCGGCTCTACAGTCAGTGGATCGATTTTTTACTGCCCTGGGTTTGGTATATGATGACCCAGATCGGGTCTCTCTTGCTGAGACAAAATTGCGTAGGATACAGCAGGGAGATCGTCCGGCGGAGGAATTTGCTTCTGAGTTCCGTAGATGGGCCACAGATACTCAGTGGAATGACCCAGCTCTTAGAAGCCAGTTTTGTCATGGGCTTTCTGACAAATTAAAGGACGTTTTGGCTCAGTATGATTCTCCTCCATCACTGGAGGCTGCTATGGCCCTAGCTATCCGTACTGATAGACGGCTCCGGGAGAGGTGCGAGGTAACTCCGCCCCCTGTTGTTACTCCACCTACTACTAAAGTCCCTTATGTTGAGGTTCCCCTTGTCTGTTCGGAGGAGCCTATGCAGTTGGGAGGGACATCATTTCGTAGGAGGGGATTGGCGGTACGCCGCAGGACTAGAAGGTGTTTCTTCTGCGGGAAAGAGGGACATTTTGTTGGGGGATGTCCATCCCGTGCCTTGTTGAGCAAAAAGTCGCCGGAAAACTGTTAATCCCAGGTTGTGTGGTGGACGACAACCTGGGAGTATGTATTTCGTCCGCTAGTTCTTCTCAGTTCCTTGTACCAGTGGAGGTGGTGGTTGGTACGAGAGTGGAGAGATTTTCTGTTCTTCTTGATAGTGGGTCCGGGGCTAATCTGGTTGACGCTCAGTTTGCTCAGGCTCAAGGTATGCATCTGAGTGTATTGGTCAAACCGATCCCTATATTCTCCATTGACGCCAGGCCTCTCGGCCAAGGTAGCTTTGTTCATGAGGTTCATAACATTGACCTTCGGGTAGGGGCAATACATAGGGAACTATTATCTTGTTATGTGTTGGAGGGTCTACCTACTCCTATTGTGTTGGGACTTCCTTGGTTGGTTAAACATAACCCTGTGATTAATTGGCAGTCCAGAGATATAAGCCAATGGGGGGAGTTTTGCAAAAGTAACTGCATGAACACAGTCATCAGTGCGGTCGTGCCTAGTACTTTGCCTCCTTTTTTGGAGGACTTTGGGGATGTGTTCTCCGAGGAGGGGTGTCAGGAGTTGCCTCCTCATCGCGTGTATGACTGCTCTATTAATTTACTTCCTGATGCTAAGTTACCTAAAGCTAGGTTATATAACCTTTCTGGTCCTGAGAGGCAGGCTATGAAAGATTATATTTCGGAGAGTCTGGCCAAAGGGCATATTAGACCTTCATCTTCCCCAGTGGCCGCGGGGTTCTTCTTTGTGAAGAAAAAAGATGGAGGCCTACGCCCTTGCTTGGATTTCCGCGAACTTAATCGGATTACTGTTCGAGATCCGTATCCACTCCCTCTGATTCCTGATCTCTTCAATCAAATTGTTGGCGCCAAATGGTTCTCTAAATTGGATCTCAGGGGGGCGTATAATCTGATTAGGATAAAAGAGGGGGATGAGTGGAAAACGGCGTTTAACACGCCGGAGGGACATTATGAGAACCTTGTCATGCCTTTTGGTCTGACTACTGCACCAGCAGTGTTCCAACATTTTGTTAATGACATTTTTCGTCATCTGGTGGGGCTGTTTGTGGTCGTATATTTGGATGACATTTTAATTTACTCACCAGATCTTGTGTCTCACCAGGAGACATGTGAGACAGGTGTTGCAGATCTTGCGAGACAATAAACTATACGCCAAACTGGAAAAGTGTGTATTCGCCGTACAGGAACTTCAGTTTTTGGGTTTCTTGGTGTCAGCCTCCGGTTTCCGTATGGACCCTGAAAAGGTGAGAGCAGTGCTTGAATGGGATCAGCCAGAGGATCTTAAGGCTCTGCAGCGTTTTCTGGGGTTTGCTAACTACTACCGGAAATTTATTTGTAATTTCTCATCTGTTGTCAAACCTCTCACTGACATGACAAGAAAAGGGACGGATTTTTCTAAATGGTCGGACAAAGCTTGCCAAGCTTTTTCCTCTTTGAAAAAATGTTTTGCTTCGGCACCCGTTCTCATCCAACCAGATGCATCTCAGCCGTTCATTGTGGAGGTGGATGCGTCTGACGTAGGGGTGGGTGCAATATTGTCCCAGGGTCCGTCCCCTGGTAAATGGCATCCGTGCGCTTTCTTTTCTAAAAAATTGTCGTCCGCCGAAAGGAATTATGATATCGGCAATAGGGAACTTTTGGCCATTAAGTTGGCTTTTGAAGAATGGCGTCACTTTTTGGAGGGGGCAGTCCACCCGGTCACCGTCATTACTGATCACAAGAACCTGCTGTATTTGGAATCTGCTAAGCGTCTGAATTCCAGACAAGCTCGATGGTCGTTGTTTTTTACCAGGTTTAATTTTGTTGTCACTTATCGCCCTGGATCTAAGAATGTTAAGGCGGATGCCTTGTCTCGCAGTTTCCCAGGGGCCGGGAAAATGGATGACCCGATTCCTATCCTTCAGGAGGGGGTGGTAGTGTCGGCTGTATGTTCTGAGCTTGAGGAGGAGGTGTTAGAGGCTCAGGGGGACGCCCCTGCAGGACCTCCAGGGAGACTGTTTGTCCCAAATCAGTTGAGACAAAAGGTTATTGAGGCACATCATAATTCTGCTTTAGCAGGACATCCAGGGAGTAAGGCTACTTTAGATCTCCTTTCTCGCCGGTTTTGGTGGCCTAACGTTAATAAAGATGTTTTAACTTTTGTCGCGTCCTGTGGGGTTTGTGCTCGCTCTAAGACCCCTCATACCCGTCCGTCTGGGACCCTCTTACCCTTGAAACTTCCGGAGCGTCCATGGACTCATTTGTCTATGGACTTCATCACGGACCTTCCTCAGTCGTCAGGGAAGACTGTCATACTGGTGGTTGTTGACAGGTTCAGTAAGATGGCACATTTCATTGCTCTTCCTGCCCTCCCTAATGCTAAAACTCTGGCGCAGGTGTTCATTGGGGAGATTGTGAGACTTCATGGGTTGCCTTCTGATGTGGTGTCAGATAGGGGGTCTCAGTTTGTGTCCAAGTTTTGGAGGGCATTTTGTTTACGTCGGGGGATGCAATTGTCATTTTCCTCGGCTTTTCATCCGCAGACCAATGGTCAGACAGAGCGTCTGAATCAAAGCCTAGAGACTTATCTTCGGTGTTTTGTCTCAGAGAACCAGGAGGACTGGTCTTCTTTCTTGCCTCTGGCAGAGTTCGCTCTTAACAACAGGCGGAGCGAGTCCACTGGTAAGTCCCCGTTTTTTGGGGCATATGGTTTTCATCCCAGTTTTGTACATTCAATGGGGGGGTCCCTTCTGGGGTTCCTGAGGAGGAGCGTTTCTCGTCGTCACTTGCTTCAGTGTGGAGAGGTGTATTGAATAATCTGAGTGCTATGGGGAACCGTTATAAACGTATGGCTGATAGGAGGAGAGTTTCTGGTCCAGATCTTAATGTGAACGATCTGGTATGGTTGTCTACCAGGAATATAAAACTTAAAGTTCCCTCCTGGAAGCTGGGCCCCAGATTCATCGGGCCGTACAGGATCAGTTCCATAATTAATCCTGTGGCATTTCGTCTGGACCTCCCTCCTACGTTTAAAATCCACAATGTGTTCCACAAGTCATTACTTAAGAGGTACGTGGCACCAGTCATACCATCACCTCTACCTCCTCCTCCAGTGGTGGTCAATGGTAACTTGGAGTTTCAAGTGTCAAAGATCATTGACTCACGTCTGAATCGCCGGTCCCTTCAGTACTTGGTGCATTGGAAGGGGTATGGTCCAGAGGAGAGGACGTGGGTTCCTGCGTCTGACATTAACGCAGATCGTTTGGTGCGGACCTTCCACAGAACTCACCCGGGCAAACCTGGCCCTGAGGGTCCGGAGGCCCTCGTAGAAGGGGGGGTACTGTCATGTGTGCATTGCCACGAAGATCGTCGCGGTTGCACATTCTGACTTCTCACAGCTGAGTTGCTGTTTCTTTGTGTTTGGCAGTTAGGGAGTTAATTCTGTCTGTGCTCAGTTCTGGGACTGGGTGCAGTTTCTCCCGGCTGCAATTAATTATTTGTTGATTGGTTTCCTTTAAATCTCTGGTTGTCTGTGTTGGGAGTTGCCAGTGAAATTCTTCATGCAGACCACAGATAGGATTGTATCTGTATAGACTTAAGTTAAAGAGCTCCTTAGTTGTTTTAAGCTCACCTTGCTTAGAGTTTAATATCCCAGATCATTTATGTTCCTTCTGTGTTTGAGTGTGTATGCAAGTCTGTGTTTTCTCCAGTCTGTCTAATATGTCTAATCTGTGTATTTAGCAGAGATCAGCCCATATTCCTTTGGTGGTAATCAGTATCCTTCTTAGGACTGATTACAGGGTTCAGGGACTGATAGGAGACAGGGTTAGGCTGGAGACTTGGACCTCTGAACCATTATCAGTACCTCCAAGGTGAGGGATTAGTTAGGACCCCAGTTTAGGGTCAGGTTAGACCCCCGGTCCTCCTCTTTCCTGTGACAGTGTATCAAGTCCTCAAGATTAACCCTGAGTTCAACGGATATCGTGTCAGGTAAATCTATTCTATATTTACATGCTGATGTTGCTAATCTATATGTTGTATAGAGTGTTGTTCTTTTAAGAATAGTTTACTGACATTGTATACATATCATAAGACCGCGTGACATAGTGGTAGAAAAACCAGAGGCTTACTGGACCTTAGGTCGCGGCAAGCAGCCCTTGGAGTGTCGGTACGTAACTGGGGTCAGGTGGAATAGGAACTTTGAGCTAGGCCAAGCATAGAAGAACCTAGTTTCATCACAGGAAGGCTCCGACCACAAAACTGACCGGGCAGTACAGCTTGGAAATAGCTGGAGTTTATAGAGGGAACTACGCTTTATGCTGGTTGGACTCATCTTTGTGAAAGTAAAGGAGGCCCCTAACTTGTCCAGCTGCTAACTCAAAACACATCCTCCATTGGATCAGCCTCCCTGGGACCTGCCTTACCATCTTACAAGTAAAAGGTATGGAAAGACGCTGACGGTGTGAGACTGAGTTATTTAATTGCATGCCTGCACAACCTCACCATAACTACCGACCTGAGGGAAGAGTCCCACCTGTAGGGGACCCGACATCTAGCTGCCTCACCATCCCCTCAGAGATCTACAGCAGCGCTGGTACAAATTACCAGAGACTACAGGTGGCGTCACGAACTGTAAATATATCTATCCCCTGTAAATATTCCCCCAACATACGCCAGACCGCCAGGGCCACAGACCGAGCCACCGCTACCTGTGACAAACCCCATAGACTTCCATGGGCTCGGCTCTGAGTACCCCATTGCCCTGGTAATCCACAATTGTGGTGGCGGGTCGATACACTGGATTGCAGATCTTAGCAGAATTCTCCGGGTTGTGTGGAGTCACAGCCGAAGAACACTACAATCCACAAACCAGAACGCTTGTCAGGAACAAAGCCCAGATAATTGGATACAGAGTCACAGCCGAAGAACGCTGCTATGATCCGAAACCAGAATGCAAACAGGAATAAAGGGACGGAATTGCTACAACGTGGTTTTATTTTAAACTTGCCGCCCAATCAGAATGCAGTAGCGTCCACCAATCCGAGATGATTGGTGACACAGTACAGCCCCTATCAAGGTGTGGATCGTTGAAATAGCTGCTGTGTGAAAGCGTCCCAACAACCAACGAGATCGTTAGTTAGATCGCTGGGGCGGCCGAAATCGTTGGGAAGTTCTGCATGTTTGACAGCTCCCCAACGATCACGATACGGCTCTCCAGCGATCTCAAAATCGTGACGTAATAACGATCTCGCTAGCGATCTCGTTATGTGTGACCGGGCCTTAAGGCCTGAACACCTCTTAGGATTCAATGTGCACAATGATTGCTCACCACAGGGATAATGAACACAGTTAATTTACAATTTTGGAGTATTAAAGGGAATCAATCAGGCTATTCATGCTGCCCAAACCGTGGGCAGTATGAATCACTGGCTGCATGATTGCAGTCAGGTACATTACTCAGTAGCTGAACACCAGACTAGTCTGGCTCTTACCAGCGCTGTTGCAGCCGAGTTACAGGCTTCTTTCTCACGTGTACATAGGGAAAGGCCTATCAATCACTTGCAGCAGCGCTGGGAAGAGTCGGTTGAGGGCAGAGTCTAACTAGTTTGGCCTCCGGCTATATATCCCGGCCAGATCTTCAAAGAATATTTTCTCTGAAACACTGACTGGAGTATTTCAGAAAATAATATACCTGGCTGTAATCATGCAGCCTGTGGTTTAGGCTACAGGAATTTCTTGACTGGTTCTCTTACAATACAGTTATATGACAGTACAGGTTTAAAAAACATATTGACATCCCAATGCAAAGATAAAAATAGGTAATGAACACTTATGGAAAGGTAATTGCATACAATGCACAGTGGACACAGAACAGGGATAATAAATATATTGATATTATAGTTAGTGTCATAGGTCCAGAGAGATGTCACAGCGCAAAGATCATTGTCTCAGCAATAACAGCGATTTACAGTAATAATGCAGAGAGCAAACTCCTGGATTCTGATATGGCAACTTGTTTGCAATTGCAGTTGAACACAGTCAAGAAGGTAAAAACACTGCCGAGTAAAGTCACCAATGCTGCCGTGTGAAGTGACTACCCCTTATACCTGCTATATATGACATGATTGACATCTCTGAGCACAGGCTATTTCCTATCCTCAGGGACATCAGGCAAGCCACATGGGGTGGGAATAAGGTGTGGACAGCTTAAATCAGGAGTGCCTAAAGCCCCCGTCTCACATAGCGATATCGCTAGCGAGATCGGTGCTGAGTCACTAGTTTTGTGACGCAGCAGCGAGCTCACCAGCGATATCGCTGTGTGTGACATTCAGCGACGATCAGCCCCCCTGCCGGGTATTGCTGATCGTCGCTGAAATGTCAGGACATTTTTTTGATCGCTGGTCTCCCGCTGACAGGCACGCATCGCTGCGTGTGACAGGCGGGAGACCAGCGATCCGCTGGTAACCAAGGTACACAGCGGGTTTCCAGGCGCGGGGCTGTGCCTAGAAACCCGCTGTGTACCTTGGATACCAGCTCCCTGATGCAGGGAGCTGGTAACCAAGGTACACAACGGGTTTCCAGGCACCGCGCAGTGCCTGGAAACCCGCTGTGTACCTTGGTTACCAGCTCCCTGCATCAGGGCGCTGGTATCCAAGGTACACTGCGGGTAACTAAGCGATGTTACCCGCAGTGTCCCTTGTACTGATCGCTGCCTGTTTGGCAGCTCAGCAGCGATAATGTAGCGATACACCAGCGATCCTGATCGTTGTCGGGATCGCTGGTGTGTCGCTATGTGAGACCCAGCCTTAAGACTGTATGCAACTTATTCGCATATAGTGATAGTGACCATTAATCATTTTCTTCAAAATCACACATTAAATTGGACTATTAAGGACACCATTTGGAGACTTCAAAAACTGTGAGGCTGTGGGCTATTTTGTGCATAGTAATTTAACAATTCTTTGGATGAATTAATCTGTATATTACCATTTATAATATTAAAGCTCTTGTATGTTTAGTGTATGAATGTTGTGAGCTTAGTATACCCTTGTCAGCAAAGATGTACTTTTAGCTTGTTCTATATTGTTATATGGGAAGTTTGTGGTTGGAGCGTTCGCTATTTCAGAATGACTGTGAGGCTTTTAATGTTGCATCGGAAAGGCTTTGGCTGCCGCATCTCGTCCTTGCTCCAGTACAATTCCCTGGCTAAGCTGTCACTGTAATTGTAGAAATAGGTTAAGTATGTGACTAATGAATGCAGAAGCTGAGAAGTTACTAAACGCCAAGGTAATTATTTTGCAATTAACAATCAACTCCCCTTTATTTTTTTGTTATTTCCAGGAACTCGAAAGGAAAAAAAGACTTGCAAGGTGGTTTTCACTGAGCAAGAATTAAGGAAACGACTAACTCCAAAGCAATATCATGTCACCCAAGAAAAGGGAACAGAAAGGTGAGATAGATCACATGAACTTAGCATTTGCTGAAATGTAAGCAAGATGGGGTAGATTTATCAATACTAAGTCTTAGACAGTACAAAATTTATCACATTGATGCTGTTTGATTACTTTGGCGCATCTGTAGACTGTTTAGTGTACTTTTTCACTTCCTATTAGTTGGCTTACTTTGAACAAGAAATCTGAACCAAAATTTTGGTGTATTTTTGGTGCACAGTGTTGCATGTTCAGTGGGTGTCCCTCTTCAGCAAAGCCACGTTCCTTTGTACTACAAGGCACATAAAGTGTCTTAACAGCATTAAATGGTACAACTTCATGGAAAACACTTTTTTGGTGCAAATTTTGCTAGTAATCTGATCTTTGTAACTTGAGAAATATCCAACATTTTTGAGGGAGAAAATTGGAGAGAATTTAATAATGCTTTACAAAGGAAAGTAGCAGGATTATGTCATGCTATAAATTGTCTATTAAACTAATTGCAATTAATTACAAAACACATAAAATGCAGTTTAATTTCGTTCTATTTTGTTGTGGACATTCAGTTATCAGGAGAGGAACAATCAGAGGAAAAGTATAAAGCCGGGATCACACATGCGAGGAATACGACCGAGTCTCGCATGTTAATACCCGGCACTGCCGCTGGCCTCGGGAGTGGAGCATGCGACCGCATAGCAATACATAGAGCCGCACGCTCTGCTCCCGAGGCCGGCATCATTGCCAGTTATTAGCATGCGAGACTCAGCTGTATTCCTTGCATGTGTGTTCCCGACCTAATAGAAACACGTCACCACTTCTGTATTTATCACACGCTCCTGGTTTTGGCTTACATGTACTGATGTAAAAAACTCCCCAAATACTCAACATGTGCATGTAGCCTAAAGGCCTTGGTCCTGAAAGTGTAAGACCATGTGCAAATGTTGAGTATTTGGTGAGTTTTGTACCTCAGTATTAAGGAACCAAAACCAGGAGTGGAACATTCAGAGGAAAAGTATAATAGAAACACGTCACTATTTCTGTATTTTTCACCCACTTCACTATCACTAGTTTGCCTTACAAATAATGAGGTAAAAAACTCGCCAAATACTCAATGTGTGCGCATGGAGGTGCACGACACTTTTATGATGCTTATGATTTATTAAAGAGGTTTTCCAGTCTAAAACAACATATTGTGAACCCTCATAGTGCATGTACTGCATACTGTGAAGATTCTCCGGTGTCAGCGCCAGCAATGGCAGTCACGTGACTGCAAGTATGAGATATGCATACTCATGGCCAGAGTCCAAGCAGAGTGTTTCCGGCCTTGCGCAATACACTTGCATTGAGCATGTTGGAAACAGTCTAGTCGGATGCTTTCCGATAGTATGCATTTAGGATACTTGTGGTCACGTGACTGCCATTCCTGGCTCTGTCATCGGAGAATACTCACAGTGTGCAGTGTGTGCACTGTGAGGATACACAAGTCTGTAGTCACATAGAGGGACCGCAGACTTGTTTTAGACCGGATAATCCCTTTAAGAGGCATGTGCCCCACTCCATCCCACCCCATCATCATGATAAGAGTGAGACGTGCCAGTCTTGGTGAATTGGAGCTCCGATTTATAAAACTCTTTGCATTTTCTGACATACCAGTAGGGCCAGCAAGAGGTGTATTAAATTTCCCACATCATTGCAACCCAATGTCAAAAACCAAACACTGCACTCCACCAAAAATATGCAGTCTCCACCACAAATTACAGAGGTGACATCATAATGCAATGGTAATACTTTTCTTGTAGCAAATAAGGTATGTTCACACCCATCTTTTTCCAAAATTTTTTGTTTTGAGAATGCCACAAAAAGAATGAATGTATTCATTTCTATGCAAAAATAAAGATTTGTGGCCCCAGGTTGGATGAATAGGGGCTTAAGTGCGTGGTTCACAGACATCTGAATTCATTCTTAAAGGGAATCTGTCAACCCAAATTGACAGTATAAACTAAGCTAATGAACTTGTAGAGGTTATAGTCCTCTAGTTTAATGAAAACATTTAAAAAGGCTGCTCAGTGCACCCTTGGTGTGCCCAAAGGCTCAATACACCATTCTGTCCACTGGTTTGCATGCCCTCACGTCTTTCACTGATGACTAACAGTACTAGTTTGTCTCTAGAGAGTAATGTCTGCAGGGAAAACACAGACAGCTGCTGAGGGAGGTAGGACATGTAAAACAACAGTGCACTGAGCCTCTCGGCCACACCTTGGGCACACTGAGCAGCCTACTTAGCATATGTGATTAAACTTCAGTTTCTGTAGAGCAGATGGAGATGTAGCGATTAGGACACTAAAAATGTGATTATAGTACTGACTACGTAGTCTACAGGGCTATGTAGGGCTGACAGACTCCCTTTAATGTAATGGACACAGCGATAATGCAGTTACCACAAACCAATTTTTGGGACAGGGGTGTACAGTGTAAGAAATTTACTGGTCTTAATGCATCACAAGGATTTATGGACTTTGCTGGAGGAAGATCCCCAGGAAGAGAGCTAGGGGTCATCATTAAGAGAAAGGCCACAATATAAAAAGTTAATAGTCAAGATGGCAGTATAGCCAGAAACAGAAGCGAATGTTAGAAATAAAAATGCAGGTATCAGGTGAACAATCCAAAGAGCAAGTTTGAAGCGCTACTTATGACCAAAACTGAGGTTTGGAATAGGTTGAATCAGGATTAAGATCAGACTCACAAAGAATAGCATAGGAAAAAAAGCAGACAGTGAGGTGCATAGGCTGGAGTAACCTTTAAAGAGAATGTCTATCTGCCTCTAGCTCCTTCGTCCTCTCTCCTCCCCTCACTTCACTTAAGCACCAACCTCCATCTTCTATCTCATTAATGTGAAAATCTGTCCTCACTGAAGACAGAGTTTACACATGAATTGAGAATGAACAATCAGTTCTGGCGGGTAAAGAAGTAGATTTCCCTGATAAGACATACTACAAAGTTGCTTACTTTCACATGTAGTTTTGATTTATGAAATAAAACTTAAAGCAACAGTTACTCTTTAAATAATCTGTCTGGCCTGACGTCATTAAAGCATGCAGAATAATTTAGCAAATGGATACTGATCATTGTGCAGCATGGAAGAGTTGTGGTTTGATCCAGCAGGGCTGCTGCAGAAAGAAGGTGTCTCTGGAGCATGGGTCATCTGTAGTTCTGAATAAAACCAGCCATATCATCCACCATAAACTTCCATATTGTAACTATCATTGATGTAATGATAAAATCCATAAAACCATCTCTTAAGAAGGGACACATGTAACCCTCATATTGTAATAATTGGGATAATTATAACTTGGCATGTGAAGACGAGCTTGCACTTTATTCCAGTCCCTATTGAACTAGGACCTCCAGCTGTGAACTGGTAATTTAAGTAGGATATCTATTGGGAGCCAGACACCAAGTCTGGGATCTGTATATTCAAGGGGCTGAGAAGTCAAAAATCTACTACCTCCAGAGGTAACCCTTCATTTCTTCAAAGAACATTGGGCAGTTACAGATAGACACACTGGTTCTGGTGTCCTGTTATGAATATTGTTTTTTTTAGTGGCAGGCATAGGTCCATCAGTTATGGAAGATATATTTTGAGCATTGCGACAAAGTGGTGAACGTAACACATTTACTCTCATCACTGTGACCTGCCAATTAGTCCCAAATTAATAGTGGATAGAGGGTTTACATTATATATGCCATGTTTCCTATCTATGGAAAGCTAAAATCATGATAGGAAGTATGGGATTGATATCTCCAGCCTCGGACTTCCAGGATTGAAGATGTCCTGAACTTTGGGGCTCCCATAATTTTCTTAAAGCCTAGCCACATCCCATGAGCAATCCCCATATCATCTCACCAAGAAAAGAAATGTGGATGTAACCTTTACCTAATAAAATCAGAATTTGAGTTTTGGTCATTGTTCATTTGTGGAAGACACAGTTTGCTATGAGAGTGTCCCATTTTCCTAAACAGAGCACTTCCCTCCATAAAGATAAAAAACATTCTTATGACATCAGGTTTAGTACATTTCTTTTGTTATCCCTTTTTATTTTCTGTAGTTGTATTTGCTGTATTGTTTTGTTCTCATTTTGTAACATATTTTGTATATTTTTATAAACACTGCCTACATACAGATTAAATATATAAAATTTAATAGTTCATTCCTCTTGCTCTATAAACCACATCCCTAAATCCATGTCACACCAAGACACACAATGCAAAGATTGAGTCAACTTCTCCCCTTTTTAACTAATTTCAGGTGTGATTTTCATATGGCCCACACCTGTTACTTGCCACAGGTGAGTCTGAACGAGCATCACATGCTTGAAACAAAGTTGTTTACCCACATCATTGGAAATGTGCCAACAATTTTGTGTGACCCGCTTTTAGGGTTTAGTGTGAAATTATGTCCAATTTGCCTTTTTTTCTGTGTTTTTTGTGTTGTTCCAATACACACAAAGGAAATAAACATGTGTATAACAAAACATGTAAATGCAGTAATTTTCCGGGTTAAATATTTCATTTTCTAGAACAATTTCAAAGATGCCAACACTTTCGGACATGACTATATGTACAGTGGATATGGAAAGTATTCAGACGCCTTTAAATTTTTCACTCTTTGTTTCATTGCAGCCATTTGGTAAATTCAAAAAAGTTCATTTTTTTCTCATTAATGTACACTCTGCAGCCCATCTTGACTGAAAAAACAGAAATTTAAAAATTTTTGCAAATTTTTTAAAAGGAAAAACTGTAATATCACATGGTCATAAGTATTCAGACCCTTTGCTCAGACACTCATATTTAAGTCACATGCTGTCTATTTCCTTGCGATACTCCTTGAAACAAGAGGTGATTATAAGGAGAAAAATGGGAAGCGCAAGCTTCTAAGTGTAGTAGTTAGTTTCCAAAGGTATGTACTCAGTGTGAATACACTCACCTATTGGGTGTCTTGAGATACTGCATGTAGATCCAAACCCTGGATCACGCCATTCCTCTTTCCATTCAGTTTGCTGCAAAGATCTGGGAACTAGTGAGAGCACCGGACAGTGCTTTCATAGGCTATAACATTTGGTGAATGTTTTTCCCAGCAATATGTGTTTCCGGAAGGATGATGATGGAACTTGATATTTAGATTCAAGGATGATTTTTATTTTTAATTCAAACTAGAACACCAAACACTAGATCCCTGGAATCAAGTTCCATCATCATCCTTCAAGAGCGCATATTGCTGGGAAAAGCATTCACCTTGTGATCCTCCTTGAGATGGTTCTACTCCTTCATTGGAGTCCAGCTGTGTTTAAACTGATAGGACTTGATTTGTAAAGGCACACACCTGTCTGTATAAGACCTCGCAGCTCACAGTGCATGTCAGATCAAATGAGAATCATGAGGTCAAAGGAACTGGCCAAGGAGCTCAGAGACAGAATTGTGGCAAGGCACAGATCTGGCCAAGGTTACAAAATAATTTCTGCTGTACTCAAGGTTCCTAAGAGTATAGTGGCCTCCGTAATCCATAAATGGAAGAAGTTTTAGACCACCAGGCGTCTTCCTAGACCTGGCTGTCCAGCCAAACTGAGCAATCGTGGGAGAAGAGCCTTGGTGAGAGAGGTAAAGAAGAACCCCAAGATCACTGTGGCTGAGCTCCACAGATGCAGTATGGAGATGGGAAAAAGTTCCACAAAGTCAACTATCACTGCAGCCCTCCACCAGTCGGGCCTTTATGGCAGAGTGGCCTGATGGAAGCCTCTCCTTAGTGCAAGACATATGAAAGCCCGCATAGAGTTAGCAAAAAAAAACACATGAAGGATTCCCAGACTATGAGAAATAAGATTCTCTGGTCTGATGAGAAGAGCGAAGATAGAACTTTTTGGTGATAATTCTAAGCGGTATGTGTGGAGAAAACCAGGCACTGCTCATCACCTGCCCAATACAATCCCAACAGTGAAACATGGTGGTGGCAGCATCATGCTATGGGGGTGTTTTTCAGCTGCAGGGACAGGATGACTGGTTGTGATTGAAGGAAATATGAATGCGGCCAAGTACAGAGATATCCTGGATGAAAATCTCTTCCAGAGTGCTCTGGACCTCAGACTTGGCTGAATGTTCACCTTCCAACAAGACAATGACCCTAAGCATGCAGCTAAAATAACAAAGGAGTGGCTTCAGAACAACTCTGTGACCATTCTTGACTAGCCCAGCTAGAGCCCTGACCTAAACCCAATTAAGCATCTCTGGAGAGATCTGAAAATGGCTGTCCACCAACGTTCACCATCCAACCTGACAGAACTGGAGAGGATCTGCAAGGAAGAATGGCAGAGGATCCCCAAATACAGGTGTAAAAAACTTCAAGTAAAAAAAGGGGAGAAGCCAGCGCCGCACATGGTCAGCATGCAATATATAAAGTGCATATGCACATATTGGATTCTATCTGTGTTTTTTTTGGTGATTGACCTAGGCTGCTGTGCACACACACAGCAGCCCTGCCCTGCCTGGGCTCTGCTTGATTTTACACCTGTGTCTGGGCCTGTTTCACCCTTCATCTGTGGTTGCTGGTCTGGCAGTGCAGAAGTCAGATCTGAAATGTCCATCTCCGGACCTGGTCGGCTTTCACTTGCGCTTGCCTTACTGGCACCATGGGAGTGATACAGCAATGCTTCAGGTACTTTTGTTTTGATTTTTTGCAGTCTTGCTTTTATACATTCAGGAGGCCGTAATGGCACAGCGAATATAAAAAACGTAGAGTAGGACTGCCCCATATGAGAATGCCTTGTCGTGGCGGGGTGGCTCAAAGAATTGATTAATTATTTGCCAAATGTCTCATTTTTAACACAGTTAGAATCCAATATGTGCATATGCACTTTATGTATTACATGCTGACCATGTGCGGCGCTGGGTTCTTCCCCCTTTTTTTTTACCTGATATTGGTATGTGGCTGACCACCACATGTTGCCGGGCGCTCTGGGTCATGCACGCAGTTCTATCTGTGTTTTTTTGGTGATTGACCTAGGCTGCTGTGCACACACAGCAGCCCTGCCCTGCCTGGGCTCTGCTTGATTTTACACCTGTGTCTGGGCCTGTTTCACCCTTCATCTGTGGTTGCTGGTCTGGCAGTGCAGAAGTCAGATCTGAAATGTCCATCTCCGGACCTGGTCGGCTTTCACCTGCGCTTGCCTTACTGGAACCATGGGAGTGATACAGCAATGCTTAAGGTACTTTTGTTTTGATTTTTTGCAGTCTTGCTTTTATACATTCAGGAGGCCGTAATGGCACAGCGAATATAAAAAACGTAGAGTAGGACTGCCCCATATGAGAATGCCTTGTGGCGGGGTGGCTCAAAGAATTCATCAATTATTTGCCAAATGTCTCATTTTTAACACAGTTAGAATCCAATATGTGCATATGCACTTTATGTATTACATGCTGACCATGTGCGGCGCTGGCTTCTTCCCTCTTTTTTTTTACCTGATAAGTGTGAAAAACTTGTTGCATCATTTCCAAGAATACTCATGGCTGTACTAGCTCAAAAGGATGTTTCGACTCAATACTGAGCAAAGGGTCTGAATACTTCTGACCATGAGATATTTCAGTTTTTCTTTTTTAATAAATTTGCAAAAATTTCTACATTTCTGGTCTTTTTCAGTCAAGATGGGGTGCAGAGACATTAACCCCTTCACGACCTGTGACACCACGTAGGCGTCATGAAAGTCGGTGCCTTCCTGACCTGTGCCGCCTATGTGGCGTCATGGGGAGATCGCGTTCCTGCTGGTCGGGTGACCGGGGTCACTGAAAGGTCACCCGACCTCCAGGTACAGGAGGCTTTGTACTTCACCCCAGGGAGGGTGGCTTTGCCCCCCTGTGGCTATGATCGCTCTGATTGGCTGTTGAAAGTGAAACAGCCAATCAGAGCAATTGTAATATTTCACCAATGAAACTTGGTGAAGTATTACAATTCAGCCATGGCCAGTGCAGCAATATCATCTGCCATGGCTGGAGACCACGATCTGCCCCCCCACTGACTGACGGTGGCGATATGCCCCCGTCACCGACTGCCAGCGGTTATCTACCGCTGCCGTCACTATTTGCTCCCCCTCCCTTGCCCTCCACTTCCCCCTGCCTTCCGATCCCCCCTCTCTTCCCGGTACCAATCCGACTCCCGGTGTCCTCCGTCTTCCTCCATGGGCGCCGCCATCTATCACAGTGATCAAAATAAAAGAATAGTAAATACCCACCCCCCACCCATGACCCCCATAGGTAGGGACAAATATTGAAATAAAGAAAATATATTTATTTTTATTTTTCCGTTAGGGTTAGAATTAGGGTTGGAATTAGGGTTAGGGTTGCAATTAGGGTTGAGGTTGAAATTAGAGTTAGGGTTGCAATTACGGTTAGGGTTGGAATTAGGGTTGGGGTTGGAATTAGGGTTAGGGTTGGGATTAGGGTTAGGGGTGTGTTGGGATTAGGATTGGGATTAGGGTTAGGGGTGTGTTGGGGTTAGGGTTATGATTTGGGGTTAGGGTTGGAGTTAGAATTGAGGGGTGTCCACTGTTCAGGCACATCAGGGGCTCTCCAAATGTGACATGACACCCGCAGACCATTCCGTCAAAGTCTGCATTACAAAACGTCACTACTTCTCTTCCGAGCACCGACTTGTGCCCACACAGTAGTTTTCTCCCACATATTGGGTATCAGTGTACTCAGGACAAATTGGACAACATCTTTTGGGGTTCAATTTCTCCTGTTACCCTTGGGAAAATAAAAAAATTGGGGACTAAAAGATCATGTTTGTGGAAAAAATGATTTTTTTTATTTTCACGCTCAGGCGTTATAAACTTTAGTGAAACACCTGGGGGTTCAAAGTTCTCACCACACATCTAGATAAGTTCCTTGAGGGGTCTAGTTTCCAAAATAGTGTCATTTGTGGGGGGTGTGAGGAAGGAACAGCCGCCATCTTGGATATTGGCCTGCTCTAGCCTCCATTTTGTCTGTTCTCAGAGCCACAGGCTGCTAACTGCACCTGGCCCCAGGGCCTGTGGGCATATTCAATACGACAGGGTTTTGTGTCCACTGTGAATAAAAAGGTCGTTTAGTATGCTAAGTAATTCGGGCCCAATGTTGAATAGCAAGGTTTGTTAGTAGGATAATGAGATAAGGCCAAACAATACTTCAAAGCTGGTGGCTTCAATTAGATTATACCTGCCAGCTAGACACAGAAAACACATCCATTGTATGTTTCCAGACACGAAGGCTCCGTTCTAGGATTATGAATTATGAGCACATCTTTCTAGGTACAAACTCATAAAAAATATCTGCGTGATCCTGCGGACCTCGGGCATCTGATGGTGCAACTCCAGAGTCGGTGATGGCTCGGGGGTCTGAGATATAGAGATTGGCTCTCCACAGAGACCCAATCGGGCCAGATTTGATCTCCATGCGACAGGCAAAACATACTGCATCCACTGGTACCTCTCGTGTCCTGATTTTATTGTCCTGGAGAAAGTTAACCCCTTTGCTAGGTATTGGGAATAAATTCTGCAGGGGGCTAAGGGTGGAGATTATCATCCCACCCTCGGACACCGAGGGGAGGGACCTAGCAGGTTTAAGAACTGTGAGCTATGGGCAGACTGGATCCATTCTCACAGCAGCAAGACATTGAAGGACTAAGGACCAAAGGGACAGATCTGCCAAGGGAGCAGCGGTACACGTTTTGGGGGACTGTCCATCAACTAAGACTTTCACCTGTGGATCGCAGAGCTCCCTGCCTCCACATGCCCCTACAACCTGGTAATATTGACCTCTATAGCTAATACCTCTAAGCCTTGTACCATTATTGTTGTATTTTACTCTGACTGCAAATCCAAAAGGTATCAACCACTGAGGACTCTCAAGTCTAAATATTTTTGCAAATCCATTGTAATTCCGTTGTATAGCTTACTGTATATTTTCTGTAATTATCTAGTGTGCCCTTAAGGCAATTAAACCATAAAATTAATCTTGGGCTGATGCTTTTACTCTGATCACGAATCTTAGAATACCCAGTGGGTAACAGGACACCTCCCCGGCGGCCATTTGCTCTAGGTGAAGTTCCCTTACTGACCTGAGAGGCAAAGGGGGCACCGGAGAGCTGTGCCTGTGGAGTTACGTCACATTGGTGACGTGGAAGGACGGTGGTTGTCCTTCACATTTGGTGGCAGCAGTGGGATCAGAGTAATAGTGTGCGTGGGACCCCTACTCCCAGACACTAAAGACTACCAGCGGTAACTTTCACTGCTGGGGTCTTAAGGTCAGCCCAGCACTAGATGGTCAGAGTGTAAATATAATAAGTTGTGTGCAAGGTCAGGGTTGCAGCTGTGTCAGTAACGAAAGGTTCCCAAGATGGCGGAAGGCACCAGTAGTAAGGCAAAGGGGGAGGCCAATGCTATGGTCTATGAGGGGTTCGATACCGATGAAGGCGAGGGGGAGCTCAGCCAGGGCTCCCCAAGGAGCCAGACACATGTGCTCAGTCCCGCAGTGGACTGTCCACCCCTTGCCTGTCCCAGCCTGTCCAGATCGGAGGCCCTTTTCCAAGCGGCTATGGCACAACTCAAGGCTGGTAATGACGCCGCCCATGACAGACTTCTGGTGGCGGCAGAGAAAGCAGCAGAGCGGGAGCAAGCAGCAGAGCGGGAGCGAGCGGCGGCAGAGAAAGCAGCAGAGCGTGAACAAGCAGCGGCAGAGAGAGCAGCGGAGCGTGAGCATGCAGAACGCCGTGAAGCTGCGGAGCGCCGGCACTGACTGGAGATGGCTCAGCATGGGCCCCCGCTGGACGCTCCAGCCCCACCGGAGACCAAGGCTTCCAAGGTCCGGGCGGAGGACTTTCCCTTGCTTGAAAGGGATGGAGACCTGGATTCCTTTCTGCTGGCCTTTGAGAGGACCTGCCTCCAACATCATCTGGCCCTGGATCAGTGGGCAAGGTACCTGACCCCCCGTTTGAGGGGTAAGTCCCTGGAAGTTTTGGGGGACTTACCTGCCGGGGAGGAGCAGGACTAAAACAGCATCAAGCGGGCCCTGATCCAGCACTACAACCTCACCCCGGAGTCGTACCGCAGGAAGTTCAGGAGCCTGCAGCGGGGTTCAAAGGACTTCTGAACCGACCACATGCGGGCCCTGCTGAGAGCTGCGGAGCACTGGACCTCGGGTCTAGAGCTCACCACCCGCCAAGAGGTCCAGGAACTGTTTGTCACGGAGCAGTTCTTGTGGAACTGCCCAGAGGACTTCCAGCAGTTCCTCCGTGACCGGAAACCAAAGGGGGCTTCTGCTACAGCCGCCCTGGCAGACGAGTATGCCAACAACAGGGCGCCTGAGCCGAAGAAGCCTGCCAGCAGCATCTGGAGAGGGGGTAAGCCCAATCCTTCCCTGGCCACATATCCAGCCCCCAGAGTGCAAGGGGTGTACCCCCCTGCTGCCCTCTCCAGGTCAGGAACAGAACCCAGGCGTTGTCATCATTGCAACCAGCCAGGACACTTTAAGGCTGCATGTCCCCAGCGCCATAAGGCCCCATCCCTCTCCCAGAAACCGTCCACTGTTTTGTGTGTGGGAGGGGGTAGTGGGAGGTCCCTGGACAATTACCAACCCGTCACCTTCGACCGCTCAGCGGTCATGGGACTGCGGGACACAGCCGCTGAACGAACCCTGGTACGTCCTGAGGTGGTGTCCCCTCAAGACTTGGTGCCTGGGAAAACCCTTTCTGTCTCTGGAATTGGAGGCGTTGAACCGGCGCTGCCCGGCGCCAAGGTGTATTTGGACTGGGGCACCGGGAGGGGGATGCGGGAGGTGGGAGTAACGCCAAATATTCCTGCCAATGTGTTGCTTGGGACCGATTTGGGGCGGCTAGTGTCCCAGTATGTGGCCACTGAACCCCCAAGTTCGCTCCCCAAGAATATCTTGAATCTACTGTGAATGCTAATGTTAATGTATTGAATGTGCCTCCTATCACGAACACCGCACTGCACTTGCTCACTGAGCCAGTGCGCGTGTCCGGAGTAAGACAGACTGCACTCAATGATACCTGTGGAGCGGGGCAGCAGCGGTGAAGATGCGTGCTTCAGACTAACAGGACCCAAGCACGTGACTGCCAAGGGGCGGCGCCGGCCACAGGTCTCTCAGAGAAGGCAGTAACAGACAGAGATTGTTTCAGGCCAGAGGACCTTAAGCACGTGACTGCTGATGGGCGTGGCCTAAGCTCCAGAGAGCTATGAGCAGAAGGAAAACTCCTAGAAGGGTAACTACGGGACAGAGTTACCAAGGGGCATAGACAAAACGGATAGTCAGGATAGCTAGGTCATACACAGAGGGAGCAACGCAGTACAAGAGGAGCAGGCAGAGAATAACCAGAAACGTAGCCAAGGGATCAGAAAACCAGAACGGGCAAATACACAGTACCAAGACAGTAGACAAACTCACAACGAAGAGACGGACGGGTCAAAACCAAACAAGCAACAAGATCAGGCACAAGGCACAGGCACACAGGAGGTCAACTAACTCAGCCGAGGGCAGGAGTATAACTGACACCAGACCTAGGTCAATTGGCAACTAAATAGCCGCCTTCTGCCAGAGAGAGGCTGAAACCATTAACCCCAGTCTGGCCAGGACGGGACAAAGACCAAACCTCGTCCTGGGTCATGACAGTACCCCCCTCTCAACGGGGGGCCACTGGACCCCCGGGTTTCTCAGGACACCTGGCATGAAAGGCCCGGACCAACTGATCCGCATGAACAGATCGGGCAGGAACCCATGACCGGTCCTCTGGACCGTAGCCTTTCCAATGTATCAGATTGTAAGGTTCTATGTATATATTCCTGAAACTCAGTTTGTTCGTCAGCCATTTTACTTTCTGTCTTGCTGCAGCTATCTTGCCCTCAGTCAAAATGGAGTTTCCAGCTTGCATGTTCCCGCCCTGATTCTCTCCTTTGCTTCTTAAGCAGCCACAGCTGAGCAATCAGTGCTTCAGAATCTAGCCTGCAGTGAACCTGTGACTTGACTCCTGTAAGCCTTGGACCTTGTACTCCAGCTATTCCTACTGAGGAACTCTGAAGCACTTGTGGACTCTGAACCCTGCTCTTTGAAAGACCCACGTTTGCATGGACTTACGGTAACAGAGAAGAAGATCCTGAATCTGTATTGGAGAGTGATTGCTGAGCTTGGATTACTCTGGCCTGCTGTGTCTCCTGTTTCTGTGTCTGCAAACTGTGTGACTATTTCTGCCAACTTGTATGAAGTAATACAGGACTTTTCTATATCAAACCTGTGACTCCTGTGTTTTCATCGCACCCAAGCACAAGACGCTATATGAACTGTACTACATACATTACAAGATTCTGAAGCCAAAACGTTAGTGTCTGCTGGGTCTGGAAGGCTGAGTCTGCTGTACTGTGGATATCAGACGTCCGGTTGTACTTTCTGTGATGACAGTGGTTGTGACTTCTCACAACCATTCCAGGTGAGCAATTCCCTTAAGTTTTTTCTTTTTGCAGTGTTACCACAGGTAAACACTATTGTTTTTTTTTTTTTTTTCTTTCTTTTCTCTTTTTTGTCTGCTGTAACTCTGGATATCAGATGTCTGGTTGAAACTTTCTGTGATGATAGTGGTTGTGACTTCTCACAACCATTCCAGGTGAGCAGTTCCCTTAATTTTTTTTTCTCTCTGCAGTGTTGCCACAGGTGAACACTATTGTTTTTTTTTTCTCTCCTCTTCTTCCAGTAATCCTGTCTTAAAAGATCTGGAAAATGGAGGCCCGCATAAAGGAACTTTGCGGAGTGACTGATAATATCCTTGCAGATTTGCAGAATATAAAGACCCGTTTTACAAATCTACAGGACCTCAATAATCACAATTTGCAAGTGGTTGGACAGACTACCCAGGATTTGCGAGCCAGGATTGAGGTTCTAGAGGGGCGAGTCCAGGCTCCTGCCGTAGCCCCGAGTGCTGGGATTCCCAAGTTGCCCCCTTTTCGTTTTGGCGGTGAACGTGAGAAATTCAGGGGATTTATTAATCAATGCAATCTTTTTTTTCTGCACATGCTTCACAATTTCCCACTGAACGATCTAAGGTGCTTACTATAATTATGTTGCTTACCAACAAGGCTTTAATGTGGGCAAACCCTCTGATTGAGACTGAGGATGATTGTTTGAATCACCTTGATGATTTTATTTCAGCCATGGGGCAGGTGTTTGATGACCCCAATCGAGGTGCAACAGCTGAAGCAGCCATGTTAGCTTTGCGCCAAGGTAAGCACTCGGTAGCTGAATATGCCTTGGATTTCAGGAGATGGGCCCTTGATACCACCTGGGACAGTTCCGCCAAAAAATCTATTTTTCGAAAGGGGTTATCTCCACTGATTAAGGATGAACTTGCTCGTGCCGACCCTCCCACTGCGTTAGGTGACTTTATTAACTACTGCATCCGTATTGATACTCGTCTGACTGAACGCAGGCAAGAGAGATGGTTCGAAAGCAATCGTACTAACCTTTTCCTACCTTCCTCTCCAGCTAAGGAACCTTTGAGTAGGATTACACGGGAACCTGAACCTGAACCCATGCAGGTAGACTCTTTACAACGACGGGTTAGTGATGCACGCAAGGAACATCGTTTTAAGGAGAATCTATGTTTCTATTGTGGTAAGTCAGGGCACTTCATTATAAACTGCCCCAGCCGTTCTCGTAAGACTACTGCAGCACTCATTCATTGTGAGTGTTGCGAGAGGGGATCTGTCAGGTCCGAGCCTCAGGCTCCAGAGAGATCTGCAGCAACAGATCTTGATTTCTCGGACTTAAACTCCGTTACCTCTGAGGACGTTGACTGTGTAAACGCTGCCATTTTTCAAGTTTCCTCAGCGGTGTCCCAGCTGAGTTGTAAGAAAAACAATTCTCATTGCTTTCTTTCCATCAAACTCTGGGTTGACTCAGCTTGGGTGTCTAGCTCTGCTATGATCGACTCAGGGGCAAGTGGAAATTTTATGGATGTCTCCTTTGCTCTGAAACAGGGAATACGTTCAGTGAAGAAGGCTACTCCAGTACAGATGGAAACTGTGGATGGCTCCCTGCTGACCTCTGGACCAGTGGATCAGGAAACAGAGCCTTTGAGGGTTCTTATGGGTAAAGATCATCAAGAGAAACTGTCCTTTATTCTTATCTCTTCTCCCCACTTTCCCATTATTCTAGGGCTACCATGGCTGCAGGCTCAGAATCCTACCATTAACTGGGAGACCAAGGAATTACACTTTCCAGAGAAACAGATGAGTCCAAAAGTTTCAGCTTGCTCTGTTCCTAAAGGAATCATGTCAGTCCCTGAACTACCAGCTGTATACCAGGACTATGTGGATTTATGTGACAAGAAGAACGCTGACCAGCTTCCTCCTCACCGTCCATATGATTGTCCAATTGAATTATTGCCTGGAGCAGAGATACCTTTTGGTAAGATCTACCCCCTGGCGGGGCCCGAGCTAAAGGCTTTAAAGGATTACATAGATGAAAATCTAGCCAAGGGCTTCATACGCCCCTCTTCATCTCCTGCAGGTGCACCCATCTTCTTTGTAAAGAAGAAAGATGGATCTCTGAGACCATGCGTAGACTATAGGGAACTCAATAAGGTTACTATTAGAAACCGTTATCCATTGCCTTTAATCCCTGAGTTATTGGAGAGAGTGCGACATGCCAAAATTTTTACTAAACTAGATCTTCGTGGGGCCTATAACTTAGTCCGTATTAGACCTGGGGATGAATGGAAGACTGCATTCAGGTCACGCTATGGACACTTTGAATATCTAGTTATGCCTTTTGGTCTGAGTACCGCCCCAGCCACTTTCCAACACTTGGTGAATGACATCTTCAGGGATCTCCTAGATACATTCGTGGTAATTTATTTGGATGATATTCTAATTTTTTCTAACTCCACAGAGGAACATCATGGACATGTGAGAATGGTCTTGGAACGTCTAAGACAAAATCATCTTTACATCAAACTTGAAAAATGTGAATTCCATAGGACCGAAATTCAATTTCTGGGGTATGTACTGTCTACACAAGGAATTAGTATGGATGGAAGCAAAACCCAAGCCATCAAGGATTGGCCAAGTCCTAGAAATGTGAAGGAGGTACAGCGCTTCATCGGGTTTGCCAACTTCTATAGACGTTTCATTAGAAATTTCTCTGAGGTAGTGTCACCTATCACTCAACTTACCCGGAAAGAGTCTAGGTTTTCCTGGACTCCCCAAGCCCAGGAAGCATTTTCCCGTCTAAAAGATAAATTTACCACTGCACCTATCCTAGTACATCCCAACCCCGAGCTTGCCTTCATAATAGAGGTGGATGCTTCAGACTGTGCCGTTGGAGCTATACTCTCTCAGAGAACAGGTGAGAAGAATGTCTTGCATCCCTGTGCCTTCTTTTCCCAGCAGTTGTCTTCGGCTGAGAGGAACTACGATGTGGGCAATAGAGAGTTGTTGGCCATTATTGCCGCCTTCAAAGAATGGAGACACCTTTTCAGGGAGCTGCACAGCAAATAGTCGTCCTGACAGACCATCGTAACCTTGAGTTTATCAGGTCGGCTAAGTGCCTGACTCCTCGCCAGGCTCGCTGGAATCTTTTCTTAAACCAATTTAATTTTATCATCTCTTATAGACCAGGATCGCGCAATGGAAAGGCTGATGCACTCTCTAGGATTTACTCAGCAGAGACACGTCCAATTACTCCTCCTAAGACTATTCTTCCTGACTCTAGATTCCTAGGAGTAATTCATAATCAAGACCTACTTAAGGACATCAAGGAAGCATACCATGCGGATTCCTTTTTGGCACAACCCCCAAGGGACGTAAGTCTTGTCTTTAAGAATGGTGTGTGGATTCAGGGACAACGTCTGTATATTCCTGAAACAGTCAGATTAAGAGTATTGCAACTCATTCACGATTCCAAGATAGCTGGGCATAGAGGAATTCTAAAGACACAGGAATTTCTTTCTCGTTTCTTTTGGTGGCCCACTTGCAGGAAGGATGTTTTGAATTATGTCACTTCATGTGAGGTCTGTGCAAGATGCAAAACACCTCGCTCCTCACCAACTGGTCTGTTACAGCCTCTTCCCACCCCGTCCCGCCCGTGGGGATCCATTTCTATGGACTTCATTGTGGAGTTACCAACCTCTCAGGGGAAGAACACCATTCTAGTGGTGGTTGACCGTCTAACAAAGGCAGCTCATTTTATCCCTTGTGTCGGCTTACCCACTGCAAAACAGACATCAGATTTGATGATTAAAGATGTGTTTCGCTTACATGGAGTACCGGATGAGGTTATTTCGGATCGAGGGGTGCAATTCACTTCTAGGTTTTGGCAAAATTTCTGTGCAGCATTGGACATTAAAGTAAACCTTTCTTCTGCTTTTCATCCCCAGACTAATGGACAGACCGAACGAACCAATCAAACCCTGGAGCAGTATCTCCGCTGCTTTATCTGCCACCTACAGGATGATTGGGTGGATCTACTTCCATTAGCTGAGTTCTCGTATAACAACTCTCAGAGTGCCTCCACTAAACAGTCTCCTTTTTACTCTAATCTAGGTTATCATCCTAACATTCTACCACGATTTCCCATAGAAACGCCTTTACCAGCAGTGGCTGAAAGAATCACGTCTTTACAGAAGAATATGGATCTTCTAAAGGAAAATCTGGAATCGGCTCAAGAAAGGTACAAGAAAGCAGCAGATAAATTTCGTAAACCTGCACCAGCTTTCAAGGTAGGAGACTTGGTCTGGCTGTCAACCAGAAATCTTAAGTTAAGGATTCCATCGTCTAAGTTGGGACATAAGTACATTGGACCCTATAAAATCAGTAAAATTATAAGTGCCGTTGCTTGTCGTCTTCAACTGCCCAGAACTATGAGAATCCACCCTGTCTTTCATGTATCCCTACTAAAGGCTGCGACACCCAATACGTTTCCTGGACGTTCCTCTCCTTGCCCTGACCCAGTGCTAGTCGATGGTCAGGAAGAATTTGTGGTGGAAAGGATTTTAGATTCCAGGTTGTATAGAAATCAGTTACAATATCTGATTAAATGGCAGGGCTACCCAGTGGAGGACAACTCATGGGAACCGGTCAATAACGTTAATGCTCCTCGCTTGCTCCGTCAGTTTCATCAGAGGTACCCACACAAGCCTGGTCTGAGGTCATCCGGAGGTTGTCCTTAAGGGGGGAGTAATGTAAGGTTCTATGTATATATTCCTGAAACTCAGTTTGTTCGTCAGCCATTTTACTTTCTGTCTTGCTGCAGCTATCTTGCCCTCAGTCAAAATGGAGTTTCCAGCTTGCATGTTCCCGCCCTGATTCTCTCCTTTGCTTCTTAAGCAGCCACAGCTGAGCAATCAGTGCTTCAGAATCTAGCCTGCAGTGAACCTGTGACTTGACTCCTGTAAGCCTTGGACCTTGTACTCCAGCTATTCCTACTGAGGAACTCTGAAGCACTTGTGGACTCTGAACCCTGCTCTTTGAAAGACCCACGTTTGCATGGACTTACGGTAACAGAGAAGAAGATCCTGAATCTGTATTGGAGAGTGATTGCTGAGCTTGGATTACTCTGGCCTGCTGTGTCTCCTGTTTCTGTGTCTGCAAACTGTGTGACTATTTCTGCCAACTTGTATGAAGTAATACAGGACTTTTCTATATCAAACCTGTGACTCCTGTGTTTTCATCGCACCCAAGCACAAGACGCTATATGAACTGTACTACATACATTACACAGATACTGAAGAGCACGACGGACAAACCTAGTGTCAAGAATTCGTTCCACCTCATACTCAGACTGCCCGTCTACCAAAACCGGTGGTGGGGAAGACAACGGTCCTTCCCTACAGGACCCCACAGGTTTCAAAAGGGCCCTATGGAAAACGTTGGGAATCCGTAGAGACGGAGGGAGACGCAACCGAAATGCCACCGGGTTAACTGCTTCCGTAATTTCATAAGGACCAATAAATTTAGGTCCAAGTTTCGCAGAGGGGACCTTGAGCCTTATATTCCTAGTAGATAACCATACCTTATCCCCAACCTGGAACACCGGCCCCACAGACCTTTTTTTGTCAGCAAAAAACTTATATTTAGACTGAGCCTTCGTAATGTTCCTTTGGACCTCCTGCCATAACTCCCCCAACCGCTGTATTGTCCCATCCGCCCCAGGACACCCAGAGTCCAAACGAGAGAACTCCCCAAAATGTGGATGAAACCCATAATTGCAGAAAAAGGGAGATGTGCCTGTAGACTGGTTAATGCGGTTGTTAAACGCAAACTCAGCCAAAGGTAACGCAGTACACCAATTATCCTGTCGGGCTGAGGTCAGGCAACGCAGGATTTGCTCTAGAGACTGATTGGTCCGCTCAGTCTGCCCATTAGTCTCTGGATGATAAGCGGATCAAAAAGACAGACCAATACCCAACCTCTTACAAAATGCCCTCCAAAATCTGGAAACAAATTGTACCCCCCTATCAGACACCACATTCAAGGGTACCCCATGCAACCGCACCACATGCTCAACAAACAATCTGGACAACGTTTCCGCATTAGGTAAAGCTGCCAAGGGTACAAAATGTGCCTGTTTACTAAACCTGTCCACCACTACCCAAATGACGTGTTACCCTTGGAAGGAGGAAGGTTGGTGATAAAATCCATGGACAAATGGGTCCATGGTCTATCAGGAATTGGCAGTGGCACCAATTCCCCGGCCGGCCGGTTATGGGGGGTTTCGCACGGGCACATACCCCACAAGCAGACACAAATTCCCCAACATCAGAGGCTAAAGAAGACCACAATGATGAGAGCAATGCATTTGATATAGATGTGTCTAGCTGCCATATCCCCTGATGAATCCTGCAAGGAGGAAACGCGTTGGGAAAGGGCCTTGTTTAATCTGAAAATGACCATATGCATACTTTATTAGGAGATGAATTCTAGAGCGAATATCGCCATTCAAATGGGTGAGATCATTCCTTTTATAGATGTTGTCTCACATACGTTTGATTAAGTCTCAGACACATGACTTACAAATAAGCGATGCCTACACTTGCATTTAGGTAGTCATATTTTGCTCTTGCGGTGCAGAGCTAATTATATATTATATATTGTCTGACGTACTATATATCTCCTATTTCTTGTTGTCCTTATTGGACTCAACTCTCTTATTATATCATATATCCTCACTATTTGTTTGGAGGATGGTATTTGTTTGTGTGTCCCCTTTTTAGCATTAAGTTCATTAAATGTTAAGTTTTATATCCCCATTTTTTTTTTTGCTGCTACATATGGCTAAAGAAGACCACCAGAATATCCTAGCGATGGCCCTCCGGGTAGCCGAGATCCCAGGATGTCCACCCAGAACTGAGTCGTGGAATTCCCGAAGGATCCTGAGACGAAATTGAACTGGTACAAAAAGTTTATCCACTGGCTTAGCCGGAGAGGCAAGAGACTGAGCTTCCCGAATCTCCTGCTCCAACCCAGCAGAAACAACTGCCACCACCACCCCAGGCTGAAGAATGGAGGATGGAGGTTCGGGGGGAGACACCGGATCCAGACTGCGTGACAAGGCATCAGCCTTGACATTTTTGGATCCTGGCCAAAAAGTGATGGAGAACTGGAATCGGGAAAAAAAAAGCGACCATCTTGCCTGTCTAGGAGTCAACCTTTTAGCAGACTCAATGTAAGCTAGGTTCTTGTGGTCTGTAACCACGGTAATAGGATGGACAGCACCCTCCAAAAAATGCCTCTATTCTTCAAAGGCCAACTTCACGGCCAGAAGTTCTCGATTCCCAACATCATAGTTTCTCTCCGCAGGAGAGAATTTCTTAGAGAAAAAGGCACAGGGTCTCAAATTAGTCAAAGTGGCGGGTCCCTGGGACAACACCGCCCCCACCCCCACCTCCGAGGCGTCCACCTCAACAATAAATGGTTCAGACGGGTCCGGTTGAATAAGAACTGGAGCAGACATGAAACATTTTTTTAAAAACTGAAACGCCGCCACCGCTGCGGCTGACCAATTCTTGACATCAGCCCCCTTTTGAGTCAGATCTGTGAGAGGTTTAACTACCTGCGAGAACCCCCTTATAAACTTGCGATAGTAATTTGCGAATCCTAAGAAACGCTGCAGAGCCTTCAAATCACGAGGTTGTACCGAATCAACAATGGCCTGCACCTTATTAGGATCCATGCGATACCCCTCAGCAGACACAATGAACCCCAGAAAAGACAGTTCCTGAACGAAGAATGAACATTTCTCTAGCTTAGCAAAGAGACAGTTCTCCCGGAGCCTTTTGAGAACTGCCCGAAGATGATCATTGTGAGTTTGTTTATCAGGCGAGTAGATAAGAATGTCATCCAAATACACCACCATAAAACGCCCAATAAAGTCAGAGAACACATGATTAATAAAATTTTGGAAGACTGCTGGTGCGTTGGTCAGACCGAAAGGCATGACCAAGTTTTCAAACAACCCTTCAGTAGTGAGAAAAGCAGTCTTCCACTCATCCCCCTCCCGGACCCGGATAAGGTTATATGCCCCCCGCAGATCCAATTTCGAAAACCACTTAGCCCCAGACAACTGGTTGTACAAATCAGTAATAAGTGGGAGGGGGTAAGTATTTCTCACAGTTATCTTATTTAACTCTCGAAAATCGAGGCATGGGCGCAAACCACCGTCTTTTTTCTTAACGAAAAAGAACCCCGCCGCCATGGGGGAAACAGAAGGACGAATGTGTCCCTTACGAAGGCTCTCGGAAATGTATTCTTTCATAGCAGCCCGCTCGGGACCCGAGAGGTTATACAAGCGGGCGCTTATACCAAAGCAGAGGCTCTTTTCAGAGAAAACGTCCGCATAGTCCTTCAGGTACTCCGGAATACCTTCCAGACCAACGGACGACACAGACACAGTAGCAAGACATCTTTCAGAACAATTAGATCCCCATTTAACAATATCACGGGAATCCCAGTCAATAATCGGGTTATGCCGTTGCAACCAGGGAAACCCTAACACCAGGCCAGCAGAGAGGTTATCCAAAACAAAACATGACATACGCTCCTGGTGAAGGGCCCCCACCCTGAGGGTGAATTCTTCAGAGACAAAATGGACACCGTCCTTGGTGAGAGGTGTAGAGTCAATGGCCATTATTTTTATAGGAGTCTCCAACCTAACTGTCCCTAATCTACAGCTGGCCACCAGTTTAGAGTCAATCAGGTTCAAAGATGACCCACAGTCCACAAAAGCTGAAGTAAGGAAAAAGCAGTTCTTCACACCAAGTTCCACCTTTAACAGTATCTTAGAAAATGAAGTAAAGGGTACCTGAGAGTCTGAGTGACCTCCACGATGATCACCCAGACTCAGTCGCTTGTTAGTCGGTGGGCAGGAGGACAGTTACTTTTCCAATGTCCAGGATCACCGCAGTAAAAACACAGCTTTTCTAAGCGCCTCCGTCTCCTTTCTTTCTCTTTGAGGTCGATGGCTCCCATCTCCATGGACTCCAATACAGGACTGGCTCCCCTGCCACTGAAGAAAAATGGTGTCTCAGCCTGCATCACACCTCTCGCCCGCAGCCTGCGATCCATTCGGACGGCCTCGTCATGGCGTCCTCCAGAGAATCAGGTGGAGGGTGAAGTGCCAAGGCATCTTTCAGACGTTCAGACAGACCTCTACGGAACAAGCCCCGGAGGGCGGCATCATCCCAACAGACCTCAGCAGCCCAGCGTCTGAACTCTGAGCAAAACCACTCGGCTGAGTGCTTCCCCTGACATACACTCATCACCATGTCCTCAGCCATCAGCACTCGATCAGGCTCATCATAAATATGCCCCAGGGCCTCAAAAAATGCATCCACAGTCATTCTTTCAGGGGCAGTGGTAGGAAGGGAAAAAGCCCAAGCCTGGGGGGCTCCCCTTAACAGAGACATAATGACCCCCACCCTCTGACTTTCATCCCCAGAAGAGTGCGGTCTTAAAGAAAAAAAAAGCTTACAGCCCTCTTTGAAAACTTTAAATTCCTTTCTATCTCCGGAAAAGGTATCCGGTAATTTAACCGGGGGCTCTGGGGAAACTAATGTAACATCTTGAACCCCTGTCCCATGAGCACCAGATAATAAAGTCCCCTGCACAGTGTCAGCCATCAGCTGCTGAGACTGAGCCAGAACTCGTTGTTCCTCATTCAGTTTCTGAGACATCTGAGTCAGGTGCTTTACCTGCTCAGAAAGGGCATACATAGGATCCATAACACACACACAGGAGAAAAAAAAAAAAAAAGTAGCGGTCAGTTATAATATCACGAACACCGCACTACACTTGCTCACTGAGCCAGTGCGCGTGTCCGGAGTAAGACAGACTGCACTCAATGATACTTGTGGAGCGGGGCAGCAGCGGTGAAGATGCGTGCTTCAGACTAACAGGACCCAAGCACGTGACTGCCAAGGGGCGGCGCCGGCCACAGGTCTCTCAGAGAAGGCAGTAACAGACAGAGATTGTTTCAGGCCAGAGGACCTTAAGCACGTGACTGCTGATGGGCGTGGCCTAAGCTCCAGAGAGCTATGAGCAGAAGGAAAACTCCTAGAAGGGTAACTACGGGACAGAGTTACCAAGGGGCATAGACAAAACGGATAGTCAGGATAGCTAGGTCATACACAGAGGGAGCAACGCAGTACAAGAGGAGCAGGCAGAGAATAACCAGAAACGTAGCCAAGGGATCAGAAAACCAGAACGGGCAAATACACAGTACCAAGACAGTAGACAAACTCACAACAAAGAGACGGACCGGGTCAAAACCAAACAAGCAACAAGATCAGGCACAAGGCACAGGCACACAGGAGGTCAACTAACTCAGCCGAGGGCAGGAGTATAACTGACACCAGACCTAGGTCAATTGGCAACTAAATAGCCGCCTTCTGCCAGAGAGAGGCTGAAACCATTAACCCCAGTCTGGCCAGGACGGGACAAAGACCAAACCCCATCCTGGGTCATGACACCTCCAACAGTGGAGGAGGGAGTGAAACCTGATGGTAAGCCATGCACTGACGCTACACACACAGGGCTCACAGTGAGGACAGGTGAGGCTGCAGGGGAGAGCTCAGAGGTGGAGGGAGGGACTGCTATGGGCAGTATAGGGCCCCTAACTGAATCCAGCCTGCTGAGTCTAGGGCCTCTGCAGAAGGAGGAACAGGCCATGGGGGGAGGGGGCATCCCGGGAGAGGAGCCACCAGGTAAGACCCCAGGGCAGGAGTTCCCCACATCCGGGATGTCAGGAGGCCAGGGAAGTCTGCCTGACCCGGCGACTTGGTCAGGGGATGAGGGGAAGCAGGCGCTACCCGCGGTCTCAGCGGTCGTGGCCGCTGTTACCAGGGGTGGGAGCGCCGAAGCCCAAGGAGCCTCACGGAGGTCCGACAGTTTCCCCCTCTCCAACCAAGTGGCTGCCGAGTCAGACAGCGGCCAGGAGATAGATCCCGGGGAACTGACAGAGGATGTGGCAGTTTCATCAATTCTTGCCACATCAAGTCAGGGATTTCACGCAGCGTTGGAAGCTGACGCTAGCCTGAAAACTCTCAAGGAGCAGGCGGAACAGCCTCCCCTGGAGTCCGACCGCGAGCGAGTGGTCTGGGACCAGGGACGGCTGTACCGGGTAACGGTCCAGCAGGGTTCACCGGAGGCGTGGCCCAGGGCCCGACAGTTAGTGGTACCCTATCCGTTCACGGCGGAATTGTTGCGGATCGCACACGAGATTCCCATGGCCGGACACCTATGGATCGCTAAAACCAGGACCAGGCTAGCTCAGCATTTCTACTGGCCTGGAATGAGGACCGAGGTGATAGCCTACTGCCGTTCGTGTGACACCTGTCAGAGGGTGGGGAAGGCGGGGCGGCGCTCCAAAGCCCCACTGGTAACTGCCCATCATCGAAAAGCCTTTCTCGAGGGTGGCTGTGGATCTCATTGGACCTCTGTCCACTCCCAGCCGCTCCGGGAAATGCTTCATACTAACGGTAGTGGACTATGCCACCCGGTATCCGGAGGCGGTAGCTTTGTCGTCCATTCGGGCCGACAAAGTGGCCACTGCCTTACTGGAGATTTTCTCCAGAGTGGGGTTTCCCCAGGAAATGCTCACCGACCGAGGGACCCAGTTCATGTCGCAGCTGATGGAGTCTCTCTGTAAGCAGGTACAGGTGCAACATCTGGTGGCCAGCCCGTATCACCCTCAGACCAATGGCCTGTGTGAGCGGTTCAATGGCACCTTAAAGCAGATGCTGAAGATGTTGGTCGGGTCCCACGGGAGAGACTGGGAGCGGTATCTCCCACACCTGCTGTTTGCCTACCAGGAGGTCCCACAGGCCTCAACGGGGTTCTCCCCCTTTGAGCTCCTGTACGGGTGACGTACGGGGGCCCCTTGCTCTGTTAAAGGAAGCATGGGAAGGGGATTTAGCCACCCCTGGAGTGTCGGTCACTGAGTATGTCGTGCGCTTCTGGGACCGAATGATGGCCTTGACACGGCTGGTGCATGACAATATGGCCCAAGCCCAGGCTGACCAGAAGCGGTGGTACGACCAGAATGTTTGTGAGCGGACCTACTAGGTGGGTCAAAAGGTGTGGGTACTGGTCCCCGTACATCAAAACAAGCTTCAGGCGGCCTGGGAGGGTCCATACCTCGTGCACGAGCAGCTCAACGCCGTCACCTACCTGGTCACCCTGGACCACGCCCATGGAAGGAGGAAGGCCTTCTACCTGAACATGATGAAGGCCCATCTTGAGCGGGAGGCTTATGCCCACCCAGTGTGCAACCTTCCAGAGGAAGGAGAGGCAGAAACCCTCCTGGATCTGCCACCCTAGCCAAGGAGAGGGTGTGGTAGGGCGCATGGGGGAACACAGGAATGTGATACCCCCTAGCGCCCTCTAAAGCAGGGAGGTGTGAGGAAGGAACAGCCACCATCTTGGATATTAGCCTGCTCCAGCCTCCATTTTGTCTGTTCTCAGAGCCACAGGCTGCTAACTGCATCTGGCCCCAGGGCCTGTGGGCATATTCAATACGACAGGGTTTTGTGTCCACTGTGAATAAAAAGGTCGTTTAGTATGCTAAGTAATTCAGGCCCAGTGTTGAATAGCAAGGTCTGTTAGTATGATAATGAGATAAGGCCAAACAATACTTCAAAGCTGGGGGCTTCAATTAGATTATACCTGCCAGCTAGACACAGAAAACACATCCATTGTATGTTTCCAGACACGAAGGCTCCATTCTAGGATTATGAATTATGAGGACATCTTTCTAGATACAAACTCATAAAAAATATCTGCGTGATCCTGCGGACCTCGGGCATCTGATGGTGCAACTCCCGAGTCGGTGATGGCTCGGGGGTCTGAGATATAGAGATTGGCTCTCCACAGAGACTCAATCGGGCCAGGTTTGATCTCCATGCGACAGGCAAAACAAACTGCATCTGCTGATCCAATCGTCCTGGAGAAAGTTAACCCCTTTGCTAGGTATTGGGAATAAATTCTGCAGGGGGCTAAGGGTGGAGATTATCATCCCACCCTCGGACACCGAGGGGAGGGACCTAGCAGGTTTAAGAACTGTGAGCTATGGGCAGACTGGATCCATTCTCACAGCAGCAAGACAATGAAGGACTAAGGACCAAAGGGACAGATCTGCCAAGGGAGCAGTGGTACACGTTTTGGGGGACTGTCCAGCAACTAAGACTTTCACCTGTGGATCGCAGAGCTCCCTGCCTCCACATGCCCCTACAACCTGGTAATATTGACCTCTAGCTAATACCTCTAAGCCTTATACCATTATTGTTGTATTTTACTCTAACTGCAAATCCATTGTAATTCTGTTGTATAGCTTACTGTATATTTCTGTAATTATCTAGTGCGCCCTTAAGGCAATTAAACCATAAAATTAATCTTGGGCTGATGCTTTTACTCTGATCACGAATCTTAGAATACCCAGTGGGTAACAGGACACCCTCTCCAGCGGCTATTTGCTCTAGGTGCAGTTCCCTTACTGACCTGAGAGACAAAGGGGGCGCCGGAGAGCTGTTCCTGTGGAGTTACGTCACATTGGTGACGTGGAAGGACTGGGGTTGTCCTTCACACGGGGTTTCCACTGTTTAGGCACATCAGGGGCTCTCCAAACGCGACATGGCGTCCAGCCAATTCTGCGTTGAAAAAGTCAAACTTGGCTCCTTCCCTTCCAAGCTCTGCCATGCACCCAAACAGTGGTTTACCTCCACATATGGGGTATCAGCGTGCTCTGGACAAATTGGACAGCAACTTTTGGGGTCCAATTTCCTTGGGAAAAATCAAAAATTGAGGACTAAACAATAATTGTTGTGGAATTTATTTTTTTTTCACACCCAGGCATTATAAACTTTAGTGAAACACTTGGGGAGTTCAAAGTGCTCACAACAGATCTAGATAAGTTCCTTAGGGGGTCTGGTTTCCAAAATGGTGTCATTTGTGGGGGGTTTCCACTGTTTAGGCGCATCAGGGGCTATCCAAACGCAACATGGCGTCCAATCTCAATTCCAGCCAATTTTGGTTTGAAAAAGTAAAATGGCGCGCCTTCCCTTCCGAGCACTGCCGTGCGCCCAGACAGTGGTTTTCCCCCACATATGGGATATTGGCGTACTCAGGACAAATTGCAAAACAACTTTATCTGTCCTTTTTCTCCTTTTACCCTTGTGAAAATAAAAAAATTGTTTGTAAAAGATCATTTTTGTGACTAAAAAGTTAAATGTTCATTTTTTCCTTCCACGTTGCTTCAGCTCCTGTGAAGCACCTGAAGGGTTAATAAACTTCTTGAATGTGGTTTTGATCAGCTTGAGGGGTGCAGTTTTTAGAATGGTGTCACTTTTGGGTATTTTCAGCCATATAGACCCTTAAAACTGACTTCAAATGTGAGGTGGTCCCTAAAAATATGGTTTTGTAAATTTTGTTGTAAAAATGAGAAATCGCTGGTCAACTTTTAACCCTAATAACTTCCTAACAAAAAAAAAATTTGTTTCCAAAATTGTGCTGATGTAAAGTAGACATGTGGGAAATGTTATTTATTAACTATTTTGTGTCACATAACTCTCTGGTTTAACAGAATAAAAATTCAATATTTGAAAATTGCAAAATTTTCGTCAAATTTGCAATTTTTTCACAAATAAACGCAAAAATTATTGACCTAAATTTACCACTAACATCAAGCCCAATATGTCACGGAAAAACAATCTCAGAATCGCTAGGATCCGTTGAAGCGTTCCTGAGTTATTACCTCATAAAGGGACACTGGTCAGAATTACAAAAAATGGCCAGGTCATTAAGGTCAAAATAGGCTGGGTCATGAAGGGGTTAATGAGAAAAAAAAAACTTTTTTGAATTTACCAAATGCCTGTAATGAAACAGAGTGAATAATTTAAAGGGGTCTGAATACTTTCCGTACTCACTGTATACATATATATTAAATGCATTGGAACCGGAAGTGGATGTGTATATACTATTCGCTCACTGTGAGTTCCCCAATATCCAGGCTAATGGCAAAAGCAGCTGTGGCCTTTTCCATGAATCGCCAGCCAATTGTGTAATTGTCTTGACTATTGGAGGAGGTGGAGTGTTGGTTAGTGATGATCTAGAAATTACAGGGATATATCTGTGGGATATCCTGGCTGTTCTCCTTAACAACTGGTGGCCGTGATGGGATAACTGCAGGATTTCCTGCTTTTCTCTTGACAGTAACTTAAAGGAAACCTGTCACTCGATTCATGCTGCGCATACACTGGGCAGCATAAATCAGAGCCTAGCTATGTGATTACAGCAGGTGTGTTTTTAGTCCAACGTTTCAGAGAAAGCATTATTAGAAGAACTGGCTGGGGACTGTAAGAAGACATAAGTCTGATGCAGTCTCTGGCTGGATTCTTCCCGACCTCCTTCATTAATTGACGGGTCTCTCCCTATGTACACACATGGGAGTGGGCCAGGTAGCATCTGTCCGATCATCACATCGGACTCATTCTGTCTCTCCATATGGTCCCTGGAAGGCTCTTCAAACTGTGTTTTCTCTGAAACGCCATGGTTTGGGCAGCATGAATGGAGTAACAGGTTACCTTTAAATCTCAGGTGCAGTCTCTGTAAAAGTACTAAATATTTTCCTCTCATAATCCAAACTCTCTTATTGCTTTGTTCCACTGATTAAAAGTTAGTTAGCGGGTGCTTCGACATGACTTCTTCCTGAGCTAAACTCAGTACACAAGAGCAGAAGGGAAATGAACAGTCTTTACTCACCCATTACCACCCTTTTTGGATTTGCTATTAATTGATTGGCAGACAGGTTTACTCTAAACCAATGTAAAAAAAGAACAATATAATGAGAATATTTGATTTGATCAGAGATCTTTTAACATTGTTTTCTTTTTCATTTTAGAGACAAATCATTTATTATGTATAATAGATTATGCAGTAAATCTTGTTTTGCTACTATTTAGTTCTACTTTTTATACCATCCTACTACTGTCCATCCATCCTCTTCATCTTGCCAATATTTATTTAGAAGGTTAGAAGAAGTACTGTATAGTACAGATGAAGCGTATGGATTCAAGGTTTAATCTACACCTTATCTACTACCATAGACAAGCAAAGACTCTGTTGAGCTGTAATGTCTATTGTCTGTACAATTCCCCTCTATAATGTTAAGTGCTGCGGATTATGTTGGCGCTATAGAAATAAAATTATTATTATTTATTATTATATATCTATTCTATTTTGTCGGGTCACGCTGTGATTTTACTGAACGCGGCTGCTGAAATGTCGGGTTTTCATAGACATGGGTGTGTAAAAATGGACGGCACACGCATGGTCCAAGTGCTGTGCGATATTTTTTCTCTCATCCATTGACTTCTGTTGGTGAATGCGATTCGCTTTTCACGTACAATCGCAGCATGCTGCAATTTTTTTCCAGTCCAATCGTGATCGATCAGAGCTGGTAAAAAAAAATCGCAGATGAACACACAATCATAGAATAACATTGGTCTGAATGTATTCCGATATTTAATGTGCCCTCATACTTGTTGGCAATAAAGGCTTTTATATCAAAAAAGTTTTTTTCATTTATTCTTTGTCCCTCGATTTTTAATTCACAATTTAACCGCTCCTCGATCTTCCCTTCTTTGATATTCCTCGAGAAAGAAAGGCATGATGTAGGATTCCGTACAGACTCTTCTCATATGATATAAAATACATGTTTAAAACTAATGTGATTGAATAAGTTAGGATGCAGCCTGCCTTCTATTATAAGTTAGAGATTTGATTTGGGAGGGACAGATCAATAATTGCCAAAAAGCACAACTGTCCTCTGATTTCCAGTTTTTGCTAGTAAGCTAGAAAAAAAAGTTTAAGTCTCATGCTGGAACAAGCGTGTTTATGTCAGTTTCCTAAATATTGCTTGTATTGTATCCTCTTAAAAGTTTGCCAGAATGTACATAGAGCGATGTTCTTGTAATTGCTTTCTATTTGGTCAATGAACCACCTAATGCAGCATGCAAGGTCTGTTTTACCTTACTGCAGAATGTGTGGAAGTGAGAAGAGTTTGGGCACGCATTTGAGAAAGGCAGAACCAAACACACAGTGGCCATGTGCCAGAAAATCTTGATTCTGAAGGTGGTCATTGTAAGCATAGACGTTTTGGCTGGGTGAGAAGGTAGCATAATTCAGTTCCTTTCCACTCCAATTTCTTTTTGAAGCACATGTGGAGAAAATATTTATTGGCTCATTTGTGGTTGGAATGTCAAAAATGTTCAATAACTGCCCTCACATGGCTTTAGTCCTTGGCCGCAAGCCCTGTGTCCTGAAAAAAGAAAAGTTCCCTTCCAAAATTGTTTTTAGTGAATAAAGTCTGTCTCAGCTGATTCCAGTATGAAGCATAGCTTGCCAAGGACTAACCATTTTGTTGTCTAATTTATACCATGCAGCTTGGCAGCAAGCCCTGGCTTACCTCTGATCCAAATGTATTAATGATGTAACTACGTGTTTCCATTCATGACCTGAAAAGGCTCTTTACCACACATGGGGGTCTCATTTAATAGGCAGTGCTCTCTTTAGACAGCAGACTATTTGCACAATGTGAATCACTGGCAATACAGCCCTTCAAGAGTTGGCAGCAGATCATACCTTTGGCTCAGAAGATTTGCCATCCAGATCACTTACTAGCAAAATGATATAGTGCATGCCAGCAGTTAGAGATTAGGTCATTCTTAAAATCTCATGTAAAATAAGAATATTAACTAGGTCCTGTACAGAGGATGTTTACTTCCACTAGACATATTTCTCTTTACTAATCTTATGTTGAACCCTTTCCAGCTCTCATGTTTGTAAACTCACTTGTATTGCAGTGCCTTTGCCGGGGAATATACGCACAACACAGCAACTGGGACATACAAATGTGTTGTCTGTGGAGCGACTCTTTTTAGGTAAGTCAGTGCTCCAAATTATCAATGCATCTACTCTTGAGATTTAAAGGGAATCTGTCACCAGGTTTTTTCAATATTGTCTGAGAGCAGCATAAAGTAAAGGTACAGACCCTGATTGCAGCGATGTATCACTTATAGGCTGTTTGTTGCACTTTTGATAAAATCATTGTTTTCTTTGCTGCAGATTGACCAGTTCTCTAAATGCTGAGCTCTCTATAACCCTGCCCACATCACTGATTGGTAGGTTTTTGTGTACACTGTGTATAGGTGAAATGCTAATAAGTGGTGGAGGCTTACAATGGGGGGGGGATTGCATGGCACAAAACAACTAGTCTTCTAGCAGTAATCTGCTGATAAAATACTGATTTTATTAAAACTTCAGCAAGCATCCATGGACTTACTGTAGGATCTCTCTCCCTGCATCATGATGCTGTCAAACTACTTAGCGAAAACCTGCTGACAGATTCCATTTAAGTCTAATGTCACATAACTGCTAGCTGTCCTTTGTACAATTTACTTTTTGTTTCTCCATTTAAAGCACATTGACAACAAATTTATTGCAACATTTTAAGTTATAGGGCTGAACATTATAGATTTTGAATCACATTTGCTTTTATATCTGACTGTAGCATATCCTAATACATTTATACTGCTTGCAGTGTAGATTTCTGACAAATAAAGGAGTTACTGAAATTTACAAAATTTGTAAATTATGTTAATTGAAATTTTTGTTTTACACATTGTCTATAGTCACAATTCAGGTTCATGACTCTTATATGACTGGGTTTCTCACTTTATTCACTGTACAAAACATTAGTATGTCATATTTTCCACTAGATCTCAGCTTTCCAGAAAATGTACTGTTTTTCAAACAGCAACATACCGTATTTTTCGGACCATAAGACGCACTTTTTCCCCTAAAAATTTTGGGGGGAAATGGGGTGCGTCTTATGGTCACAATATACCTACAAATCCAGTGGCGGTCCTGATGCAGCCTCCCTGTGCTCTGTGGTGCGGTGGTGTCGGGGCTCTGTGATGTGGCGGCAGCGGGGCTCTGTGCTGCGTGGGGGGCTCTGCCGGCATTTCATCATAGCCCGAAAGCCCCCCAGCTCCGCTGCTGCAATGCGGTGGCCTCCTGAAAGATGTGATGTGGTGGCAGTGGGGCTCTGTGCTGCGTAAAAGACTCCGCCGGCATTTCATCATAGCCCGAAAGCCCCCCCGAAGCTGCAACGCGGTGGCCTCCTGAAAGATGGCTGCCAGGGGCCTCCGGAAAGATGGCCACCGCATACTCAAATTCAAATCTCGGGACAAGATCTCATTGCGGAGATCTCAATCTGAGCATGCGCCGCCTCCAGCGGCCATCTTTCCGAAGGCCCCTGGCGGCCATGTTTCAGGAGGCCTCAGCGTCGCAGCAACAGAGCTGCGGGGGTCTTTCGGGCTATGATGAAATGCCGGCGGAGCCCCCCAGGCAGCACAGAGCTGCGCTGCCGCCACATCACATCTTTCAAGAGGCCACCGCGTTGCAGCAGCAGAGCTGCGGGGGCTTTCGGTCTATGATGAAATGCCGGCGGAGCCCCCCATGCAGCACAGAGCTCCGCTGCCGCCACATCACAGAGCCCCGACACCACCGCACCACAGAGCACAGGAGGCTGCATTGGGACAACCGCCACGGGATTTGTAAGTATATTGCGACCTCACAAAGTACAGCCACCGCACAGTGCACAACCACCCCATAGAGCACAACCACCCCACAGAGCACAGCCACCCCACAGAGCACCACCACCCCACAGAGCACAACCATCCCACAGAGCACAGCCACCCCACAGTGCACAACCACCCCACAGAGCACCCCTGCAACACAGAGCACCACCACCGCACCATCCTGGACCACCGAACGACCCCTGTGACCACTCCTCTACCTGTGCTGATCCTTCGCTGGTAAGCTGAATTCGGACTGTAAGACGGACCCCCATTTGAAACATTATTTTTTTCCCCCTATTTTCCTTCTGAAAATTTTGGGGTGCGTCTTATGGTCCGGTGCGTCTTATAGTCCGAAAAATACGGTAATATTAATATGTTAAAATAATATATTAAAATAATATCATCTACTGTACATGCAATAATACCATAAGTAAAATTTCCCATGCAAGTATTTTATGTGGCTGCAGTGGTCACATGCCTTACATACAGGTATGACCGTTGCATTAGTCTTAGCAAGGGTTTTAACCCCTTTACTACCCAGCAATTTTCCTTTTTTTGTTTTAGTTTTTTCCTTCGCTTCTTCAAAGAGATAACTTTTTTTTTCCTTTTCTGGCCATATAGTCATCTGAGGGCTTGTTTTTTGCGGGACAAGTTTTACTTTTGACAAGAGCATTCATTTTACCATATAGTGTACATCAAAAAGAGAAAAAGATTCCAAGTGCGTTGAAATTGCCAAATTCCACAATTGTTTGTTAGTTTTTTTTTATTTACCATGTTCACTATTTGGTAAAACTGAACTGGTAATAAGATTTCCCAGGTCAGTATAAGTACGCAAATACCAAACATGTGTAGTTTTTTTTTTTATTTAGGTGGTGAAATATTATTCGGAAATTTGTAAAAAAAAAAAAAAAAAAGTTTTTTTTTTTTTTCTGAGACCTGTAATGTTTTTAGTTTTTGGAATCTGGGACTGTGTGAGGGTTTATTTTTATGCCCCGAGCTGACAGTTTTATTGATACCATTTTGGGGTAGATATGATGTTTTGATCACATTTGAGACGGGCGGACCCCTGTATTTTCGGGTCTTTAAAAGCTCGGGTTCGGGTACCAAAACTGTACCCGGACCCAAACTTGGACCTCATTCACTTGAATGGGGGACGAAAACATCCAGTTTTTGCCACGCTACCATGTACATGACAGCACGGCAAACACTGCTTCTGCAATAAAATAATTTACCGCTGGTCAGACAGCCGCAGTTCCCACGCTGTCAAATGACAGCATGAGCCCTCAGTTGTGATCAGAGGTAAAAAGTTTACCTCCGGTCACTGGCGTCAGCTGATCGGACTACTACTGCTTCCATTAGCCAACGCCTGCTGACACTAATAACAGTGATAGCAGGCAGGGGCTGCTGGGAGCATTCATCAGCCAGCACCTGCTCTCTAAATAAATAATAAAAAAAATGGTGTGGGTTCCCCTGTATTTTTGATAAATAGCCAGGCAAAACTGACAGCTTGAGGCTGCAACCCTCAGCTGTCAGCTTTAGCAAGGTTGGTTATCAAGAATAGAGGAGTCCCCGCCCATTTTTTAAAATAATTTATATATATAATGTAAAAAACCAGCGGGGAGCTCCCCATTTTTGACAACCAGCCTTGCTAAAGCAGACAGCTGGAGGCTGGTATTCGCAGGCTGGTAAGGGGCCATGTGTGTTGGCCCCCCTCCCCCTGTCTAAAAATAGCAGTCAGCAGCTGCCCAGAAAATGCTCATCTATTATATGCGCCAATACTGATGCTTTGCACAGCTGTTCCCATTTGCCCAGTAGTGGTGGCAAGTGGGGTTGGAGTATCCTTTGAATTGTCCGATGACATCAAGCCCACGGATTAGTAATAGAGAGGCATCTATAAGACACGTATCCATTACTAATCCTATAGTTATATAGTAATTAAAGACACAGCCAGAATATTGTCCTTTATTTAAAATAAAAGCAAAACACAGTTTTCCTTTTTATATTTAAAAATAACAAACAGTTATACTCACCTAACGCCTATTCCATTGAATCCCCTCATCTCTGTAATAAAGCAAAAACTCCCTCACCTGTCCGATGTTCTGTCCCACGCTGTAATCCATGTCTGGGGATTAACAGTTTTCAACCTGGACGGTGCAACGAATGAACTTATGAATGCGCTGCTGCGAGCGCAGCATCAGTGAGCAGTGGTGACCTCCATGTCATTGAGGCTGCGTTCCCAGCTGGGCCAATGAACTGCAGTGACCTCCCTCCTGTGAGATCTGTGAGACTATCTTCAATAGTCCTGTTAGTAGCTGCTATAGTCTGATCGTCTGTGCTATACATAGAAGAGCTTCAGCACTGCTATGTGTAGCAGGAATCACAATCTCCTATGAATGCCGTTCATGAGCCGGCGTTCACAGGAGGCTAATAAATACAGGCATGGATGTTATCAGCAGACCCCCTACTGTCATGACAACCCATCCGTACCCCCCAATAACCTGTCAGGGGGACTGATGGGCAGGATGTATGACGCGCTTCTGGCTGGCGCGTGTTAAATCCCACTGTCATTAATTGACTGCAGGATTTAACTGGTTAGCATCTGCAGACTTAGCACTGCTTCAACTGCGGCTGTTAAGGCCCCATCTCACATAGCTAGATCGCTAGCGAGATCGCTGCTGAGTCACAAGTTTTGTGACGCAACAGCGATCTCAGCAGCGATCTCGCTATGTCTGACACGTACCAGCGATCAGGCCGCTGCTGTGAATCGCTGGTCGTGTCAGAAATGCCTGGACTTTTTTTTGATCGCTGGTCTCCCGCTGGCCAGCACGCATCGCTGCGTGTGGCAGGCAGGAGACCAGCGATCAGCTGGTAACCAAGGTACACATCGGGTTTCCAGGCGCGGGGCTGTGCCTGGAAACCCGATGTGTACGTTGGATACCAGCGCGCTGCTGCAGGGGAGCTGGTAACCAAGGTACACATCGGGTTTCCAGGCACCGCGCAGCGCCTGGAAATCCGATGTGTACCTTGGTTACCAGCTCCCTGCACCAGCGGGCTGGTATCCAACGTAAACTGCAGGTAACTAGGCGACGTTACCCACAGTGTCGCTGTCCTGATCGCTGCCTGAGCTGCCTGTTTGGCAGCTCAGCAGCGATCATGTAGCGACACACCAGCGATCCTGACACTTGCATATTGCTGTCGGGATCGCTGGTGCATCGCTATGTGAGACAGGGCCCTTAGAGGCCCTTGATAACTGATTAAATCAGCCTTCAAGTGGGGGGAGAGATGTGAAGATGTGGGGTCGGCCTGCAAGCCGACATCATTGGCAGGGACACTACCTTTGATGTACATAGACGTCAAAGATAGTGAAGGGGTTAAAAGAGAAGAATGGGCTTTTTACCTATGTTATTGCAATTACAGCTACTAAGTTTAAGAACACTCTATTACCTACTTTTTAGTTTTTTCCATCACTGAATTGTGAGAGCCATAACTTTTTTTTGTGTCACTGTATTTTTGTCAAGTGTTTCTATTTTTGAATGAAAACATTTTTGCTGTAAATATAATGTATTGAACAACTTATTGGGTCTTTTTTTAAACCCCTTTACTCCCAAGGGTTGTTTGCACATTAATGACCAGGCCAATTTTTATGAGGGACTGGGCAAGAGTTTGCTGATTCAAATTAAGCTTTTGAAGCATCTGAGTCGGGTGCTTTACCTGCTCAGAGAGGGTGCACATGGGATCCATAGTACCCCCAAACGCCGAGGGAAGAGGGAGGAAAAATAGTAACGGTCAGTAATAATGTTGGGACCCTGTGACTGATACACCGGTCAGCTCATGGGTCCTGAATCAGGTCGGACACGACGAGGCTACGCTGAGCTCAGAGGGAGCTGTAGGATAGATGCGACCACCAGCCAGCAGGACCAGCGGCACGTGACTGCCGGAGGCGGACCCGGGGCGGGGCCAGCCACTATACTCCTGGAGGGAGTCGCTGAGCGTGGCGGGGACCTGCTGGAAGGCAAGGTGGTTAGGAACGCCGATGAACGCTAAACAGGAGGGAAGTCAAAGTCAGGCCAAGAGTCAAAACTGTGCAGGCAATCAAAGTACAAGGGTGTTAGACAGGAGATGAGTCAGGGACGTAGCTGACGTGGGAAACCAGGTGAACACATACACAGTACCGAATCAGAAGACAAGAGCACAATGGTAAATGTACCGGGTCAAAATCAGGGGAACAGACAACAAAGCAGGCACAGGACACTGGCACTCAGGGGTCAACTAACTCAGCCGAGGGCAGAAGTATAACTGACAAGGAGTGGAGCCGGACAGCAGTCATATAAAGCCCTCCCAGAGCCGAGGAGAGGCTCCAAGTATTAACCCCTGGAGCACCGGCCCCCAGACTCTAAGCATTAGCACTGCTCCCGCTTGTAAACTATATATCTCCAGAAATGGATTACGGCATGGGACAGATCGCCGGACAGTTATGGTATATTATTGTTTTTTTATTTTTTATTTATTACAGGAGATCGAGGGCATTATTTGGATTAGCAGATCAATAAAGATGGCAAAACTGTGTGGTCTTTCTTTTCATTAAAATACTTTACTCTGCCTGTGTGTGTCTTTATTCAACCCTTTACAAACTTTAGGATTAGTGATGGATAGGTGTCTTATTGACACCTCTCCATTACAAAGCCAGGCTTAATGTCACCTTGCAATACAAAGGTGACATTAACCAATTATTACCCCATATGCCACTGCTACACTGCAGTGGGAAGAGAGAGGCTAAGTGCCGGAATTGACGCATCTTACAGATGCGCCTTTTCTGGGGTGGCTGGGGGCAGATGTTTTTAGGGGGCAACAACCATGGTCCCTTTCTAGGCTATTAATATCTGCCGTCAGACACTGGCTTTCCCTTTCTAAACAAGGAGAGAAAAAGCCCATAACAATAATAAGTCTGCACACCAGGAAACAATTTAGGATAGAAAAAATACCATAACATATTTTATTTGGATAAGCAAAAACACACAACAATTAAAATAATTTAAAAACACACATAATGTGCCATGTACCATACATCTGACCCCTGGCTAGTGCCAAACAATATAATGTAATGACCCTTTATGTTATTGTATGCATCTGCCCCTAGTGGACACAGATTGCCACTATCTGCAATTGACAATGGACATGGAACTCATGTGTGAATGCGGCCCACTGGTGGATATATCCTAATGAACCATGTGAATACAAAACACACACAAATCACAAGATGCATATATGAAAACCTGGGAACTGCAGCCAAATAGGGGCTAAAGATATAGCATCCAATTGGACAAATAAGAAAAAAGAAGAAGAGCCATGGAAAGGACAAAATAAGAAATATACCTATCCATACTGATTCATACTCACTAGAGAGACTGAGGGTAGAGATGTGCCCCAGATGTATGTCTACTGATGTGGGAAAAGGGGTAAACCAGTAGCATCCCAGTCCCAAAAGCCTGCAGACAAAAACCCAGAAGAGTCACAGTGCCCTAAATGGCAGGAAACATGAAGGAGCCTAAGGAGCAGGGCACATGGGAACACGCCCCACGCGTATCGCTGTTGAACACAGCTTTATCAGGGGAAGTGGGTTTGCTGATCCAAATGACAAACACATATACCGTTGCTAATTACCTTAATTGCATACAAGTGAACGTTTCATGGATGAGGGAGGGCGGAAATCTCTCTAGACATTACAGGTGATGCGGCCAGGACGTAAAGTGAGACCAAATGAGCAGCAGCGTCATGATCTTGCGAGATGTTAGAGCAAGAGTCCGTGAGGGCAGAGCGCGCATGCGCAATAGAACAGACCGGTCTGTTCTGGCAATATAGATTGCCAGACCTAGCAAGAATGGCCAAAATATAGCCAGGGCTCAGAAATAGCCCAAAAACTGCAGCGCAAGGACTGAGCACAAGATGTGTGAACAGGGCTCCAAAATAGTCAAGATCTGCAGCGCAAGAATGAGCACGGGATGTGGGACAGGGCTCAAAAATAGCCCGAGGTCTACATTGCGAAGACTGAGCAAGGAGATATCGACAAAAATTAATAAATAAATAAAAAATAATAATAAAAAAAAAGGAATGATTATATACTAATAAATATTTTTGTGTGCCTATATCCCCTCTATAGAGTAACACAAAGAGGTTGTATAGACAATCCAAAGGGGGTGTATAGATCCCCACGTAATTGGAAACACCAAAAATATGGAGAAGGTGATAATATAAAATATCCATAGATATAGGACATTTTAACATTCAAAAGCATCAAGAGATCCCCAGATAAATATTCATATGTATAACATCATTGTTAAGTAGAAGGCTCAACAGATCAATGCTCTCACAAATTATATTTGAGAAACAATTTGTTGTTCTTCTTTTTCTATTTCTATCCTATAGCCCATAATTCTTTCCTCCTCCTAAACTGCAGAGATAAAGTGCACTATTCTACATATATTGCCAGTCCATCCATCCAAAGCGTTAAAGATCTCCAAATTTCATTAGTCCATCAGCACTAGTGCAGGTCCGTCCAGAATGCTGAGATCCTCAAGGTGTCATACTTCTGTTAATGAGGGTAGGTATCGAGGGGTCCAGGTCTTGAAAAAGATGAAATCTGTATGGAAACCTCATAAAGCCTGTTACTTGATGTCCCATGGATCCAAACTCCAAAAACCAGGGATAAGCATGGATAAATATCCACCTTTTAACAACTGGGTATCTTCCATTGGAACATAATCAAATGTGGTCCAACAGACCTAGAGAGTAATAAGGATAATAAATCATGATCAGAGACAAAGATCAGTCATCCTAAGAAACCGGTATATAACAATTTCTCATTTAACCCTATAGGTGACACAGATTGTAATAGGAAAATCCATCTGGATTCGGCCTGGAGTAACCGTCTACGGTTATCACCCCCCCTAGGATTGGCACCAACCCTTTGCAGGCCCACCACCCTCAGGCCTGAGGCATTGCCCCCATGAGTGGCCAAAAAATGTGCTGCCACCGGCGTGAGTGCCTGACCTTTTTTTAGGTCGGCTGCTGCCAAATGTATCGTAGAAATGTGCTTTTGGGCCCTCTTTCTAAGTTCCTGTGAAGTTTGACCCACATATAACTTTTTGCAGGGGCATATAAGCACATAGATAACACCCCTGCTCTTGCAATTCACATAAGATCCCAAAGTATGTCTCTTAGAATTAAGAGGATTAAGGAAGGCATCAAGTGTGGGGATCATGTACGGACAAACACTACAGTCCCCACAAGGGAATGAACCTTTCAAAACAATGCCCCTATTTAACTTGTGAGTTGGTCTAACGAAATGACTCTTGGTCAAGACATCACGCAAGTTTGGTGCCCTTCTGGCTGACAAAAGAGGTCGTGTAGTGGCAACAAGAGATGTTTGGGCATCTAGGGTAAGAATGGACCAGTGTGTAGATAAGATATCATGTACCTGATGCCAGCTGCTGTTGTAATCCGTCACAAAGCGGAGCCTGGAGTCCCGATCCCGTTTTTGTGGAAGAAGTAGAGAAGCCTGATCCAATAATCTGGCTCACAGAAAAGCCGTAGAGATAATGCGTTTTGGGTATCCCCGTTGTTTAAACTGTCCGGTCAGATCTTGGGCCTGTGCCATAAAATCCTCATCACGTGTACAATTCCTTCTAGCTCTAAGAAATTGGCCAATCGGTACACCCACCTTAGTGTGTTTTGGATGAAAACTTCCAAACTCAAGTAGCGAGTTGGTGGCCGTTGGTTTCCGGAATAAAGCTGTAACCAAACGTGAATTGTCCACAAAAATTTTTCAGGAACTTAACTTTTCAGGTAATCCACAATAGACCCGATATCATGCAGACCTTGCCTATGGATGAACGCCAGGCTTTCCAGGATCTTCTTCATCTTTTGGATGAGAATCAGTCTGCTATGGCCAGAAGAGCTTTTCCTCACAGAAATAAATCTACGAGAGCTCCATCTTTTTCACTTGTCCCGGCTATAAAAATCTTTTTCAAATTGGTAAAACGAGACATCATCTCCATGAATCCACGGGTGAGTTCATCTCCCAATCTTACATTATCTGAGAAACATGCTCTTCATACACTCAAAAACAATGACACCTTTCTGATCAAAGAGGCCGATAAGGGGGGTAATGTGGTCCTTTGGCCCACTCACATGTACATTAAGGAGGCCAACAGGCAATTAAATGATTCTCATTTTTATCAGAGATTTGTCATGTGTGCATTGCCACGAAGATCGTCGCGGTTGCACATTTTGACTTCTCACAGCTGAGCTGCTGTTTCTTTGTGTTTGGCAGCTAGGGAGTTAATTCTGTCTGTGCTCGGTGCTGGGACTGGGTGCAGTTTCTCCCGGCTGCAATTGATTATTTGTTGATTGGTTTCCTTTAAATTCCTGGTTGTCTGCTTGGGGAGTTGCCAGTGAAACCTTCATGCAGACCACAGATAGGAATGAATCTGTATAGACTTTAGTTGTGAGCTCCTTAGTTGTTCTAAGCTCAACTTGGTTAGAGTTTATTTCCCAGACCATTTATGTTCCTTTGGTGTTTGAGTGTGTATGCAAGCGAGTGTTATCCTGTCTGTCTTATATGTCTAATCTGTGTATTTAGCTGAGATCAGCCCATATCCCTTTGGTGGTAGTCAGGATCCTTCTTAGGACTGATTACAGGGTTCAGGGTCTGATAGGAGACAGGGTTAGGTTGGAGACTTGGACCTCTGAACCATTATCAGTACCTCCAAGGTGAGGGATTAGTTAGGACCCCAGTTTAGGGTCAGGTTAGATCCCGGTCCACCTCTTTCCTGTTTCAGCTCATCAAGTCCTCAAGATTAACCCTGAGTTCAGCAGATATCGTGTCAGGTAAATCTATTCTATACTTACATGCTGATGTTGCTATACTAGTTGTTGTATAGAGTGTTGTTCCTGTATTAATAGTTTACTGACATTGTATACATATCATTAGACAGCGTGACATTTTCACTGGCCTTAAAAATTATCTCCAGTTACCATGGATCCAGTAGCCCAGCTGGCTCTGCAGTTGCAGGGATTATCCATGGAGCTGACGGACATTAAGTCCAAAGTTTTGTCTCCCCTGGAGCAAACCAGAGTTGAACCTAAAGTAGCTCTCCCGGACAGGTTCACTGGTGGGCGAGACAAATTTTTCACCTTCCGGGAGGCATGTAAATTGTATTTTCGGCTTCGGCCTCGATCATCAGGGAGTGAGGAGCAGAGAGTGGGAATTGTTATCTCACTTCTGCAAGGGGACCCTCAATCCTGGGCATTTTCCCTTCCTCCGGGATCCCCGGCTCTACTGTCTGTAGATCAATTTTTTACTGCCCTGGGATTGGTATATGATGACCCAGATCGGGTCTCTCTTGCTGAGACAAAATTACGTAAGATACAGCAGGGAGATCGTCCGGCAGAGGAATTTGCTTCTGAGTTTCGTAGATGGGCCACAGATACTCAGTGGAATGACCCAGCTCTTAGGAGCCAGTTTTGTCATGGGCTTTCTGATAAATTAAAAGACGTTTTGGCTCAGTATGAGTCTCCTCCTTCTCTGGAGGCTGCTATGGCCTTAGCTATCCGTACTGATAGACGGCTTCGGGAGAGGGTGAGGTAACCCCACTCCCTGTAGTTTCTCCACCTACCACTAAAGTCCCTTATGTTGTGGTTCCCCTTGTCTGTTCGGATGAGCCTATGCAGTTGGGAGGGACATCATTTCGTAGGAGGGGATTGGCGGTACGCCGCAGGACTAGAAGATGTTTTTTCTGCGGGAAAGAGGGACATTTTGTTGGAGAATGTCCATCCCGTGCCTTGTTGAGCCAAAAGTCGCCGGAAAACTGTTAATCCCAGGTTGTGTGGTGGACGACAACCTGGGAGTATGTATTTCATCCGCCAGTTCTTCTCAGTTCCTTGTACCAGTGGAGGTGGTAGTTGGTACGAGAGTGGAGAGATTGTCTGTTCTTCTTGATAGTGGTTCCGGGGCTAATCTGGTTGACGCTCAGTTTGCTCAGGCTCAAGGTATGCATCTGAGTGTATTGGTCAAACCGATCCCTATATTCTCCATTGACGCCAGGCCTCTCGGCCAAGGTAGCTTTGTTCATGAGGTTCATAACATTGACCTTCGGGTAGGGGCAATACATAGGGAACAATTATCTTGTTATGTGTTGGAGGGTCTACCTACTCCCATTGTGTTGGGACTTCCTTGGTTGGTTAAACATAACCCTGTGATTAATTGGCAGTCCAGAGAAATAAGCCAATGGGGTGAGTTTTGCAAAAGCAACTGCATGAACACAGTCATCAGTGCGGTCGTGCCTAGTACATTGCCTCCTTTTTTGGAGGATTTTGGGGATGTTTTCTCTGAGGAGGGGTGTCAGGAGTTGCCTCCTCATCGCGTGTATGACTGCTCTATTAATCTCCTTCCTGATGCTAAGTTGCCTAAAGCTAGGTTGTATAATCTTTCTGGTCCTGAGAGGCAGGCTATGAAAGATTATATTTCTGAAAGTCTGGCCAAAGGGCATATTAGACCTTCATCTTCCCCAGTAGCCGCGGGGTTCTTCTTTGTGAAGAAGAAAGATGGAGGCCTACGCCCTTGCTTGGATTTCCGCGAACTTAATCGGATTACTGTTCGAGATCCGTATCCACTCCCTCTTATTCCTGATCTCTTCAATCAAATTGTTGGCGCCAAATGGTTTTCTAAATTGGATCTCAGGGGGGCGTATAATCTGATTAGGATAAAAGAGGGGGATGAGTGAAAAACGGCGTTTAACACGCCGGAGGGACATTATGAGAACCTAGTCATGCCTTTTGGTCTGACTACTGCACCAGCAGTATTCCAACATTTTGTTAATGACATTTTTCGTCACCTTGTGGGGCTGTTTGTGGTTGTATATTTGGACGACATTTTAATTTACTCGCCAGATCTTGTGTCTCATCAGGAGCATGTGAGACAGGTGTTGCAGATCTTGCGAGACAATAAACTATACGCCAAACTGGAGAAGTGTGTATTTGCCGTACAGGAACTTCAGTTTTTGGGTTTTTTGGTGTCAGCCTCCGGTTTCCGTATGGACCCTGAAAAGGTGAGAGCAGTGCTTGAATGGGATCAGCCAGGGGATCTTAAGGCTCTGCAGCGTTTTTTGGGGTTTGCTAACTACTACCGGAAATTTATTTGTAATTTCTCATCTGTCGTCAAACCTCTCACTGACATGACAAGAAAAGGGACGGATTTTTCTAAATGGTCGGACAAAGCTTGCCAAGCCTTTTCCTCTTTGAAGAAATGTTTTGCTTCGGCACCCGTTCTCATCCAACCAGATGCATCTCAGCCGTTCATTGTGGAGGTGGATGCGTCTGACGTAGGGGTGGGTGCTATATTGTCCCAGGGTCCGTCCCCTGGTAAATGGCATCCGTGCGCTTTCTTTTCTAAGAAATTGTCGTCCGCCGAAAGGAATTATGATATCGGCAATAGGGAACTTTTGGCCATTAAGTTAGCTTTTGAAGAATGGTGTCACTTTTTGGAGGGGGCAGTCCACCCGGTTACCGTTATTACTGATCACAAGAACCTGTTGTATTTGGAATCCGCTAAGCGTCTGAATTCCAGACAAGCTCGATGGTCGTTGTTTTTTACCAGGTTTAATTTTGTCGTCACTTATCGCCCGGGGTCTAAGAATGTAAAGGCTGATGCCTTGTCTCGCAGTTTCCCAGGGGCCGGGAAAACGGATGACCCGAGTCCTATCCTTCAGGAGGGGGTGGTAGTGTCGGCTGTATTTTCTGAGCTTGAGGAGGAGGTGTTAGAGGCTCAGGGAGACGCCCCTGCAGGACCTCCAGGGAGACTGTTTGTCCCAAATCTGTTGAGACAAAAGGTTATTGAGGCACATCATAATTCTGCTCTTGCAGGACATCCAGGGAGTAAGGCTACTTTAGATCTCCTTTCTCGCCGGTTTTGGTGGCCTAATGCTAATAAAGATGTTATAACTTTTGTCGCGTCATGTGGGGTGTGTGCTCGCTCTAAAACCCCTCATACCCGTCCGTCTGGGACCCTTTTACCCTTGAAACTTCCGGAGCGTCCATGGACTCCTTTATCTATGGACTTCATTACGGACCTTCCTCCGTCGTCAGGGAATACTGTCATACTGGTGGTTGTTGACAGGTTCAGTAAGATGGCACATTTCGTTGCTCTTCCTGCACTCCCTAATGCTAAAACTCTGGCGCAGGTGTTCATTAGGGAGATCGTTAGACTTCATGGGTTGCCTTCTGATGTGGTGTCAGATAGGGGGTCTCAGTTTGTGTCCAAATTTTGGAGGGCATTTTGTTTACGTCGGGGGATGCAATTGTCATTTTCCTCGGCTTTTCATCCGCAGACCAATGGTCAGACAGAGCGTCTGAATCAGAGCTTAGAGACATATCTCCGGTGTTTTGTCTCAGAGAACCAAGAGGACTGGTCTTCTTTCTTGCCTCTGGCAGAGTTCGCTCTTAACAACAGGCGGAGCGAGTCCACTGGTAAGTCCCCGTTTTTTGGGGCATATGGTTTCCATCCCCAGTTTTGTACTTTCAATGGGGGGGGCCCTTCTGGGGTTCCTGAGGAGGAGCGTTTCTCGTCGTCACTTGCTTCTGTGTGGAGAGGTGTATTGAATAATCTGAGTGCGATGGGGAACCGTTACAAACGTATGGCTGATAGGAGGAGAGTTTCTGGTCCAGATCTGAATGTGAACGATCTGGAATGGTTGTCTACCAGGAATATAAAACTTAAAGTGCCCTCCTGGAAACTGGGTCCCAGATTCATCGGGCCGTACAGGATCAGTTCCATAATTAATCCTGTGGCATTTCGTCTGGACCTCCCTCCTACGTTTAAAATTCATAATGTGTTCCACAAGTCATTACTTAAAAGGTATGTGGCACCAGTCATACCGTCACCTCTACCTCCTCCTCCTGTGTTTGTCAATGGTAAATTGGAATTTCAAGTATCAAAGATCATTGACTCACGTCTGAATCGCCGGTCCCTTCAGTACTTGGTGCATTGGAAGGGGTATGGTCCAGAGGAGGGACGTGGGTCCCTGCGTCTGATGTTAACGCAGATCGTTTGGTTCGGACCTTCCACAGAACTCACCCGGGCAGGCCTGGCCCTGAGGGTCCGGAGGCCCCTCGTAGAAGGGGGGGTACTGTCATGTGTGCATTGCCACGAAGATCGTCGCGGTTGCACATTTTGACTTCTCACAGCTGAGCTGCTGTTTCTTTGTGTTTGGCAGCTAGGGAGTTAATTCTGTCTGTGCTCGGTGCTGGGACTGGGTGCAGTTTCTCCCGGCTGCAATTGATTATTTGTTGATTGGTTTCCTTTAAATTCCTGGTTGTCTGCTTGGGGAGTTGCCAGTGAAACCTTCATGCAGACCACAGATAGGAATGAATCTGTATAGACTTTAGTTGTGAGCTCCTTAGTTGTTCTAAGCTCAACTTGGTTAGAGTTTATTTCCCAGACCATTTATGTTCCTTTGGTGTTTGAGTGTGTATGCAAGCGAGTGTTATCCTGTCTGTCTTATATGTCTAATCTGTGTATTTAGCTGAGATCAGCCCATATCCCTTTGGTGGTAGTCAGGATCCTTCTTAGGACTGATTACAGGGTTCAGGGTCTGATAGGAGACAGGGTTAGGTTGGAGACTTGGACCTCTGAACCATTATCAGTACCTCCAAGGTGAGGGATTAGTTAGGACCCCAGTTTAGGGTCAGGTTAGATCCCGGTCCACCTCTTTCCTGTTTCAGCTCATCAAGTCCTCAAGATTAACCCTGAGTTCAGCAGATATCGTGTCAGGTAAATCTATTCTATACTTACATGCTGATGTTGCTATACTAGTTGTTGTATAGAGTGTTGTTCCTGTATTAATAGTTTACTGACATTGTATACATATCATTAGACAGCGTGACATTTTCACTGGCCTTAAAAATTATCTCCAGTTACCATGGATCCAGTAGCCCAGCTGGCTCTGCAGTTGCAGGGATTATCCATGGAGCTGACGGACATTAAGTCCAAAGTTTTGTCTCCCCTGGAGCAAACCAGAGTTGAACCTAAAGTAGCTCTCCCGGACAGGTTCACTGGTGGGCGAGACAAATTTTTCACCTTCCGGGAGGCATGTAAATTGTATTTTCGGCTTCGGCCTCGATCATCAGGGAGTGAGGAGCAGAGAGTGGGAATTGTTATCTCACTTCTGCAAGGGGACACTCAATCCTGGGCATTTTCCCTTCCTCCGGGATCCCCGGCTCTACTGTCTGTAGATCAATTTTTTACTGCCCTGGGATTGGTATATGATGACCCAGATCGGGTCTCTCTTGCTGAGACAAAATTACGTAAGATACAGCAGGGAGATCGTCCGGCAGAGGAATTTGCTTCTGAGTTTCGTAGATGGGCCACAGATACTCAGTGGAATGACCCAGCTCTTAGGAGCCAGTTTTGTCATGGGCTTTCTGATAAATTAAAAGACGTTTTGGCTCAGTATGAGTCTCCTCCTTCTCTGGAGGCTGCTATGGCCTTAGCTATCCGTACTGATAGACGGCTTCGGGAGAGGGGTGAGGTAACCCCACTCCCTGTAGTTTCTCCACCTACCACTAAAGTCCCTTATGTTGTGGTTCCCCTTGTCTGTTCGGATGAGCCTATGCAGTTGGGAGGGACATCATTTCGTAGGAGGGGATTGGCGGTACGCCGCAGGACTAGAAGATGTTTTTTCTGCGGGAAAGAGGGACATTTTGTTGGAGAATGTCCATCCCGTGCCTTGTTGAGCCAAAAGTCGCCGGAAAACTGTTAATCCCAGGTTGTGTGGTGGACGACAACCTGGGAGTATGTATTTCATCCGCCAGTTCTTCTCAGTTCCTTGTACCAGTGGAGGTGGTAGTTGGTACGAGAGTGGAGAGATTGTCTGTTCTTCTTGATAGTGGTTCCGGGGCTAATCTGGTTGACGCTCAGTTTGCTCAGGCTCAAGGTATGCATCTGAGTGTATTGGTCAAACCGATCCCTATATTCTCCATTGACGCCAGGCCTCTCGGCCAAGGTAGCTTTGTTCATGAGGTTCATAACATTGACCTTCGGGTAGGGGCAATACATAGGGAACAATTATCTTGTTATGTGTTGGAGGGTCTACCTACTCCCATTGTGTTGGGACTTCCTTGGTTGGTTAAACATAACCCTGTGATTAATTGGCAGTCCAGAGAAATAAGCCAATGGGGTGAGTTTTGCAAAAGCAACTGCATGAACACAGTCATCAGTGCGGTCGTGCCTAGTACATTGCCTCCTTTTTTGGAGGATTTTGGGGATGTTTTCTCTGAGGAGGGGTGTCAGGAGTTGCCTCCTCATCGCGTGTATGACTGCTCTATTAATCTCCTTCCTGATGCTAAGTTGCCTAAAGCTAGGTTGTATAATCTTTCTGGTCCTGAGAGGCAGGCTATGAAAGATTATATTTCTGAAAGTCTGGCCAAAGGGCATATTAGACCTTCATCTTCCCCAGTAGCCGCGGGGTTCTTCTTTGTGAAGAAGAAAGATGGAGGCCTACGCCCTTGCTTGGATTTCCGCGAACTTAATCGGATTACTGTTCGAGATCCGTATCCACTCCCTCTTATTCCTGATCTCTTCAATCAAATTGTTGGCGCCAAATGGTTTTCTAAATTGGATCTCAGGGGGCGTATAATCTGATTAGGATAAAAGAGGGGGATGAGTGGAAAACGGCGTTTAACACGCCGGAGGGACATTATGAGAACCTAGTCATGCCTTTTGGTCTGACTACTGCACCAGCAGTATTCCAACATTTTGTTAATGACATTTTTCGTCACCTTGTGGGGCTGTTTGTGGTTGTATATTTGGACGACATTTTAATTTACTCGCCAGATCTTGTGTCTCATCAGGAGCATGTGAGACAGGTGTTGCAGATCTTGCGAGACAATAAACTATACGCCAAACTGGAGAAGTGTGTATTTGCCGTACAGGAACTTCAGTTTTTGGGTTTTTTGGTGTCAGCCTCCGGTTTCCGTATGGACCCTGAAAAGGTGAGAGCAGTGCTTGAATGGGATCAGCCAGGGGATCTTAAGGCTCTGCAGCGTTTTTTGGGGTTTGCTAACTACTACCGGAAATTTATTTGTAATTTCTCATCTGTCGTCAAACCTCTCACTGACATGACAAGAAAAGGGACGGATTTTTCTAAATGGTCGGACAAAGCTTGCCAAGCCTTTTCCTCTTTGAAGAAATGTTTTGCTTCGGCACCCGTTCTCATCCAACCAGATGCATCTCAGCCGTTCATTGTGGAGGTGGATGCGTCTGACGTAGGGGTGGGTGCTATATTGTCCCAGGGTCCGTCCCCTGGTAAATGGCATCCGTGCGCTTTCTTTTCTAAGAAATTGTCGTCCGCCGAAAGGAATTATGATATCGGCAATAGGGAACTTTTGGCCATTAAGTTAGCTTTTGAAGAATGGTGTCACTTTTTGGAGGGGGCAGTCCACCCGGTTACCGTTATTACTGATCACAAGAACCTGTTGTATTTGGAATCCGCTAAGCGTCTGAATTCCAGACAAGCTCGATGGTCGTTGTTTTTTACCAGGTTTAATTTTGTCGTCACTTATCGCCCGGGGTCTAAGAATGTAAAGGCTGATGCCTTGTCTCGCAGTTTCCCAGGGGCCGGGAAAACGGATGACCCGAGTCCTATCCTTCAGGAGGGGGTGGTAGTGTCGGCTGTATTTTCTGAGCTTGAGGAGGAGGTGTTAGAGGCTCAGGGAGACGCCCCTGCAGGACCTCCAGGGAGACTGTTTGTCCCAAATCTGTTGAGACAAAAGGTTATTGAGGCACATCATAATTCTGCTCTTGCAGGACATCCAGGGAGTAAGGCTACTTTAGATCTCCTTTCTCGCCGGTTTTGGTGGCCTAATGCTAATAAAGATGTTATAACTTTTGTCGCGTCATGTGGGGTGTGTGCTTGCTCTAAAACCCCTCATACCCGTCCGTCTGGGACCCTTTTACCCTTGAAACTTCCGGAGCGTCCATGGACTCATTTATCTATGGACTTCATTACGGACCTTCCTCCGTCGTCAGGGAATACTGTCATACTGGTGGTTGTTGACAGGTTCAGTAAGATGGCACATTTCGTTGCTCTTCCTGCACTCCCTAATGCTAAAACTCTGGCGCAGGTGTTCATTAGGGAGATCGTTAGACTTCATGGGTTGCCTTCTGATGTGGTGTCAGATAGGGGGTCTCAGTTTGTGTCCAAATTTTGGAGGGCATTTTGTTTACGTCGGGGGATGCAATTGTCATTTTCCTCGGCTTTTCATCCGCAGACCAATGGTCAGACAGAGCGTCTGAATCAGAGCTTAGAGACATATCTCCGGTGTTTTGTCTCAGAGAACCAAGAGGACTGGTCTTCTTTCTTGCCTCTGGCAGAGTTCGCTCTTAACAACAGGCGGAGCGAGTCCACTGGTAAGTCCCCGTTTTTTGGGGCATATGGTTTCCATCCCCAGTTTTGTACTTTCAATGGGGGGGGGCCCTTCTGGGGTTCCTGAGGAGGAGCGTTTCTCGTCGTCACTTGCTTCTGTGTGGAGAGGTGTATTGAATAATCTGAGTGCGATGGGGAACCGTTACAAACGTATGGCTGATAGGAGGAGAGTTTCTGGTCCAGATCTGAATGTGAACGATCTGGTATGGTTGTCTACCAGGAATATAAAACTTAAAGTGCCCTCCTGGAAACTGGGTCCCAGATTCATCGGGCCGTACAGGATCAGTTCCATAATTAATCCTGTGGCATTTCGTCTGGACCTCCCTCCTACGTTTAAAATTCATAATGTGTTCCACAAGTCATTACTTAAAAGGTATGTGGCACCAGTCATACCGTCACCTCTACCTCCTCCTCCTGTGTTTGTCAATGGTAAATTGGAATTTCAAGTATCAAAGATCATTGACTCACGTCTGAATCGCCGGTCCCTTCAGTACTTGGTGCATTGGAAGGGGTATGGTCCAGAGGAGAGGACGTGGGTCCCTGCGTCTGATGTTAACGCAGATCGTTTGGTTCGGACCTTCCACAGAACTCACCCGGGCAGGCCTGGCCCTGAGGGTCCGGAGGCCCCTCGTAGAAGGGGGGGTACTGTCATGTGTGCATTGCCACGAAGATCGTCGCGGTTGCACATTTTGACTTCTCACAGCTGAGCTGCTGTTTCTTTGTGTTTGGCAGCTAGGGAGTTAATTCTGTCTGTGCTCGGTGCTGGACTGGGTGCAGTTTCTCCCGGCTGCAATTGATTATTTGTTGATTGGTTTCCTTTAAATTCCTGGTTGTCTGCTTGGGGAGTTGCCAGTGAAACCTTCATGCAGACCACAGATAGGAATGAATCTGTATAGACTTTAGTTGTGAGCTCCTTAGTTGTTCTAAGCTCAACTTGGTTAGAGTTTATTTCCCAGACCATTTATGTTCCTTTGGTGTTTGAGTGTGTATGCAAGCGAGTGTTATCCTGTCTGTCTTATATGTCTAATCTGTGTATTTAGCTGAGATCAGCCCATATCCCTTTGGTGGTAGTCAGGATCCTTCTTAGGACTGATTACAGGGTTCAGGGTCTGATAGGAGACAGGGTTAGGTTGGAGACTTGGACCTCTGAACCATTATCAGTACCTCCAAGGTGAGGGATTAGTTAGGACCCCAGTTTAGGGTCAGGTTAGATCCCGGTCCACCTCTTTCCTGTTTCAGCTCATCAAGTCCTCAAGATTAACCCTGAGTTCAGCAGATATCGTGTCAGGTAAATCTATTCTATACTTACATGCTGATGTTGCTATACTAGTTGTTGTATAGAGTGTTGTTCCTGTATTAATAGTTTACTGACATTGTATACATATCATTAGACAGCGTGACAAGATTACCCTCGGACCCTACTTCAGTCTTTTTGGGGAAATTCAACAAATTGTTGGACAGAGCATACCAATTTGGCATCAATTACTCTAAAGGAGAAAAAATACATGTGGGTGGAACACCCAGTTACTTCTACCTTTTATATGCTACCGAAGGTCCACAAAAATGCCCAAGACCCCCCTGGTCGGCCCATTGTGTCCAGTATAGGTAGCATGTGTGAAAGAGCGTGTACTTACGTGGATTTTTTTCTACAGCCCTTGGCTACGTCCCTTCCCTCTTTCATCAGGGATTCAGCACATTTCATTGAAAAATGTCGGGATATGATACTACCGGAGAACTATCTTCTTGTCACGTGTGATGTGGAATCGTTGTATTCCAACATTAAACATGAGGACGGTATTGAAGCAGTGGCATTCTGTTTTGAACAAACGTGAGCATGATGACCAGGGACACAATACATTTTTACTTGATCTCCTGAAGTTTATCTTGCAACACAATTTTTTCTTGTTCGACAGAGTGTTTTACCGACAAATTTCTGGAGTGGCAATGGGGGCTCGCTGTGCGCCGGCTTATGCAAACACCTTTGTAGGGTGGTGGGAAGAAACCATCGTCTATGAGTCTGAGACCTTTTCAAATCAGGTTTGTTATTGGCATCGTTTTATAGATGACATTTTCTATCTGTGGAGGGGTACGGAATCAGAATGTGTCCAATTTTTGAACAATCTGAATCAAAATTCCTTTAACATCTTCCTCACTTATTCAATTTCCCATAGTTCCGCCACTTTTTTGGATCTGACCGTTTTTGTGGACAATTCACGTTTGGTTACAGCTTTATTCCGGAAACCAACAGCCACCAACTCGCTACTTGAGTTTGGAAGTTTTCATCCAAAACACACTAAGGTGGGTGTACCGATTGGCCAATTTCTTAGAGCTAGAAGGAATTGTACACGTGATGAGGATTTTATGGCACAGGCCCAAGATCTGACCGGACAGTTTAAACAACGGGGATACCCAAAATGCATTATCTCTACGGCTTTTCAGCGAGCCAGATTATTGGATCAGGCTTCTCTACTTCTTCCACAAAAACGGGATCGGGACTCCAGGTCCGCTTTGTGACGGATTACAACAGCAGCTGGCATCAGGTACATGATATCTTATCTACACACTGGTCCAATCTTACCCTAGATACCCAAACATCTCTTGTTGCCACTACACGACCTCTTTTGTCAGCCAGAAGGGCACCAAACTTGCGTTATGTCTTGACCAAGAGTCATTTCGTTAGACCAACTCACAAGTTAAATAGGGGCATTGTTTTGAAAGGTTCATTCCCTTGTGGGGACTGTAGTGTTTGTCCGTACATGATCCCCACACGTGATGCCTTCCTTAATCCTCTTAATTCTAAGAGACATACTTTGGGATCTTATGTGAATTGCAAGAGCAGGGATGTTATCTATGTGCTTATATGCCCCTGCAAAAAGTTATATGTGGGTCAAACTTCACAGGAACTTAGAAAGAGGGCCCAAAAGCACATTTCTACGATACATTTGGCAGCAGCCGACCTAAAAAAAAGGTCAGGCACTCACGCCGGTGGCAGCACATTTTTTGGCCACTCATGGGGGCAATGCCTCAGGCCTGAGGGTGGTGGGCCTGCAAAGGGTTGGTGCCAATCCTAAGGGGGGTGATAACCGTAGACGGTTACTCCAGGCCGAATCCAGATGGATTTTCCTATTACAATCTGTGTCACCTATAGGGTTAAATGAGAATTGTTATATATCGGTTTCTTAGGATGACTGATCTTTGTCTCTGATCATGATTTATTATCCTTATTACTCTCTAGGTCTGTTGGACCACATTTGATTATGTTCCAATGGAAGATACCCAGTTGTTAAAAGGTGGATATTTATCCATGCTTATCCCTGGTTTTTGGAGTTTGGATCCATGGGACATCAAGTAACAGGCTTTATGAGGTTTCCATACGGATTTCGTCTTTTTCAAGACCTGGACCCCTCGATACCTACCCTCATTAACAGAAGTATGACACCTTGAGGATCTCAGCATTCTGGACAGACCTACACTAGTGCTGATGGACTAATGAAATTTGGAGATCTTTAACGCTTTGGATGGATGGACTGGCAATATATGTAGAATAGTGCACTTTATCTCTGCAGTTTAAGAGGCGGAAAGAATAATGGGCTATAGGATAGAAATAGAAAAAGAAGAACAACAAATTGTTTCTCAAATATAATTTGTGAGAGCATTGATCTGTTGAGCCTTCTACTTAACAATGATGTTATACATATGAATATTTATCTGGGGATCTCCTGATGCTTTTGAATGTTAAAATGTCCTATATCTATGGATATTTTATATTATCACCTTCTCCATATTTTTGGTGTTTCCAATTACGTGGGGATCTATACACCCCCTTTGGATTGTCTATACAACCTCTTTGTGTTACTCTATAGAGGGATATAGGCACACAAAAATATTTATTAGTATATAATCATTCCTTTTTTTTATTATTATTTTTTATTTATTTATTAATTTTTGTCGATATCTCCTTGCTCAGTCTTCGCAATGTAGACCTCAGGCTATTTTTGAGCCCTGGTTCCACATCCCGTGCTCATTTCTTGCGCTGCAGATCTTGGACTATTTTGGAGCCCTGTTCACACATCTTGTGCTCAGTCCTTGCGCTGCAGTTTTTGGGCTATTTCTGAGCCCTGGCTATATTTTGGCCATTCTTGCTAGGTCTGGCAATCTATATTGCCAGAACAGACCGGTCTGTTCTATAGCGCATGCGCACTCTGTCCTCACGGACTCTTGCTCTAACATCTCGCAAGATCATGACGCTGCTGCAGGGCGTCAGGTCTTGGCGTTCATTTGGTCTCACTTTACGTCCTGGCCGCATCACCTGTAATGTCTAGAGAGATTTCCGCCCTCCCTCATCCATGAAACGTTCACTTGTATGCAATTAAGGTAATTAGCAACGGTATATGTGTTTGTCATTTGGATCAGCAAACCCACTTCCCCTGATGAAGCTGTGTTCAACATCGATACACGTGGGGCTTGTTCCCATGTGCCCTGCTCCTTAGGCTCCTTCATGTTTCCTGCCATTTAGGGCACTGTGACTCTTCTGGGTTTTTGTCTGCAGGCTTTTGGGACTGGGATGCTACTGGTTTACCCCTTTCCCACATCAGTGGACATACATCTGGGGCACATCTCTACCCTCAGTCTCTCTAGTGAGTATGAATCAGTATGGATAGGTACCGTATATACTCGAATATAAGCCGAGATTTTTCAGCCCATTTTTTAGGGCTGAAAGTCCCCCTCTCGGCTTATATTCGAGTCATATACCAGGGGGTCGGCGGAGGAGGGGGAGCGCAGCTGTCCTGTATACTCACCCTTCCGCCGGCCCGGTCTCTGCAGCCCCTGCACTTCTCCCACGGTCCCGGCGCCAGTATTCAGCCTTCAGTGTTACCGCTCATTAAAGTCATGAATATGCACATATTCATGACTTTAATGAGCGGTAACACGTGACCGCTGAACACTGGCGCCGGGACCGTGGGAGAAGAGCAGGGCAGAGACGCGCCAGCGGAAGGGTAAGTATAAGCGATACTTACCTGCCCCGTTCCGCTGTGTCCTCGAGTCCTCTTGCTGTTATGATCAGGCAGAGGGCGCGATGACGTAGTTACTGTGTGCAGCGCCCTCTGCCTGTTCATTGACTGCTGGAGGACCCGGAAGACGGCGGCGAGCAGCGGTGACAGGTAAATATCGCTGGTGCCGGGGCCCTGAGCGATCGGTGACACCGGCACCTGTCCCCCATAGCGCTCCGGTGTCCCCGCCTGCTTAGGACACCGGCACCTGGCCCCCCAGCAACGAGAGGTGAGTATACCTTTTTTTTTTTTTCGGTTGCAGCAGCAATTGAGGCCTATACTGTGGAGCATCTATGGGGGCATAATCTATGGGGCATTATCTATGGGGGAATAATCTATGGGGGAATAATCTATGGGGCATTATCTATGGGGGCATAATCTATGGGGCATTATCTATGGGGGCATAATCTATGGGGCATTATCTATGGGGCATTATCTATGGGGGCATAATCTATGGGGCATTATCTATGGGGGAATAATCTATGGGGCATTATCTATGGGGGAATAATCTATGGGGGCATAATCTATGGGGCATTATCTATGGGGGCATAATCTATGGGGCATTATCTATGGGGGCATAATCTATGGGCATTATCTATGGGGGAATAATCTATGGGGGCATAATCTATGGGGGAATAATCTATGGGGCATAATCTATGGAGCATCTATGGGGGCATAATACATGAGCAGCATATAGGGCATAATCTCATTTTCCACCCTAGGCTTATACTCGAGTCAGTAAGTTTTTCCAGTTTTTTGTGGCAAAATTAGGGGGGTCAGCTTATACTCGGGTCGGCTTATACTCTAGTATATTTCTTATTTTGTCCTTTCCATGGCTCTTCTTCTTTTTTCTTATTTGTCCAATTGGGTGCTATATCTTTAGCCCCTATTTGGCTGCAGTTCCCAGGTTTTCATATATGCATCTTGTGATTTGTGTGTGTTTTGTATTCACATGGTTCATTAGGATATATCCACCAGTGGGCCGCATTCACACATGAGTTCCATGTCCATTGTCAGATGCAGATCGTGGCAATCTGTGTCCACTAGGGGCAGATGCATATAATAACATAAAGGGTCATTACATTATATTGTTTGGCACTAGCCAGGGGTCAGATGTATGGTACATGGCACATTATGTGTGTTTTTAAATGATTTTAATTGTTGTGTGTTTTTGCTTATCCAAATAAAATATGTTATGGTATTTTTTCTATCCTAAATTGTTTCCTGGTGTGCAGACTTATTATTGTTATGGTCTTTTTCTCTCCTTGTTTATATGGTTCATCCATACATAGTCTGGCACCCGGGTATTTATGGTGTTAGGTGCACCCCATATATATCTTTTGCTGGCTTTCCCTTTCTGGCGCAGAAAATTGCGCAGGATCCCACGCCATTTTTTTCCATGAAAACATTATTTTATTAAATACAGGTCCCAAATTTTACACACTCATACTACTAACAGTATTAATCACTGACATCTATAAATCTAACTGTTGTGCATGGGTTTACTGTATGTAAACCATGTCTCCTATCCTGTCGGCTTCTGCAATGATTTTACAGAAGCCGACAAAATGAATTAACGGCTATTAAGCTTTCTATCTCTCTATGAAATATAAAATAATATATATATATATGTATATATATATATATACTATGTGTACATATCTATTCGATTGTAAGCTGTCAGTGTGATTTTACTGTACACCGCACATGAATTGCCGGTTTTTCAAAGGACACCGGTGCGTATTTCTCTTAAGTCATAGTGATGGTCCGTGTGGCGTGCGAGTTTTTCTCGCACTTATAGACTTGCATTGGCGAGTCTCGGCCGATATATGGTGCGTATAATACGTCCTAGAAAAAAAAAATGGTGATGGGAGCTGCCCCATAGATTAACAGCGGTCCGAGTGCTTTGTGTTTTTTTTCTCGCATAGCACTCGTCCATATTCCTCTCTAGTGTAACACCGGCCTAACTTGAAAACATGGATCATCTTATTTTTTATTTTTATGAATTAAATATCAATCATTGCATAAACTTTATTTGCAATCATTTTAAAAATCTTGATCCTGTGTCACTCATTTTTTGCTTTCCACCTGCTCTGGAAACGTGTTGCTAAAGAGTCATTTTACGAAGCATTCCATGAGCAAGCCTCAAGCCTATGCACTAATTGATTTGAAAGCTGTTTGAAGACAATACATCCACACAGAGGTTAGAGTAGATAGACCCAGGCATTGGTTTAATTCTGCATGACAGCACATCAGCAGCATCTTGAGAGTAATTATCAAAGTAGAGTTTTCCCACAGCATCAAAGGCTTCTGAATTTACAACAAGTATTAACCTATATTTGAAACATGACATTCCCACAAGGGCTGAGTTTCTCCCCCACCAATACGTTATAAAATAAGTAAAGGCTGGGTCTCACATAGCGATACACCAGCGATCCCGACAACGATATGCACTTGTCAGGATCGCTGGTGTATCGCTATATTATCGCTGCTGAGCTGCCAAACAGGCAGCTCAGGGCAGCGATCAGCACAAGGACACTGCGGGTAACATCGCTTAGTTACCCGCAGTGTACCTTGGATACCAGCGCCCTGATGCAGGGAGCTGGTATCCAAGGTACACAGCGGGTTTCCAAGCGCTGCGCGGTGCCTGGAAACCCGCTGTGTACCTTGGTTACCAACTCCCTGCATCAGGGCGCTGGTATCCAAGGTACACAGTGGGTTTCTAGGCACAGCCCCGCGCCTGGAAACCCGCTGTGTACCTTGGTTACCAGCGGATCGCTGGTCCCCCGCCTGTCACACGCAGCGATGCGTGCCTGTCAGCGGGAGACCAGCGATCAAAAAAATGTCCTGACATTTCAGCGACGATCAGCGATACCCGGCAGGGGGCTGATCGTCGCTGAATGTCACACACAGTGATATCGCTTGTGAGCTCGGTGCTGCGTCACAAAACTAGTGACTCAGCACCGATCTCGCTAGCGAGATCGTTGTGTGAGACGGGCCCTTTAGAGTCATTTACTATCTAAGCTCTGATAGGTGTCTGCTGATAAAGGTAACAATCGTCTTTTATTTATTCATTGGTAAATGGTATTATCTTTTATAATACACGTCTTTTCCTACTTCTGTTACTTTTAATAGTCATTCATACAATAATGAAAAGGGTTGTCCACTGTTTGTAAATTGTTAAAATTGTAAAGTTCTTTTAAAAACAAGAAGCTTTGCAATTTATTTTTCATTAAAACCCTTTCTGATCTCAAGTACAGAGAGATTTTTAATTTTCCTGTTTTTAGCTCGTATGTGTTACTGGCCACCTCTGCAGTGAAGATACAGAGAATCATAGAATGTGTCCAAACCCCCGGCTCAATGCAGGATTCACTAAACCAAGTCAGACAGATGTCTGTACATCCTCTGTTTGAAGACTTCCATTGAAGGAGAACTCACCACTTCTCGTGGCAGCCTGTTCCACTCATTGATCACCCTCACTGTCAAAAAGTTTTTTTTAATATCTAATCTGTATCTTCTCCCTTTCAGTTTCATTCCATTGCTTCTCATATTTCCATTTGAAAATGAAAATAAGGATGATCCCTCTACAGTGTGACATCTCTTCAGATATTTGTAGACAGCTATTAAGTCTCCTCTTAGCCTTCTTTTTTGCATGCTAAACATTCCTAGATCCTTTAAACCGTTCCTCGTAGGACATAGTTTGTAGTCCACTCACCATCTTAGCGGCTTTTCTCTGAGCTTGCTCCAGTTTTTCGATGTCTCTTTTAAAATGTGGTGCCCAGAACTGGAAACTGTATTCCAGATGAGGTCTGACCAAGGAGGAGTAGAGAGGGATAGTTACTTCATGTGATCTAGACTCAATGCTTCTCTTAATACATCCCAAAACTGTGTTTACCTTTTTTGCTGCTGAAGCACCGTATCTGTGATCTATCAGTATACCCAAGTCTTTTTTGTACATGCTGTTGCTTAAGGTACTGCCACACTTAGCGATCTCGTTAGCGATCTCGATAACGACGCAAGCTAACGAGATCGTTGGTGTGATCTCTTTTAGGTCGCTAGTAGCTGCCAAACAGGAGATCTCATAAACGACTCATCAGTGGTCAGCGATCTCTTTAACGACTTTGGCGGTCGTTAGGATCTGTCATTAGCATCTACTGAGCGCTTCTGATTCATAGGAATTTCCAGCATCGCTCCTGCTCTCTGCGTCCTGCTAGCCTGCTTTGCAACTTCTACGATCCTCTCTGTGATGCAAAAGAGAACTTACAGATATTGCGATCCACTCCGTGACGCTAAAAACAGTCATATGCGTCACAAACGAGGTCGCTCGTCGTTCGCAAAAGGTGCCAAACACAGCGATATAGGCTCACCAGCGGGACGCCAACGATCAAAATATGGTCCAGAACGCTAGTGAACGATCAGCGACATCACAGCAGGGGCCACATCGTTGCTACATGCCACACACAACGAGGTCGCTAACGAGATTGCTAAATAGTGACGTTTTAGTGATCTCGGTAGCGATCTCGTTTAGTGTGGCATACACATTAGTTCTATTCCTTCTATTCTGTAGATGTAATCTTCGTTTTTCTTGCCCAGATGTAGAATCTTGCATTTCTCCCTGTTAAATACCATCCTATCAGTCACTGCCCATTGTTCAAGCTTAACTAGATCCTTTTGAATCCTTTCTCTGTCTTCTCTAGTGTTAGCTATCTCTCCTAGCTTGGCATTGTCTACAAATTAGATTAGTTTACCTTCAGTTCCCTTATCTAGATAATTTATAAAAATGTTGAACAATACTGGGGCCAAGACAGAGCCTTGTGATACCTCACTTGAACCACTCTTCCAATTGGATGTATAAAAATTTATTACCACTCTTTGAGTATGATCACTGAGCCAGTTATGAATTCACCTAACCATAGCCTTGTCAATCCCATACTTAGTCATTTTTTCAATAAGGATAGTATGAGATACTTTATCAAATGCATTGCTGAAGTTGAGATATACAATATCTACCGCATTTCCCTGATCCACCCATTCAGTGATTCCATCATAGAAGGAAATTAGATTAGTCTGGCATGATTTGTTTGCTACAAACCTATGCTAGCTCTGGTTAAGTACTATATTTGCCCATATCAAATTGTTTATATAGATATATTAATGAAACCCTGACCCTAATTACAAAAAACAATGTCTAATTTCAAGAATCAAAAAATCATAATTAAACTATTTTTAGCATGTCATGTGCTGAATCCAAGTTACAGTGTCTTGAAAAAGTATTCATACCCCGTGAACTTTTCCATATTTTTTCACATTGCACCCACAAACTGTACCAGTTGTGACTTGTATCATTTAAGATTACTGTACTTGTTTTTATTATGTATACCCCTCCTCACATGTAAGGCGCCATGGAATAAATGGCGCTATAATAAGAAATAATAATAATAACTTAAACACATGCTTAAAAGGAAGACAGAAATGTTTATCAAATGGAAAGAGGGAGGCACATCGAAAGAAGATTATAATGTAGTCTGCAGAACCTGCTGGGCACGAATCAGATAAGCTGAAGCTGAAAGTAAATTAAGGCTTGCAAGAGACGTCAAAAGCATTAAAAAAGGATTTTGGGGCTATGTCAAAAGTAAAAGAAAAGTCAAAGATGCTTTAAGATTTTTACAGGCTGAAAATGATGAAATGGTAAGAAAGAATGTTGAGCACGCCAAACTTTTAAATTCCTATTTTGCATCTGTTTTCTCTCAGAAAGGAAATGCAACATCAACTGATCTTCACTGTCCTATTAAAGGAGTAGAAGAATCCAGGCTATCTATAAACAGAAAGATAGTGTGGGAATACTTAGCTAACATAAATGAATTCAGGTCTCCAGGTCCAGATGAATTACACCCCAGAGTACTGAAGAAGATAGCAGAAGAAATTTTTGAACCACTCTCCAAAATCGTTGAAAATTCTTGGAGAACAGTGGAAGTCCCAGTAGACTGGAGAAGAGCAAATGTTGGTCCTATCTTCAAAAAGGAGAAGAAGGTGGACCCGGGAACTATAGGCCAGTGTGTCTGACTTCTATACCAGGAAAGATTTTTGATCAAATTATTAACCCCTTCCCGACCTGTGACGCCACGTAGGCGTCATGAAAGTCAGTGCCAATCCGACCTATGACGCCTATGTGGCGTCATGAAAGGATCGCGTCCCTGCGGGCCGGGTGACCGGGGTCACTGAAAAGTCACCCGACCCGCAGGCACAGGACCCTTTGTGCTTCACCACAGGGGGTTGGCTTAACCCCCCCCGTGGCCACGATCGCTCTGATTGGCTGTTAAAAGTGAAACAGCCAATCAGAGCAATCTGTAATATTTCACCAATGAAATTGGTGAAATATTACAATCCAGCCATGGCCGATGCTGCAATAGCATCTGCCATGGCAGGAGACAAAGATCCGACCCCCCCACATCGAGTCACGGCGGCAACCGGCCGCCGCCACCGAAAGATGGCAGCGATCGGTCACTGCCGTCACTAGCAGCTCCCCTCGTCCTGGCCTCCGCTGCCCCCACCTTCCGATCTCCACCCCCTCACTTCCGACCCCCATACTCACCTCTCCCGGTCCACCGATGTCCCTGGATCCTTCCCGGCGGCTGCCCGGGATTCTTCATGGGCGCCGCCATCTTGAAAAATGGCGGGCGCATGCGCAGTGCGCCCGCCGGCCGGCGCATGCGCAGTGTGCCCTGCAGAGTCAAATTTATTTTGATCACTGTGATAAACTGTCACAGTGATCAAAATAAAAAAAAGTAAGTGAACCCCCCCTGTCATAGGTAGGGACAAATAATAAAGAATTTTTTTTTTCCTATTAGCGGATTTTGCTGCGGATCAGCAGCGGATTTTGCTGCGGATCAGCAGCGGATTTTGCTGCGGATCTGCAGCGGATTTTGCATTGCAGATCCGCATGGGATTTCGGGCTGCGGATCCACAGCAGATCCAGAAACCATGTACAGTACAATGCAAATAAATGGTAAAAAAAAATGCTGTGCACATGCTGTAGATTTTTCAGCGCGGATTTGCTGCGGTTTTAAATCCGCAGCATGTCAATTCTTTGTGCGGATTCCGCAGCGATTTTACACCTATTCCATTATAGGTGTAAAACCGCAGGGAAAAATCGCAGCAAATCCGCGCTAAATACGCAGTGTGAGACAGTGAAGGAATATGTGTTGAATGGGGTGTACATTTCACCTAGGTACTGTGCTGTATGGTATAAGGGAAATGTGTGGCTTTGTAAACCTAGTGGTAGAGAAAGGTCACTACACCTTACATTCAGCACTAGTGTTGAGCGATACGATAATGCAAATATCGGCTATCGGCCGATATTAGCTCTATCGGCCTTTCGATAATTCGTTTCAATATTTTCGTCTTATCGAATACCGGAATCGGATTTGTCACTGTCACTGTCAGTGTCCGTCGGTCGGGTCTGTCACTGTCAGTGTCCGTCGGTCGGGTCTGTCAGGAGTCAGCGGCACTTACCTGGCAGAAGATCTCCGGCGGTCACATCCCGGACTGCTTAATGGCCGCCATCCTCTTCTCCCCGGCGGTCACATGCAGTTTCTCGCGATAACTGCAGTGACTGCTGGGTAATCCCGGCCGTAAAGCAGTCAGTCCGATGACATCACCGCTGGGGAACCAGGTAATCAGCTGTGCTGCGTCGCGATGACAGGCTCTGCCTGTCATTGCGATGTAGCAGAGCTGGATCGTCGTGGGACAATCATTACTATGGACTGCGTCGGACAGGTGGTATACTGTTGGTTTGTTTTTTTCCTTTTTTTACAGGAGATCGATGGCGTCGCAGGAATGAGAGTACAATAAAAGAAATGAAAACTGTGTTGTCTCTTTTATTTCATTAAAATACTTTTTTCTTGCTTTGTCTTTTTTTTATGCATTTAATAACTTTGGGATTAATAATGGATCGGTGTCTTATTGACGCCTCTCCATTATTAACCGGGCTTATTGTCACCGTGCAATCAACGGTGACATTAACCCCTTATTACCCCGCTTGCCACCGCTACAGGGCAAGTGGGAAGAGCCGGGTAAAGTGCCACAATTGGCACATCTTTTGATGCGCCAAATGTGGGGCTGCTGTAGCCTGGTATTATCAGGCTGTTGAGGGCCAAAATCCATGGGCCTTGACAGTCTTTTAATACCAGGCCGCAGCAGTCTGCATTTTACTTGGCTGGTTAACAAAAATAGGGGGACCCCTACGCCGTTTTTTTTTCGAGGGGATCCCCTATTTTTGTTAACCAGCCAAGCTAAGCAGACTGCTGTGGCCTGGTATTATCAGGCTTGCAAGGTCCATGGATATTGGATCCTTACCAGCCTGAAAAACCAGGCCTCAGCGGTCTGCTTCATCTGGCTGGTTAACAAAAATAGGGGGGACCCCACGCCAATTTTTTTCGAGGGGATCCCCTATTTTTGTTAATCAGCCAAGATATGCAGACTGCTGTGGCCTGGTATTATCAGGCTGGCAAGATCCATGGATCTTGGCTCCTTAACAGCCTGAAAATCCAGGCCTCAGCGGTCTGCTTCATCTGGCTGGTTAACAAAAATAGGGGGACCCCACGCCATTTTTTTTTCAAAGGGAACCCCTATTTTTGTTAACCAGTTCCCTCTGACGTCACTGATTGTGTCCCTGGCTGACCTGAAGTGAAAGTGGAAAGCAATCAATTAAGCTTTCCACTTCCTCTCCTGTCAGCCAGGAGAGGAACTCATTCATTTGGGGGTTTACTGTGAGGCTGCAGCATTAGCTGCGGTCCCTGCAGTAAACATTAACCCTTTCTGAAGGATTAACACCGTGGGACCTGACTGTGCATCGGATTGGTAAGAATAATTTTGCTTTATTATTTTATTTTTATTACAGGAAATGGTTTTAGCAGGAAAATAAAATATGGTCAAAAACTGTGTGATTATTTCATTAAACTTCTTTTTTATTAAAGTGTGTGTGTTTGATTTTTCTTTCATACAATAGGATTAATAATTGATAGTTGTCTAATTGACAGCTCTCAATTATTAACCTGGCTTAAAGTGACCTTTCAATTGCAAGGTCATTTTAACCCCTTATTAACCCATTCGCCACCGCTACAGGGCAATGGGAATAGACGGGCAAAGTGCCAGAAAGGGCAAATCTAATTAGAGATTTGCCCTTTCTGGGGTGTCTGGGGGCAGATGTTAGTAGCCGGGGGGGGCCAAAAATAATGGTCCCTCTCTGGGCTATTATTATCTGCCCCCACTCACTGGCTTTGTCTGTCTGGTTGCGAAAATAGGGCGGGAGCCCACGCATTTTTTTTCAGCAATTTTACACCTCATATATATATATATATATATATATATACACATGTCATTAAATTTGTGACACATATATATATATATATATTTATATTTATAGTTCATACACTTCTACATAGTATAATAGCCGCTAATTCAATTGCCGGCTTTTGTGAAAATGCAGAACCCGACATGAAATGACACTTGGTTTACATAGAGTTAACCATGTCTTTTCATGTAGTTTGATATCTGATTTGCACAAACAATTACATGAGTGTAAGTGTGCAAAATTTCACACCTGTAGGGGTTAATTAAAGGTGTAAATTCGTAGCAAAAAAGTCCGTTTTTTTTACAACGAATTTACACCTTTAATTAACCCTACAGGTGTGAAATTTTGCACACATAGACTGATGTAATTGTTTGTGCAAATCAGATTGCAAACGACATGAAAAGACATGGTTAACCCTATGTACACCAAGTGTCATTTCATGTCGGGTGCTTCTGTCTTTTCACAGAAGCCGGCTTTACCCGGCAATTGAATCAGAGGATATTTTACTATGTAGAAGTGTATAAACTATACATATATGTATATATATATGTCACAATGACATGTATATATATATATAATGTATTCTATGTGTGTATATTTAGTGTTTACAAGGAAATAAAGGTTTTTTTTAGTTTCGATATTTTGTTCCCATAGACTTACATGAGACTTCCGCTATCGAAATCGGATATCGACGATATTTAGTGATATCGGCGATACAATTTCGATACGATATTTTTAGATATCGAGCAATATCGCTCAACACTATTCAGCACACACTTGCAGCTCAGGCCTGAAACCATTCAGCTGTTAATTAGGAGACCAGAAGAAGGTGTCTGCAAACACAGTCAGAGAGCTCGCTTAGTCTGGACAAGGAGTCCCGGCACAAGAAGCAGTCTCCAGGAGTGTGAGCTATCTCAGTCTCGGTGCTCGATGTACCCCGGACACAGGAGTAGTCTCAGTGAGAATCCGTGCGAATAGCGGCTGAATAGGAGGGAGCTCTCTCAAGTCTGAACGTTGAAGGTGCCTTCAGACACAAGGAGGAGACTCTGTGAACCTCAATGCTGGTAACTGAAATGCTGGTAAATGCTGAACATATGTGTTGTTTTGGCCCCGGCTGGTAGAGTCGGGACCCGGATAGATAGGGAAATCTATCTAAGTGTAATTAGTGGCTAGACAAGCCTAGGTCTTCTGTTTATGATTTTGTTTTATATCTGTTTGCTGTGGACTTTAATAAAGCTGGTTGCGGCCAGTTTTCACCAGAACTGCTGTCTGAATGAACTGTTTCCGTGCCACTCTGTCTACCCAGACGGCGATCCCAGAGCTATATCCCCTGGAAATGTTACAATTGGCGGAGAATGCTGGGGCAGCACAGTGGCTGATACAATTGGTGCTGGAATGTGTGTGCAGCACAGTGGCTTAGAGACAGCAATAAAGGTGAAGTCTGTTGAAATAGCAGCAGAGGAAAAAAAAAGTGTGTCAAGAGAAACGTCTATTGGAGCAGTTTTAAAGAGACAGTAGCCCTAATAGAGTTTGCAAAAGAGGAAAAAAAAAAAAAATTGTGTCTGCACAGCAAAGCTGAACTTGTTGTGGAAAAGACTGTGGAGTGTGCAGCAGCAAAGAGAAACGTCTATTGGAGCAGTCTTTAAGAGACAGTGGCCCTAATAGAGTTTGCAGAAAAAAAAAAAGTGTCTGCACAGCAGAGCTGAATTTTTCTGTGGAAAAGACTGTGGAGTGTGTATGCCTTGAGTGAAGACTGCCGTTGTTGAGACAGAGAAGTCTGACAGCATGGATGACAGCATGGAGGCGCTGTTTGAACAAATGGCGCAAGTTAATGTGCAACATAAGACTGCCGTGGTTGAGACAGATAAGTCCGGCAGTATGGAGGAGCTCATTGAGTACCTGGTCCAGGCCCAGCGAAGCATGCAGCAGAGCATGGAGCAGCAGCGCCTGCAGCACCAGCAGCGCATGCAGCAGGCCCAGCAGCAATTCCTGCAGCAGCAGCAGGAGAATGACCGGTTGTTTTTTGAGCAGGTTGCAGCACTGCAGGGGACTTGTGGCGCATCGTCCCAAAGTAATGTTGCAAAGTCACCTGCATTGTCCGCTGTAAAGAAGGCGGTAAGACGGTCCCTGAAAAAGATGACACCTCGTGATGATGTGGAGGTATATCTCACTAGGTTTGAGAGATTGGCAGAGAAGGAGAATCTGCCCCTATCTGAATGGGCCATGATGGTCGCACCCTATCTGATTGGAGAACCCCAAAGGGCCTATGCTGACCTGAGCGAGCAGGACAGCCAAGACTATGCCAAGCTGAAAGCGGAGATTCTTACCCGGCTGGGTGTTACGGTGACAGCCCGTGCCAGGGGAGTTCATGACTGGAGATGCAGTTGGGAGTCTGCAGTCAGCAAACCTGATTATGGAGTTGAAAAGGTGATAGTGGACCGCTACACCCAAGCACGTCCTCCTGAGGTACAGCCGTCTGAGAGGTCGTCACTTCGGAGTTCCCGGACGCTGAACTCTCGCGGTAAGAGCGTTCCAGCTGTTGGGGACATGGGGTATGCTGATAAGCGGGTTCAGGCCCGAGGGGACATATGGGAGGGTGATTGTGGTGGACAGTGTTGGAGATGTTGTGAAATTGCAGCCGGCTGTTCACTAGAGGGGGAGCCTATGTGCCGTGATGTTGGCAGGTCCCTCTCTCTCTGCGCAGAACCTGTGTGTGTGACCACCGCAGCCGAAGAGATTGGACCACAGGGGTCCCCGGTGGTTGTAAATGACTGCCCAGCACAGGCCCTCTTGGACTCAGAGAGTCCAGTGACTTCCGTATGTGACAGCCTGATTGATAGGGACTTCATCCCTGATAAACACCTGAGTGTGGTGTGCATCCATGGAGACACCAAAGTCTACCCAGAGACTGCTGTGGACTTGGTCCCCAAACTCGGGGAGGTTTCATGTGAAGTGGGGGTAGTGAAGACCCTGGTGCACCCCGTTATATTGGGTAATGACTTTCCCCGTTCTAAGGGTCTCTGGGGAAAAAATGTTTCTGATGGACAGTGTGATGAAGCTCCTATTGAGGGTGCGCAGTCCCGAGGGGCGGAACACAATGCTAGTGGGCCGTTAAACTTATGTGATAATGATAATGATGATGATACTGATCATAATCATGATAATGATATTGATAATAATCATGACTATGATAGTGATGAAATTCCTTTGCAGGTGATGTTGGGAGACGAGGATGGTGGTTCTCGGGAACCGAGTGTCCCTGACTTGCCTGTGTCCTGTGACAATTTTGAGAGTGAGCAGTGGCGAGATCCCACTCTTAGGACGGCACAGGAAAATATGATTGTTCTAAATGAGGTTTCCCAGGAGCCTGGCTCTGAGGAGAGGTTACCTCATGCTGCCATGGACAATAGCCTATTGTATAGGGACACTGAAGTCCAGGGAGAGGTCGTCAGTCAGCTCCTAGTACCTGAGCTATATAGAAGTATAGTGCTGGGGTTGTCACATAGTCACATACTTGAGGGACCAGATGGTGAAGTTAATGTTGTGGATGACATGTTAACTAAGGTTCCAGATCAGGAATGATGGAATGACAGTGAAGATGTGAATGAAATGTTATAACCCTGACAGTGAGCAGGATGTGAATGAAAATGAATGTAACTGACAGTGAGGATGTGAGAAATGAAGTGTATAGCCCTGACAGTGAGCCAGATGTGGCTGAGAAAAAGGGGTCAGACAGGGATAGTGATAGTGATAGTGAATCATCTGATGACCATAAAGCAACCAGTGCAAATGAGGAAGGCATGGTAGCAGAGGAGGTTGAGAGTCCTGAGAAGAAAGCTGATGCTGACCTTACAGCCAGACAGAAGATGGCATCTGAAGATGTTTTACAGTTGGCCGGTTCCCTGGCGAAGACTAAGGTGAAAGGAGGAGAGCTGAGCTTTAAAGGCAGGACTCTGAAACTGAACACAGCACAAGTGGATGCTGTTGAAGATGAGAAGTTGTCAGTGTGTGGTGTGGATCTGCATCATGCCAAGGACTCTGAAGGTGATGCTGCAAAGGTGGAAAAAGCCATAGAAGTGGTAGACACCAAACCAGATGCCTCATCAGAAGCTGAGGTCTCAAGTGAAGCTGTGAGGAACAAGACTGAAGATATGGGGACTGACTCTGTCCAGGAATCTGTTTCTGTCGAAGACAGCGGCGTGGACGGGTTACGGTCCGGATCAGTAGCTGCAACTCGTGAAGCTCAGGCTGGAATTACGGCGCCCGGAGCCCCAGCAGTGTTCCCGAGTGATACCAAGGATCTGGATAAATCACAAGATGAGATTTTGAGACATCAGGCTGGCATTGGTGAGCGCAAGCGCACTTTCATGGAGTCTACATCGGAGCCACGTCCCAATAAATGGGAAAAGCGGTGTGTCACTCCGTTGCCGCTGCAGACACACGGGAGCTCAGACGGGATGCAGAACGTGGTGGAAGAGAAGAATCCGGCGGGTTCTGAGTATACAGATGCAGCTATCAAGGAGAACTTGAAAGCTGGAATAAATGGAGATATTGGAGACCATAATGATGTGACTGAAGAAGTAGAATGTAAGACTGACGGTAGGGCTTCTGAGCATGTCCTACCAGAAGAGCCTGAAGAAGGGGCTGAAGACATAAAGGACGTCCAACAGGTACAAGATGAAGTGATTACTTCTCAGAAAAAACTCCAAACTGTGATGAAGGAGCGTGATGAGAGCCATGAGCATCTTCTGGAGAAGCTCAATGAAGTAAAGAAGGTTCAAGGGGAACTGGAGAAAAGTGAAAAACCCCCTATACCTTCTGTGATAGTTGGTGACACATGGTCAGTGCACCAGGGACAGGAGGTACGTGAGTTTCTGAGAAAGAGTCAGCAGAAGTGTTCTGATGTGCCGGGTCGTACTTCTCTGGTCAGGCACTATATCGAAACTGAGCCCGGCCCTAAGGTCAAGATGAAACCGTGCCGGATACCCGAGGCCCGCAGAGAGCATAGGCCTGGGAGGGTACAGGGTAGTGCGGATGCTTCAGATGAAGAGAAAGCTGATGTTGGCTATGGCTCAGGTGAAGATACGGATGACAGTAGTGAAGATGAAGCTGATGAAGGCCATGACTGGTCCAGAGTTCGCTGTCTCTTTTGGATTGTTGACCAGCCCTCCGGTCTGGATGACCAGCTGTCACACTGTCTAGCAGATATATATATAAATAATGTCAGTAATCTATCAAGTGGGACAACATTCTATATAACATATAAATAGATAACATTAACATGTATATATAGCATAGTATTACCTGACATAATATCCTGTGGGTAAATACTGAATCCTTTTCACGCTGTCTCTGGCTAGAGGTGGACCGGGTCTATGCTGACCCTAAACTGTGTTCCTGACTAGTCCCTCTACCTGGAGGTACTGTTAATGGTACAGAGGTCCAGGCCGCCAGCGTAAACCCTGTCTCCTATAAATCCCTGACCACTGTAATCTAGTCCTCAGAAGGACCCTGATTACCACCATAGGGAATGGACAGGTAAAGGTTAACCAACAGTAAAGACAAACGAGACAGACAGGGGATAAAGTAAATACTGTCTTGCATACAACATATAAACACAGAGGGAACACCAAAGGTCTAGGAGATAAACTATAAGCAAGTGAGGAGAAACAACAAAGGAACTCTTAGCTTAAGTCTTCTCAGAACCGATCCTATCTGCAGTCTGTATGAATGCTTTCACCGGCATCTAGCACACAGACTGGCAGGAATATAAAGGAAGCTAATTAGTAAATAATCAAAAGCAGCCGGGCGAGGCTGGACCTAGTCTTAGCAAAGAGCTAGGTAAAATTAACTCCCTCACCACCAAACACAAAGTAACAGCAACTCAGCTGCGAGAAGTCAGAATGTGCAATCGCGACGATCCTCGTGGCGATGCACCCATGACAGTACCCCCCCTTCTACGAGGGGCCTCCGGACCCTCAGGGCCAGGTCTGCCCGGGTAAGTTGTGTGGAAGGTCAGAACCAATCGATCTGCGTTAACCTCCGACGCAGGGACCCACGTCCTCTCCTCAGGACCATACCCCTTCCAATGAACCAGGTACTGAAGGGACCGACGATTCAGACGTGAGTCAATGATCTTCAACACCTGAAACTCCAAGCTACCATTGACTACCACCGGAGGGGGGGCAGAGGCGACGGTATAACTGGCGCCACGTACCTTTTAAGCAACGATTTGTGGAACACATTATGGATTTTAAACATAGGAGGGAGGTCCAGACGAAATGCCACAGGATTAACTATAGAACTGATCCTGTATGGACCGATGAACCTGGGACCCAGTTTCCAGGAGGGAACCTTGAGTTTTATATTCTTGGTAGACAACCACACCAGATCGTTCACACATAGGTCCGGACCAGACACTCTCCTCCTATCAGCCCTCCGCTTGAAACGGTTCCCCATAGCACTCAGACCATTCAGCACTCCTCTCCAAACTGAAGCAAGTGAAGATGAGAATCGTTCCTCCTCAGGAACCCCAGACGGACGGGTATGTGGGGTCTTAGAGCGAGCACAAACTCCACATGACGCGACAAAAGTTATTACCTCTTTATTTAAGTTAGGCCACCAAAACCGGCGAGAAAGGAGATCCACAGTTGCTTTACTCCCTGGATGTCCTGCTAAAACAGAATTATGATGTGCCTCGATAACTTTTTGTCTTAACTGATTAGGAACAAACAGTTTCCCTGGAGGTCCTACAGGGGCGTCCCCCTGAGCCTCCAATACCTCCTCCTCAAGCTCAGAGCATACAGCCGACACTACCACTCCCTCCTGTAAGATAGGAACCGGGTCATCCGTCTTTCCGGCCCCTGGGAAACTACGAGATAAGGCATCAGGCGGCAATTTTATTGAGCAGTCATACGCGCGATGAGGAGGCAACTCTTGACACCCCTCCTCTGAGAACACATCCCCCAAGTCCTCCAGAAAAGGAGGCAAGGTCCTAGGCACGACCGCACTGATGACCGTGCTCATGCAGTTATTCTTGCAAAATTCACCCCACTGGCTTATCTCTCTGGATTGCCAATCAATCACTGGGTTATGTTTAGCCAACCAAGGAAGTCCCAACACAATAGAAGTAGGAAGACCCTCCAATACATAACAAGACAACTGTTCTTTATGTATTGCCCCTACTCGAAGGTCTATGTTATGAACAGCTTGTACAAAGCTACCTTGACCGAGAGGTCTGGCGTCAATAGAAAGTATAGGGATCGGTTTGGCCAATACACTCAGTTGCATACCTTGCACCTGGGCAAACCGAGCGTCCACCATATTAGCCCCAGACCCAATATCAAAAAGAACAGAAATCCTCTCAACTCTCGCACCAACCACCACCTCCGCAGGCACGAGAAATTGAGACGGACCTGGGACGAAATACCTACTCCCAGGTTGTTGTCCACCACACAATCTGGGATTAACAGTTTTTCGGTGACTTTTTGCTCAATGAGGCACGGAAGGGACACCCCCCAACAAAATGTCCCTCTCTCCCGCAGAAGAAACACCTTCTTGTCTTGCGGCGCACCGCTGATTCCCTCCTACAAAATGATGTCCCTCCCAACTGCATAGGTTCCTCAGAACAAGCCAGGGTAACCTCAATATAAGGGACTTTAGTAGTGGGTGGAGTCATAACAGGGGGCGGAGTTACCTCGCACCTTCCCCGAAGCCGTCTATCAATGCGAATAGCAAGGGCCATAGCAGCCTCCAGTGACGGAGGAGAATCATACTGAGCCAAAACATCTTTTAATTTGTCAGACAACCCTTGACAAAACTGGCTCCTAAGAGCTGGGTCATTCCACTGAGTATCTGTGGCCCATCTACGGAACTCAGAAGAAAATTCCTCTGCCGGACGATCTCCCTGCTGTATCCTACGTAACTTCGTTTCAGCAAGGGAGACCCGATCCGGGTCATCATACACCAGACCCAGGGCAGCAAAAAATCGATCTACTGACTGGAGGGCCAGGGAACCCGGGGAAGAGAGAACGCCCAGGATTGAGGGTCCCCTTGTAAGAGCGAGATGACAATTCCCACCCTCTGCTCTTCACTCCCCGATGACCGAGGCCGCAGCCGAAAGTATAATTTACATGCCTCCCGGAAGGTAAAAAATTTGTCCCGCCCACCAGTGAACCTGTCTGGGAGAGCAACCTTAGGTTCAGACCTGGTTTGCTCCGGGGGGGACAAAACCTTGGACTTAATGTCCGCAAGCTCCAAGGACAACTTCTGCAACTGCAGGGCAATCTGGGCCACTGGATCCATGGTAGCTGGGGAGAATCTTTAGTATGGCCGGTGAAAATGTCACGCTGTCTAGCAGATATATATATAAATAATGTCAGTAATCTATCAAGTGGGACAACATTCTATATAACATATAAATAGATAACATTAACATGTATATATAGCATAGTATTACCTGACATAATATCCTGTGGGTAAATACTGAATCCTTTTCACGCTGTCTCTGGCTAGAGGTGGACCGGGGTCTATGCTGACCCTAAACTGTGGTCCTGACTAGTCCCTCTACCTGGAGGTACTGTTAATGGTACAGAGGTCCAGGCCGCCAGCGTAAACCCTGTCTCCTATAAATCCCTGACCACTGTAATCTAGTCCTCAGAAGGACCCTGATTACCACCATAGGGAATGGACAGGTAAAGGTTAACCAACAGTAAAGACAAACGAGACAGACAGGAGATAAAGTAAATACTGTCTTGCATACAACATATAAACACAGAGGGAACACCAAAGGTCTAGGAGATAAACTATAAGCAAGGTGAGGAGGAACAACAAAGGAACTCTTAGCTTAAGTCTTCTCAGAACCGATCCTATCTGCAGTCTGTATGAATGCTTTCACCGGCATCTAACACACAGACTGGCAGGAATATAAAGGAAGCTAATTAGTAAATAATCAAAAGCAGCCGGGCGAGGCTGGACCTAGTCTTAGCAAAGAGCTAGGTATAATTAACTCCCTCACCACCAAACACAAAGTAACAGCAACTCAGCTGCGAGAAGTCAGAATGTGCAATCGCGACGATCCTCGTGGCGATGCACCCATGACACCAGCCCTCCGGTCTGGAGAAGAGGGAGGGGATATGTGAGACAGTGAAGGAATATGTGTTGAATGGGGTGTACATTTCACCTAGGTACTGTGCTGTATGGTATAAGGGAAATGTGTGGCTTTGTAAACCTAGTGGTAGAGAAAGGTCACTACACCTTACATTCAGCACACACTTGCAGCTCAGGCCTGAAACCATTCAGCTGTTAATTAGGAGACCAGAAGTAGGTGTCTGCAAACACAGTCAGAGAGCTCGCTTAGTCTGGACAAGGAGTCCCGGCACAAGAAGCAGTCTCCAGGAGTGTGAGCTATCTCAGTCTGGGTGCTCGATGTACCCCGGACACAGGAGTAGTCTCAGTGAGAATCCGATGCGAATAGCGGCTGAATAGGAGGGGAGCTCTCTCAAGTCTGGACGTTGAAGGTGCCTTCAGACACAAGGAGGAGACTCTGTGAACCTCAATGCTGGTAAATGCTGGTAAATGCTGGTAAATGCTGAACATATGTGTTGTTTTGGCCCCGGCTGGTAGAGTCGGGACCCGGATAGATAGGGAAATCTATCTAAGTGTAATTAGTGGCTAGACAAGCCTAGGTCTTCTGTTTATGATTTTGTTTTATATCTGTTTGCTGTGGACTTTAATAAAGCTGGTTGCGGCCAGTTTTCACCAGAACTGCTGTCTGAATGAACTGTTTCCGTGACACTCTGTCTACCCAGACGGCGATCCCAGAGCTATATCCCCTGGAAATGTTACAGCAGGTAAAAGGCAGGTCATTTTACCTGCGGATTTTAGAAAAATCCGCAAGTGAATCCGCAACGTGTGCACGGGGCCTCAGGGTTAGGGTTAGGCTGGGTTCATATTGCATTATGGCAGTCCGTTAGATGGACTGCGTTTCACCGCGGTATAACGCGGTGTAACGCAGTCCGTTAACGCTGCCATTCACCCCATTTGTGTGCGCATCGCACATGTCGTCATTCAGTGACGGAGCCTTGGACGCAGGCTACAGCGTCTGGGCTCCATCACCGCTAGCACAGATGAATCATCGCTGATTCCTCTGCACTAGCGGGTATAGCATAACGCGATCGCGTTATGCTATACCGTTATCAGCCCGTCAACGCTACGTGTTGAACGGGCTGGTAAAACGTAATATGAACCCAGCCTTAGGGTTAGAACTAGGGTTAGGGTTAGAACTAGGGTAAGGGTTGGAATTAGGGTTAGGGTTGGAATTAGGGTTAGGGTTGGGATTAGGGTTAGGTTTTGGTTAGGGTTAGAATTAGGATAAGCATTAGGGGTGTTTTGGGGTTAGGGTTGGGATTAGGGTTAGGCTTGTGGTTAGGTTTATGGTTAGAGTTGGGATTAGGGTTAGGGGTGTGTTGGGGTTAGGGTTATGGTTAGGGTTTGTATTAGGGTTAGGGGTGTGTAGGGGTTAGGGTGGTTGGGTGTTAGGGGTTGGTTGGGTTAGGGTGTTGGTAGGGTTGGAGTTAGAATTGAGGGGTTTCCACTATTTACGCACATCAGGGGGTCTCCATACGCGACATGGCGCCAACATTGATTCCTGCAAGTTTTGCGTTCAAAAAGTCAAACAGTGCTCCCTTTATTCCAAGCCCCGACGTGTGCCCAAACAGTGGTTTACCCCCACATATGGGGTATCAGCGTACTCGGGAAAAATTGCACAACAACTTTGGGGGTCTAATTTCTCCTGTTACTGTTGGGAAAAAAAAAATTGGGGACTAAAAAAGTTATTTTTGTGGAAAAAAAATGATTTTTTTATTTTCACGGCTCTGCGTTATAAACTTCTGTGAAGAACTTGGAGATTCAAAGTGCTTAACACACATCTAGAGGAGTTCCTTGGGGGATCTAGATTCCAAAATGGGGTCACTTGGGGGGGGGGTTTCTACTGTTTAGGCACATCATGGGCTCTGCAAACGTAACATGACACCCGCAGACCATTCCATCAAGTCGGCATTTCAAAACGTCACTACTTCCCTTCCGAGCCTCGACGTGTGCCCATACAGTAGTTTTCTCCCACATATGGGATATCAGTGTACTCAGGACAAATTGGACTACAACTTTTGAGGTCTAATTTCTCCTGTTACCCTTGGGAAAATAAAAAAATTGGGGACTAAAAGATCATGTTTGTGGAAAAAATATGATTTTTTTATTTTCATGCCCCGGCGTTATAAACTTCTGTGTAGCCCTTGGGGGTTCAAAGTGCTCACTACACATCTAGATAAGCTCCTTGGGGGGTCTAGTTTCCAAAATAGGGTCACTTGTGGGGGTTTCTACTGTTTAGGCACATAAGGGGCTCTGCAAACGCAACATGACGCCCACAGAACATTCCATCAAGTCTGCATTCCAAAATGGCGCTCCTTCCCTTCTGAGCTCTCCCATGCGCCAAAACAGTGGTTCCCCCCACATATGGGGTACCAGTGTACTCAGGACAAACTGTAGAACAACTTTTGTGGTCCAATTTCTCCTGTTACCCCTGTGAAAATAAAAAATTGCGGGTTAAAAAAAATCAGTTTTTGAGGAAAAAAATGATTTTTTATTTTCACGGCTCTGCATTACAAACTTCTGTGAAGCACGTGGGGGTTCAAGGTGCTCACCACACATCTAGATAAGTTCCTTGAGGGGTCTAGTTTACAAAATGTGGTCACTTGTGGGGGGTTTCTACTGTTTAGGCACATCAGGGGCTCTGCCCGCCCGCAGACCATTCCATCAAGTTGGCATTTCAAAGCGTCACTACATCCCTTCCGAGCCCTGACGTGTGCCCAAACAGTGGTTCCCCCCCACATGAGAGGTATTAGCGTACTTAGGACAAATTAGACAACAACTTTTGGGGTCCAATTTCTCCTGTAACCATTGTGAAAATAAAAAATAGTGGGCTAAATAATCATTTTTTGAGAAAAAAAATGATTTTTTATTTTCACGGCTCTGCGTTATAAACTTTTGTGAAGCACCTGGGGTTCAAAGTGCTCACTGTGCATCTACATAAGTTCCTTAGGGGGTCTAGTTTCCAAAATGGGGTCATTTGTGGGGGAGCTCCAAAGTTTAGGCATACAGGGGCTCTCCAAACATGACATGGTGTCCGCTAACGATTGGAGCTAATTTTCCATTCAAAAAGTCAAATGGCGCGCCTTCCCTTCTGAGCCCTGCCGTGCGCCCAAACAGTGGTTTATGACCACATATGAGGTATCGGTGTACTCAGGAGAAATTGCCCAACTAATTTTAGGATCCAATTTATACTGTTGCCCATGTGAAAATGAAAAAACTGAGGCTACAAGAAAATTTTTGTGAAAAAAAAAAGTACTTTCTTTTTTTTACGGATCAATTTGTGAAGGACCTGGGGTTTCAAAGTGCTCACTATGCATCTAGAAAAGTTCCTTGGGGGGTCTAGTTTCCAAAATGGGGTCACTTGTGGGGGAGCTCCATTGTTTAGGCACACAGGGACTCTCCAAATGCGACATGGCAGCCGCTAAATATTCCAGCATATTTTCCATTCAAAAAGTCAAATGGCGCTCCTTCCCTTCTGAGCCCTGCAGTGCGCCCAAACAGTGGTTTATGACCACATATGAGGTATCAGTGTACTCAGGAGAAATTGCACAACAAATTTTAGGATCCATTTTATCCTGTTGCCCATGTGAAAATGAAAAAACAGGCTAAAAGGAAATTTTTGTGAAAAAAAGTACTTTCTTTTTTTTACGGATCAATTTGTGAAGCACCTGGGGTTCAAAGTGCTCACTCTGCATCTAGATAAGTTCCTTGGGGGGTCTAGTTTCCAAAATGGGGTCACTTGTGGGGGAGCTCCAATGTTTAGGCACACAGGGACTCTCCAAATGCGACATGGCAACCGCTAAATATTCCAGCATATTTTCCATTCAAAAAGTCAAATGGCGCTCCTTCCCTTCTGAGCCCTGCCGTGCGCCCAAACAGTGGTTTATGACCACATATGAGGTATCTGTGTACTCAGGAGAAATTGTCCAACAAATTTTAGGATCCATTTTATCCTGTTTCCCATGGAAAAATGAAAAAATTGATGCTAAAAGAAAAATTTTGTTGGAAAAATTAAAATGTCCATTTTTTTCTTCCACGTTGCTTTAGTTCCTGTGAAGCACCTGAAGGGTTAATAATCTTCTTGAATGTAGTTTTAAGTAGCTTGAGGGGTGCAGTTTTTATAATGGTGTCACTTTTGGGTATTTTCTGCCATATAGACCCCTCAAAGTGACTTCAAATGTGAGATGGTCCCTAAAAAAAAATGGTTTTGTAAATTTTGCTGTAAAAATGAGAAATCGCTGGTCAACTTTTAACCCTTATAACTTCCTAACAAAAAAAAATGTTGTTCCCAAAATTGTACTGATGTAAAGTAGACATGTGGGAAATGTTATTTATTAACTATTTTGTGTCACATAACTCTCTGGTTTAACAGAATAAAAATTCAAAAATTGAAAATTGCGAAATTTTCTAAATTTTGGCCAAAGTTCCATTTTTTTCACAAATAAACGCAAAAATTATCGACCTAAATTTACCACTAACATGAAGCCCAATATGTCACGAAAAAACAATCTCAGAATCGCTATGATCCGTTGAAGCGTTCCTGAGTTATTACCTCATAAAGGGACACTGGTCAGAATTGCAAAAAATGGCCAGGTCATTTAGGTCAAAATAGGCTGGGTCATGAAAGGGGTTAAACATGTATGCAAGTACCTGGTGTAACATTTCCAGGGGTATTTAGCTCTAGGATCGCTGTCTGGGTAGACAGAATGGCACGGAAACAGTTCATTCAGACAGCAGTTGGGTGAAAACTGGCCGCAACCAGTTTTATTAAAGTCCACAGCACACAGATAAAAACAAAGCATAAACAAAAGACCTAGGCTTGTCTAGCCTCTAATTACACTTAGATAGATGGCCCTCTCTATCTGGGACCCAGACTCTACCAGTCTGTGCCCAAAACAACACATATGATATATGTTACCAGTATGGAGTTTCACAGACACTCCTCTTTATGTCTGAAGGCAACTCCAACGTCCAGACTTGAGAGAGGTCACCTCCTATTCAGTAGTCACCAGCATGGAGTGTCGCAGAGTCTCCTCTTTGTGTCCGGGGTACCTCGAGCACCCAGACAGAGAGAGCCCACCTCCCGGAGTCTCCTTCCGTGCCTGGACTCCTGTCCAGACTGAATGAGCTCTCTGACTGTGCTCCCAAGCACCTACTTCTGGCTTCCTAATCAACACCTGAGTGGGTTCAGGTCTGAGCTGCAAGCGTGTACTGAATGGCAGGTGTAGTGACCTTTCTTTACCACCAGGTTTACAAAGCCACACATTTCGCTCATACCAGTCAGCAAGGTACTTAGGTGAAATATACACCTCATTCACCACATATTCCTTCACTGTCTCACACTGGATAAGAATGAAGTGATTAATGATAATCAGCATGGGTTTGTAACTAATAAGTCATGTCAGACTAACTTAATTTCCTACTATGACAGAATCACTGACTGGGTGGATCAGGGATATGCTGTAGATATAGTATATCTTGACTTCAGCAAAGCATTTGAAAAAGTATCTCATACCATCCTTATTGAAAAAATAACTAAGTATGGAATGGACAAGGCAACTGTTAGGTGGATTCATAACTGGCTTAGTAATCGGACCCAAAGAGTAGTTGTAAATGGCTGCACATCTGTCACAGGGCTGTAGTGGGAAAACGGGATGAGGAACCTGGGCCCCTGAACTGCCCCTCAGGCTAAAGGGGTGCCCTGTCTTTCCTTAACTTGGGGGTACCCTTGAAGGTAGGGAGGCCCAAGTCACCAACCTGTCCCTATCTCCTGTTTAGCCCTGAGCTAAACCCCCAACCCCCTCCGCAGGAGTGAGGGAATAAAGTGAACTGCACCAATATAACAAAAAGAAAAGACAGAAACCTAGGGGACAAGGCAACTAAAAAACAAAACTTAGCTTTCTCTGCTGCTATGCACCGCACAGCAGAGTAAGGCACCAGATCAAGGTAATAGCTGAAGTACCACTACACTCAGCAAGCTCCTGACTCCAGCTTGGTTGGTTTCCAAAGATGAAATGTCTCACCAACAGTCAGCTGAAGCCTCAGGTGACCTTTTAAAGGATGGTGGGAGTGGTCACCACCTGCTCCAGCCAACTCAGCAGCAATGTAATTACACCAGTGGCCACAGGGGGAAAAGACTGACATTAACCCCCGATGGCCTGAAAGGAAAAAAGTTTTAAAATGAAAAGCAAAATCTGCCACAGATCCAAAAATGGATCGTGACAACATCCAGTTGGAGGAATGTCTCAAGTGGGGTACCACAATGCTCTGTCCTAGGCCCTGTGTTGTTCAACATCTTTATCAATGATTTAGATGAAGTAATTGAGGTAAACATTAAATTTGCTGATGACACAAAGCTAGGAGGGATAGCTAATACTAGAGAAGAGAGAGAAAGGATTCAAAAAGATATTAATAAACTGGAGCAGTGGGCAGCTACTAACAGAATGGTTTTTAATAGGGAAAAATGTAAAGTACTACATCTGGACAATAAAAATGAAAAAAGCATATACAGAATGGGAGGAATAGAGCTAAGCAACAGCACATGTGAAAAAGACTTGGGTATACTAATAGATCACAGACTGAACATGAGTCAAAAGTGTGATGCAGCAACAAAAAAGGCAAATACAATTCTGGGATGTATTAACAGAAGCATAGAGTGTAGATCACGTGAAGTCATTATCCCCCTCTACTCCTCTTTGGTCAGACCTCATCTGGAACACTGTGTCCAGTTTTGGGCACCACATTTTAAAAAAGACATCAACAAACTGGAGCAAGTTCAGAGAACAGCGACCAGAGTGGTGACCCGTCTGCAAACCATGTCCTATGAGGAACGGTTTAAAGGATTTAGGAATGTTTAACTTGCAAAAAAGACTGAGAGGAGATTTAATAGCAGTCTACAAATATCTCAAGGGCTGTCACATTGTAGAAGGATTACCTTTATTCTCATTTGCACAGGTAAAGACTAGAAGCAATGGGATGAAACTGAATGGGAGGAGACACAGATTAGATATTAGAAAAAAACTTTTAACAGTTAGGGTAATCACTTAGTGGAACAGGCTGCCACGAGAGGTGGTCAGTTCTACTATGGAAGTCTTTAAACAGAGGCTGGACAGACATCCGTCTGGAAGGAGTTAGTGAATCCTGCTTTGAGCAGGGGGTTGGACCAAATGACCCAGGAGGTCCCTTCCAACTCTACCATTCTGTGATTCTATGAGAAGAGATGAAGAGTGTGAACAGCAATTTTTGAAGACTTACCATAGGTTCTCAATGCAATTTAGGTCTGGACTTTGAGCCATTCAAACACCTGAATATTCTGTGATCTAAACCATTCCATTGTAGCTCTGGCAGTTTGTTTAGGGTCGGTTTCCTGCTGGATGGTAAACCTATGCCCCAGTCTCAAGTTTATTGCAGTCTCTTAACATATTTTCTTCCAGGATTTCCCAGTATTTAGCTCCATCTATGTTCCTATCAACTGTGACATGCAACCTTATCCCAGCTGAAGAAAAGTATTCCTACAGCATAATGCTGCCACCACCATGTTTGATGGTGGAGGTGATGTTTTTTTCAGGGTGATGTGCAGTGTTAGTTTTCCACAACAAATAACATTTTGCAGTTAGCCCAAAAATTATTTTTTAGTCTCATCTGACTAGAGCACCTTCTTCCACATCCTAACTGTGTCCCCTACATGGCATGCGGAATAAGTTTCTTTGGTCAGATGAGACAAAATTAAAACTTTTTGGGCTAAATGCAAAACACTATGTGTTGCAGAAAACTAACACTGCATATCACCCTAAAAACATCATCCCCATCATGAAACGTGGTGATAACATCATGCTGTGGGATGCTTTTATTCAGCATGGACAGGGAGCTTGTTAGAGTTGATAGAAAGATGGATGGAGCAAAATACAGGGCAATCCTGGTAGAAAATCTGTTAGAAACTGCAAAAGACTTGAGACAGAGGCTTTGGTTCACCATCCAGCAAGACACTGAGCCTAAACATACTGCCAATGGAATGGATTGGATCAAAGCATATTCACGTGTTTGAATGGCCCAGTCAAGTTCCAGACCAAAAATTGCTGTTCACAGACGCTCTGCTCTCCAATCTTACTGAGCTAGAGCTAGTTTTCAAAGAAGAATGAGCACAAATCTCAGCCTCTAAATGTGCAGAACTGGTAGAGACATACCCCAACAGACTTGCAGCAGTAATTGCAGTGAAATATGGTCCTACAAAGTATTGCACATTGCAGTTTTCAGATTTGTTTTTTAACAATATTTAGAAAGCTATGCATCATTCCCTTTACACTCCACAAATACTTGCTACTTTGTGTTGGTATATCACATAATATCCCAGTAAAATACATTTCAGTTTGTGGGTGTAAAGTTAAAAAATGTGTTAACATTCTTGGGGTGTGAATACTTTTTCAAAGCACTGTATCAAGTAAAAAGTAGTTCAAAGTAAACCTCCCCTTTAAGCAGCTGGGGTATCATGACGCTATTCAGTTTGACAAAGACGGACCAGTTGTTATTTGTGATTGAGTGACAAGCTGGCTACTTAAGACTGGAACAGCTGGTGACATAAGTGGTTTCAGTGTGGTCTGAAACCATTTTTTACAGTTATTCATATCATGTTATTATTTATTTTGAAAGATGCGCACATATGGAAATCTTGAATTTTGACCATATCTCTCGTATGGCGCCAAATATAACACAATATTGTTTACTAAGGCTACTTTCACACATCAGGTTTTCACAATCGGGCACAATCTGTCAAAGTTTAAAAAAGACGGATCCAGCTCAGATTGTGAAAAACTGATGCAACGGATCAATTTTGGGGCTAAATGCAAAATTTTATTTGTTGTAGAAAACTAACACTGCACATCACCCTGAAAAAACATCCCCACCTTCAAATGTGGTGGCAGCATCATGCTGTCAGAATACTTTTCTTCAGCTGGGATAAGGTAGCTGGTCGGAGTTGATGGGAACATAGATAGAGCTAAATACTAGGCAATCCTGGAAGAAAAACTGTTGGAGGCTGCAAAAAATTGAAACTGAGGTGTAGGTTCACCTTCCAGCAGGAAACCGACCATAAACAAACTGCCAGAGCTACAATGGAATGGTTTAGATCACAGCATATTCATGTGTTTGAATGGCTCACTCAAAGTCCAGAGCGAAATCCCATTGAGAATCTGTGGTAACTTGGCAAGGCTTGGAAATTGCTGTTCACAGACGCTCTCCATCCAATCTCATTGAGTTAGAGCTAGTTTGCAAATAAGAATGGATAAAATTTTCACCCTCTAAATGTGCAAAGCTGGTAGAGACATACCCCCAAAGACTTACAGCAGTAATTGCAGCAAAAGGTGGTCCTACAAAGTTTCCGACTACAGGGGGCTGAATACAATGCATGTCACAATTTTCAGATTTATATTTTTTAAATATTTAGAAAACCATGTATCATTTCCTTTATATTTCACAAATTATTGCTACTTTGTGTTGGTATATCACAGAAATCCCAATATAATACATTTAAGTTTGTGGGTGAAACATGAACTTTTTCAAAGCACTGTAAGTCAGTTACCCCCAAAATGTTTCACGGCTGATCTGGGATGGCACATAAAATTGATAAATAACCAAATTACCGGCATTCATCTTGCCATTGTCCCTTTGCACCCCTAATAATGGCAGTTCATCTGTGAAACATGTTGGAGGGCATGAGTCATCACCCTTTTAATTATCAATGATTAGCCAACCTGAAATTTACAGTGAATATTGATGGAGGCTGCAGACCATGGCTGGTTTCACTCATTATTAGGGCTCACTCTGACAAGTGCTATCTGATGTTTCATTGAATAGCACTCGCTCCAATGTTCTACTATGGAGCAGTGCCAACTAGCGTTTTTGTCATCTGGAGCCAGCATGAGAAAAAAAAATCGATGTATGCTGCGATTGGCAGCGTACTTGGACCCTATACAAGTCTATGGGTGCATGCAAAACATCGGACTGCACCCAGATGTCACCCAAGTGCAGTGTGATTAACGCAGACACTGGCAATGGAGGAGATGGAGAAATTACTTTCTCCATCTCCTCCGCACATGTGCTGCGATTCTATCATGCAGTAGGATTGGAGCACATTACCATGACACTTAGCTCACGCTCGCAGCAGAGTTTGAGACGAGTGTCATTAGCATATCACATCAGATTCTCTCTCATCTGATACTAAACGCTAATGTGACCTCGGCCTTACTGCTATACCGCAGTTTCAGCACATTTTGAATAATATGAATGTGGATTCCTGATCTTAGTTATTGTAACGTGTATGTTGTTAATCAATTGTGTATGTTGTTTGGTAATATGTTGCCTGCAAAAGGCATTGGGGTCTTTTGTGAAAATACACTTAGAATAAATCTTCATTTATACATTTTTATGTTTAGAAACATAAAAGTGTGAATATTTACAAACAATTGTGATTCAACCCATCCGTACTATCTTTTTCAGTGTCACTATACCACTTTACACAACTGTACTTTTTACCCACAGTAAAATAATAACTTATACTCACTTCCGGTGTCTACTTTCCGTACCCACTGTAAATAACTGTACACCACACTATACTTTTTGCCTACAGTTGTAATGAAAGGCATAATTGACTATTGGTACTCTTGTATCTGCAGATAATATGCCAGTAGTCAGTGCTGATTGACAATCTATCATGTGGATAGGTCAGTTGTTATTCTTCCAGTTACATGCAGCCTTTAATAGATTGTGAAAACTGTGTGCAGACATACAAACATTATTAAGAACATTTGTCATTTGTCCCCATACAATTTCCTTTAATGTTACATCTCCTGCTTACACAAGGAAATGTGCGCATAACCAACAATGATTTTTAGATTCGCATTAAAGATGTTTACTTTTTAAGTCCGTTACTGCTGAAAATACATACAAAGATTTCAGTATGGAATAAGTTACATCTATCGGTGGTGGGTAGGGTGAACCACCTTAAGATGATCGTGATGCCGCAGCTATTGTATCTGCTACATAACTCCCCTGTTTGGCTTCCGTTATATAGGTTTCGTAGGATTAAATCATTTATTTGGGGATCTAGTATGGGGTGGAAAGAGCTCGAGGCTCAAACGGGAAATACTGCAGTGGCTGAAGGAAGAGGGCGCTCCCTAATCCCTGGATATATTTTCTATCTGCACAATGTCAGCACCTCAAAGGATGGGGGGAGGTATTAGGGAAGGGACGGATACCTAGTAGTTTGAGGTATCTAATTAAGAATTTACTGCTGAGTATGGGTCTAGAGGCGGGACTATTAAAAAAAATTGGGATCTCAGTATCACACCATTGATCCTATTCATAAAGTATGGCAGAAAACTAAACAGATTAGGGGGGTAACGGGTTTTACTAGGTTTTCACCTATCTGGGATAATAGCTATTTCCAAGAGTTTAGTCTTATGGAAGGTTTTGGGGTGTAGAAATAGGGGGGCATTAATCTGAAAGGTCAATTAATTTACCAGGGGAAGCTTAAATCATTTGAAATGTTACAGGAGGAATTTCAGCTCCCCGGGTTGGATCTTTATCAGTATAGACGGATTCAACATGCAATTCAGTCTCAAAGTAGAAGAGCGCACATAGTGGTACAAACGGATCTCACGCTAGACTTTATACTTAAAGGTAGTGGGACGAGGGCGGCAATATCAGAAGTATATAGTGATCTGTTACATGCATTCTTGGGAGATTACCCTATCAAAGCTAAAAGAAAGTGGGAATTGGATTTGGGGGAAATAAACGATGATAGTTGGGAATCTATTTTGGAGTATGTACCTAAATATCTATGAGTGAACCTGGGAGACTGTCCCAACTATATGTGATCCATAGGGTGTATAGAACCCCTGACATGTTATTTAAGGCTGGGCTGACTACACTAGGTGTTCTCAATCTCAGGCAGGTATAGTACTTATGTTATGGTGTTGTCCCAGACTGTCAGCCTTTTGGATTGTGGTGCTGAACGTATCGGAATGGTGTATGGGTGTGTGATCCCTAGGGACCCGCTGGTATGTGTATTGGGATACATGGAGAACATAATAACTAACAGTACAACCAAAATCGCAATTGCAAGACTGTTATTTATTGCAAGGAAATTTATTGCTAAATATTGGATTAGAGAGGAGCCTGCGTCCAGACGTGAATTTATTGCCCAATCGGAATATATAATTGAACTGGAGAAAAGCATTTATACCAAGAGAAATAAGCTGGAATTATTCCATAAACTATGGCAACCGTGGCTGGACAGGACTCACTAATGTTGCACCAGTATACTGGACTGTTGAGTTTAATTTGCGGTAAACTGAATTAATATTGGCCATTGATGGCCATGGACGAGTTGATGTCTGATCTTGGTATGGTCTCCATGAGGGTGGGGGGAAGGATTGGGGATTGGTTGTTTATTGGTAAAATGAGTATGGATATAGGATATTTAATATCAGTTTCTACTGTCTTTGTGTTTAATAAAAATTTATCTGATTTAAAAAAAAAAAAGATGTTTACTTGAGTTAAAATCTTACCTCTTGGTTCTGGTTGCTACATTTTTATACATATAGGATATCGTTGGAAAGCTTAACTGACTGAATCAATTGTGATTTCACAGCAGTTACCTGATGGAATAAGTCGATTGAAGCAAAAAGTCAGCAAGGTCTGGGTAGGATAAAGCCGCTATAACTGGTTATGTCAGGAGACCTGCTTGGATCTTAAATAGAATGCCCTATTTATTGATTCAGTTGGCAGCTGTACGCATCATGTATGAAGTTTAAATATACAATTTATTTCCAGTTTTTAACACTTAAACTCTTTTTTTCTTTCTTTTTACCCAGGTCTGAAAAAAAATTTGACTCCAACTCAGGTATGATTGATTTTTTAAGTACTCTTACATTAACTACATAGGTTTCATTGGAGTACTAACCCATGAAGCTTGTCAAAAAACTTACCTGGTAATTCTTTTCAGATGACAGGGACTTATCAATAAGCATACAGCATGTCTCAATGGACAAACCACTGTAACCAAGTCTGAACGGGTTACGTGTAGATTATGTCATTGATGTCTGTAATAAAACATGCTGTCAAATCGTGCAAATTATTTTGATGGACCATGCGTATGAGTTTTTACAGAAAGCTGGATATACACATATTTCGGCTTACAGTTATCTCTTCCGATTGCTCCAAACACACAATACTCACAAAAAATTGGGGATATTTGGCTTTCGGGCAAAATATCAGGATGAACCAAAAATGCACTTTAACCTTTTCACATGAACTTAATGTGACCTTCTGTAAACTTTTGAATGCACATGTCCCATTGTTCAATGTTTCAGTACTTTTTGCACAATTTGCTGTTCTTTAACAAGGACCTTAATGGCAGAATTCACAACAGGTGTTTGATGCATGAATTGGCCAATAAATTTCGGAGTTTAATTAGAATTGGTATTTAAACAGTCCTCCACATCATGCTGTTCACATTTTGATATCATGAGACCAAGACAACACCTAACAATTGATCATCTGTATTTTGCCATTGCGAGGCTTCAAGCAGGATGTTCTCAGACGGAAGTGGCCACTGAGCTTAGAGGGTCATAGGGTGTCATCACCGGGTTGCAACAGCGATACAGAGAGACTGGAAGAGTCACAGGAAGGCTGAGAAGTGGACGTTCTTTGGCCACATCCCACACTTATGACCGCTTCATTGTGACCAATGCCTTCGGTACCGGATAATGAATGCCACACAACTCGAGGCACATTTAAGGAAGCTGAGAGACAGCCGAGTGTCACGTGAGACAATTCTAAACCATTTACATCAGCGTGGTCTGTGTGCTAGGTGACCTGCAATGGTACCTTACCACACCACCAGGCACAGGCATCATCTACGCTGTACAAAGGACCAGTGGGCCTCAGTGATGTTCACTGATGAATGTCGATTCACGCTGAGCAGAAATGATGGCTTCTGTTGGCAGACGTCAAGGAGAGTGCTGTGCATCAGACACTGTTTTCACCAGACGAGCCTTTGGTGGTTGTGGTGTTACACTGTGGGCAGGTATGTCTAGTCAATACAGAAATGCCCAACGCTTTGTGAATGGTAGAGACAAGCCCCTACTACTTGAATAACATCATTAATTCAGTCTTGCTTCTGCACGAACAACACAGGCCTAATTTTAGACAACAATGATCCTGCTCATAAAGGTCGCATCATTAGGGAATGGCTGCTTGAGACTGGGGTGTTGTGAATACTTTGGAGGCGACTTCTGAGCTGGGGCTCCCTCCAGTGGTTGCTGAGGGTAATGAACTAATTACTGAATGGCCTTCAGCTGGCTCTGAATGGTATGATATAAGTGACCTGAGTTCCCATCAGCCTTGCCGGTACTCAATTGTTCCTCCTGGTCTTGCTTGGAGCACAGCTTGCTTTCCTCCTCTCATTCAGATAAGTGTTTTGTTGTTTTTTTTTCCTCTGTTGGATTTTTACTGCTGGTTTGCTGCTTGCAGTGGTCTGCAGCCTGGTCCCCTTTTGGGGTCTGGCGCTGCAATTGTGCTCATTATGTGTTTTCACTTTTGCTTTGTTCCTTTGTCATTTTTTATTTGCTAAGTTGTTGTGAGTTACACCAGAGATCTGATTTAGGTGGTAGAGATTGTGTGATCTCAGGTTTTTTGTTAATCAGAAGTGTTGGTATTTTTGTCAGGGTTGTTTTGGGTTGCAGTCAGAATTCTTTCCTATACTATTCTATCTAGTAAAGCAAAAAAGCAGTCATAAAGTCTAAAAATTAGCTTTTATTGATACAAAATTCATATAAAAAGTGACATAACACAGACAGAAGGCATTAAAGGGGGAAAATGGCGTACACCGACTACACACATATAAACTAGCCAGAAGGGCCACAGGGTACCGCAGAAACCTTACATGAGAATAATCTACGGTAATTCCAGATCATAGACAAAAGGCATGCCAAAGCTGCATTGATACAAACCCACCATAGCTCAAGTGAGCTCAAAGAGTTAATCAAACAAGGTAAGTACCTTACATATGGAAAAAATAGCATATAAAATGCATATCAATTAACAACTATCATTGGTGGTAAGCATGTCAGTAAATGCTGCCAAATAGGAAAATCCCATCAGCAGCATGCTCAATAGCAGGCACATAAATTAAGGCAGGGTGAAATACATGATCACTCACATCATATAATTACCTAAGTAGGCAGAGGTCAGCGGTCCCGTCTGCAATTTTTTCTTAATTTTAAAAGTCATGCAATCTAATAAAACAGCACACCTCTCTTGTCTAACATGACACATGAGCATTAAGCAGAATGTCTACATATGCACATATGGATTTCACAGTCATACATGAGAAGTTACTCATAGAGAGCAGTTAAACTTGCACATACCATGTGGTTGTGAGCAAAAGCTTTATGTTATCAGGTGAGAGAGCAGAATTTGTGATGGATATATTAAAGCAAGTGTTGTATTCTCCTGATCCCTTCACTTTAAATTACTTGAGGCCACATAATGTCACCAAATGCTTTGAAGTAGTTTTTTTTAACTTTTTACTCAAATGGAGCCAAAGGAAAGACGTTGCATAAGATAATAAAACATACAATACTTACCTGATAAATGTGTCGCCTTCCTAGCACCGCTCCTCTGGAGCACCTTCCCCAGCTATACCATCAATGACCACGCACATGACCCCTGTAGCCAGGCACAGGCCTCAGCATCCCTGTTGGTCTAGAGTAATGAAGGAGGTTATCATTTAAATCCCTGGTGATTTTAGGTAATAGAGAGGTTTATAGATAAGGGCCAGGTGGTCTAGCTTCATATTGATATCCCTGTTGGTCTTGTAGTAAAAAGATTAATACTCTTAATGCTGCTAGTGTAGGACAGTAGAACACCTTGTTATAAATTTCCAAGTGGTCTATAGCTGTCAAGAAGTTATTCACCTTCCTAGGCTCCAGCCATATCTCAGACTAGGCGTTCTATTTCATCTTCTTGCTGTGTACTGAGAACACTGATTAGATTTTACATCCCGAGATTCTTTGTGGTTGCTTTTTCCAGTCTATAAAGCCGACATGTGAGACTTCTTTCTGTTTCAAATTGTCAATGTTCACTAGAGAAATGCACAAAAACAATTATTTTATTTCATTATTAGTGCATGTTCACACACAACGATTTTGCTGCAGATTTTTCTCCACCAAAAAGTGTTGGCAAGAAAAATGTGTGCAATACACACATTTGTGACACATTTTTTTTGTGTTTTTGTGTCCGGTTTTTCCCATTCATTTGAATTGGTGAAAAGCGGTACAAAAACCCTAAAAGAATTGACATGCTGCAGATTTCCAAAATCACTCAGCAGCTCAAAAAATACAAGGAAAAATATGCAGCGTGCGAATGAGATTTTTAAAAATTTTCATTTACTTTGCTGGTACTGTAAAATGCAGTATTTTTTCAGCAATAAAATCGTGCAAAAAAACACTGCAAAAACGCCACATTTGAACACCCCTTAGACATAATATTTTAGTCCAATGCTATCAGCATCAAGAATTTTAATTGTTTCACTATGCCTTTGTGGGGCCGAGCAGCAGATTACCATTGGTTCATTTACAAAGTTCACATTTCCGCTGGACTGTGAACTTTCTGAGCACACATCAACTCTTCTTTAGGGTGAGTTTCCACGATCAGTAAACGCTGCGTGTTTGGCACTGTACGCTGGCGCAGCGCCAAACACGCAACGTCCAGATGTTACAGCATAGTGGAGGGGATTTCAAGAAATCCCCTCTCCACTATGCGTAACAACACGCAGGCGGAAGACCTGCGTATCCGGACATGCTGCGCGTCTTTTCAGACCGCAGCATGTCCTCGCGTGTTGCGGCAACGGTGCGTCGCCGCAACAGAATATTACACAGGGCTATGCAGCCCTGCGTTCTTTCCGGAGGTGTTCCGGAGGTGTCCTGAACACCTCCGGAAAGAGCGCGTGTCAGAAAGTGGGCGGAGCTTAGACGGAGCGGAATTTCCGCTCCGTCCAAAGCGCTGTGGTTCCGGACCGTGGAACCACAGCCTTAAAATGCAGGAAGTTTGGATGCTTGCCCATTTATAAAATGCTGGCAAACTTTGCCCAATGTTAATTATTGTTGCCCTGATAGTAACCAGTAATATAGGTGGCCACTCTTAACTTCCTTAATGATTAGTTTGCCCTCTTAGTAGGATTAACACCTATTGGTTGATGTGTTTTTATGCTTCTTTCCTAAAAATTCTATAATGATTGCCATTTAATAATTCCATAGTAATTGTGTTCATTTCCAAGATTTCTTTCTGCTGCTGACAGTCAATATTTATGTAGTGTTCTACGAAACAGTATCTATGTCAAAATGCTAGGCCAAGGCCATTCTTATTATGGTGGGTGCACAATATTGTGTAATGATGTGCATGTGGTAACTATAGTGTATTTTAGTATGTTTTATATCACTAAAATAAGCAAGAAAAAAATTTAAACAGTTATTAGGCCCTGAAAGAGTAAAATATATAGTGGCACTTACGTAATTTGCATTCTCTTGACTGTATATAATAAATTTGGACTAATGAGAAATTATAGGAGAGAGGTGACTTCCAAAATCCACCAGGTGCATATAGCCTTCATTAACAAGTCTGAGCTACAACCTGCTACCATGAAATCATAAGGAAAATTTAGGGGCCTGGATTTAATTAGACCTCCATGTGCATCTACAGAAAACACAAATTATATACAATCACATTCAGCTTTCTAAGTGTTATAGCTTGCAAGAGTTGTTTAAATTTAATTGTTAATGAACAATGCAGAAAAGCATAAGACAAGGCCAGCCACTATAGTGTTAAATTAATGAGCAGGTGCATGTACTCTATCGTCAATATATAGGCAGCTACATACATTAGCACATGAAAGTTTGTGTACCCCTTAGAATTTTCCATATTTAAGGATTCATTTGATTTAAAACTACATCAGATTTTCACACAAGTCTTAAAAGTAGACATAGAACCAAATAAAACCAATGAGTCAAAAATATTACATTTTGTAATGTTTTAAAATGATCCACATGCCTAGGAGTGGCACAAGTATGTGAACCTTTGCTTTCAGTATTTGGGGTGACCCCCTTGTGCAGCAATAACTACATGTGCTTAAAACAAAATTAGAATATCATCAAAAAGTTAATTTATTTCAGCTCTTCAATACAAAAAGGGAAACTCATATATTAACCCCTCTCTGACATCTGACGTACTATCCCGTCCATAAAACCCGTGACAATCTGACCACGGACGGAATAGTACGTCATAGCGATCAGCTGCGCTCCTGGGGGAAGCGCAGCTGATCGCCGCCGGCTGTCAGCTGATTATCACAGCTGACACCCGGGACTGTGTGCCAGGAGCGGTCACGGACCGCTCCCGGCACATTAACCCCTTGCACACCGCGATCAAACATGATCGCGGTGTACTTGGGGCACAGGGGAGGATCGCGCAGGGAGAGGGCTCCCTGCGCGCCCCCCTGAGACCCTCAGAACAGCGCGATGTGATCGCGCTGTTCTGAGGGCTTCCTCCCTCCCAGGACCCGGATCCAAGATGGCGCCGAGGTCCTGGAGGGAGGCGGCTTCCTCAGTGCCTGCCGAGAGCAGGCACTGAGAAGCCTGCAGAGCTGCCTGTGAGATCGCTGGTCTCACAGAGTGCTGTGCACACTGTGAGACCAGCGAGCTGACATTTTACAGTGATGTCCCACCCTGGGACAATGTAAAAAAGTAAAAAAAATAAAAATAAACGTGTAAAAAAAAAATTCCAAAATAAATAAATAAAAAAAAATAAATATTCCCCAATAAATTCATTTCTTCCTGTAAATAAAAAATATAAAACAATAAAAGTACACATATTTGGTATCGCCGCGTCCGTAACGACCCCCCCTATAAAACTGTCCCACTAGTTAACCCCTTTAGTGAACCCCTTAAAAAAAAATATAAAAACAAAGCAAAAAATCAGTTCTTTATCATCATACCTCTGAACAAAAAGTGGAATAACACGCTATCAAAAAGACTGATATAAATAAACATAGTACCGCTGAAAACGTCATCTTGTCCCGCAAAAAACGAGCCATCACACAGCATCATCAGCGAAAAAATAAAAAAGTTATAGCTCGCAGAATAAAGCGATGCAAAAATAATTATTTTTTATATAAAATTGTTTTTATTCTATAAAAGCGCCAAAACATAAAAAAATGATATAAATGAGGTATCGCCGTAATCGTACTGACCCGAAGAATAAAACTGCTTTATCAATTTTACCACACGCGGAACGGTATAAACGCCTCCCCCAAAAGAAATTCATGAATTGCTGATTTTTGTTCATTCTAACCTCCCAAAAATCGAAATAAAAAGCGATCAAAAAATGTCACGTGCTCAAAAATAGTACCAATAAAAATGTCACCTCGTCCCGCAAAAAATAAGACCTCACATGACTCTGTGGGCCAAAATATGCAAAAATTATAGCTCTCAAAATAAGGTGATGCAAAAACTATTTTTTGCAATAAAAAGCGTCTTTTAGCGTGACAGCTGCCAATCACAAAAACCCGCTATAAATAGTGAATCAAACCCCCCTTTATCACCCCCTTAGTTAGGGAAAAATAATAAAATTAAAAAAATGTATTTATTTCCATTTTCCCATTAGGGTTAGGGTTGCGGCTAAAGTTAGGGTTAGGGTTGGCGCTAAAGTTAGTATTAGGGTTATGGTTGGGATTACGGATAGGGTGTGTTAGGGTTAGGTTTGTGGTTAGGGTTGGGACTAGGGTTAGGGGTGTGTTGGGGTTAGGGTTGGAGTTAGAATTGAGGGGTTTCCGCTGTTTAGGCACATCAGCGGCTCTCCAAATGTGACATGGCGTCTGATCTCAATTCCAGCCAATTCTGCGTTGAAAAAGTCAAACGGTGCTCCTTCCCTTCTGACCTCTGCCATGCGCCCAAACAGTAGTTTACTCCCACATGGGTATCAGCGTACTCTGGACCCTAAGAGTTATTGTGCAATTTGTCCTATTTCTTCTGTTACCCTTGGGAAAATAAAAAACTGGGGGCAGAAATATAATTTTTTTTTAAAAAAAATGATTTTTTTTGTTTTTACGGCTGTACGTTATAAACTTCTGTGAAGCACTTGGGGCTTCATAGCGCTCACCACACTTCTAGATAAGTTCCTTGTGGGGTCTATTTTCCAAAATGGGGTCACTTGTGGGGGTTTCCACTGTTTAGGCGCATCATGGGCTCTGCAAACGTAACATGACACCCGCAGACCATTCCATCAAAGTCTACAATCCAAAACGTCACTACTTCCCTTCCGAGCCCCAACGTGTACCCATACAGTAGTTTTCTCCCACATATTGGGTATTCGCGTACTCAGGACAAATTGGACAACAACTTTTGGGGTCCAATTTCTCCTGTTACCCTTGTGAAAATAAAATATTGGGGCAAAAAAAATAATTTTTGTAAAAAAAAAATATTTTTTATTTTTACGGCTGTTCGTTATAAACTTCTGTGAAGCACTTAGGGGTTCAAAGTGCTCACCACACATCTAGATAAGTTCCTTGTGGGGTCTATTTTCCAAAATGGGGTCACTTGTGGGGGTTTCCACTGTTTAGGTGCATCAGGGGCTCTCCAAATGCGACATGATGCCCCCAGAGCATTCCATCAAAGTCTGCAATCCAAAACGTCACTACTTCCCTTCCGAGTCCCAACGTGTACCCATACAGTAGTTTTCTCCCACATATTGGGTATCAGCGTACTCAGGACAAATTGTACAACAACTTTTGGGGTCCAATTTCTCCTGTTACCCTTGTGAAAATAAAATATTTGGGGCGAAAAAAATAATTTTTGTAAAAAAAAATATATTTTTGTTTTTACGGCTGTACGTTATAAACTTCTGTGAAGCACTTGGGGCTTCATAGCGCTCACCACACATCTAGATAAGTTCCTTGTGGGGTCTATTTTCCAAAATGGGGTCACTTGTGGGGGTTTCCACTGTTTAGGCGCATCAGGGGCTCTCCAAATGCGACATGACTCCCCCAGACCATTCCATCAAAGTCTACAATCCAAAACGTCACTACTTCCCTTCCGAGCCCCAACGTGTACCCATACAGTAGTTTTCTCCCACATATTGGGTATCAGCGTACTCAGGACAAATTGGACAACAACTTTTGGGGTCCAATTTCTCCTGTTACTCTTGTGAAAATAAAATATTGGGGACGAAAAAATCATTTTTGTAAAAAAAAATAAATAAATTTTATTTTACGGCTGTACGTTATAAACTTCTGTGAAGCACTTGGGGTTCAAAGTGCTCACCACACATCTAGATAAGTTCCTTGAGGGTCTAGTTTCCAAAATGGTGTCATTTGTGGGGGTTTTCACTGTTTAGGCAGATCAGGAGCTCTCCAAACACGACATGGCATCCAGCCAATTCTGCGTTGAAAAATCAAACGGCACTCCTTCCCTTCCAAACTCTGCCATGCACCCAAACAGTGGTTTACCCCCACATATGGGGTATCAGCGTACTCAGGACAAATTGCACAATAACTTTTGGAGTCTTGTTACCCTTGGGAAAATAAAAATTGGGGTGAAAAGATCATTTTTGTGGAAAAAATATGATTTTTTAATTTTACAGCTCTACGTTATAAACTTGTGTGAAGCACTTGGGGGTTCAAATTGCTCACCAAAGATCTAGATAAGTTCCTTAGGGGGTCTAGTTTTCCCAAATGGGGTCACTTGTGGGGTGTTTCCACTGTTTAGGCACATCAGGGGCTCTCCAAATGCAACATGGCGTCCAATCTCAATTCCAGCCAATTTTGGTTGGAAAAAGTCAAATGGTGCTCCTTCCATTCCGAGCTCTGCCGTGCGCCCAAACAGTGGTTCCCCCCCACATATTGGGTATCAGCGTACTCAGGACAAATTGGACAACAAATTTTGTGGTCCAATTTCTCCTGTTACCCTTGGGAAAATAAAAAAATAGTGACTAAAAATAATTTTTGTGGGAAAAAAATAGGATTTTTTATTTTCATGCCCGGGCATTATAAACTTGTGTGAAGCACTTGCGGGTTCAAAGTGCTCACCAAAGCTATAGATAAGTTCCTTAGGGGGTCTACTTTCCAAAATGTGGTCACTTGTGGGGGGTTTCTACTGTTTAGGCTCATCTGGGGCACTGCAAACGGAACATGACCCCCATCAACGTCTGCATTCCAAAACGTTACTCCTTCCTTTCCAAACCCTGCCGTGCGCCCAAACAGTTTCCCCCCCACATATTGGGTATCAGCATACTCAGGACAAATTGGCCAACAACTTTTGGGGTCCAATTTCCTTGGGAAAAATCAAAAATTTGGGACTAAAAAATCATTTTTGTGGAAAATTGTTTCTTTTTTTTTTTCACACCCAGGCATTATAAACTTTTGTGAAACACTTGGGGATTCAAAGTGCTCACAACAGATCTAGATAAGTTCCTTAGGGGTCTAGTTTCCAAAATGGTGTCACTTGTGGGGGGTTTCCACTGTTTAGGCGCATCAGGGGCTCTCCAAACGCGACATGGCGTCCGATCTCAATTTCAGCCAATTTTAGTTTGAAAAAGTCAAACGGCGCTCCTTCCCTTATGAGCTCTGCTGTGCACACAGACAGTGGTTTTCCCCCACTTATGGGGTATTGGCGTACTCAGGAGAAATTGCACAACTTTATCTGTCCATTTTCTTCTTTTACCCTTGTGAAAATAAAAAAAAAGTTTGTAAAAGATCGTTTTTGTGGCTAAAAAGTTAAATATTCATTTTTTCTTTCCACGTTGCTTCAGCTCCTGTGAAGCACCTGAAGGGTTAATAAACTTTTTGAATGTGGTTTTGAGTACCTTGAGCGGTGCAGTTTTTAGAATAGTGTCACTTTCGGGTATTTTCTGCTATATAGACCCCTCAAAGTGACTTCAAATATGAGGTGGTCCCTAAAAAAAATGGCTTTGTAAATTTTGTTGTAAAAATGAGAAATCGCTAGTCAACTTTTAACCCTTATAATTTCCTAATAAAAAAAAATTTTGATTCCACAATTGTGCTGATGTAAAGTAGACATGTGGGAAATGTTATTTTATAACTATTTTGTGTGACATATTTCTCTGTTTTAAGGGAATAAAAATTCAAAGTTTGAAAATTGCAAAATTTTCAAAATTTTCGCCATATTTGCATTTTTTTCAAAAATAAACGCAAGTTATATCGAAGAAATTTTACCAATAACATGAAGTACAATATGTCACAAGAAAACAGTCTCAGAATCGCGCAGATCCGTTGAAGCGTTCCAGAGTTATAACCTCATAAAGAGACAGTGGTCAGAATTGTAAAAATTGGCCCGGTCATTAACGTGCAAACCACCCTTGGGGGTGAAGGGGTTAAAAACAGAGTGATCTATTTCAAGTGTTTATTTTATGTTAATGTTGATGATTATGGCTTACAGCCAGAGGCGTAGCTAGGGTTTGGGTTTAGGGGGGGCGAAACATCTGAGTGGGCCCCTAACCAGAGAACCTCAGCAAATGACCGCGCTGTTGCCAAAAATAATCTATATATAAAAAGACCAATATTGATATCACCGCCATATGGTCAGTGGTAAATAATACCAGTCCTACAGAACATATAAGAGATCATAGCAGAGGTTACAGATAGTGACTTACCGCTGATGTTCTTTCTGATGGAATCGTTCACTTTTCATGTCTTTTCCATCTGGCCCAGACCGACATGACGACTCCTATAGCCAGGACTCATCTGCAGAGAATACAACAAAGACACGTTTCACTTCTCATATTTTCAGTACTGTCACGGTCACCAATTGGACTATTCTCAACCTGCACAAACTCCTCATCCTGCTGATACCCCAATACTGAGCCACTGCTGCCGTATGTGTCCCTATTACTGCACCTGATACCCCAATGCTGAGCCGCTGCTGCCATATGTGTCCCTATTACTGCTACTGATACCCCAATGCTGAGCCACTGCTGCCGTATGTGTCCCTATTACTGCACCTGATACCCCAATACTGAGCCGCTACTGCCATATGTGTCCCTATTACTGCTCCTGATACCCCATGTAATGTATGTAGTACAGTTCATATAGCGTCTTGTGCTTGGGTGCGATGAAAACACAGGAGTCACAGGTTTGATATAGAAAAGTCCTGTATTACTTCATACAAGTTGGCAGAAATAGTCACACAGTTTGCAGACACAGAAACAGGAGACACAGCAGGCCAGAGTAATCCAAGCTCAGCAATCACTCTCCAATACAGATTCAGGATCTTCTTCTCTGTTACCATAAGTCCATGCAAACGTGGGTCTTTCAAAGAGCAGGGTTCAGAGTCCACAAGTGCTTCAGAGTTCCTCAGTAGGAATAGCTGGAGTACAAGGTCCAAGGCTTACAGGAGTCAAGTCACAGGTTCACTGCAGGCTAGATTCTGAAGCACTGATTGCTCAGCTGTGGCTGCTTAAGAAGCAAAGGAGAGAATCAGGGCGGGAACATGCAAGCTGGAAACTCCATTTTGACTGAGGGCAAGATAGCTGCAGCAAGACAGAAAGTAAAATGGCTGACGAACAAACTGAGTTTCAGGAATATATACATAGAACCTTACACCCCAATGCTGAGCCACTGCTGCTATATGTGTCCCTTTTACTGCACCTGATACCCCAATACTGAACCACTGCTGCCATATGTGTCCCTATTACTGCACCTGATACCCCAATACTGAGCTGCTGCTGTCATATGTGTCCCTATTACTGCACCTATTGTGTGGTTCTGTGTGACCTCTAAATTCTAAAGCACCCCTCTATAATATAGTAATACTAGGTGCATGAGCCCTAGAAAACAGTGGCCACATGTTGTCCCCTAGAATGTAATATTGCCCTGTGTGCCCCTTTGACAGTCACAGTAACCAGATTTCCCCTATAACAATAAGTGCCCACTTTACATTTAATAATGTCCCGAGTCTCCCCCCTGTACAGCTCCCCCATACACAGTATGATGCCCCCTCACTGGATATATACTGACCCCTTAATATCCTCAAACTATTTAATGGCTCCAACACTGTATGATGGCCCCGCTACTATAATCCCCACACTGTATAATGGCCCCCTAAATAGCCTCCATATAGTATAATACACCAGATAGTCCTCAATATAGTATAATGCACCCCCATAGGCAGCCTCTATATTGTAATGCATTCCCCATAGGCATTCTTATTTATAATGCACCCCCATAGGCAGTCTTATTTATAATGCATTCCCCATGGGCAGCCTTATTTATAATGCACCCCCCATAGGCAGTCTTATTTATAATGCACCCCCATAGGCAGCCTTATTTATAATGCACCCCCATAGGCAGTCTTATTTATAATGCACCCCATAGGCAGCCTTATTTATAATGCACCCCCATAGGCAGCCTTATTTATAATGCATTCCCCATAGGCAGCCTTATTTATAATGCATTCCCCATAGGCAGCCTTATTTATAATGCACCCCCATAGGCAGCCTTATTTATAATGCACCCCCATAGACAGTCTTATTTATAATGCACCCCCATAGGCAGTCTTATTTATAATGCACCCCCATAGGCAGCCTTATTTATAATGCACTCCCCCATAGGCAGCCTTATTTATAATGCATCCCATAGGCAGCCTTATTTATAATGCACCCCCATAGGCAGTCTTATTTATAATGCATTCCCCATAGGCAGCCTTATTTATAATGCACCCCCATAGGCAGTCTTATTTATAATGCACCCCATAGGCAGCCTTATTTATAATGCACCCCCATAGGCAGCCTTATTTATAATGCATTCCCCATAGGCAGCCTTATTTATAATGCACCCCCATAGGCAGTCTTATTTATAATGCACCCCCATAGGCAGCCTTATTTATAATGCACTCCCCCATAGGCAGCCTTATTTATAATGCACCCCATAGGCAGCCTTATTTATAATGCACCCCCATAGGCAGTCTTATTTATAATGCATTCCCCATAGGCAGCCTTATTTATAATGCACCCCCATAGGCAGCCTTGTTTATAATGTACCCCCATAGCCAGCCTTATTATAATGCACCCCATAGGCAGCCTTATTTATAATGCACCCCCATAGGCAGCCTTATTTATAATGCATTCCCCATAGCCAGCCTTATTTATAATGCACCCCATAGGCAGCCTTATTTATAATGCACCCCCATAGGCAGCCTTATTTATAATGCATTCCCCATAGGCATTCTTATTTATAATGCACCCCCTAGGCAGTCTTATTTATAATGCATTCCCCATGGGCAGCCTTATTTATAATGCACCCCCCATAGGCAGTCTTATTTATAATGCACCCCCTTAGGCAGCCTTATTTATAATGCACCCCCATAGGCAGTCTTATTTATAATGCACCCCATAGGCAGCCTTATTTATAATGCACCCCCATAGGCAGCCTTATTTATAATGCATTCCCCATAGGCAGCCTTATTTATAATGCATTCCCCATAGGCAGCCTTATTTATAATGCACCCCCATAGGCAGCCTTATTTATAATGCACCCCCATAGACAATCTTATTTATAATGCACCCCCATAGGCAGTCTTATTTATAATGCACCCCCATAGGCAGCCTTATTTATAATGCACTCCCCCATAGGCAGCCTTATTTATAATGCATCCCATAGGCAGCCTTATTTATAATGCATTCCCCATAGGCAGCCTTATTTATAATGCACCCCCATAGGCAGTCTTATTTATAATGCACCCCCATAGGCAGCCTTATTTATAATGCACTCCCCCATAGGCAGCCTTATTTATAATGCACCCCATAGGCAGCCTTATTTATAATGCACCCCCATAGGCAGTCTTATTTATAATGCATTCCCCATAGGCAGCCTTATTTATAATGCACCCCCATAGGCAGCCTTGTTTATAATGTACCCCCATAGCCAACCTTATTTATAATGTACCCCATATGGAGCCTCTGTAGTATAATTCACCCCCTTTACAAAAATAATAAATCCTGTACTCACCTCTCTTGCTCCCGGCTCCTGCGCTGCTCACTGCTCTCCCTCTCTTCACCTGACAGCGGGCGCCGGGCAGTGACGTCATCGCGCCCGCTGTCAGACATCCAGTGCCCATATACCCATCACACACCCTCCATCCCATAGTCCAGCGCCCATATACCCATCATACATATCCTCCATCCCATAGTCCAGTGCCCATATACCCATCACACATCCTCCATCCCATAGTCCAGTGACCATATACCCATCACACACCCTCCATCCCATAGTCCAGCACCCATATACCCATCATACATATCCTCCATCCCATAGTCCAGTGCTCATATACCCATCACACATCCTCCATCCCATAGTCCCGTGCCCATATACCCATCATACATATCCTCCATCCCATAGTCCCGTGCCCATATACCTATCACACATATCCATCATCCCATAGTCCCGTGTCCATATACCCATCATACATATCCTCCATTACATAGTCCCATGCCCATATACCCATCCTACATATCCTGCATCCCATAGTCCCGTGCCCATATACCTATCACACATATCCTTCATCCCATAGTCCCGTGTCCATATACCCATCATACATATCCTCCATTACATAGTCCCGTGCCCATATACCCATCCTACATATCCGCCACCCATAGTCCTGTGCCCATATACCCATCATACATATCCTTCATCCCATAGTCCTGTGTCCATATACCCATCATACATATCCTCCATCCCATAGTCCTGTGCCCATATACCATCATACATTTCCTCCATCCCATAGTCCCGTGCCCATATACCCATCATACATATCCTCAATATATAGTCCAGTGCCAACATACCCATCACACATATCCTCCATCCCATAGTCCCGTGCCCATATACCCATCATACATATCCTCCATCCCATAGTCCTGTGCCCATATACCCATCATACATATCCTCCATCCCATTGTCCGGTGCAAATATACCCATCATACATATCCTCCAACCCATAGTCCAGTGACCATATACCCATCAAACATCCTCCATCCCATAGTCCAGTGCCCATATACCCATCACACATCCTCCATCTCATAGTCCAGTGCCCATATACCCATCAAACATCCTCCATCTCATAGTCCCATGCCCATATACCCATCACACATCCTCCATCCCATAGTCCCGAGCTAGGTCACGCTGAGCAGGGAGTTCCTGGAGATGTGCTGTTATGTAACTTGGCAGTGTGGCTCTATGTGCGGGCCGCTGATGATGCAATTTTTCTATGCCGGTAACAATAGAGCGCGGCAGTAATGGAAGAGGGGGTGATTCATTTCTGTGATTTGCTCTCTGCTCCTTTCTGGGGGGCAGACAATGGCTGGTAGCTTATGTTCCCGGAATGCTAGATTTCTCCCACCCCGTCAGTGTCTGCTGAGGTGTTGTGGAGTGAGAAAACTGTTGCTCATAGCAACCAATCACAGCTCAGCTTCTTTTAACCCTTTAATGTCCATGGACGTGCATAGTCCGTCATGGCAAGGTGTCAGTTTTGGCACCTTGACGGACCGTGCACGTCCTGCCTTTGAACTACCACTGCGTGTAAACACGCAGTGGTAGTTCAGTGCCGACAGCTGTCTATGACAGCTGACAGGCATGGCAAGCGGTGCGGGGACCTTTGCAGTCGGTCCCCGCAGCTACAGCGCTGTGATTGGTCAGTCAATGTGACTGACCAAACACAGCAGCGATCGGGCAGAAGAGGCTGAAATTTCAGCCTCTTCTGCCCGATCAGTGCAGGAGCTCGGCGCTGCAGTGGCCGAGCTTCCAGCACTAACAGCCGTGAGCGGCGCCCCACCGCCCCTGGCTGTTAACCCCTCACTGTTGCGATCGAGCGCGATCGCAGCGCTCAGGGGGAAGGCAGAGGGTCGGGAGCTCCCTCTGCCTCAGATCGGTGCCCCGCAATGTATTTGCAGAGCCCGATCTCTGCCTTGATGACCCGGGGGTTGTCATGACAACCTCCGGGTCATCTAGCTACGGAAAGCCGTTGTGACCATGGTCACAGCAGCTTTCACCATAGTTACAATGCATTGCAATCAAAACTGAAAAAGTGAAAGTCCCATAAAGGGACAAGGTAAAAAAAAAAAAAATTGTAAAAACAAATATTAAAAAATAATAAAAAAAATTCCCCTAAAAAATACACATTTTTATGTAATAAAAAAAACAAAAAAATGCACGTTTGGTATCGCCGCGTCCGTAAAAATCCCATCTATAAAAGCGTAACCCTAGTTAACCCCTTTAGTGAAAGCCGTAAAAAAAACACAAAAAAGTGGTAAATTATACTTTTTCCAAGCAGTATCATCATACCGCTTGGAAAAAGTGCAATCAAAAAGACGGATATAAATAAACATGGTACCGCTGAAAACGTCATCTTGTCCCGCAAAAAACAAGCCTCTATACAGCATCATCAGCGAAAAAATAAAAAAGTTATAGCTCGCGGAATAAACTGATGCAAAAATAATTATTTTTTCTATAACATTTTTTATTGTGTAAAAAACGCCAAAACATATCAAAATATATAAATGAGGTATCGCTGTAATCGTAGTGACCCGAAGAATAAAGCTGCTTTATCAATTTTACCACATGCAGAATGGGGAAAAAAAAACAATTCCTGAATTGCTGGTTTTGGTTCATGTTCATTCTGCTTCCACAAAAATCGGAATAGGAAGCGATCAAAAAACGTTATGTGCCCAAATATGGTACCAATAAAAACTTCAGCTCGTCCCGCAAAAAATAAGCCAGCAGATAACTCTGTCGGCCGAAATATGGAAAAATTATAGCTCTCAAAATACGGCGATGCAAAAATTTCTTACAAAAATTCTTACAAAGAAAGCGTCTTTTAGTGTGTGACAGAAGCTAAACATGAAAAAAGGATGTAAATCTGGTATCGCTGTAATCGCACCGACCCGAAAAATAAATTTGCCTAATCACTAATACAGCACGAGGAACGGCGTAAAAAATAAAACCAAATCTTCACCTTTTGTGGATTCGTTCATTCTGCCTCCCAAAGATCGCAGTAAGGCGATCACAGTGGTTCCCCCCACATATAAGGTATCAGCGTACTCAGGACAAATTGCACATCAACTTTTGGGGTCCTATTTCCCTTATAAAAATACAAATTTGAGGGCAAAAAGATCATTTTTTTGTGGAAAAAAATATGATTTTTTTATTTTCACAGCTCTACGTTATAAACTTTTGTGAAGCCCTTGGGGGTTCAAAGTGCTGACCACACATCTAGATAAGTTCCTTGGGGGTCTAGTTTCCAAAATGGGGTCATTTGTGGGGGATTTCTACTGTGCGCGACATAACACCCGCAGACCATTCCATCAAAGTCTGCATTCAAAAGCGGTGCTCCTTCCCTTCCGAGCTTTGCCATGCGTCAAAATAGTGGTTTACCCCCACATATAGGGTATCAACGTACTCAGGACAAATTTCACAATAACTTTTGGGGTCCTATTTCTCCTGTTACCCTTAGAAAAATAAAAATTTGGGGCAAAAAGATTATTTCTGTGGAAAAAAATGTTTTTTTTATTTTCACGGCTGTACGTTATAAACTTCTGTGAAGTCCTTGGGGTTCAAAGTGCTCACCACACATCTAGATAAGTTCCTTGGGGGGTCTAGTTTCCAAAATGGGGTCGCTTGTGGAAGGTTTCTATTGTTTAGGCACATCAGGGGCTCTCCAAGCGCGACATGACACCCGCAGACCATTCCATCAAAGCCTGCATTCGAAAACGGTGCTCCTTCCCTTCCGAGCTTTGCCATGCGTCAAAATAGTGATTTACCCCCACATATGGGGTATCAGCGTACTCAGAACAAATTGCAAACTAACTTTTTGGGTCCTATTTCTTCTGTTACCCTTATAAAAATAAAAATTTGGGGGCAAAAAGATTATTTTTGTGGAAAAAAAATATGATTTTTTTATTTTCACGGCTCTACGTTATAAACTTCTGTGAAGCACTTGGGGGTTTAAAGTGCTCACCACACATCTAGATAAGTTCCTTGGGGGGGTCTAGTTTCCAAAATGGGGTCACTTGTGGGGGGTTTCTACTGTTTAGGCACATCAGGGACTCTCCAAATGCAGCATGGCGTCCAATCTCAATTCCAGCCAAAAAAGTCAAATGGCGCTGCTTCCCTTCCGAGCTCTGCCATGCGCCAAATTAGTGGTTTACCCTCCACATATGGGGTATCAGCATACTCAGGACAAATTGCACAATAACTTTTGGGTCCTGTTACCCTTTGGAAAATAGAAATTGGGGGTGAAAAGATAATTTTTGTGGAAAAGATATGATTTTTTAATTTTACGGCTCTACATTATAACCTTCTGTGAAGCCCTTGGGGTTCAAAGTTCTCAACACACATCTAGATAAGTTCCTTGGGGGGTCTAGTTTCCAAAATGGGGTCACTTGTGGGGGTTTCCACTGTTTAGGCACATCAGGGACTCTCCAAATGCAGCATGGCGTCCAATCTCAATTCCAGCCAAAAAAGTCAAATGGCGCTGCTTCCCTTCCGAGCTCTGCCATGCGCCAAATTAGTGGTTTACCCTCCACATATGGGGTATCAGCATACTCAGGACAAATTGCACAATAACTTTTGGGTCCTTTTATCCTTTGGAAAATAAAAATTGGGGGTGAAAAGATCATTTTTGTGGAAAAAATATGATTTTTTAATTTTACGGCTCTACGTTATAACCTTCTGTGAAGCCCTTGGGGGTTCAAAGTGCTCACCACACATTAAGATAAGTTCCTTGGGTGGGTCTAGTTTCCAAAATGGGGTCACTTATGGGGGGTTTCCACTGTTTAGGTACATCAGGGGCTCTCCAAACGCGACATGGTGTCCGCTCTCGATTCCAGCCAATTTGACATTGAAAATCTCAAATGATGCTCCTTCCCTTCTGAGCACTGCCGTGCGCCTAAAGATTGGTTTTCCCCCACACATGGGGTATCGGTGTACTCAGGAGAAATTGTACAATAAATATTGTGGTTCACTTTCTCCTGATACCCTTGACAAAATGTAAAAAATTGTGTCGAAAGAAAAAAGTTTGGACACACCTTCTCATTTAAAGATTTTTCTGTATTTTCATGACTATGAAAATTGTACATTCACACTGAAGGCATCAATACTATGAATTAACACGTGGAATTACAGTATATACTTAACAAAAAAGTGTGAAACAACTGAAAATATGTCTTATATTCTAGGTTCTTCAAAGTAGCCACCTTTTGCTTTGATGACTTCTTTGCACACTCTTGGCATTCTCTTGATGACCTTCAAGAGGCAGTCACCGGAAATGGTCTTCCAACAGTCTTTCAGGAGTCCCCAGAGATGCTTAGCACTTGTTGGCCCTTTTGCCTTCACTCTGCGGTCCAGTTCACCCCAAACCATCTCGATTGGGTTCAGGTCTGGTGACTGTGGAGGCCAGGTCATCTGGTGTAGCACCCCATCACTCTCCTTCTTGGTCAAATAGCCCTTACACAGCCTGGAGGTGTGTTTGGGGTCATTGTCCTGTTGAAAAATAAATGATGGTCCAACTGAACGCAATCCGGATGGAATAGCATGCCGCTGCAAGATGCTGTGGTAGCCTTGCTGGTTCAGTATGCCTTCAATTTTGAATAAATCCCCAACAGTGTCACCAGCAAAGCACCCCCACACCATCACACCTCCTCATCCATGCTTCATGATAGGAACCAGGCATGTAGAGTCCATCCGTTCACCTTTTCTGCATCGCACAAAGACATGGTTGTTGGAACCAAAGATCTCAAATTTGGACTCATCAGACCAAAGCACAGATTTCCACTGGTCTAATGTCCATTCCTTGTGTTCTTTAGCCCAAACAAGTCTCTTCTGCTTGTTGCCTGTCCTTAGCAGTGGTTTCCTAGCAGCTATTTTATCATGAAGGCCTGCTGCACAAAGTCTCCTCTTAACAGTTGTTGTAGAGATGTGTCTGCTGCTAGAACTCTGTGTGGCATTGACCTGGTCTCTAATCTGAGCTGCTGTAAACCTGTGATTTCTGAGGCTGGTGACTCGGATAAACTTATCCTCAGAAGCAGAGGTGACTCTTGGTCTTCCTTTCCTGGGGCGCTCCTCATGTGAGCCAGTTTCTTTGTAGCGCTTGCTGGTTTTTGCAACTGTTCTTGGAGACACTTTCAAAGTTTTCCCAATTTTTCGGACTGACTGACCTTCATTACTTAAAGTAATGATGGCCACTCGTTTTTCTTTACTTAGCTGCTTTTTTCTTGCCATAATACAAATTCTAACAATCTATTCAGTAGGACTATCAGCTGTGTATCCACCAGACTTCTGCACAACACAACTGATGGTCCCAACCCCATTTATAAGGCCAGAAATCCCACTTATTAAACCTGACAGGGCACACCAGTGAAGTGAAGACCATTTCCGGTGACTACCTCTTGAAGCTCATCAAGAGAATGCCAAGAGTGTGCAAAGCAGTAATCAAAGCAAAAGGTGGCTACTTTGAAGAACCTAGAATATAAGACATAATTTCAGTTGTTTCACACTTTTTTGTTAAGTATATAATTCCACATGTGTTAATGCATAGTTTTGATGACTTCAGTGTAAATGTACAATTTTCATAGTCATGAAAACATAGAAAAATCTTTAAATGAGAAGGTGTGTCCAAACTTTTGGTCTGTACTGTATATATAGATGACTTTCACTTTTTCTGGTAACTGTTGATTAGTCATGCACATTGGCTTGAAGGAATATTAACCCATTTCTCTCTACAAAACAGCTTAAACTATGCTATATTTCTGTGTTTTCTCCCATGACAGGTCTTTCCCCAACATTTCTGTAGGATTACGGTCAGGACAATGGCGGATTTGATCTAATCTCATTTGGATTTTTTTCCAGTATATTATATCGTTAAATGGATGATGTAATTAAAATCAACAACTCCTCCCTCAAAAAACAAGCCCTCTTATAGCTTTGTCGATGGAAAAATATAACAGTTATGGCTCTAAGAATGGAGGGAACATGCAAACACAAAAATGAATATTGACTCCTAAGGCAATTAGTTAAGTGGACCTTTATTGTCCCCAAGCAGAGTTTACTGTAAAAAAAAACCCAACCATCCTCTGTTTATTCTCCCTAGGTTCAGAACAGAGTCTCTCCTCCGGTCTCTGTTGTTTTTTCTGCAGCCCTGAAGTCATGTTGACAGCGCTGCAGGCAATCTACTAAGTTTAGAGGGTCATGAGGTTTACCTCAACAAGCCAGTGAGCTCAGTGATTGGCTGCAGTACTCTCAATGTGACTTCAGCGCTACAGACAAACAACAGACATCTGGGCAGCGGTGGAGACATAGTTCTGAACCCAGGGAAAGTGAGTACAGTACGGGACAATAGTTTACTGAAACCGGAAAACCCCTTTAACAGATCTGAGCAATGTGTGTTCTTGCAACCATTCTATTCTAATAGTTTTGTTTTTGTCAGTTGTTGTCTGCACATTTCAGCAGCCACTCAATAGATTCTATAAAGAAGAAATAATACATGGCCCTCCAGACACAGAAACTGGGATTGGAAAACCATACTGTGAAAATACTTATTCTGTTCACACTGCTGCCCCCTAATCTTAGGGAAAATAAATTTTTTAAAAAAATAAGAAGAACACAAAAAAAACCATAACCTCTATATTGGTATCACGATAACATTTCTGTCATTGCTCATGTCTACTAATGGCTTTGTTAGCTGACGAACATCCACTACTTATGACAGACCTAGTGAGGATTGGGCCATGATAGTTTGAGGAACCCTGGAATAGCTTTTGCCTCGGGGCCCAGGATCTTCTAGTTGCACCTGTGACTGCCCACTTCACTCAGCCTGTTTAGTTTTATTTTAAAAATAATTTTCCTATTACTGTTATCTTATAGTATATACTGTAATTAGAAGACTACTTTATTCTCACAGAAATTACCTTGGACGTAAACAGTTAATTACCATAGTTAAATAGCTGATAATTTCATAATTACAATAGTTAAATAACTGATAATTTCACGTACAAGGTAAATGTCCTGGCCCAGGGCGAATTCCTGTAGCAGCTGTGACTGTTCACAACGTTCATGACAGCAGAAGTAGATCTCACATTCTCACGTCCTCGTAACATAAACATTGACTTTTTAAAATGGATTTCCAAATTAAACTTAAAATGGAATACAGGTACATTGTGAATGAAACAGGCAACAGATAATATATTCATATACTGTATTCAACTCCAACATATTTGCTTTACAAACGTAACATTTCATCCTCAATTACTGCCGCTCCAATTCTAAAAAGTATCACTATTAGTGAAAGAAAAGACATGTACTATACGGCAGCAGAATCTATTGGAAGCTTTGTGCGAACGGATTATGACAGTAAAACCTTTAGGTTGGGTAGGCATAGAAGATGACAAGCCTCTCTTATAGGGTAATCATCTACTTGAACTTGTTATCTTGTAACAATTGTCTAATATTATTGTACTTCTGCTACAGTAATCACTAGTGATGTTATGGTGATACGTTCTCTTTTTATTATATTATTTTTATAAGGAATCACTGCTTTAATCATCTTAATATTGAGGGAAGTTGAATATACACATTAGGTTAAAGGAAACCTGTTAATTTTTATTTCATAAAATACATTATTTTATCATTTACCTTATTAGATAAATCTGCTTCTTTATCCTGGACCAATCATTCATTCTTAAAATCAGTTGTGAGGTAAAATCTGTATTCCATGAACACACTGAGATAGGAGATGGAAGTTTCTACTAATAAGATTCTATGTAGATGGAAGGTAGGAACTTGACAGTGGCATTTAACATGTTAACAGATGCGGGTGGATCTCAATTCCACCCACGGCTGTTAGGGGCATATTCCAGCAGATAAAATCAGCTGACATGTGCCGGAAAAGTTGTTGGGTAATCGCCAGAGCCTGCATCAAAGGGAGAGAGACGACCTTGGGCGCACCTATATGTTCAAGGTCGTAAATGGGTAAATGAATAAAACAGGTTATACTGAATCATTTCTCACAAAGCTATACATCAGTCTACTCGGCTCTATAGCATGATGCCTGCAGTTTGGACTATGTTTTCCTGGTGATAGGTTCTCCTTAATACAAATGTTCTCAATCTGTGGTACCTGCACTCAGTGGTTTACTGTGCAACTTTAGTTAGCGTTGTGCCCTGTGATTGAAAGACAAAATCCAGGCCTGCTTTCTCTAGCCTTTAGGTATGTTTTATTGCTGACTGATCGGGTTAAGGCTGGGCGATATTCCATTTGGGTCTGATGAGTCTGTTGCTCAGCAGATTTGTGAAATTTGTCTTTGACAGAAACCCTTTGCTATGGCAGCGTTTTGAAGGTGCTTTAAGAGGTGCGTTGGTTCTTTGGTGGCTGGTTCACCTACTAGTAGACATGCAGCATATTGAAGGAGCAGACCAGGCTGAGAGAAGTGGAGAGGATGTTGCATGGTGCAAGAACTGGGGTCTTTGGACCAGAGCACCCTGTTTTGTTGGTTGAAAGAGATTGAGTAGAAGGCCAAATGCTCCCAGTCAGGAGGAATAATACAGGTGCTAGAGAGCAGAGCCAGGAGTGAGAGGCGATACCTGCCCGTCAGTGAATCTATAGTGCTGCCTATCAGAGCAGAAAGGAACATCAACTGTGTATCATTTGGAGTTTGGATGTCTGACACATTCTAAATGCGATCTGCTGACAGTATTATATAAATGGGGTCTGTCAGTAAAATGGCAGTCTTTATGTCTGTATGCAGAGGAGTTTTGATTGATGTCGGTATTAGCATGGTGTGGACTGGGGTTTATTTTTGATTTATTTATATCCATTTTTTTAAGATGTCTGGTGTGAGCTCTGTATTCATTTTGAGGGTGATATATACTAAGCTGTAGGTTTTGGTATGCTCTAAATAGGGCAGTAGGTAACATTGATGTTCTGTTTTCTTTTAGGTAGGGCAGTGGGCTAATATTTTGAGTAGCTTGGCAGAAACTTGCTTTTCTTATATACAGAAATATATACAGACATTGTTGCATCACTATCATGTCATAATCATTATACACATCATGCTATAGTAAAATATGGTAAAATAAGGTTAGATCATTGAAGGTTGCATTGTGAGAAAGCACCATCACTGTTTTCTGCTGAGCCTGCTTGCTACTCTTCCTAGTGTATCATTGTAGCTAGTAACCGCAGCAGAGATGTCTGTGTGAGCATGCTTTGGTTCCTGAACTATTTTAGAGTGCGTGCACAAGCATAAAGATTCTCTTCAGTCAAGTAAGCGCTGTCAATGGAGATAGAGGGTAGGGACTGCGTTATGCTAATTTAGGGGGCAGAATAGTGCATTTAACTTTGGGTCACACCAATTGATTAAACGCCGTTTTTGGACACCAAGGGCCATACAGTAAAGGTATTCTTTTCATAGGGCATAAACTGTAACGCTCGCGCCCAGACGGGATGGCGCGAGTGAGGGTTGTGGCCCCACTGTGCCACAAACCAGACTACCCTGGAGGGGCGTGACTAAGCAGCTACCTTGGTGTTCACTGGAACCTCTAGTGGTGAGGTCAGGCTTGTGCGGCAGGTAGCTTCCAAGTACCACTTGGCTGTCTGGCAGTAGCAGCTGATCCCACTGGGAGACAGAACACTAATCACAGGTGCAGGCAAGTACAGATGGGCACGACTGGTACTCTGGCGGGCACGGCTAGCACTCTGGCAGACAGGCGGGCACGGCTGGTACTCTGGCAGACAGGCTGGCACGGATCAGACTGGGGAAACAAACTGATTCGGGAAGGACAGGAACACGGACAGGTACGAGTGGAATATGGGAACAGGTAGGAACCTGTTCAGACTGGAGGAACAGGAACTGACTCGGGAAGGACAGGAACACGAAAAGGTAGGAACCTGTTCAGACTAGAGGGATAAAGAGGTGCAGGGTGAGAGCAGAGCGGAGCCGCAGGGTGAGGAGCGAGAGCAGAGCGGAGCTGCAAAGTGCGGAACGAGAGCAGAGTGGAGCTGCAGGGTGCGGAGCGAAAGCAGAGCGGAGCCACAGGGTGTGGAGCGAGGGCAGAGCGGAGCCACAGGGTGTTGAGCAAGGGCAGAGCGGAGCCACAGGGTGTGGCGCGAGAGCAGAGCAGAGCCGCAGGGTGCGGAGCGAGAGCAGAGCGGAGCCGTAGGGTGCGGAGCGAGAGCAGAGTAGGGAAGACTACAGACAAGAATACAAACAGGTTTAGATATAGGACTTAGTTCAGGCAAGGACAGACACGGGAACAAGTTCAGGACAAAGGATTCTGGCCTGGGTATGCAGCCCACAAGGTGACGGATATGAGATACGAAGATTATAGGTACGGGCCTGGGTATACAGCCCCCAGGGTGGCAGAGACAGGACAGAACAGGACAAGACCTAGCAACTCAGTAGCGGAAAGCAGACTGAGAGAGTTTATTGCTTAGGCATCTCCCTATGGGTAGAGATGCTTTAAGTACCCCATACCTCTTGGCAATAGGCTGGGGACACATTAGGAGTGTGCACACTGTCTCTATAAGACTCAGGAAGTGCAGGCGCTGCCAAATCACCTTAAGCATACAGCCAGGAAGTAAGCACACACCAAGCAGAGGACATGAGGTTCACAGCATGGAGCAGATGGAGGACAGAACTCACAGCATGGCCCGGAGTGGTGAGTAAGTTGGTGTATCAGCCTGATGGGAGATGGGAAGCCATGCAGTGATGCCGGCAGGGATGTTACATAAATCTCCTATATAATTGTGTACTTATCTTAATTTGTGTTTGGGGGTGATAAACTCCCTTTAAAGGGAATCTGTCATTAGGATCAACCCTTCTAAACCATCTATATCGGCATGTAAGTCATACAAAGCTGAATAAAATGATGCCTTGATATCTGTGATCTGATGTCTTATTCCAGAGAAATCCATGTTTTTCTTATATGTAAATGAGCTGTACAGGGCTATGGGCTGGACACATCTCCATGAGAATCTGCCTTCAGAAATTATTATAAATAAAAGGGAGAATTACCAGTCTAAGACATGCAACTAATGCAGCACAGTAGAATTGAATTTTGTCTTCTTACATTCACATTTGCTGCAGCTCTTGCAGCCCTGCTGTATTGTAGCACTGTCTGCCTGTGCGATGGAAACTGAAGCACCAAGACGAACCTGCAGATGGGTCAGTTATAATCACACACAGCTCTGCAGTGAGATGAGGAGAGCAGAGAGCGGCTATTCTATATCACACTGGTAATTCCCCTTTTTCATGTAAAATAAGTTCTGGAGGCTGATTCTCATACAGATCAATGTCCGGGCCATAGATCTTAATAACTCATTTACATATAAGAAACAATGTGGATATCTTTGGGATAAGACATCGGATTGCAGATATAAAGGTATAATTTTATTCAGTTCATATGACCTGCACGCTCATATAGTCGGCTAATGAGGGTTGTTCCTACCCACAGATTCCCTTTAAGACCTCATTCACACGTTTGTGTTTAAACACGAACGTGAAAAAATGGTGCCATGTCAATCAGTGTTAGAAAATGTACATGCAACACACGAATGTGTGAATGAGGCATAATATAGTGTCATGTTTTAGAGATATCTGTCACTTTGCTACTTTGCATACAGACATAATCATGACTTGCCTAAAGGCACTGTCACACTTAGCGATCACGACAACGACACGACCTGGCGAGATCGCTGGTGCGATCGCTATATGGTTGCTAGTTAGCTTCCAAACACAAAGATCTCATCAGAGATCAGCGATCTGTATAACGACCTCTGCGGTCGTTGGGAAAACCTAGTCCCGCCTGCGCCGCTGGTAAAGTCGTTCATAAAGGGTGTCACACTCAGCGATTCAGGCTCACCAGCGGGACACCAACGACCAAAAAACGGCTCAGAACGTTCATAAGCGATCAGCGACATCTCAGCAGGGGCCACATCGCTGCTACATGTCACACACAGCGACGTCGCTAACGAGATCGCTACTGCGTCATAAAATCGCTGACGCTTTAGCGATCTCGCTTAGTGTGACAGTGCCTTAACATAGTAGATTTAGTATTTCAGCTGCAGAGGGAAGGAAGAGAGCCACAGTATTCATTACTGATGGGTAGGCGGAGCCCAGATAGGATTGACACCTCAGATTAAAAAGAGTGTTGACCGGCCCCTCCAGCTCGGGCTCCTCCTACTCAGCTTTCTTCAGTCTTAAATTTGAGGTCCCAGAGGATGGTCGCTGCTGGAAGCAGCTCCTCAGAAAACTTTATTATTTTAATTCGGACAAGAGACTTGGATCACCAAATGTGGTCTAGAGGTCTCAGGGGTCTCAGCGCTGCTGGACCCCCACCTCTCCCTTGGCAATCTGTAATTACCCTGATGGTGGTCCCTGCAGAACCTGCCGGCACTGGGGATGAGGAATGGCTTCCCTGGCGGGGACGCAAACCGCACACAGGGGTCACTGCATTTTCCGCCCGGGGGGGAAGCATGGGCATAGCGCCAGAAACCCCTGGGGGTCCCTGTGGCGCTTCGGCTGGTGAGTACTCACATTTTTATTAAAGTGTGTGTGAGTGATTTAGCGGCGGCTGCGGCAGCCGCTGTACAGATACATGCCGGTGACTAGTTTTTTCTATGTCCGCAGGAGGATACCTGCAGGACGGGGGAAAGGAGAGGAGTACGCGCTCTTTTTATTTTTGAATTTCGCGCGCTCTGAGCGCGCGCGCTTTTCGGCAGTCTCCATTTCCGGCTCCTCTACATGGAGCACATCGGAGACAGAGCGCGGCGGCCATTGCTGATCAGAAGCAGGCTGAAAGCTCTCCGGATCGCTCCCCTCCACTCCCGGCAAGAACCGTGACCAGCTGGGTGAGTCGCTTCTACCCGACGGGCAGAAGCTTAACCCCTTCACCCCCACAGCGCAGGCGCCGTCTGGGGCACTACTGAGTGACAGATCTGCGCGGTCCTGCAGCTGTTGTCGCATAAGGGGGCTCGCACACTCTTTCAATAATAATAAAGAGGTTGTGGGGAGTCTGCGACATTAATACTGCCACTAGCGTTCCCGCTAACGATCCCAATAACGACGCATACTATGCGATCGTTTGTGTGATTATTTTTAATGTCGCTAGTAGCTGCCAATCTGGACGATCTCATTAGCATCGCATAAGCGATTAGCGATCTCCTTGACAACTTTGGCAGTCATTGTGTTATACAAAACAGCGCAATTTTTTTTAGCGATCTTGTGGAACTGTTTAGTGTGGCATAGCTGCCCTGCAGCTGCGACCTTATAAGAGGCGCTTGAGATTCGCACACCCTTTTCATTATCAAGGTTGTGGGGAGTCGGCTGCTTTAACCCCTTCTTAGGCGGTTAACTCTTAATGGGGACAGCTGGGGTAGCTCTCTCTTTTAGAGCTTTAACCCTTCAGCGTTTGTGTTTTCTTTAAGAAACACTGTTCTGGTTACTGACAGGTTTAACCTGCCATATACTGTGCAAGGGCATGTCAGAGACCATCTCCCAGATCCGCTACGGTTCAGCCTCGCGTATCTGACACGCAGACCTCGACTCATGCGCGGCGGTCGGAGGTTCCAGTGGTGTCAAAATGGAGGCCTTCACTAGTTTCTATTGATGGCCTGTCTGACCTTTTAGGTTATGGAGTGTCAGCTAGATCCTCTCAAGGAAGCGACACAAATCGGTGCCTTCCTTCTCGCCTAGCGAAGAAGTCCGATTCGGATAAGGAGGATCGGCAGGGACACTCTGCCTCTCTCATGGGCCGTACTAAAATTTCTATTGGAGCCATGAGGGCGTTACAGTCACCGGAGGAGGTAACTAGACGTCCTGGTAAGTCGGCCCGGATGTTTCAGGAGTCGCATGGGTCGCGACACTTTACAAACTGTATCTGTTTTTTTCTACGGAGTTGTTTGTTAATTGGACCTCTTCTCCTGAAGTGAATGTCCCTTTATCCCAGCTTAGCAAATCTTCCTGGTAAAGGGAAGGCGAGTCTGCAGGACACGCTGGACAGAAAAACGGAGATGGCAACAATATTCATCTGCGAGGCCGTGGATCATAGATTCGGTATTAAGGATCTAGGTGTACTTGTTAAGTTCCCCTGAGCCGGTTGGACCGTCTAAGGACGGCGTGGCAAGATGGATCCCCTCTATCGAGGTAGATGGGCTTTTCAAGTTGAAGGATAATGCGTCACTGCTATCCAGGGCGCAATTCTCGGCAGTCACAGTCAGAAGAACACTGTGACTTGGACGGTGGAACGCGGTTTTCCAACAGGGTTTGCTATCTTTAGCTTACAAAGTGGTCAGCTATTTGAATCTGACCTCACGGAGCTGATTGCCAAGGTAAAGGCAAAGAAACAGCTTTACCGCAGCGCAGAGCTGTGACTTCTGCGTCTGGCAGGACTAGTGCCGATAGTTATCGGCGGTCCTTTTCGGTTCAAGGGATGATGCCGGCCAACCCTCTGGGGTTTGGGTCGTCTCTCTCTTTTTTAAAAAAAAAAAGGGGAATTTTCAGAAATTCCGCATACCCTGGAAACAGAACTTCTGTTAAGACAGAAGCTGGCAAAAAATCCGCTAAGGCGGACTGACATCTGAATCTCACTCGAGCGCTCTCGAGTGGGGGGTCGTTTACTCCCAATTCAAACCGACTTGGGTTTCCCGTGTGTCGGACGCCTGGGTGACACAGGTTGTGTTGGCAGGCTACTTCATAGAGTTTCTTTCTCGACCCCCAGACAGTTTTTTTTTTGCCAATCTTGCATTCCGTCAGAGCCGAACTATTTACCTCTCTACTGCGAGAGGTCGATTCCCTTCTGCAGAAGGGTGTGGTGATACCGGTTCCGCAGAGGACGGGGAAGAGGATTTTTTATTCAACCTCTTGGTAGTCCCCAAAAAGGAGGACAAATTTGCCTTATTCTGGAAATATTGAATCGGCTTGTCCACACCCGAAAATTCCGCATGGAGTCGCTTCTCTCCGTTATGGCAGCCCGGTCGCAGAACGACTTTTTGGTCAATCGACATTCGCGACGCTTATTTGCATGTTTCCGTCGGAAGAGCTCACCAGCGCTTCCTTCGTTTTTGCCATAGATCAACCATTACCAGGTTGTGGCTCGGCCATTCGGCTTGGCCTTAACGCCCAGAATTTCTACAACGATTCTGGCGTCTAAATCTCATGGCAAGTCTTCAAAGAAGACGGGGACTTACGATTCGTCCCTACCTGGACGACCTTTCGATTGTGGCGTCCTCAAAGGAGGAGGCAGTGACGGCTCGCAATCTATCCCTTCAGCTCCTGGAGGATTTCGGGTGACTGGTCAATTGGGGAAGTCGTCTCTGGAATCGTCGCAGTCAATCCTGTTTTTGGGGATGCATTTCGACACGGTACGGGCGGTGGTGTCCCTACCTCCAGATAAGGCCTCTTTCACACTTCCGTTGTGTGACGTCCGCCCATCCGTGAAAATGGCGGATCCGTCAGAAAAGTAAAAAAACGGATGCAAAAATGGTCAGTTTTCTGACGGATTTCGTTGGAAATGTAAGGAGAGAGAGAGAGAGAGAGAGAGAGAGAGAGAGACTGGTTTCTGCATTTTACTATGGTTTTCTATGGAGGCGACGGATCCGCAGGCGGATTCCGTCAAAAACGGATGCTGGCGGATCCGCCGCCCATAGGCGACCATTGTAAAAAATGGCGGATGCGGCGGATCCGCCGTTGTCCGCCATTTTGGCGGTCAAAAAAAAACGTTGCATTGGACGTTTTTTTGAAATGACGGACGCCAATTTTTTGGCGGATCCGTCAAAAAACGGACCTAACGGACGACCATCCGTCAAAATCCGTCACTAATGCAAGTCTATGGGAAAAAAACGGATCCGTTTTTTTCACATTTTGACGGATTTTGACTGACGTCGCACGACTGAAGTGTGAAAGAGGCCTAAGCAGCCATGTCTTTTCCGACATGTACAGATTATGATGTCTGCGACAGCAATGTCCCTTCGGAAGGTATGCGCCTTCTGGTTTTGACCATGGAGGCACTTCCGTTTGCCCAATTTCATTCCAGAGCTCTCCAAAAGCTCATTCTGAGTCGTTGGGATCGATCGCAAGTTTCACTGGATTGCAGCGTCACCATCTCTCACAGGGTGCGAGAATCCCTAGGATGGTGGTTACGTCCAGGAGCATTATCCCTGGGAAAGTCTTTCCTCCCTCCGAAGTGGTCGGTCATAACCACCAATGCCAGCCTGACGGGCTGGGGGGGTGTCTGGAACGATCTTTGGATCCAGGGAGTATGGTCATCGGAAGAGTCGGTTCTACCGATCAACATCCTGGAATTGAGGGCAATTTTTTCTTTGCCTCCAACACTGGACGGTCTCTTTGAGCGGTCTGTCAGTCCGAGTGCAGACAGACAACGCGACGGCGGTCGCGTATATCAACCACCAAGGCGGGACGAGGAGTTCCAGGCTCTTGATGGAGGTGTCTCGGATCCTGATATGGGCCGAGACCAGGGTTCCAGCTATCTCTGCGATTCACATTCCAGGAGTCCAGAATACCACGGCGGACTTCCTCAGTCGTGAGAAGATGGATCCCGGAGAATGGAGTTTTCATCCAAAAATTTTTTGCACTGCTGTGCTCCCGTTGGGGAACTCATCAAGTGGACTTGATGGCGTCCAGGTTCAATACTAAACTACCGACCTTCATGTCCAGGTACAAGGACTCGAAGGCTGTGGCGGTAGACGCTCTGGTGGATCCGTGGGACCATTTCGAGCTAGTCTGTGTTTCCGCCGATATCCTTACTCCCTCTGGTGCTGCGTCGGATCAGACTGGAGAGAATTCCGGCTATTTTGATAGCCCCAGATTGGCCAAGGAGGACGTGGTTCTCGACACTAGTGTCGCTTTTGGCGGCGCCGCCATTCCCACTTCCTCTTCGCCCGGACCTGTTAACCCAGGGACCCCTCGTCATCCGGACTTGAAGTCTCTGTGTTTGACGGCGTGGCTCTTGAGACCGAAATATTGACCCTTAGAGGTTTTTCAGCAAAGTCATTGCCACTCTGCGAGCTGCCAGTAGTTCGGCTACTACTAGGATTTATCACAAGACTTGGGAAGTCTTCTTTTCGTGGTGTTCGGGTTCTTCAAGGAACCCAAGGGGTTTTTTTTTTCCATTCCCAATTTGTCTACAGTATGGGCTGGACAAAGGTTTGGCAGTGAGCACCCTGAAAGGTCAGGTTTCTACTCTGTCCTTACTGTTTCGGAGGGCTATCGCCTCCCGTAGAGACGTGCTTTCCTTTTTTCGTGGAGTAACCCGTCAGTTTCCGCCGTGGAAGGCGCCTGTGTCTCCATGGCGGCTCAACCTTGTCTTGGAGGCTCTTCAACATGTGCCTTTTTGAGGCTATGATTTCTGCTAGCCTTTCTCTACTTTCTTGGAAGGTTGTCTTCTTAGTGGCGGTAACCTCTTTGAGAAGAGTTTTTGAGTTGGCGGCTCTTTCCTGCTCGCCTCCTTTCCTGGAGTTTTTACTCTGATCGAGTAGTGCTTCACACACGGGGTGACTTTCTACCTAAGGTGGTGTCGCATTTTCATGTTAACCAGGATATTGTGTTGCCCTCGCTTTGCCCGGGCCCGAGGAAGGCAAAGGAACGGGCCTTGCACACATTGGATTTGGTGCGGGCCTTGAAGTTCTATTTGCCTATGACTCAAGTTTTTCGGAAGTCAGATTTTCTGTTTGTAATTCCTGCAGGTCGCAGGCGTGGTCAACGAGCTTTCAAGGACTCTATAGCTCGTTGGATTCGGTCGGCCATTTTGGAAGCTTACCGACTTAAAGGCGAACCTTGCCCGATTAAGGTTCGAGCTCATTCCACGAGGGCTGTGGCTTCATCGTGGGCCTTTTATCAAGGCTTCGGCAGCTCAGCTCTGCCGAGCGGCGACCTGGCGTTCTGTCCACGCATTTACAAAGTTTTATAAGGTGGACGTTAGTGCTTCCGCTGATGCGGCCTTAGGACGTAGGGTCCTGCAGGCAGCGGTAGTTTAAAGTTCTAGTTAACTTGTATTTGGCGCCTGTTGCGCTTTTATCTAGGTTGTCGGGTTTCTGCCTTTTGTTGGTTTTTTCCCACCCTTATTTTTGAACTGCTTTGGGACGTCCCATCACTAATGAATACTGTGGCTCTCTTCCTTCCCTCTGCAGCTGAAAGACGGATTTTGGTAAGAACTTACCTGTAAAATCCTTTTCAGCGAAGGAAGGAAGAGAGACACAGCTCCCTCCCATGGCAGAAGTGTGTTGTTGTATTTACAGATGCGGCGTGACCCTTCTCTGATAGCGTTTATCTGGGCTGAGGTCGACGCGCTACGGCTCTGTTCCAGCATTACCAGCTCATCGCAGTGGTCAGGTCCAGTGAGTAGTACCTGGAACTGTGTGATTTTTTGCCAAATGTATGCATAACCTGTACTATTGTGTTTTTCTCTGAAGTCCTTCAGAAGGGGTTATGTTGCTCCGCTGGTGATCTTGCTCTTCCTTAAGCTTGGGTACGACTGAAGAAAGCTGAGTAGGAGGAGCCCGAGCTGGAGGGCCGGTCAACACTCTTTTTAATCTGAGGTGTCAATCCTATCTGGGCTCCGCCTACCCATCAGTAATGAATACTGTGTCTCTCTTACTTCCTTCGCTGAAAAGGATTTTACAGGTAAGTTCTTACCAAAATCTGTCTTTTAGTCATTGTTCTATCTGTCCAGACCTTTATTTGCAGCAACCACTCATGCGCATAATGGCAGTTTATTTACTTCAATGGTCCTTGTTGTGGAAGCAAACCTGTTGTCATCAAACAGTGTTAAATATTTATTTGTGTTGGTGATGTGAAACATCCTGGTTAGTTCTTGCATTTGAGCAGCCTTGTATAACCTTTCCAGCAGACGACGCCGTCTGCACAAGCCGCCTTACTTTCTTTTTTCTGCATCCTATTATGAAATCTGACCTAACTTTCCAGATGTTTTAAAAAATAAATAAATATAAAATGAATCTTAAAAGTGTTGTTTAAAATACCAATGAGTGTTTATACAAATGCTGACAGCAGGTTAAGCTAGTTTAATACATGTAAAGTATGCAAACTCCTGTGTTGATTTCTTCTTTCCCATTTTTCATGTTTCCTACTTTTTTATTTTATAGGATAAATATTTACATTTAAATATTTAAGTGTAATAGGATTGTAATATTGACGCAGTGTTAGTCATAAAATGTGCAGCATTAAAATATAAAGCATTTAAAACAAAAAAGTTCTATGTGCCGTTGTGTATTAGCCAGTTGTGGCGGTCGACCTACAGTGCATGTCTTTTGAGTGTTACTGGGGATTTTCAAGCAATGAGTCATAGAATTCCTTTGTTCCCTCAAGGATTTGCTTCACTGGAGTTCCTTGTCTTTGTAGTTTTAGCTGGCTTCTTGAACCAGTTACTGTGCTGTGCAAATGGATGTTTTTGTATGACTGTGTGTAAAATACCTAGGGAGAAAGGTCACAGATTGACTCCTGTTTTTCAAGGAAATTGATCTCTTTCATTTTAGCTAGAGTAATTTCATTCAGAAACTTTCTTCAACTTTTTAACCTTTTCATAACATATTCACAAGCTGCTGCCTATTTGGATTCTAGAATCCCCAGTCCTTCCTATTGGATTTGTTTGTGACTAATCCTATGAATTACTTCTATAGTTCACCATTAGTTTTTAGTTTACAGGCTTCTATCCATCAGGTTTTCATCAGTGCCTTGAAGTAAGGAAAGCAGTCTAGAATTTCACATATATTGGACCATTTGGCATTCAAAAGAAATACCACTGGATATCCTTTTACCATCTTTGTGTTTAAAATGAGGTGAATTTCAGGTTAAAACAGAAAAGTGGAAAACATCAGCACAGTGTTCTTTTATAACAATGCTGATGGCTTTATTTAGGATATTTTAACATAGGCAGTACCTTAGAGCAGTGCTACCCTAGTAAACTGCATATGGTTGTATACAGGTTTTTTTAGCGTGTTTTATTCATTTTTGTTTCATAAGGAGCCCTCGAGGGCAGGGTCCTCTCTCTTCTTGCATCAGTCGGTGAGGTGACTCGTTTTGTTCATGATTATTGTACTTGTTTTTTGTTATGCATACCCATTTCCACATGGAATAAATGGCACTATAATAATAATAAGGTCCTTTTGTGGTATTTTACTTCTTCCTTCTAAAAGGGGTTCTATTCCTTTTATGCATTGATGACATATGCTTATGTAATGCCATCGCTGGTCCCTCCAATCATCATGAGGACAACGGGCCCGATTAATCATTTGACATTTACTGAACAGGACCTTCCGCAGCATATGACTGCCAAGGGGCGGAGCCGTCACATTACTGTTTTGTCTTGTTGTATTTGCTGATGTTTTTTGCTTCAAGTTCTTCAAAATGGCGAGTGCGGTTCATGAATTTGTTGCAAAATCAAAAATGCTCTTTGGCTCTGATTAATCATTGCTGTTTTTCCAGTTTTCAGGTGTAATTTGCTCCATTTTAGTTGTTTTATTTTTTTGTGCCTTCTTTTCTATATGTTTCACGCCACTTTTCCAGTTGGCATTCTTTTAATTGACCTCAACAGCTTTACTTATCCAGATGTTTTAGACAGATTTGTGAAATGCGACTTTAACCAAATGTGGCTTTTTTATTGACTCTCATTTGAGTCCTTGCTTGAAGTTTGGTTTTTGTGGGAGTTTTTACTTTCTACAACTTGTTAAATGATTGTGACTTTTACAGGGCCGCCATCAGGGCATTACTGCCTTTACTGGCTTATGTGGCCCGGAGAGCAGAATCAAGGAGGGTGGCCCCCACCAGGCCCCATGGGCAGGATCATGCCACTTCATTGAAAATCTATGGTCGCCCCTCCCAATAACGTTCTCGGTGATGCTGACTCCTGGTGTATGTCGGCTTTACATGCGCCAACCCCGAGCAGTATAACATCCATTTGTAACATTACACTTTCACTCATTGACTCTCAGTAACTATTTAAGACCAGTGTATCATAGCGATGCCACTCCCCCAGAAGAAGGCACTTTGGTCGAAACGTGTGTTGTGGTGGTGGCACGCAACCTATGTTCTATGCAGGACTGCTCTGCAATTCTTAAATGCTATTTTTCTTACAACACATATCTTGGGATATCAGAGTGTTCATGGTTCCTTTATTTGGACAAATGGGTATTGTCCATTATTATTTATTATTATTATTATAGATTTTTATAGCGCCATTTATTCCATGGCGCTTTACATGTGAAGAGGGGCAAGTATAGACAAGTACAGTAAACATGAGCAATACAAGGCACACACAAGTACAGAAGGAGAGAGGACCCTGCCCGCAAGGGCTCACAGTCTACAGGGATGGGTGAGGATACACTAGGAGAGGGAAGAGCTGATCGTGCGGTGGTTCAGTAGACTGATGATCACTGCAGGTTGTAGGCTTGTCGGAAGAGGTGGGTCTTCAGGTTCTTTTTGAAGGTTTCCTTACTTGCATCAATATGAAAAACTAGCCTCACTCTGAACTCCTGAGCTACTATTACTATTGCAATAAGTTTGTTTAATACTTTACTTCTTTGTTGAGGTGCAACAATTTGGTAATTTCCTGTCATCACCCTAGTTATACACCTTTTATATATGTATCAATATTTTAATTGAATTAATAAAGCTATATCTCTTTTTAGTACTTTGGTTTTTGTGTGCATCTTTTGTGTATGCTCTATTGTGTACTACGCACACAGCTTCTGTGTATAATGGCACTTATGGTAATACTGGCTTGGCCCGTGCAAAATTTTCGCACATTGGTTGTCGGGGGCGCAGGCAATTTCAGAAAAAGCAAGCTGGTCAAATGTAAATGTATTTCATGAGATGATGATCACAGACAGGTATTTATATATGTAGATTGGAAATACAATAAATTGGTTTGATAAGTAGAGTCCAAAAATGTCTTCCGGTCGAGGTGCCACCTGGAGGTCATTGTTTCTTTCTGCAGGTTTATGAAATTGAATGTTTAAACTGTATTTAGTGATAAAATCGTGAATGTGTGTTTTGTTTGGCCCCTTTTCTTGCTGAAGGGGGCAAGTTTACCTTTCAAATGGTGTATAATTTGTGTGTGTGGCGCGAAGTAATCAGCGAAAAAGCAGTGCATGTTTACAAATGTGTTTGCATATGTGACTCACCTGCAGTGAAGTGTTCAATCCTCCAATGTGCCTGAAGTAGGCTGGACAAGCACTTGGGCTGTCAGGGACACCGCACTGCACTTGCTCACTGAGCCAGTGCGTGTGTCCTGAGTGAACAAACTGTGCCCAAAGATACCTGTATAGCAGAGCCGCAGCAGGGAAGACGTGTGTTTCTGTGGAACAGGACCTTCCGCAGCATGTGACTGCCAAGGGGCGGAGCCGGCCACACGTCTTTCAGAGGCAGCAGTAGCAGATAGAGAATGCTTCACCCCGGAGGACCTGCAATCACCTGACTGCCTAGGGGCATGGCCCGAGAGCTATGAGGTAAAGGAAAACTCCTAGAAGGGTAACTATGAAATAAAGTTACCAAGGGGCATAGACTGAATGGATAGTCAGGCTAGCCAGGTCATACACAGAGGGAACAACGCAGTACAAAAGGAGCAGGCAGAGAATAACCAGAACACAGCCAAGGGATCATACACAGAGGGAGCAACGCAGTACAAAAGGGACAGGCAAAACTCGTAACAGGGACACAACCAAATCAGAACCAGACAGACAAAACGTAGCACAGGCACAACGCACTGACACAAGCACAGGGTCAGACACACTCAGCCAAAGGTCAGAGTATAAACGACAAAGACTGGCTTCCCAGTGAGGCTATAAAAAGCCTCCCAGGACCCAGAAAGAGGCCAATCAAGTTAACCCCGCGACTACCTGATCCAAGAACCCAGTAAACCATGACATGGGCAAGCTGGAAAGACCCCAAGGCAAATGTTTGGATTTGTTTGTGATGTCTGTAACCAGCTTTGTTGGTAGTGTGCTTTAGGGTAGTGTGCTGCCACCTGCAGATCATTTCACCTTTCAAATGGTCTAACATTTGTTTGTGTGGGTGGAGTATAAACGGAGCAAGTGTACAATTCAATAGGTAGTGGATGTTTACAAATGTGTTTGCATATGTGCCTCACCTGCAGTGAAGTGTTCAGTCCTCCAATTTGGCTGAAATAGGCTGTGCAAACAGTTTGGCAAGCTGGAAAGCCCCCAAGGCAAATGTTTGGATTTGTTTGTAATGTCTGTAAGCAGCTTTGTGGTAGTGTGCTTTGAGGTAGTGTGGTGCCACCTGCAGATCATTTTTCCTTACTGCAGGTTTATGAAAATTAATGTTTAAACTGTATTTTGTGATCAAATTGTGGATGTGTGGTTTGTTTGGCTATTTTCTTGCTGAAGGGGGCAAGTTTACCTTTCAAATGGTGTATCATTTGTGTGTGTGAGTGCAGTATGAACGGAGATACGGAGAAAGTAATCACCGAAAAACAGTGTTTAGAAATAATAGAATAGATTAGTATTGTGTTTTTTTTAATTAATAATCAACATTGTAGTATTTGGTAAATATGTTGTGGTAATATTTGATCTGGTCATGGTGTGGCAGTATTTCTCACTTGTATGTGGTATTATTCAGTCACTATGTAGTGGTATATGTGGTCTGGCCATGGTGTGACAATATATCCTCCTTGTGAGTGGTATTATTTGGTCACTATGTGGTGACAATATGTGATCTGGTCATGGTGTAGCAGTATTTTTCTTTTGTATGTGGTATTATTCGGTCACTATGTGGTGGTAATATGTAGTCTGACCATGGTTTGGAAGTATTTGTTCCTTATATGTGGTATTTTTCTGTCACTATATGGTGGTAATATGTGGTCTAGTCATGGTGTGACGGTATTTGTCCCCTGTATGTGGTATTATTCGGCCACTATGTGGTGGTAATTTGTGGTGTGGCCATGGGGTGACTGTATTTGTCCCTTTTGTATGTGTTATTATTGTTAAATTTAAAAAATGTATTTGATACATTCTTTAAAGAAAAATAAATACAAATATGCCTAAAAAGAGTATTGCATATAGGTCACAAAAACTGGTCAAAGATAAAAATAAAGTAAATTTTTATTTTGTGCCAAATTCATGAATTGCCTGCAACATCTTGAAAAATTTGGCTCAAAAACCATCGACAAATACCATATGACAAAAAAAAGTTATTTAAATAAATTGCAAATAATGAATTGGGCCCTGTATTTTTGCAGCCTTTTGGCACCAAGTCACAAATCCTTTAAAAAGTCACAAAAATGCGCCACATGTGAAACACCTCCAAAAAAACTTACACCAAGCAGAGGCTGGAGTGAGATACGCCACAAATATGTAACATTTTGTAAAAGTGGCATTTATGAATCTGTCTAAAACACCTGTGAAAACAAAGTTGTTGTGAAAAGATAAAAAATGGTGCAAACAGTAAGGCTATGTGCACGCGATCCGGATTTGCTGCGGATCCGCTGCGTTTTTTTCTGCGCGGAATTGCACCAAATCCGCAAAGGATTCCTAAAGCAAGGTTAATCAGTGAGAATCCAAAATTGTTGTGCACATGATGCAGAAAATTCCGTCCTGATTCGCAGCGGGTTTTTTCTCCGCAGCATGTCAATTCTTTTTGTGCATTTGCTTCGTTTTTCACCCATTGACTTCCATTGAGTCACTCAAATCTAAAACAAAAACGCAGGTGTAAAAATATTTGCGGATTTGGCGCAAAAAACACAGCGTATTTGTAAAAGGAAATTATTTCAGAAGGAGGAACAGTGTGTGGGCGAGAATCTAGAATAGAGCCTATCTTGGTTGAAACACATCAACAATGGAGGTTGGACTTGAAAATTACTTTTTTTTTTCTTTGCATTAATACATTTTTATTGATCTAACAAATCCGCACACAAAGCCACATACAAATCCGCATTTAAATCCGCATCAAAAACGCATGAAATCCGCACAAAAAACAATATAGAGACCATATTCAAAAGTGGCACCATACTGCATATAGCAAGCCACCCCTCCTGCTCCTGGATATATATTGATGACACATGACTGTGCCATGTATTATCATCGTGCTTATTTTATATTTATGCCAGCATACCCATTGACCTTGTAATAACCAGGCCTTCTTAAGCTGTAGCCCAGGGCTGGCTCCAGGTTTTCGTGGATCCCGGGCGAAAAAGTCTCCGTGAGCCAGTTTAACACATACGACGATTCATAATGCACAGATATGGCAGAGAAATATAGGTATAGTACAGTGCCAAACATTTCACTTACTTCTTACATTACATAAGTGATATCTATTGTAAATTCTACAATAGCTCAGAAACCAGCAAATCTTTGCAGCACACAATGCGTGCGCTGGGGGGATTCAAATGTCTGCAGTCACACACAGTGACTGCAGACTTTTCATTTTAGACTGGACAGTATAGTACTCCATACAGTATTATGGTCACTACATAGTCCTCCATATATTGCTCCATACACTATTATGGGCCCCATATAATGCTTCATACACAATAATGCACCCCTTATATTGCACCATACAGTATAAGTGGCCCCATATATTGCTCCACACGGAATAATGGGCCCCATATAGTGCTCCATACAGTATAATGGGCCCCAAATAGTGCTCCATACAGTATAATGGGCTACATATAATGATCCATACAGTATAATTGGCCCCGTATAATGCTCCATACGGTATAATGGGCTCCATATAATGTTCCATATAGTATAATGGCCCCGTATATTGCTCCATATAGTATATAATGGCCCTATATAGTGCTCCATATAGTATAATTGACCCCATATAATGCTCCACACAGAATAATCGGCCCCATATAATGCTCCATAAAGTATAATGGGCCCCATATCATGCTCCATACAGTATAATGATCCCATATAATGCTTCATACAGTATATAATGGTTCCATATAATGCTCAGTACAGTATATAATAGCCCCACATATTGCTCCATACACTATATAATGGTCCCATATAATGCTCCATACAGTATAATGGCCCCATATATTGCTCCATATAGTATAATGGCCCCATATATTGCTACATACATAAAAAATAATCAAATACTCACCTCTCCTCGCTCACCACTGCTGCTGTTGCTTCTGCGTCTTCTGAATCTCTGCACTGCTTGGCAGGGGACGCTGTTATGTTTTGTAATGAAATATTCCACAACCACACACGTTTCATCAATATCATTGTGAATGTATACCACTATATTATGTGTGTTGGATCATGTTATTGGACACACCAATCATATATAATGAGCAACCAGAAAATGCCAAACGGCAAGAACAAAGGTGTACTAGTCCATAAGATAGATTTAAATAACAATTTTATTATTAAAATACATGTATCAAAATTTAAACTCACAAAAGAGACACAGGGTAAGCAAAAAATGGAGAGAATAATGAAAAAATAATAATGGTGCTAAATTTTGTGCAAATATATCAATAGTATTGCTGTAGAAACATAAGGCGCACAACCCAATCTGGATCGGTCCCAGGAGCAAATAGTATGTGCTGTTTACATTTTACACACAAATGTCAGTGTGCATAAAGGCATGCAAAAATACTTTATTAACACCTAAAGCGCCATACAATGATGGAGTAAAACAGTACAATCCTATAGTGGATAGTGTAGGTGTAGCAAACACTTAATAATGCATCATAATTACCTAGCACACAGGCACAATTGTCAGTGTGCATAAAGGCATGCAAAAATACTATATTAACACCTAAAGCGCCATACAATGATGGAGTAAACAGTACAATCCTATATTGGATAGTGTAGGTATAGCAAACACTTAATAATGCATCATAATTACCTAGCACACAGGCACAGGGTGGCTCCAACAAAGGACAAATCCAGGAGGGTATGTGCGCCCTCCCCAATGCGCATTTCGGCCTCAGCCTTCGTCAGGGGGCAACTACCCTCCTGGATTTGTCCTTTGTTGGAGCCACCCTGTGCCTGTGTGCTAGGTAATTATGATGCATTATTAAGTGTTTGCTACACCTACACTATCCAATATAGGATTGTACTGTTTACTCCATCATTGTATGGCGCTTTAGGTGTTAATATAGTATTTTTGCATGCCTTTATGCACACTGACATTTGTGTGTAAAATGTAAACAGCACATACTATTTGCTCCTGGGACCGATCCAGATTGGGTTGTGCGCTTTATGTTTCTACAGCAATACTATTGATATATTTGCACAAAATTTAGCACCATTATTATTTTTTCATTATTCTCTCCATTTTTTTGCTTACCCTGTGTTTCTTTTGTGAGTTTAAATTTTGATACATGTATTTTAATAATAAATTTTTTATTTAAATCTATCTTATGGACTAGTACACCTTTGTTCTTGCAGTTTGGCATTTTCTGGTTGCTGTTATGTTTTGGTAGCTGAGGAGGCAGGAGCAAAAAACGGCATAGGCAGCCTAACACCAGAGAGGTTGGAAACTAATAGGTTGCAGACCCCTAAACTAACCGCACAACTAGAAGCAGCCGTGGGACGTTCCTACGGTGCCCTTGACGCCTTGTCACAGCTAGAGAGATAGCTATCCCTGAAGATGGAAAGAGGAAAGCTAACTGCCCCGGAGTAGACCCCAAAAGAGTAGGAAGCCCCCAAACATATAATGGCAGTTAGACAAGACGAAAATACGAACACAGACAGAAAATAGATTGAGCAAACGCTGGGGCCCAAAACTGTCTAGATAGGACAGCACAGGAGAGAATACTGTCTGCAACCCAGAAAAACCCTAGGAAAAACTCCAACACTTCTGAATCAAAAAACACTGAGACCACACGGTCTCGACCACCTATATCAGATCTCTGGTGTGGACACGTAGATACCCAGCAGTAAAATATCACAAGAATTGAGCAAATGAACAAATACAAAAAACGAACGGAGACCAGCCAAAGCCCCCCAAAGGGGACCCGGCTGAAGACAAAAAGCAATGCAGCAAAAAGCAAGGAATTCAAACCACAGTAAAAAAAAAAACTGCAAGAGACTTATCTGAATGCAAGCAGGAGACAGCAGAAAAGCAAGCTGAATTCCAACCTAGACCAGGGAGAAGGAGCTTCAGCTCCGAAGTCGTCTCCAATACGTTCACAACAGTACCCCCCTGTTATGATTTGGTAGCTGAGGAGAGCAGGCAAAAACGGCAATACACCAGAGAGGTTGGAATCTACTGGATTGCAGTACCCTGACTAACCACCACAACTAAAGGCAGCCGTGGAGCGTTCATACGTTGGTCCTAGACGCCTCGTCACAGCTTGAGAGGTTAACTACACCTAAAGATAGAAAGAGGAAAGCTATCTGCCCCGGAGCAGATCCCCAAAGAACATAGGAATCCCCCAAACATGTAATGGCGGTTAGACAAGAGGAAATACAGACACAGACAGAAAATAGTATGAGCAAACGTTGGGGCCCAATCTTCCTAGACAGAAAAGGATAGGAAGGACACTTACTGCAATCCAAAAAACCCTAAAAAATACCAACTCTACTAATTGCAAAAAACACCTGAGATCACACGACCTCTACCACCTAAATTAGTTCTCAGGTGTAACAAAACTAAGCCACAGCCACTGAAAAAACTGGAAAAGGCAAATGAACAAATAACAGTGGCTCCAGAAGAAATGAGAGGAGCCCATGCCCCCGGGGGGGGGGGACCTGGCTAACCTCACAGAAATGCAGAGAAATATGCAAATGGTAAGCACAAAAACAAAAAACAGAAAATATCTTATCTGAGAGCAGGAGAAGAGGCAAGACTCAGCAAGCTTCCAAGTGAACCAGGAACCACAGTTGAGACAAGAACAATTGATCACTGGCAACCATGATGGGAGGGGACCTCCCTTATATAAGACCAGTCTGTAACTCCTGATTGCCAATCCTCATTGAATGGTTCAGTACTGTTTGTAACCACCAGAGGGAGCTTCTGCTCAGAATTCATTTCTAACACATTCACAACACCCCCCCTTGAGGAGGGGTCACCGAACCCTCACTTGTGCCACCAGGACGATCAGGATGAGCTCGGTGATAGGCACGGACCAGTCTTTCAGCATGAATGTCAGAAGCAAACACCCAAGAATTGTCCACCTGACCATAGCTTTTTCACTTCACCAAGAACTGGAGTCTCCGCCTGGCCAAACGAGAATCCAATATCTTCTCAACCACATACTCCAAATTTCCCTCAACCAAAACAGGATCAGTAGGCGCAGCCATAGGAACCACTGGCTTGACAAATCTCTTCAATAAAGATTTGTGAAATACGTTGTGAATCTTGAACGTTCCTGGAAGAAGCAAACGGAAGGAAATGGGATTAATAATCTCCACGATCTTATAAGGTCCAGTGAACCTTGGCTTAAATTTTGGAGATGCAACCTTCATAGAGATATTTTTTGAGGACAACCAAACCAAGTCACCCACTTTAAATCGAGGACCATCAGTCCTATGTCGGTTGGCAAACCGCTGGGCCTTCTCCTGAGAGAGGGACAACTTATCCACTACTTGATCCCAAATCTGCGGCATTCTCTCCACAATAGAGTCAACACCAGGACAGACAGAAGCCTCCACCTGCCCTGAGGAAAATCGAGGATGAAACCCGAAATTGCAAAAAAATGGAGACATCAAGGTGGCAGAACTAGCCCTATTATTCAAAGCAAACTCAGCGAAGGGCAAAAAGGAGACCCAGTCATCTTGATCAGCAGATACAAAACATCTCAAATAAGTCTCCAAGGTCTGGTTTGTTCTCTCAGTCTGTCCATTGGTCTGAGGGTGGAACGCAGAGGAAAAAGACAGCTGAACTCCCAGTTTGGAACAAAATGTCCTCCAAAATCTGGACACAAACTGGACTCCTCTGTCAGACACAATGTTCTCTGGAATGCCGTGCAACTGAACCACCTGTTGAAAAAATAGGGGCACCAACTCAGAGGAGGATGGCAACTTAGGTAGTGTCACAAGATGTTTCATCTTGAAAAACCTATCACAGATCACCCAAATAACAGTCATTCTCTGAGAGACAGGGAGGTCGGAAATAAAATCCATAGAGATATGGGTCTATGGCCTCTTGGGCACAGGCAATGGCATTAACACCCCACTAGAGCGAGAGCAAGGTTTGGACCGAGAACAAGTTCCACAGGACTGCACAAAGTCCCTGACGTCACGAGACAAAGTGGGCAACCAAAAGGACCGACTCACCAAATCTCTGGTACCAAAAATACCAGGATGGCCAACCAACGTGGAGCAATGAATCTCAGACATCACATTCTTCCTCCACTGGTCTGGGACAAACAATTTCTCAGCAGGGCATCGTTCAGGTTTATCCTCCTGAAATTTCTCCAAAGCCAATCTCAAATTGGGCAAGATATTGGAAAGAACCACACCCTCCTTCAGAATAACAGCAGGCTCAGTTACCTCCGGAGAATCCAGGAAGAAACTCCTCGAGAGGGCATCCGCCTTAACATTCTTAGTGCCCGGGAGAAAAGAGACCACAAAACTAAAACGTGTGAAAAACAAGGCCCACCTGGCCTGTCTAGGATTAAGTCGCTTGGCTGATTCAAGATAAACCAGGTTCTTTTGATCCGTGAGGACCACCACCTAATGCTTGGCTCCTTCCAGCCAATATCTCCACTCCTCAAAAGCCCACTTCATGGCCAATAACTCCTGATTACCCAAATCATAGTTACGTTCCGCTGGGGAAAATTTTCAAGAGAAAAAGGCACAAGGGTTACTGTTAGAGGTCTCCGGATCCCTTTGGGACAAAACGGCTCCTGCACCAATCTCAGAAGCATCAACCTCCACCTGAAATGGTAGAGAAACATCAGGTTGGCGCAGAACAGGAGCAGAAGTGAATTTCTGCTTAAGCTCCTGAAACGCAGAAACAGCCTCAGGAGACCAGTTCACTACATCAGAACCCTTCTTGGTCAAATCAGTCAGTGGTTTCACAATACCAGAGAAATTAGCTATAAATTTATGATAAAAATTAGCAAAACCCAGAAATCTCTGAAGAGCCTTCAATGTAGTGGGTTGAACCCAATCACCAATGGCCTGAACTTTGATCGGGTCCATTTCAATAACAGACGGAGACAAAACGAATCCCAGAAATGAAACCTTCTGTACGGCAAAAAGACATTTTGATCCCTTCACAAACAATGCGTTTTCTCTCAAAATCCGTATACAGTCCAAACATGTTCAACATGAGAATCCTAGTCATTGGTAAAAATCAAGATATCGTCCAAATAAATGATCAGAAATTTATCCACGAAATCCTGGAAAATATCGTTCATAAAGGATTGGAAGACGGAAGGAACATTAGTGAGCCCAAAGGGCATCACTAGGTACTCAAAATGCCCCTCTGGGGTATTAAACGCCGTCTTCCATTCATCTCCTTGCTTGATGCGAATAAGATTATACGCCCCCCTGAGGTCAAGCTTGGTAAACCAACAAGCACTCTTCACTCTGGAAAATAGGTCAGAAATCAAGGGTAACGGATATTGATATTTAACAGTGATCTTATTCAGGAGACAATAATCAATACACGGCCTCAATGAGCCATCCTTCTTGGCCACAAAGAAAAAGCCGGCGCCCAAGGGTGAAGAGGATGGTCTGATATGACCCTTCTCTAAAGACTCTTTGATATAAGATCGCATAGCCTCATGCTCAGGTACAAATAAATTAACCCCTTCACCCCCAAGGGTGGTTTGCACGTTAATGACCGGGCCAATTTTTACAATTCTGACCACTGTCTCTTTATGAGGTTATAACTCTGGAACGCTTCAACGGATCTTCGCGATTCTGAGATTGTTTTCTCGTGACATATTGTACTTCACGTTAGTGGTAAAATTTCTTCGATATACCTTGCGTTTATTTTTGAAAAAACGCAAATATGGCGAAAATTTTGAAAATTTTGCAATTTTCAAACTTTGAATTTTTTTTCCCTTAAAACAGAGAGATATGTCACACAAAATAGTTAATAAATAACATTTCCCACATGTCTACTTTACATCAGCACAATTTTGGAACCAAAATTTTTTTTTGTTAGGAAATTATAAGGGTTAAAAGTTGACCAGTGATTTCTCATTTTTACAACAAAATTTACAAAGCCATTTTTTTAGAGACCACCTCACATTTGAAGTC